>CM034078.1:41406977-42044165 GCA_019845555.1 Aristolochia fimbriata
ATGAAAAGGGGAGTAAATAATGAAAATATAAATGAAAGAAAGAGTAAAGAGATTACATTAAGAATGAAATAAAGAGTGCATTAAATGAAAGTAAGAGTAAAGAGACAAAAATATCAATGTGAAAACGAGTAATGAAATGAACATATAAATGAAAGAAAGAGTAAAGAAATGAACATATAAATGAAAGAAAGAGTAAAGAAATGAAAATACAAAGTAACTTTAATTAACTGGATTTTAAAATACCATCGACATCTTAGTATGTGTCCTCGTGCAGTGGTAAGTCCAGAAAGAATAAAGGTGTATCGTCTAGCTGATTGACTTGTCAATGCTAATTTTTTTTTGAAGATTGTAATATGGTGGTAATTTAAAATCTGTAAATTCAAATTAATTAAGGTGATAAAATAATAATGGAAAAATGCCAATCAAGTATACAGAATGTTATTGTCCAGCAACCTGACGTTTACAAGAAAAGAAACTGCGTAAAGGGATTAAGAGAATCTGAAAAATCTAACTTATAGGAGAAATGAACACAAGGCAGTGTAAAACCTTAAAACCTCTGCCAACAATGGAACATTCCCAACTTATGAGGCAGGCATTGACCATAAATGTGATTGAATATATCTGCGAATCCAAACGCAATGGAGTCACGTGGTTACTTCCATGATCCATCTTCTAAATTGTCTTAAAATTGAATCCAAAACCATCATAGATAAAGCTGATAGAACTAACTATCAAGCATTTATGTTTGATGCCCTAAGGAGCTCGGATGCAGAAATAATTGTTCGTGAAAGGAAACACATCCACTTTATTAAATATATGTCTATACAACTGTTCAGTAATAACGTTGGACTCAAGATTTTGAATGAACAGCTCATCTCTAGTATTCTTATTTATATGCCGTTTCTTCTTTTCCTTTGGTAGTAAAAAAGGAAAATACACTCAGATACCATATCGAATACAACTGTTGAAGCGTTTTCTAGCAAAGGAGCTTCTGGAAGGTATTTTTAAGAATAAATGCCCCTGGCTCCAAGTGTGATTCCCATATAAAATGATTCGCCATTCTCCATAAAACACATTGCGATCCCAAGACAAAATGCATCACCCATTCTCCACATTGCGATCCCAAGACGAAATGCATCACCCATTCTCCACATTGTGATCCCAAGACGAAATGCATCACCCATTCTCCACTTTGTGATCCACCAATCGTTTATTACAGCCTCAAAGCAGCCAGACAAAAGTCGAACTAAAGCTCCACGGCGTGCTTCCCTATTCCGGTTACCATGGCTGGACTGTTCCGGAGCTTAATCTAGAGGCTTCACTAAAGAACCCAGGAACATGATAAATTGTGGTTCCAGAGGTTCATCTAAAGATTTACCGAAAGAAAACAACAGTATGGGACTCACTTTTGCTAAGTCAAGGGACCCAATTGAGCGGGTTAACACATATTCCAGATAACAAAGACCCCACGCATCTCCCAAGGAGACCCATTCCACCCACTTTTATCTTTTTAAAGATAATTAAACAGATGGAACAACTATAACGACGCTCTTCTATACTTGCTTCTTTCATCTGGATAACATCAGGAAAAAAACAATAATAACAACTGACATCACTGTAAAAATTGTTAGCAGGCCAAAAAAAAAAAAAAAAAAAAAAAAAGGACTACTCAAATTGTATGTGGGAGTGTAAAAAATGAGTAACACAAGACTTCGGAACTTACAGCTTTAGAATGATGCTTTCTGCGGCCACGGATGGGCCTCACGTCTTGGAAGGAGCTCTGAGATTGTGTCGTGCTAGCAAGAAAGCCTGTCAACACTCTTGGAGCTTTCCACGCACAGGAGAGAGAGTTACACTCGAATCGTCCAGTCCCGTCCCCTTTCGAAAGCTTACAGAGGTTCACACATTCCACAGAAACTGCATGCTCCATGACAATTACATACGACTGAGAAGCCAAACAGGAAAGTAAAAGAAATGGTAATACATAAAACACTTATTGATTCCTATGTTCCTTAAAAATGACTCAACGAAAGCACCCACCCGACATGGACGGCGTCGAAGCCATCCTTTCCACAATATAAAAAATCGCATCGACCAAGAAGGATACGGAATGCTGCAGTCGCGTACAATTGAGCTCAATTCGCAAAACCAAAGAGGAGGCAATCGAGAAATGCGTAGCTCTGATCCCCTGTACAACTGTCACTGAAAGAGATAAGGATCGAGAAAGAGTCTCTCCGCCTCAAATACGGTTTGATAAACCTCCCCGTCTGTAAGATAAGTAATAGGAAGAATTCCTTAGTAGAGAAAGGGCCGGGTATTAGCAGACTGTTACGGGAAATCCAGAAACTCGAGAAGATAACGAGAGCGGAGGTGAGAGAGAGAGAGAGAGGGAGAAAGAGAAGGCCACACAAACACATTACTGAAGAGATATTTGTAAAGAGAAAAAAAATTTCGTGTGGTGGTTTAAAATACTGTTCGGCCACGACGAATGCGAAACGGCGATACCATCTTTGGGTCCTCACAGTGGCTGATTTGTCCTTGCCTTTTCAAATAATGACAATTTATTTTCTTCCTGAATCCCGGTATATTCCTCCACCAGCGTCCAGCCAGGCCAGGCAGCCAGTCACCCACCGGGTGTTCAACTTTCTTCTCTTGCTTTCAAACTCTATTTAAGTAAGAGATTTTTTTTTTTTTTTTATTTTTTCCATTCTTTATTTTAAATAAAATATAAAATTTTAAAATAAGAAAAAAAATTAGATGATGTGCAGCATGTTTAGGTATACCTCCTAGGACATAAGTCTGATTTAATTTTAGTGAAAAAAGTAAGAAAATTCTCTCGTGGCTTAATTATGTAGGGTGATGAGAGGAATCAAACCGATGGGTAGTTCACAGTTTTAATCTCGCACGAACAAGTAACAACGTCAACCTCTCAGACCCGTGACCGGGTCGGTCACTAATCTGGCTGGCTAGTGCCATCTTTTGGCTGCCAACAAATTACAAATGGAGAGGAGCCACCGTGTCTGCGAGGAATTAGGCCACGGCCGGTAAGGGTCAATAATATACATGGGTTCAGATCACCTGGTACCACCCACCAGATTGCGATGTGTCGCGGAACTGAATACTACATTAAAATAATTATTAAATTTAAGGTCATAATATTACATTTTATATAAATACTCGTCACACTCAAAATATCAAATTTGAGTCACATTAAATCACAAAAAAGACTTTAAAATAGATATTGTATGCACCAAAATGTGAACGGCCTAATTTTGACGAGTCCAGGAATCCACCGATCTATTAAACAACGGTCGTGGGTAAGCTTTGTCGATTCTCAAAAGCCTCTTAGTGCAGCCCATTCCTACTGCCGAGTCATCGGTGCAATCAGCGCCCCGTTAGCGGAAATCCGTCGCGTTAGCACCAGTCAACATGCCTCGTCACTCAACTCAACAGTTGAATGATTAATTCTGGTCGCCAACCAAATGAGCTAATTGAGGAGGCCACGATCTTGGTCCTCCTCTTCTTCTCTCTCAACTACAGCAGCAGAAAGGAGATCGTGATCCCTTTTCCAGGAAAACTCCACAACCGCGCACAGGACAGGCTACAAATAGCCAGAGAGATCCCTGTCGCAGGGGTTGGAAAAAATCAGGTTCAAAAACTTTTTGGCGCAATTATAAAAGCTCTCTCTCTCAAAACGAAGGTCTAAAATTTCTTCACTAAAGAGAAATTCTCACGTACATAAGTTTTTTCGAGCCACGGAAGTCAAGCAACTCGCAGTCCGTCGCAACTCAATAGTTCAATTATAGCAGCTCCACACATTCGCCGGCAACGTCACACAAATACTTTCGCCTGACCGACCAAAGTCACAACAGTTCATGCACACTCGTTCCAGAACTCGTTTCAACGTTCGTTCGCAGAAGCTGAAACTTCACCAAACTTGTAACGGAGATCGAATCAAAGGAAACCTAATTGCAATTTTCTGACACTCACACCCAAATTGTAACAAAATTATTCTGAATTAATCGAATTACTCTCCGATTGGCGCATCTTAGCGGACCGGTAATTTTCGATTGAAACATATATATATATATATATATATATATATATATATATATATATATATATATATATATATATATATATATATATATATATATATATATATATATATATATATATATATATATAAGGTATACTATATAGTTATATACAAATTAATAACAAAATAATAATAATAATAAGATTTTTTTTTTTTGGATTGTTTTAACATTGGTGAAATGCTTATCATCTTAATAGTTCGCATAAAAAGAATTATCTTTATGAGGGGTATTTTTGTAATGTGAATAAATAACTTATTTGATACAAAATAATAATAATCTAAATATACATCAAATATAAAATTAATAAACATATGTAGCTTCTTATATTCAATGTTCCCTCTCTGAACCACCTGATTTTCAGTATCCCGGGCACCTGTCGAGTGTTATCATGCATCATGTTTATTGAATATTTACTCAAATTTCATAAAAGAAGCAAAAAAATGTGTGAAAAATGGCCATAAACATAATATATTTGAATCATACGAATGGCAGAAAAAAAAAATAATAAATACAAATGAGAAACATAGTATCCAATTAAACTATTTTGGTCGTTGCCTTGCACGAAACTGTAGACCGGCTTGAAATTCTCCAGAATCCTAGTTTGCTACAAAAGAGAAAAGTTATAAACTATCATCAGCCGTTTACTTGGGGAACTGGCCTACTTTACTTTCTCTTCCTCGAAACTCTTTCCAAATTTTCATTTGGAGGAACTGCGCATTCTCCAGTTTGCATCTTTCATAAGTACTTGCCTTTTTCAAGGCAAATCTTTATATGTTGAAAAGTTCATGGAAATTCATCTGTCGGAGGTCGAAGAGAGAGAGAGAAACCAGAAGGGAAAAAAAAGGGACCATCGTGGTTTAATGAAACCTCACCTATATGAGATTAACATGAACCGGATTGGTTATCTTCTGTTGTTTTAGCTGCAATAGACATAGGGAGGCAGAAAGTGCTTGCCCCTATAGGCTGAAGAAACAAATCTTGATCAGAAAGGAGCGACTGTAATTAACATATCATCTTGTTCAACCGAATTGACAACCTTTCAACCTGAACAACTACTTTGAGTTTTCCACAAGCTCATCCCTAACATGTCTGGCACCACAAGTAAAATTCAGTGGGCTATCTACAGTACAACAAATAGGTACTTTCTTTAATCACATATATGTTAATTCAGAACTAGAAATATCAAAGTTCTTGTACCCTTTTAGCTCCAGTCCCCAAAAATGTGTTTCTCGAGTTTGTTTGTCACCGTGATTGACCCTAGTCTGATATACATTACAAAGAGCAGGTACCCTGAAAGCATCGAGTAGATTTTGCTATCAATATGAAGAAAAAAAGCCTGAGACCATAAAACTCTCCCACTAAAATCATGTCTACAGTTACTCCAGCGGTAGAGCATGGCTTGCGTAAAAGACACTGACAGCCGACATTATCAGACCAGGCTAAATTAAGAGTTAATTTTAGCTGGCCAACCTATTTCATTGGACAAGTAAGAGTTGAGTATATACATATGTTTCAGCAAACATGAAGACATTGGCTTCATAAACAGATTATGTGAGGCAAGCTCAATATCAACATACTATCTGTCGGCATAAATGTCTACGTTGATGCTTTCACAAATAAATTGCAAACTATTTGTTCCTGCATGGAGTATATTCAAGAAAACATGTTTGAAAGGCTGAAGTAATAAACCATGGAATGCAACCTATTTGTCCACAAGCATCCTAAAATCGTTTGAGTAATTCAACGTCAGAAGAACATACATTAACCAAAAGTTAGAAAAAGTTGAACACAACAATTACCAAAGGCAGCCCTATCTTGTTCATCTTTTGGGAAGTACAGGCTCAACTAGTCCATCCAACACCCAAAGATTTTCCTCTTTTCAAGCACAGGGTCCGTTGCCCTATCCCATCACTAACAGTATCTTGTCAATTAAGACATAAATCCTAAGCCAGAACAGTAGAAGGCTAGTTGAAGAACACACAGTGCAGATCATAACATCAGCACAACAGAGTAAAAGGGCCTGTCTTCAGGGGGTATTATATGTGGGTTTGCGGTCCTTGGATACCATCAACTAGCAATTCTAAGAAAGAAGGTTGATGTTAACAGAGTTCTCACTCCAGGTTTAGGCCAAGGGTTTTCTTAATGATGCCTTCTTCAACAGCCCTGCTGCTCGGCAGCTACTTCTTCTGTCATACATTCTCTCTTCACACTATCTATTTTTTCATCACACACCATGGTAAGCAGTAACTATGGTTTTTCTATAATAATAATAATACCAAGCATGATAAAAAAAACACGTACAGCAAGCAACTACACAACTCCAAATGCCATAACCTCTTTTCGGAAACCCCAGATAAGGCTGATATTACAACTGTTAACATTAAACAAAGCAGAAAACAAGGCTAATTCTGGTGAACACACTATACAACAAGTCACTACATAACACAATTTTAAAAACATAATTCCAAGCTCATCTATTAAGGCTTCAAAAGAATTACATACTAAAAAGAGTTAAATAATCGGGTTCAGTAACAAACTACAATGAATTACATCGTGTATATATTCTAATGTAAAGTATGCAGCAACAACAAACAATACGGACTATTGTAAATATTATATTTGGTACAACACATTCAAGAAAAATTGCCTTGGACGCAAAAGTGTCTGGTAGAAGCATAATATCTTTTCAGAATACAGTATATGGTGCCAGAAATGGGAACAAGAGCATCTCACTGTGATCATGTCCAAAGAGAAGAACTCAAACTGAACTACCAAAAGCAACAATTTTCATTAGTCAGCCAATTTGGTTAACCGGTGAATAGTTCCCTTTGCAAGCCTGTTGGTAGGATCAATCTTCAAAACTGCCCGCAAATCCTCAGCACCTAGTTTGTACTTCTCAGAGCTCTCATATAACAGAGCACGTTGCAGTAGCACGGTGACATTCTGACTGTCACTTTCCAATACCTGTAAGACAAAGAACGAATTACTATGTAAAAGTCAAGAATGCAACTAAAACAAAATTTACACAAAAATATTCCTAAATGTCACCTTTGTGCAATCAGCAATGGCCTTCTTATATTCTCCAACTTCTTTATAACAAGAAGCTCTACAGGATAGGACCTCGAAGTTGGCAGCAATGTCACTGGATTTTTCGAGAAGTACGGTTGCCCAAGAAAGCCACTTGATGGCATCGGCGAACTGACCCTGTTTGTAGTTGTCCATGCCTTTAGTTTTTGCTGTTATAGCCGTGACACCGGCAGGAGGTGGTGGGAGGCCTTCAAGTTCGGTTGTACCACCAGAATCGTGACCTCCAAATTCTGAATCTAAGCCCCAGTCATCACCTCCAGTAAACTCCTGGCTAGCACTTTGGTTGCTTGAAGCAGCAGGAGCAGATGATGAAGAAGAAAATAGCATATCAAGCGGATCGGCACTTTTGGCTTGAGGTGCTTGAGCTTGAGAAGAAGAAAATCCTCCAAAGTCATCTATACCGGAGAATGTGCTTGAATTGGGGGAGCTGGAATTATTGACGGGAGGCGACGGGTTCGAAGAGTACGTGGGTGCCCCACCAACAGGTTTTGACGCATCCTGGAAAGCTCCAAAGGAATTATCAGAGGTACTATCAGTTTTATTCACCGGCGACGGAGACGGGTTGGATCCAAAATCCTTCAAATCTGTAAAGTGAAAATAGTTGGAAGTAATCGGGGTCGATCCTGTTTTCATTGCAGGACCCCCAAGATTAGTGCCACCAACCCTACCAGTCTGACCTACCGGAGTAAAATGCGGTTTGTCCCAAAACTTATTCGGCACAGAGTCCTTGTAGGTAGGCAGAGAATACGGCACAAACCCCTCGCCGAATGAATTTGGCCGCGGAGGAGCGGAAGAGGCAGCATTCTTGAGAGGGGCGGAAGAGGTAACATTCTTGAGAGGGGCGGACGGGGCAGCATTCTTGAGAGGGGCGGAAGGGGCACTATTCTTGAGAGGGGCGGAAGGGGCAGGATTCTCAAGAGGGGCATTCGAGTTCTGAGACTGCCTGAGAGCCGTACCTAGCAGATCGCGGAACAAATAGGGATTAGATTCGGAGACACTGAGACGAACACTCTGAGAAGATGGGGCGGCGGAAGTCCAGCTCTTGCCGAAGATATCGCCGACCATGGACGTCGGGTTGGAGAGTGAAGAAGATCTTGGCGCTAGGGTGGGAGACGGCTGATGCGTCCACGAGGGTTTGCTCTGATTCCAAGGGGAAGAAGACGAGACGGGCCTCGACAACGGTGGCTGCTGTAGAGAAGGGAAGGGATAGGCAGGCGTCTGTTGTACATTCCTTTGACCGTTGAGTGAAGTGGCGGAGGATCGAGAATTGGAGGTCAGGCCGAAATCGAACTGAAAATTGTCGGAGGAGGTCGAGCCCGCCAGGGGATTACTAGATCTCGGATTGGAATTCATAGCGAAGAGCGCAGAGGCGGAGAGACGTGCACAGGTGAAAATATGAACAGGCAGAAAGAAAAGGAGAGAAAGAAGAAGGATCAAAGATTCAAGACAGGACAACTACTTGGTTGCGCTAACACGACGCCAACTCGCTCGGTTTTAATTTACTTTTTCTTTAATTATTTTTTTACCAATAATTAAAAACTTTATTTTTTTAATTCAGGTGGTAAGCACCGACAAGATCGAATCCTGACCGCAGATCAAAGTTGAACTGGCCTTCGTATTGGGTTAGAAATTGGGACATTGTACCCCAACGGTCAAACTACACAAGGTCCGATTGGCCGAGGGCAAAATATAAGATGGCCAGCTAATTAAACGATTAATGAGTCATTTATTTATTATTAGTGATTAACAAACTAATTAAAAAGGCGTTGATACTTAAAAGAAGGATGATTAATCGCGCGGTGTCGGCGAGATCTTCCGGTTGCCGAGACGCATACCGCCTCTGATTGTTTACAGGTGTCGGACAACCGCTTTCAGCTGTCTCACAGGCAGTGGCGGAGCCACGAAATCATTGAAGGGGTGGCATACTTTATAATAAAAATTATTTTTTATAAAAAAAATTTGTAAGTCTAATATTAATTTAAAATAATTATTAATAATAATTATCTAACCGAAAATCTACCGGTTATGATAGAATATTTGTGTTATAATTTGTGTTTGAATATAAAAAAATGTGAGTACAATCTCCTAGTATCCCTCTGAATGACGGCTTTGGTCGTTAGGACGAAAGTATTTGTGTTTCGCGTGTATCGACTTGTTGACATTGCCGGTGAACGTGTAGAGCTGCTCCGGTTGAACTGTTGAATTTCGAAGAACTGTGAGTCGCTTAACTTCTTCGGCTCAACCCCTTCAACAGAACGTTTCTGGCTTTTTGTAGTCGATTATGTCCAATCGTTGGAGCTCTTTCCTTGGAATGGGGATTTCGATCCCCTTTCTGCTGTTGTTGTTTGAGATGGGAGAGATCGGGGAGCTCCTCTGTTGGATCCGTTGAATGAGGATCGTGAGTAACTTTTCTTGGCTTCTACTGTTGACACGGCAGTTTACTGCTGACTCGGGCGACGATTGTATCGATGACACAGAGACGCAAATGGTTCTGGCGATGGGCTGCAGCAAGTGACTTTGAAAATCGACATAGCCTACCCGCGACGATCGATTGCTGGATTGATGGGCGTTTGGGCTCGTCGCATTTGGGTCGTTCATATTTTGGTGTATACAATAATATTTATTAAAATTATTTTCTCTTTGTTTTATTTAAGCTTAGTTTTAAATTATTTACAAACACATAGTATTTTGAAAATGCCTTATTAAAATAAAAAAATACATTTTAATATTTTAAATATTTAAATAACAACATCAAAATCATATGATTTTTAAAATTGTTCCCATGTTTAGTTAGAATTTTATTTTAAAAATTCAACACAAACATGAGATTATAGAACTAACTAATATATATAATAGCGCGTTGTTTTGATCACGTACATATATACTAAAATATTTTCAAAGGATAATATAGTTTTCATTATCTATAGTTTAGATAAATTTTATAATTTTAAACTATTTCAATAGCAAAGAAAAATGGAAAAATTCACAAAAGTAGAAATTGATGAAAACTTTTCTTTGAATAAAAATTATTTATTTTAGGATAATCTTGCCTTAGGAAAAGTAATTGTAATATATTATCAAAAGGTGCGGCAAATAACATGGTTTTGGGAGGCTTCTTGTAGAGAGTTGACTTTAGGCTAACATATGTAACCTACCCCACTTATATGGGTGAAACAAAATTTTAGGGAAGGGCAATTGCCCCCACTTGAACCCTTGCTCAGAAGTACAATGCAAATCTGAATTAAAAATCTGTTGCATGTGATTTGGTCACACTAGTTTGTTGCTTAAACTGGTGAAGCAGCACAAAGTGAGGAAATGATTTGTGATAGCGCAACATTTGGTGGGGAGGATAGGGAAGCAGTGCCGAGAGAGATGGCAAAATCACTTGCGCCCTGATTTTAAGGTTCCTTCTTCATCTTCCTCTCAATATTCCTGATTCATCATTTACTCGCCAAAAATGCATTCCATGGAAGCGATCGAAAAGATTAGGGTTTTCATTAATGGCAATGAAGTTGTCATTCCAGACTTTTCCTAATGAGGGAGACGGGCCCTATCTTATTTCCCTACCAACTTCATTGTTCTGCACTTCATCTCAATCATTTAAAAAATCTCCCATTAATTTACTAAACTAGCACCATATTATATAATATAAAGCATTTCCATTTCTGGTAATATATTTTTCAAGTTACTTTATATTTAGGGTTTCTTAACATGTATGTCTGTTGTTGCCTTTGATGCTTGAGTAGCTAGTGAGAGCATTGGGTGTTTGTAACTTCTTACTTTGTTTTCACCTCTTCATGATTACTTCACAATCAAGGGAATAGTTATTGAAACCGAAAATCGTTCTTGGACTCTGGTCTTCCATATTTAGCTTTGAAGTTTTTTAACGTTTCTTCTTCATTTTTTTTTTGTCTTCACTCATTCGAATTGAGAAAGAAAATCATCTCCTCCGAGTACTGTTCTAAGCACATAGGAACAATACTTAGAAGCTGTTTGATTTCTTACCCATTTCGTGTTTCACGCCACCTAGGGTTCTATGTGTCATCCCTCTCTCGCTCCCTCCTTTTTCTCTTTCTCATTTCATTCTCATGTCGCTTTTCTATCTCTTCTCTCTCTTTTTATATTGATCTGCAGAAAAACACGTTCAGTGAAGAAGAAGAGAAGTTGTTAGTGGAAGCCCACGAAAAGGTTGACAACAAATGGGCAGAGATCGCAAAGAGAATCCCGGGGAGAATCGAAAAGAACCACTGGAGCGCCACCAAAAAGACGCAGAATTATAGGAGAAAGACGGACAGCACAAACCGAGAAACCACCCCACCCTTGTGTCCTCCAAGATTACATTCGAACCATGTACCACCACCACTCCAAATCATCACACCCTTCCTCCAATATCAACAATATTCTCAAACCACTCATCAACAAAAACGAGTCTCATGATCACCTTGAATTATTGAATACTACTACTATTGCTCTACTAAATAATTATAAAGACGATGACCATCTCCTACAATACTTCTACGGGGCTCCTGCACATTCTTCCATGGGTTATTCGACTAGGGCCCCGCCCCCCATGAAGCAATGCTCAGAGTGCAGCAGCTGGAACAGGTTCTATTATCGGATGATTCGGTGCAACAATTAATGGAGATGGATGAGCTTACCTTTTTTGCACCTTCCCCTGTCATAGACTACTACTCAGATAATAGTACTACTCATCATGTCCATGATTAACAAAATGTTACAATTACTCTTACGTCCTCTCATCTCCATTCTGATCTCAACATTTCGTACCTCTTGAACAGGTCTGCTGATTCGGGGACTTCGAACGAAGAGGCGATGAAAACGAATATTTATACGAAGCTTCCTATTCATGAGCAAGATCACGACGAAGCCTTTCCCCGTCGCAGAGAAGAAATGGACTTGATAGAGATGGTTTCTAATTCGTCGTCGAAGATGATTCAAAAAGTGCAGCAAGTAGCCAATATTATTCCTGATGTTGTGCATGGTTAATTATTCTACGGACACGATTAAGGAATATTATTCTAATTAATTACGATGCATGGGTCGATCTGCAAGAATACTACTACAACTGACTCTGGGGGTTTAATTCTTCGAAGAGCTATAACAACGTAATGAAGCAAAACAAAATTTGGGTCGTCGTCTGGAAATTAACTGCAAGTAGAAAGAAGAGAATCTCTATGATCCCGGGTTGAGTGAAACCATTAAGACCTTTTTCTTCGACGATGAATTAGAAACCATCTTTATCAAGTCTATTTCTTCTCTGCGACGAGAAAAGGCTTCGTCGTGATCTTACTCATGAATAGGAAGCTTCATATAAATATTCGTTTTCATCTCCTCTTTGTTCGAAGTCCCCGAATCAACAAACCTGTTCAAGAGATACGAAATGTAGAGATCAGAATGGAGATAAGAGGACGTAAGAGTAGTTGCAGCATCTTGTTGATCATGGACATGATGAGTAGTACTATTATCTGAGTAGTAGTCTATGACAAGGGAAGGTACAAAGAAGGCAAGTTCATCCATCTCAATTAATTGTTGCATTGAATCATCCGATAATAGAACATGTTCCTGCTGCTCCACTCCGAGCATTACTTCATGGGGGGGCGAGGCCCTAGTCGAATAACCCATGGAAGAATCTACAGGAGCCCCGTAGAAGTAGTGTTGTAGGAGATGGTCCTCGTCTTTATAATTATTTAGTAGAGCAGCAGCAGTAGTACTAGTAATAGTATTCAATAATTCGAGGTGATCATGAGACTCGTTTGTTGTTGTTGATGAGTGGTTTGAGGATATGGGAATATTGTTGTTGTTGATATTGGAGGAAGGGTGTGATGATTTGGAGTGATGGTGGTACATGGTTCGAATGTAATCTTGGAGGACACAAGGGTGGGGCGGTTTCTCGGTTTGTGTTATTGTCTTTCGGGTCTTTCTCCTAGAATTTTGCCTCCTTTTGGTGGCGTCCCAGTGGTTCTTTATCGATTTTTTGGTTCTCCTTCCAATTCTCTTTGCGATCTCTGCCCATTTGTTGCCAACCTTTTCGTGGGCTTCCACTAACAGCTTCTCTTCTTCTTCACAAAACGTCTCTTTTTGCAGATCAATATAAAAGAGAGAGAAGAGATAGAAACGCGACATGAGAATGAAATGAGAAAGAGAGAGAGAAAGAGAGAGAGAAAGAGAGAGAGAAAGAGAGAGGGAGGGAGCGAGAGAGGGATGACACATAGAACCCTAGGTGGCGTGAAACGCGAAATGGGTAAGAAATCAAACAACTTCTAAGTATTGTTCCTATGTGCTTAGAACATTACTCGAAGGAGATGATTTTCTTTCTCAATTCGAATGAGAGAAGACAAAAACAAAAAAAAATGAAGAAGAAACGTTAAAAAACTTCAAAGCTAAATAAGGAAGAAGATGGAAGACCAGAGTCCAAGAACGACTTTCGGTTTCAGTAACTGTTCCCTTGAACTACTTGTGAAGTAATTATGAAGAGGTGAAAACAAAGTAAGAAGTTACAGACACCTAATGCTCACTAGCTACTCAGGCATCAAAGGCAACAACAGACATACATGTTAAGAAACCCTAAATATAAAGTAACTTGAAAAATATATTACCAAAAATGAAAATGCTTCATATAATATAATATGGCGTTAGTTTAGTAAATTCATGGGAGATTTTTTAAATGACTGAGATGAAGGTATTGAAACACTACCCTGCAGAACAATGAAGTTGGTAGGGAAATAAGTTAGGGCCCATCTACCTCATTAGGAAAAGTCCAAAATGACAACTTCATTGCCATTAATGAAAACCCTAATATTTTCGATCGCTTCCATGGAATGCATTTTTGGCAGAGTAAATGATTAATCGGGAATATTGAGAGGAAGAAGAAGATGAAGAAGAAGGAACCTTAATATCAGGGCGCAAGTGATTGTGCCATCTCTCTCGGCACTGCTTCCCTATCCTCCCCACCAAATGTTGCGCTATCACAAACCATTTCCTCACTCTGTGCTGCTTCACCAGTTTCAAAAACGGCGGGGCTCGCACATGTTAATGCTTTACGACCATTAAAAACTACTCAAATTAAATACATATTACATGAACAATTAGAAAAACTGTTACAAAGATTATAGAGATTTGAGAAAGTTTTGCTCCAAGGAATTATGGCATGAGTTTTCGTATTCTATCTGTTGCTAGTTACTACGAAATCTCACTCTTAGATAAATCTCTACTTGAAAAAGGAGTTTTTAAGTTTTTCTAAGAGCTCTAAAACAAAGATTTTTCGAAAATGACTCTTTCAAATAGATATCTCAATGAGTCATTGACGAAGGCCCAACGGGGCCTACAAGTTGGACCAAATAGGATGTACAAGTAGGGGTAGGCAAGGGTCGGGTTTGGCTTGGGTTTTTTAAAACCCAAACCCAACTCGACTTAGAAAACCCTAAACCTAAACCCGCTAAAAACCCGGACAGGTTTTCAAAGTTAAACCTAGACTCGACCCAAATTGAATTTTTACAAACTCGAACCTAACCGATGGGTTTTGGTAAAACCCAAACCCGATCCCATTAAAACCCTGATTGTTTACCTAACCCAGTTGATGCAAACCCGACCCGAACCCAACTTTTAAACGGCTGAGATCTAATTTAGTTTTGAACAACAAAGATCAGATTTAGTTTTCATTGGCTGAGATCTAATTTTGTTTTCGATTTAGTGATCAAAGGTTCAGATCTGATTTAGTGACAGCTGAGATCAATGGTTCAGATTTCAAAATAACCTTACCTTACAAACCCCCTTAGCTTATTAGCTTGAACTTGCAATCTAATCCCCAGCCTCCCTCCCACAATCCCACCCATGTCCTAGACTTGTAACCCTCCTCATGACCTTGCCCCGTAACCCCCCGACATTGCCCCTAGATAAGTAGGTCATTTTTTTAAAGAAAAAACTCAAAGAAAATACATATAACAAATTTCATGGTAAAATAGTAATCCGACAATCAATCATTAGGTCCAAAGTAGTAATTAATTAATTTTATTCCGTTAAATAAATGCAAAAGGGAATTAGAGACAAGTGGCTGTCTTGGATATGGGTGTTGCAAGTAGATCCGAATGCAAACAAAAGCCAAGAATTACAGAAGCCCGGGCAAAAGGATGCCGTGAAACCATTCTTAACCTATTCTTAACGAGGTACCCTTTCAGGACCTTAATAGGTGAACCGGTGATCATGTATTAGAAGATACCAATGCAAGCAGGTCCTACAATTACCAGCAATAGTTAGGCTATAATCTAAATCCAACAATTGTCAAGGTATTTTCGAAGAGATGGGCATAACTTCTGACCGAGTTTGTAGTTTGTAGCAAGGCTTCCCTCAACAAATATTAAACCAGTTGAGGTAAGGCTTCCCTCAACTAATATTGTCAATCCTATACAATTAGAATTGATGTTACTAGGCACGTGAAATGGGTACCCTCCCCATCCATTTACCACTTAAACATTCCCCAGCATTTTTCCCAAGCTTGACAATCTTGTCATCAATGTTAACACGACAATAGTATAAACTCCCCACAGGAATACAATTAAGTCATTAAACTAATCTTCATAAAAAATAACTGTGCCTTCATTTCTGTCAATAAATTGAATGACCCTGTAGGAAACATTTCAAATGCAGACTCACTGAATAAGCATGGAAGAATGACTCAAACATGCTACACAATCCAAGACAGCTCACGATATTCCTAGACCACCAGTCTCACTTAGGCTGCACTGGTCACTAATACTAGTTTCATCTAAACCCCAGAGTTTGCTTTCACTACATTATCGGCTGACGAGAAGTTGATGGCTTACGACTAGAAACAAGTGAATGATTGCAGAATTACACAAAGCAGATCCAAGACCTAACTGCTTGTGTGAAGATGTAAGACTCTCAAGTTCCTGACTTCTTCAAGAATGACTAAGAAGATCCTAAGCTATTGAGCCAATGAGCACAGAAGTAGCTTCACAAACAGTTGTGAGATGATGCAAAAAATCGTCAGAATCCACTTAAATCTTTAGATGCTCCATTGACATGCTAAAAAGGGAATTTGATTCAAGTCCGACATGGCAATGTGTCTGATATCACAATTGTTCAAACATTTAATTGTCAAACTGTATTTAGAAGGTTGACAATGGCCAGGAAAAGGAACCAAACACATTCATGCAGCAGTGGAAAGACAAAATCAATTGGCAGTTCAATTATCTTTCAACAGAAGCCTTTCTTTTTTTTGTTTAAAGAGCCTATTAGCATCCATTTGTACACGATAAGAACAGTTCAAGAAGGTTGACAATGGCCAGGAAAAGGAACCAGACACATACATAAAGTGGAAAGACAAAATCAATTGCCAGTTCAATTATCTTTCAATAGAAGCATTTCTTTTTTTTGTTTAAAGAGCCTATTAGCATCCATCGGTATACGATTGTGAACAGTTGTTCAAGATTACTTACAAAAAGAGCTTTATAAAATTTACTGTTTATCATAGAGATCATATGCTTACACTGATTATTCCTGTCTTCCTACTGGTGACGTCCCTGAGAAGTTACTTGTTTGTTCATTGGTCAAGTTGTTTCTATGAACTGGTTCTCTTCTTTCAACCTGCATTGTCTCAACCTGCATTGTCTCACGTCTTCTATCATATCGTGGGCGAGGCCTGTTTTTAGTTTGTTGTCTCCCATTGTAATAGAACTGTGGTCTATGGATTACTTTTCCGTCAACAAAAAGATCCCCTGATACGCCACAAAGTAAAAATGACAGTAAAGAAGGACAACAAAACAGAAAGAAGGCAACTGAAATGCTCAGATATACTTAAGGTTCATAACCATGTGATTTAGTACAATGTGAATTAACATAATACCAACCTCCATAGTCCTTGTTAGGCACGTCGAGATAAGAGTCAGGTAACACCCAGAGAACCCCCGGTTGCTCTGTCCAACAAAAAATTATTTAGTACACAGCAAAGGTGAAGTATAACAGCTTCAAGGGTGGTAGTAGAAGTTTGACAAGGAGCCGAAAGTAATCTCATAGTAGCAAAATTTATTTTTTTTCTTTGAAAAAGGCGATAGCAGATACAATCGCAGGTTGGGTACTGCCAAACAATTAGAAAGCGTAAAGCAAAACCACAAAAAGAAAAAAGGGAAAGGGGAAATTGAAGTGCGAACCTTTAACTTTGTAAGAAACCTCCTCGGAAATCAGCGCGCCAAATCCAGTATATGTGGTGGTGCAGACCGAGTAAATCTTCTTCTTCGCCTCCTCTTCACTGGAAATCCGAAAACAGAACACTCAAAATTTATCACCGTGTGAGGAAAAAAAAGTTAAAAAATAAGAACGCCGACGAAGATAAGAAGAACCTTCCGACGACTGCTGAAAGGGTCCTGACATAGCTGGCAATCATTTCGTCTTCAGGGGGTTTAGGGTTTTCCGGAAATTCCATGACGATGAGCCAATGCTCGTAGTCACACCCATCGAGGAGGATAGTTTCCTTCGGAGGGCGGTTACTCCAGTTCGGAGATGGGTCGTTGAGAGGGGAGTAGCCGGACCCGGAAGTAGTCTTGGACCGGGTAGGGATGTTGATCCACTGGCGAGAGAGTTGGGAGGTCTCCACGGCCGCAAATGTATAACGAGAAGCGGAAGGTAAGGAAGATTTGGGAGAAGCGAGAGCTCTGTTACAAAGCAACACGATACCGCGTCTGGTCGAGAGCGCCATGACCAGGCTTCTTCTTCCTCTCTCCGCTTTCTTCAGTCTTCAGTCTCCACCACTCCCGCCGCCGCTAGAAACAAATATTATTCGGGACTTGAAACGAGTCGAAACGGAGCTAAAGCCTACAGGGTCGGAATGTTGGATTCCTCGCCTATGAAACTCAACATGGGCCGTCGACACCTCCCCAGCCCACATAAATATTCTTTTCTCTTATTTTTTAAGACGATTGAATTAATTAAGAAGATAAATACTAGTTAATTGAGGAGAAAGAAACTAGAAAGTCTAATTTCATGTAATTTCAGGGATAATTCTTCGTATATATATAATAATAATATTATTAATATTATAGTTGAAAGTATTTTTATTTTTCTTTCCAAAATATATATTTATGTCCTTGTCCCTTAGTCAATTAGAAGGTTCCTTCCATGAAAAACATGAAAATTACATAACAAATGAGTCCTCTTCAGACTTGGAGGCTTGTAATATTGGCGCCCTAATAGTTGATTAATTAATTATTTCTACAAAATGTACAGCTTCTGCATGATGAGAAGAAGAAAAAATGGTTGGATTTTCAGATTTCAGAGCGCTTGGCCGGCGTCTCTACCCGTACTGGATTTCCGAGGACGGGGACGACTCCGGAATGGATGACCTTTCGCCTCTAAGAACAGAAACCACCTGCGTATGGAATGAAAAGAAAAGAAGATCAAAATCTGTCGTCTCTCCCGCCCGGCTTCATGTTAATTTCTGAACGAAAGAGATACAGGAAGGCTATATATCTAGCTTACTTGTGACATACTAAGCCGAGAGAGTGATTTGGTTTTCGTGCACTGGGTAGCTGCGGACATCACCTTGTACATCTCGTACGTATCGAGCTCTTCCATGTCGTGATCCAACAATTCGTGGTTTGCGCCTTGTACAAGCAGCGGCCGCGCCTACGTACGTCGCGGTTTTTTTATCAGTCGATTACAGGGGATTTATTTCTTCAATTTTGATCAGTGGAAGTGGATTTCGTACATACCCAATCGACCAATTGACGATCAGCCTCGGGGAGGGGTCTCCGGCAGAAGAGTCTTAAGAGTAGGACTCCGAAGGAGAAGACGTCTTCTTTCATCAGGGCCAGGGACTCCATCTCCAAATCACTCGTCGTCTCCCTTCGAGGCAATCTAACACTCCGCAAAACACACAACAGATCATCAAACTCATCAAAGACATCATCATAAATCTCTGCTGGGATTTAGGAAAGGATTTGTTATATATAGCTGACCTGCTGCTGCTGCTACTAGGAGTGGAGCAGGGGATCGTTCCTTCAAATTTGGGATCTCCATTCCCAAGCCACCTTGCACGCCCAAATCCAGATATCTGGGCATGCCAAAGCAAAAACCCAAAATGGCAAAATGAGAAGAAGAAGAAGAAGACAATGAAGTAATTAAAACAGAGATTGGATCAATATACAGAGTCTATAATAATTCGGTCACCATAGGCTGAAAGTCCTCTCCCAGAAAGACGCTGCACGCCCGCAAATCGCCGTGAATTACAGGTCCTCCGGGGCAATGTTCGTGCATGTACTGAAGTGCCAGGCCGATCCCTATCGCTATCTTCATCCTCTCCGGGCAAGTCAGTCCCGAGGGCCTCCCCCGCACCCCTTTTACCAAACAGAGGTCAGAAGCCATATCAAGGGGGAGAAAGACTAATTATATGTATCGATGATGGGGGGCTTACGGGAGATCAGGTGCTGGTCCAGGGTCCCTAATTTCCCCGGATACAAGTAGACCAGGGCGGAGAAGCTCGAACTCTCGTGGAAGCCGATGGGAGACAATACATTTTTGTGGAACATGAATCGGGCGACCCTCTTCTCGGCTTCCATGATCGCTTCGAAGCTACCCGCCGAGAATCGTTTCACGAGAAGGGGTAACCCGGAGGGTTGGGGAAGAAAGCCTTTGAACATGTCAAAGCGTTCGTGGCTACAAATTATAAGACGCCCCACCCGGCCGAACTCATCCGTCATGGCTACGATATCCTCTGCGCTGAGCTCCAACGGAAGTTTGATAAGCTGGAGCGGGTCCAATTCGGTGCCGCTCTTCGAAAAGCCGCCGCATTCGGCCGTTTCCGGCGAAGCATTTTCAACCACGGCAGGGTCGTCCTCGTCGTTCTGGCTCGATAAGACGGATGTCCAGGACTGGAATGAGGATGCCAGGGGATCGGGAGTGGCGCAGTGAAACTCCGCTTCGCCGTTGTCGTCCACCGAAACTAGTTGGCATTTTTGGCAGCCTATTCGGAGCCATTCGTCGTCGACCAAGCATCTGAAATTTGAAGGAATGGTTAATGGCGTCGTTGATTGTCTTCTGGGATGTAAAAGGACGAAGCCCCAGTGGTCCCTTGTCCCCGAATTCTGGAAAGGAATAGTTAAACCACATAGATTTTATCTTTTACGAGCTACTACAGATTCGAACAGAGTAGCTAGAATGAGGAAGCATCTGGTTTGGTAAATCAACGAGGAGGAAATCATCAGGAAAAATGAGCAACTAGGGAAGGAAGAGACCTGTCCATGACGATTAATGCGGGTTTCAAACCACTTGCCTCAGAAGCCACGGCCGCCTTCGGGTACGGCCCAGCAAAAACCTTCACTTCGAACTTTACCTGCCAAGATCTTTCTTACATAAGAATCAAGATCAGTGCATCCATAATGTAATCTTGTGATAAATAACCTTCAATGAACTTTTCCTGCTAATTAATTAGGACCTATCAGTGTGCCTGCTCATGATGTCAAATCCCAGTGTGATTTGAGAAGGGCATTAGTATTCATGATCAGGCATGCACATGTATGCTCTGTTTCCTAGTTTTTGTCCGAGATGCAACTCTTGACTTACTCCTAGACTCTTGCAGCTGTCGTAGAAAGGCCTGAGGGTTTTCACGTAGCTCTGCCTTTGCTGGGAAATCTGATCCTGGAGAAATTTTATGTACCCTTGTCCCTCACACGGTGAAGCCGCCTGCTGCTCCCCGAAACAGCAAAACCAAGTATCGGAAAAGGTGGGATTGAGGAGGACCAGAACGAGGAGCTCGTCGTCGATGAACGGGCGACGGGAGCTCCCAAAGAGCCACGTTAATGAGGAAACAGCCTTCTTGCGCCCATCCAGCACCGCTATCACGCTCTTCCTCTTCTCTTCCTTCCCCATGCCTTCTTCTTCTTCTTCCTCTTCTTCTTCTTCTCTCCACTACTCGATCCGCAGATTTTTTTTCCTGTTTGGCTTCTCCTTATGCGGAACTTGGTCACGAAAACCAACGACGAACATTGTTTTCATCGTAAAGTTCGTCCCCTTGTTCTCGATCGAGTCGCCACATTACCAACGAGTAGCTACCTCTCGTTATAGTAAACGCTTCGCTCTGTTTTTCCTTCCATGTCCGCAAGAAACAGAGCAAACGACAAGATCGAAAATAACAGAAAAACAATAGAATTCCTTAGTTCATAGTAAACTAGAATATTCAGTTGTCAGTCGAGGCATTGCATTGGGTTGGTGGCTAAAGAAAAAAAATTAGAATAACTAAGCGTGGAACAAGAAACAGGAAATCCAAAGGAGGACATATGTAGAATTGATTAAGCTAGGATGGAGATTACTCTGTTTTGTGAAAGATGGAACTTCTTTCCAAGAACAATTCATTGCCTCTAAGAATTGAGGGGTACTTGAGACCAGCCTCATCCCTTTCTTTATACATCAGAGTCAATTTTGAGTTACAAATATCTTCGTCTCTCGAGACAAAAAGTGAACAATATAGAATCTACAAAGCCGGTAGCTGTTCAAGCTAAGTACTTGATTGGTGAAATTATTCATTGCTCTCAAGTCCGAATGACTTGTACAGGAACACGAGTTAGACTATGAGACAAAATGGATTATAGAGTAGAAGCTGCATGTTTAATTACATCACATGCTTCACCAATCGTATAAAAAATGAGCTATTAGGGAAGAAGAAGAAGAAGAAGAAGAAAAAAAGAAGAAGAAGAGCCGAGGGAAATGGTGGAGATGAGTAATTTGTTTTGCGTTTAAAGGAGTTGGCGGCAAGGAGGTGGGTTAGTGGTGCCAGAATTTGTTGTCTCGGCGTGCTGGCACATGGCCGCCGTGGGTGAGCCAGTTCCTTGGTAATTCAGATCGATATCGATGAACTTCATGTTCTTGCATGGCACTTGACTGCTGCAGATAAGATTCACGGCGAGCCTGGTGAAGGAAGAACCCTTGATGTTCTTGTACGTAATGTCGCTGAGTTGCACCGCGGAAGGCTTCAGGTGTTTTCAAGTGATCACCAGGAGGAGGTACGAATCAGAAAGGAGATGAGAATTAATAATGTATGAATTCGTTTTACGGTGGAAGTTTAACGGACGTACCGTGTCTGGGCAGTGATGCGCGGGGCAGTATTTCTGGTCAATGATAATGGGGAAGGAAACATCGTCCATGATGATATCCTCGAAGGTGATGTTCTTAGCCACGAGTGGAGGAGACCCACCCCATGACTTGATCCTGACTCCGTTTGTGGTGCCCTTGAGGGTGCAGTTCTTTATGTGTACGCCGTTCACGGGCCTCTCCTTCTTGTACTTGCCCAGACTCCCAATGCTGCATGCCAACAAATCGATCGATCACAATACATATACATATATATATATATATATATATATATATATATATATATAAATTAGAGATATATAAAAAATTATAATTAAAGGAGGGTAATCGATTTGATTTATTACCTGATGCCATGGCCGGGTCCGCAGGTGACGCCTGTGACTTCGATGTAATTGTTGCCGTCGCCGAGGGAGACGCAGTCGTCTCCGACTCCGATGACGGAGTTGCTGATTTTGAGGTAGCTGGAGTCGCTGACGTGGATACCGTCGGTGTTGGGGCTGTCCTCGGGAGCCGTGATGTTGACGCTGTCGATTGAGAAGAACTTGCTTTTGTTGATCCTAAGATTGAATCCCTTGCTGTCCACGAAGTTGATCCCCCTGATCTGTCCCGTCGTACACGAGATCACCTTCATAGACTGTGTATAATTGTTACAGGTCACCATCCGCTCCATTAATTAAATTAATTAATTAGGTCATTTAGAAGCATCTATCGATCGACATTTTAATCAAATTAAATGGAGTACATTATGTACTTACGGAAGCCATGATCTTGCATTTGTTCTGGTTGGGACACTCGGTGGCCGTCCAGGCTTCGAGGCCGCCCTGGCCGTCGATGGTCCCTCCGCCGGCTATGACCAGCCCGTGAAGTGATCGGAATGTGATCCAGGCGCTGGTTGGGAACTGGTCCACGCCGGGGGGTGCCTTAAGGGTGCCTCTCAGCTCCACCGTCGGCGAACCCTTGTTGTAGCACGGACCCTCGAATGTGACCGGACCCATTAGGTACGTCCCTTGCGGGATCAGGAGCGCTCCCTTACCTTGGAAGGCGCATGCCTCCGTCCAAGCTTGCATGAAAGCCTACAATATTCATCATTCAGTTACTGGTTTTTATGAAACGAGAAAATAATCACAGGAGTATATTGAATCACGAAACCCAATTTCGCTATTAAAACAGAAACAAAAAAAAAAAAAAAAAAAAAATCGATCACCTTTGCGTCGTCTGTTTTGCCATCGGCCTTGGCACCATACTTTGTGACATCGAAAATGCCGCTGCCCGAACTCGGATCAGTTGGAGTACTGGGAGCATCCGCCCTCGTGAAGGAGACTCCATTCGCCACGAATAAGATCAAACCAAGAAGGTAAATGGCATTGATCTGCAGGTTCCGACCGTGGGACATTTTTGTATTTCTTCGGGGTTTTTTCTTCTTTTTTTTTTTTGGCTTTTTTTTTTTTTTTTTTTTTTTTTTTTTTTTAAAGGGATAGATCAAGGATCAGGATTGTGCTCTCCAGCCCTTCAGAAAATCATATGAACATAGAAAGGTGGAGGAGCGGAGACTGCATCTATGTCCTGACTCCTGAGGAACAAGGAAGGAGAAGATGAACCTAAATATGCGAATGAAGAGCAAGTCTCTCCACCATTTTAGGAGATTTCTTCGAGCCTCTTTTACCTGGCCTTTCTTCTCTTTCCATTTTATTATCGGTGCAACGAAAAATGTGGAACGACAACGTCTTTCTTTCCATACATACAAAGTACAACACGACTTCTCTCAGGAGTTTGCTCCGTTCATTAATTAATTAATCTTTCTGGTCCTAATTTCTTCTTCGACTTGAGCGTGCGCGCGATTGAATAATCTGCCCCTGAATTATGGGCTTACATTTTTAGCTATTACAGTTAATTAATTCAGGCAGTTAGTTAATTAACTGAAAGTTCGTTAACTTATTAGAATTTTGAAATTTGCTTCTTCACCACTTTTGGGTCTTTTTATATATTCTTTCCAAATGGTTTTTTCTCAATTAATTAAAACACGTACTGAATATTTTTCAGAAAAAAAGAGTGTTGTTGTTTTATCATTGGCTACACGAACGGACCTCCGCAAGATCACAGGGGATTAATTAAGGTTGTCATTAATTATCTCCACGGTTATATATTATGAAATAGAGAAGCTTCAAGTAATGTAGTACTGCTACTCTTTGCTGGAACTTTGGATTCCCCTTAACCTTAGTACAGATGCAAACTGCGGACATATAGAACTTGTAATACAAAGTTACGAACTGTAACGACCCACGTAGTACGGGAAGGAAAAGAAGTACAGGGACGACGACGCTAAATTACAAACTTAATTAGAACCATGAAGATATAGTCTTAGAGCATGCATGGCATACGAAGCTTAATTAATTATTAGTGCCTGACGACATAGTAATGGGACACGGTCTCCTGGGAGGAGTAGTAGGAGACACATGAACGAACATCCTGACCGGGAATACGTGACCGGCGGCTCCATTACCACAGCTTCTGCTGTCGTAGTGTGCACCACTTTGTCGTGGACATGTGCTTGACGGGGAGGAGCAGTGCTTTTCGTTGAAGCTGAACTACCGTTTTTTATTTTCTTCCTGCGTAACTCATCAACGAGGTCGAAACCCTCTTTCCCTATCTTTGCGAGATGATGATCAGACTGAGAAACCATCGTAGGTGAAGGAAATGGAAGGTTTTGGTGATGAAAACAGAGGGAAATTAAGCTGGCTACTATATATATAATTAGGCTAGCTGTAGAGGAGGTTGCTTGGTTGGGGTGGGTGGACAAGGCCTAGGTTGGCTCTCTATATATATAGAGGAGCATCCAATTAGTCCCAACGACCCACTTTTGAACTTTGATGGAGCGAGTGGCTGTGGATCAATGCAAATATATATGTTGGCCTACTTTCGGTGAACATTAATAAAGCATATCATAACCGCGCGTTCTAAAACTCATACAGTGAAAGTGTAGAACAGTAATTAATCCAGAGATAGATGATCATCAACACAATAAGTCCACAATTAAGTACCTTCTTAGATTTGACCCATAAAAATGTGGTAAGAGTATTTAAATCGAATAATATGGTAATTTAGGCCTTATCCGTTCAAGTTGGAGCTATATATATACTTGTATGTATAGATTCATGTGCATTAAGATTTAAACACACGTGCGGTTCACCATCATTAATTAATACGTTGGTTCCTGTTGCCTGCAATATTATTGAAGAAGTGATCGAGGAGAAGGATGGAGCAGAACATGTTCCTTCGGTCTCGATCTGGAACTTAATCTGAAAAGACAAGTCACGGTAAGGAATCTGGAAGCCTTTTCTGGTTTATATATACATCACATTAGCGACGATCCTTTGGCCCCCATCATCGATCCGCTCTCCATTAATTGTATCCAACCAAAAGTATATAAATCTTTTCTGACCCACCATAAATGGACGCCAAACGTTAGGTGTATGTTTCCCTCCAAAAGATAAAGCCAATGGTGTGTTTCACGGTAGTCAGGAATCAGAACTAATTAAGACCCAAAAGAGAGTACACTTTGACAGAATCAACTGAACTTTGTGTGTTAGAGGGGGAGGGGGGGGTTAGTGAAAAATACTTTTTTTTTTTCCTAACAATTGTCCATGAAAGAGAAGCTTGAGAGGGAAGCAATTTTCCAAGTGTTCTTCAGAGAAAAAAAAAAAAAAAAAACACATATAAATTTTATATGAATATAGAAAATTTATCTTTTATTTTCTCTAAATGAATACTTTTTATATAATATTGCATTATATGATAAACTATTCATTTAGTGAACTCAATTTCAGTGTTTGAAGTTTTTATACAATGAATACTATTTGATTAATTTTATTCATTAACAAAACTTTTTAAATTTTTAACTATTTATTACATATAGACATAATTTTTCATTTCAATGGTTTAATTTAATATATAGCACTTAAAATAAAATATATTAAATTATTTAAATAAAAAAATTAATTGAAATATTTTACAAAAATAATATTAAAATTTAATAAAATTTCTTGAAGATAGTTCAACAGAAAAAAAAAAAAAAAAAACATATAGATAAATATGTTTTTGATAAGTTTGAGAAAAGTATGGCACAATTTTTTTTAAAAAGTAAAATGGCAAGAAAATTCCAAATTAGTAGGAGAATTTTTATGATTTTTGCCCATGCTTCCCTAATGGGATACAATGTTCAAACAGACAAATGAAGGGACTTGAAATTCCACCTAAAAATTAGCACGGCCATAGAACTTTGCTTTCTTTATTTACTAAACTCGGTTAAGTACGTACTTAATTGGCTTAAATAGTATTAAAGAAGAAAAGAGGGACACTTTTATAAAAGTGATTTAAAACTTTATGCTATAAGTTGCCCTAGATAGCAGGCAAAAATTGCAGCGGGGTATTACAACTACGTACGTACGCTCTTTTCTATCAATTCACATGAATCCACCATTTGCACTAGTCCAGCTATAATAACCCTCTAAAATTCAGGAAAGTAGAAAAGAAGTGTTTTGTTGTCTGAAAAGCATTAATTTTCAGTACTTTAATCGATGATTAAAATCACTGATTTTTCATGAAAGACGTGTGTATGTATGCGATTAATTATCTCCACGATTAATGTTATGAAATATTAATTAATATTGTACTTAATTAACAGGGCGCTAATTAATCTTTCCCTCACAGCCGTTACTTCAAATTAGAGAGAATTAAAGAGAAACTTTGCCACTGAAACCCACCTTGCATGGATCTGCACTTTGTGATATATTAATATATATATACATACAGCAAGATGACGTTAATAATAATTAGTACAGATCGATGCTACTTTCTTGGAGACATTAAAAGCAGCCACCTGATCGAAGAGCAGAGATGCATAAAACTACTTATATACATGCAAACTGTAACGACCCACGTAGTACGGGAAGGAAACTTAATTACTGGGAGGACGACGACGCTAGCTAATTAATTACAAACTTAGAACCATGAAGGTATATATTCATATACGTAGCATGGCATACCAAGCTTAAGTAATTAGTGCCTAACGACATAGGAATGGGACACGGTCTCCTGGGAGGAGTAGTAGGAGACATGAACGAACCTCCTGACCGGGAATACGTGCACCCCCGCCGTGATCGGCGGCTCCACCACAGCCTCTGTACTTGGAGTGTGCACCACTTTGTGGACATGTGCTTGACGGGGAGCAGTACTTTTTGTTGAAGCTGAACTACCGTTTCTAATTTTCTTCCAGCGTAACTCATCGACGAGGTCGAAACCCTCTTTCCCTATCTTGGCGAGATGATGATCAGACTGAGAAGCCATAACCCGGGGGGAAGGAGCTGAGGCTGCTTAAATGGTTGGTTTGGGTGGACAAGGAAGAAGGGACAAGGTTTCCTCTTTATATAGATCGATCCATCCATCGATCGAGCAGCTAGCTCCCAAGTGGATGGATCATGTTGGTCCACATTACTTTGGGTGATTCGTGTATATCATATATATATATATATATATATATATATATATATATATATATATATGTGTGTGTGTGTGTATAACCGTTCTCCAACTGATTGGGACGATTCGGTGTAAGTGCATGCAGAACAGTAGTAATTAATATTCCAGAGATGATCGATCAATGTAATTAAATTAGTACACATGAATTAAGTATCTTCTTACAATATTTGACCCGTAAAAATTCAGTGAGACCATCTGATCAGTCGAATACTTACAGGGTAATTAATTAATTAGGCCATATCCATTCAAGTTGGAGCTAGCCACGTGTATATATATATATATATATATGGATCACCCTTGTACTGTTAGATTCGGTCTTTCTTCAGTGTGAAGATACTGATCATCAGTCTGATCAACATCAGATTATATAGTATAGATATATACTCTGATCGGTGTCATCGAAACCAAATGAAAGTATGAAACCCAACCCAATTAGACTGAAACTTAACAATTAATTAGGAGTAGTAATTAATTAATTAGGTAGGTACATATAGAAAGAAGAACTCGATCGATCCATTCCTGTGGTCGATGATCTGCATTACTTATTGAAGAACTCGGGAAAAGGATGGAACAGAACATGTTCCATTGGTCTCTGCAACTTTGAAAAGACCAAAGTCGATCATGGTAAGGAATATTCAGCTGGCAGCCTTTTATTGTTTATACATATCACATTAGCAAGAACGATCCTGTGGCCCTCCTCATCGATCCGCTATCCAACATAAAAGATGAAAAATCTCTTCTGATCACCGACCCCATTTGGGCCCCAATTAATGATGGATTTATATATACCTTTCCCTCCAAAAGATAAAGGAAATGGTATTTATGGAAATTAAATAAATAAAACCATTAAATAACTTTAAATTTTAAAATATAAAAAATATATTTAATTGACATTATATATATATATATATATATATATCTAATAACTATCGGCTTGATTCAGGAACCCCAGTAAAGAGATGCATGTATATATAGTTCAAAAGAGGCTCAGATACATATATTGTACATGTAGGGGACCCGGAAGGGCAGAAGTACTTTTTATAGTTTATTCCTCTTGGATGCATGTGGTGGATATGAAAGAGAGAATATATATCCTTACTTTTCCTTGCGCTTTTTAAATTTCTTATGCTTTGTATGTGTGTTGAAGGTTGAACTGAGAGGAGATTAAACTAGTGAGTGATGTTAGGATTCGGCAGCCTGTTTTGTGTCACTCAGGTGACGATCATCAGACCACGTCAGGATCCCTTTATGCATGCAGTTCAGACTTCAGGGTCGTAAACGTGGCTCTCAAGTTTTATAAAAATTTATTAAAATGACTATATTGTTTCATCGAAAATCCGCCGGTCCGCGAAGAGGCGCGACCGAGAGAGTAATTGATTATATCAGAATAATTTTGTGTTATAGTGTGTGTTTAAATATAAAAAAAATGCGAGTACAATCTCCTATTATTCCTCTGATTCGATTTCCATGTGAATTTGGTGAAGTTTTGGCTTCTGGCGAGGACGTCGAAATGTGAGTTCTGGAATGAGTGTGCACGAACGGTGACGGCTTTGGTCGGTTGGACGGAAATATTTGTGTTCCGCGTGTATCGACTTGTTGACGTTGCCAGCGAACGTGTAGAGCTGCTCCGATTTGAACTGTTGAGTTACGATGGACTGCAAGTAACTTACTTCTTTGGCTCGAAATGTTCTCTTGTGCGTGAGAGTTTCTTGATGAAAGATTTTCGAACCCCTGGGACAGAACGTTTCTGGCTATTTGTAGCTGATTTTGTGCCGTTGTTGAGGTTGATGCCTGGAATGGGGATCATGATCCCCTTTTTACTGCTTCTTTTGAGAGAGGAAGAAGACTGGAGAATTTCTCTCCCGGATCCATCGAATGAGGATCGCAGTTGTCTTCTTTCTCGACTCCTTCGGTTAACGACCAGACTTGGTCGTTTAACTGTTAAGGAGGGTGACTTTGTAACTTGGCTTGATGATTGGTGCTGACGCGATGGCTTCCTGCTGACTAGGGCGTCGACTGTGTCAATGACACAACGACATGAGTGGACCCAACGATGGGCTGCGATAGAGGTCTTCAAAAATCGACAGAGCCTTCCCACGACGATCGATCACTGGGTTGGTGGATTTTTGGGCTCGTCGAATTTGGGCTGGCCACATTTTAGTGCATACAGATTGCCCCCTTCGAGACTTGACCGTTTTAGAGAAAACGATCAAGTTTCAAATGTGAAGAAGAACACAACGCACATTGTATACGTATGGGGCAGCAACGTGGGTCCCACCTTATTGCGTAGAGGGCTCGTAGAGGGCTCCTTAAGTGGGATTAGCTGTAGTGGGAGGTAAGTAGCTTTGAGTATGTATGCACCAAAATGTGCATGGCCCACATTCGACAGATCCAGGAGTCCAACGACCCAGTAAACAAAGTTCGTGGACAGGCCGCGATAATTCTCGAAGTAATTCGACGCAGCCCACCGCCAGGATCCCGTTTCGTCGCGTTGTTAACACGGTGAGTCATCTCGCCGCATCATAGACTCAGTGAATCATCGTCTAGTCAGCAACAACTCGGTGAGTCATCGCCACATCAGCATGAGTCAGCGATACGGTCGACCAATTCAAAAGTGAGGATAAAAACACGGAAAGAGGTCACGATCCTCATTCGGGGGATCTCAGCGGGGAGTTCCTGGTCTCCCTCCTCCCCTCTTCCCCCTCAACTTCCACGGCGAAAGGGGATCGTGATCCCCTTTCCCGTGCAACGTCTCTCACGCAGACAGGGCTACAAAAAGGCGAAGCATTACGTTCTAAGGGTTGGAAAAATTGAAAAGTTAGAGAAATCACATTCGAAAGGCTCTCTTAACATCAGTGCGGAAACTCTCTCTCGTTCCCAAATCGAAGGTCCAAAGCTCCCTTCACCGAGAAGAATTCCTCACGTACAGAGGCTCTTTCATCGCAAAGAAGTTCAACATCTGCAGTTCGTCGTTCTACAGCTCGACCAGAAGCAATTCTACACCGTCGCCGGCATTGTCACAAGTCGAAACACACGGAACACAAATACTTCCGTCCGACAGACAAAAGCCACACCAGATCGTGTACACCCATTTCTGTAACTCGAAGTCTCGACGACGACCTCGCCAGAAGCCTTAACTTTGACAAAACCACACGGAGATCGAATCAGAGGAAGCCTAGGAGAGTGAACTCGCATTCCTTGATATTTACACCACACCCTGTAACAAATTTATTCTAAAGTAATTGAAAACTTCTCTCGGTCGCGCCTCTTCGCGGACCGGCGGATTTTCGATGAAACAAATTTGGCACGCCCGGTGGGACATTTCCTACCTCTCATCTCCTTCTCCGTCCAACAAAAAAAAAAATCCCCAACCTCAGCCATGGCCAACAACGCCAACAACGCCAACAACAACAACAACAACAACAACGGGGGCAAGCAAACTGCCTCCTCGAGCTCTGCTCAGCCGCGCCCCACCGCGACCACAAGCTCAACCGCAGGAGCTCGCGGACCATCTGCCGACCTCCGCGCTCCTACCTCTCCACCGCCGGCCATTCGCCAAATTACAAGGGCCTTGGCCAGGAGTTTGTCCACTAGAGAGGCTCCTTTAATTCTAGATGTGCGCCGTCCGAGTGCAGTCTACCAACCACAGGCTACCGCGGCCTCTACCAAAACGGTCGCCGCAGCCCGGTCGAGAATGATCCCGGCAGCAAATAGGCCGACCTACCTGCCGTGTCGACACCACACCACCGGCGCACAATCCGGTGGTCAGTCCAACAATCACCACCATTGCAAAGGAGCTCCGTCGTCTACGCTTTGGTGTGCGGTAACGAACAACAGGGGGGGCACAAACTCCTCCTCGCGGCGAGAATGAATTCGCCATCGGCCTCCCTCCGTCAGAGAGGCGGCGGCCGAAGACAAATCTCAATCGTGACCATCTCTCCACGATCTCTTAGCAGCGCTCACTTCAGCAGCCGGCTCACCACCCATTCGTTAGCCTTGTCGGCGGACACCGGCGACCTCCCGGCTCGCGCTATCACCCATTCCGCCTTGCATCTCATCTCATCGGGGGCTGCCTCCGCAAGCCAGTCGCCCACAGCAACGTCTCCCCAATGCGGTCACCGGTAAAATATTCTCCACTTCGATCTGCGTCGGGGAACAGCTCCGTCGACGCCGACTGTCAAAATGGCCGCAATGACGACGTCGGTCAAAACAATCGAAGAGCAGCTTGCCGAAATGCAAGCTGCATTTAAAGAATAGAGCGAACAACTGCGCATCAAAGACGCGCAACTCGCAGCTCACGATCTCCAGATCACAAGGATGATGGAGCGGCTCGAAATGGGCGCGGCCACGAACAGCACCAGCGTTTCGCAAGAGGTCGACCGAAACCAGGCGACCACTAGCGGCTCCGCCAAACCATCGCGAGAGGATCCTGCCTCTGACGACGAGATGCAGCCCATCGTGCCGACGGCCATCCACAGAGGTCGAACTGAAGCAGTGCCGGCTGCCCTCACCTTAGACGCGGTGACTGAACTCATCAACCGCGCCATGCGAAACGGCTCCGGCGAAAGCAAGTCGGTGGCCTATCGAAAGCCGTACACGCAGAGGATACAAAACATCCCAATGCCGCTCGGCTACCATCCTCCGAAATTCCAACAGTTCAATGGCGATGGGCACCCCAAACAACATGTCGCCCATTTCATTGAAACATGCAACAACGCCCGGCACAGACGGCGACTTGCTGGTCAAGCAGTTTGGCCGGTCGTTGAAGGAATGCCTTCGACTGGTACATCGAGCTGCCCCAGGAGTCAATTGACAGCTGGGAACAACTGGAGCGAGAATTCCTCAGCCGATTCTATAGCACTCGGCGCACCGTCACTCTAGTCGAGATCGCCAATCTGAAGCAAAAGAAAGGTGAAAAGGTCGTCGACTACATCAACCGGTGGAGGAACCTGAGCCTCAACTGCAAAGAAAGCTCAAACTTGTCTCTCGAAGCCGAAATCGAAATGTGCTCGCGAGGGATGCAATGGGAGCTCCTGCGCTACATCTGAAGTCGGAGGCCAACTGACTTTCAAGAGCTCGCGACAGAGGCTCACAACATGGAGAACCTCATGGAGGAGCGAGGGGAAGAAGTTACGTCGTTTGCCGATCCTCGCGAGAAAGGAGAGGCAGTCGTGACCGCGCCAAAAGAAACGAAGGAGAAAACAAAATCCTCCTTCACGACAAATACTTTCGAGCCTATTAAGGTCGGAAGTAAGGTCAAGGCAATCTACCTCCCCCGACAACCGACCGGAACCCACCGAAAGTTACCCTCGGAGGAGCGACAAGCAAAGACATATCCCTTTGCCGACGCAGACGTTCCTATCATGCTCGACCAACTCCTCGACAACCATCTACTCAGATTGCCATAAGTCAAAAGACCCGGCGACTTGTCTAGGAGCAAAGATCCAAACTTCTGCAAGTACCATCGCTTGGTCGGGCATCCGACCGAGAAGTGCTTTGATTTGAAGGATCGGATCATGGAGCTCGCGGCTCAAGGCCGCATTGAAATTGAAGGAGCCAAAAACACGACCTCCTCATATATCATCTCCATTCAAGCTGAGTCAAACCAGCGAGCTCGGCCAAACAAACAACATGTCGCAAAGAAGGAGTACCGTCCAAAATCCGGTCCCTCCAACCGACCACACAACAACAGACGACCACCAGGTAAGGTCGCACCAAAACCGGCACCCCGCGAAGCTGCAGCCGATGCAGAGGGGTGGATCCTGGTTACCCGGAGAAAGAAGCCTATTCGAGAAATCGAACCGGCACCGGCGAACACCAGAACCAAGGCGAAGTGGCCAAACAAAAAAGCCGCGAAGCGCCAAAAGAAAACTCCCAGGACCAACGTCCAAGGGGCAAACAAGAAGAAGAGGAGACCCGTCACTTTGGCGGAGTTCTTCCCAAAGGAGTTTTTCGTGCCTCCAGCAATGGTGGCAACCTGTTCGATAGCTCCTCCCGAACCAGCAGCAGCCAAAGAAAAAGGCAAACGACCGGTCGTCAAATGCGACGACCTCGAGACGTCATTGAAGCAAATCTCGTCACTCAACGAGATAGAAGACGACCTCGACTTGGCCATTCGGTCAAGACAAGCCTTAATTCGAGTCCTCGACAAACTAGAGGAACTCCAAGCCGAAGTCGAGAGGTTGCTCATGAGAAAGCATGACTTGCCGAAGGTCGGGTTAACTCCACCCTACCGAAAGGAGGAAGAAGATGCACAATCCTCCCCGCAACCGGTAAAGTCAGAAGAGGCACTCGTCGTCTCCTGCCCACCGCGCATTGTGTTCCGAGAGAAGGATGCACAACTGGGGGCATGACCTCCTCCTCCGCGACCAGCCAAATTGCTGGCTGCGACCAAAACAGGTGCCTGGCGACCGAGCCGAGTACCCTTCGAAGCTCCGCGACCAGCCAAACTGCTGGCCGCGACCAAAACAGGTGCCCGGCGACCGAGCTGGGCACAATTCAAAGCTTCGCGACCAGCAACATAGCCGACTGCGATCGAAACAAGTGCCCGGTGACCGAGCCGAGCACAGTTCAAAATCAGCGCCCACCAACAAAACGGACGCGAAGAAAAACAATACAAAGGCACTACCCGGCGACCGAGCCGGACTAAGCTTAACATACCAGGTAACGTGAACTCATTTCGGGAAAAAAAAAAGCGAAAAAAAAGAAGGGTCGCTAAATAAGAAAAAAGGCAGCGATAAAAAAGAAGTCGCTAAAAAAAAAAAAAAAAAAGAAGCGGTCAAAAAAAAAAAAAAAAAAAAAAAAAATCCAACACAACTCACACCCGGCGACCTTTGCGGTGGCCGCGACCTCAACACAATTCGCGACTCGGCGACCCTTTGCCGGCTGCGACCTCCACAATACTCGCGACCGGCAACCCTTGCCGGCCGCGACTCAACACAACCCGCACCCGGGCGACTTTTGCCGGCTGCAACCTTGCATTAGCAATCAACTCGCCCATCATAGCGACCAGACTGCTAATTGCACTCAGCATCCAAAACAGGTGTGCTAGCGCAGACAGACTGTCTCCTGGCGACCAATCTGGATCAGCCCACAGAAATTTCAGCACCTGGCAACAGAGCCCGGTGCGACCCGAATGAATTGCAGCACTTGGCTTACAGAGCCGGGCGACAGAATGAATTGCAGCACTTGGCTTACGAGCCCGGCGGCGACCGAATGAACTTCAAGACCGGGCCACGTGAGCCAAGCCATATAAACTCACGTTTTTGAAAAAAACCGCCGGGTTGCCACACCGACAAATTGACAATCACTTAGAGCGCAAGACGAGAGAAAAGAAAAATTCAAAAAAAAAAAAAAAGAGAGAGAACAACTCGTGGAAAAAAAAAAGAGAGAGAGAGAATGAGAAACTGAGGGAGGAGTTGAAAATGAGAAGAGAGAAAAAGAGGAAGGAAAAGGAAGAGAGAGAAAAAAACAAAAAAGAGTGGGGACCCGGGCTGACTCGAATTCAATCCGAGGCTGCCGGGGAAGAAAAATCTTACAAGCACCTTTAAATGCTGGTTCGGGAGAAGTTCGACACAAGCGGGGGAAGATTGCAGAGCCAAATCGCAGATAGCAAGTCGAAGTTCCAAATTTTTAGTAGTTCGCAGAATGTCTCCCCAACTCGAAGTCTCCCAATCCGAAGCCTCCCAAAGTCGCAGACAAGAATAGTCGGTTCCAGACTGTCTCCCAAACACTGATGTCTCAAATCGTGGGATCGACAGAGAAAGCTAGATCGCAGACAGGTTAGGAAGAAAAAGGAGGAATTTTTTAAGAGCAAGCTCACGGAGAAATTAAGGGAAGTCAATAAGTTCCCTCGCGTGATGGGGATTAATTGACTAAAGTTATCAAAGAAGAGAATAGGGGCGGGGCCCACATCCCTTAATTGAAGAGGCACGACTTTGGGAAAACCCTAGGTCAGCCAATCCAATTGGGGCGGGACCCACACTCCCGTGATTAAAGAAGCACGACCTGGAAAACCCTAGGTCAGCATGAAGCCTATTGGGATGGGGCCACGGCAAAGCCCCGATCCCCCCCTCCTTTTCCTCTCCTCTCTCCCTCCAAAAAGCCTCTCTTTCTCTTTTCTTCTTCCCCCTTCGTTCTTCTGAAGCAGCTTCAATCTCCACTTTTCCCCTCTTCTCCTCAGTCCCCGTTCTCCTCCTTTCTCCTTCCCGCTTGTGTGGTCTCTTCGCTCCGGCCTCTCCCCTCCTCTCCCAGCTCAGCCTCGTCTTCACGCTCCCGGACCTCGCTCCTCCTCTCCTGCTCCCAAAATGCGCCTCCCCACTCTCTCCCACCCTCCCTTCACTCCCTTCCACCAGTGGGTTCCTCTCGGCCGTGGTCTCCCTCTCTCGGTTTGGCCTCTCTCCTTCCTTCAGTTTTTTTCCCCTTTCTGTTTTCCTCCCTCTGGGGTTCCATTTGGCATTTCCTCCCTTTCCCCCTTCTCCTTCCAGTGACCTCATTCTCCGGCTCTTCAAACCTTTCTGCGTGGGTTAAGCCCTCTTCCCCTTGCGCCTCAGACTTCTTCTCTCCCTTCTTCTTTCTGGCTCCAGCCTCCTCCTCTCTCCCCTCCTCTCGGTTCTCCTCCCCTCCCTTCAGTTCCTCTCTCCTTCTCTCCTTTGCAGTCCCCATCCCCTGTTCCATTTGGGGTGGTCCCCCCTTGTCCAGGCTTCATGAGGCGACTATGTGCAAGAGGGACCTATGCTCTCGCTCCACCTCAAGCTCAAAAAAAAAAAAAAAATTTGCTCAACTTCGCCAATTCTTGAACGAACGAGAAGGTGTCTTAGAGCTACACCGATCTTCATTGCGACCGGTTCTCTGAATTCGACAAATCTTTGGGTTGTCTAGTCGCCGAAATTGAGCTAGGCAACAAAGGGGGGCCCTGGCTGCCTCCCTCCTGTGGGGGGGAGGCAGGTTCTGCCGAAACGGAGCAACAACTCCATTTGCAGGAGCTTGTCCCGAAGTCCAGCACCACGCAGCCGAGGCCCCGGTGGCCTCCCCCCTGCCCACGCTGGAAACAATCGCAGGCCCGGAACAACTCCGTCGCCATGAGGAGCTTGCCGGTGAAGGTAGCCAAGCTAAACCGGGGGGGCCCAGTCTGCCTCCTTCTTCGGGAAATCAGACAACCATTTGCCAGAGAGCTCATGGATTGAGTCAGGGCCACCTGCTGCGGAGACCCACTTTCCCTTCCTTCGCCTTGGGGGGAGGGGTTCTATCGAATCTGGACAACTCTCTGTGAGGAGCTTTACCATTTGAGTCTTGTCACCTGGGCCCGGAGGCGGCGCTGCCTCCCCTCTAAGCTGGAACAATTCTGGCCGAGGCAGAACAACCTGTCGCCCGCCAAGAGCTTTTGCCTGAGTCGGCGCTAAACAGGCCTGGGCCCCGGGCTGCCTCCCCTTCTGCGGAACTGGAACAACCTGCCGAGCGGAACTCCTTGTCAGCTTGAGAGAGCTTGCCAGTCGAAGCCAAGGGTCGGGGCCCCTTTGCCTCCCCTTCCCGAAACCGGAACAATTCTGCCGAAGGGAAGCAATTCTGCGAAGCAGATCCTCCTTTCCTCCCCTCAGCGGGAACAGGTTCTGCCGGCCGGAGACAACTCCGTCGTGGTAGGGAGCTTGCTTGAGTCGGTAGCCGGCCCTGGTCTCCCCTCCTCCGGCATTGAACTAGTCCTGCGAAACTGAATTTCACTAGATGGGTCGGCGCCATACGGTATGGAATTCATTGCGCATTCTCCCTCTTCTCGGCGGCGTGGTTTGTTATTCAAACCGGGCGACATCCCCCCGCTCGGTATTCGTCATCTCTATACCCGTACATACCTCCACCGCGTCTGTGAATACAAAAAAAAAAAAAAAAAAAAATCGAAAAATGCAAACGACTCTAAAAACGACAAAGAGAGCCACAAAAAAAAAAGAAGAAGAAAAGAAAAGAATGAAAAAAAATATATACATACAAAGTGTACAGAGAATATACACTGTCCTAAAAAAGCAAGAGGACAGGCAGGAATACATACACAAAAGATAAACGATCCTAAAAGAGTAAGAGGATCAAAAAAAAAAAGGGGGTGTGTGCGTTGTGTTCATCCATCTTCACGTTCGAAACTTGTTCGTTCTCCCGAACGAACAAGTCTCGAAAAAGGATCTGTATGCACCAAAATGTGCATGGCCCACATTCGACAGATCCGGGAGTCCAACGACCCGGTAAACAAAGTTCGGTGGGCGGGCGCGACAATTCTCGGCGTAATTCGACGCACCCCACCGCCGGGATCCCGTTTTCGTCAGCGTTGTTAACACGGTGAGTCATCTCGCCACATCATAAACTTCGGTGAATCATCGTCTAGTCAGCAACAACTTCGGTGAGTCATCGCCACGTCGGCATGAGTCAAGATCTGGTCGACCAATTCAAAAGTGAGGATAAAACACGGAAAGAGGTCATGATCCTCATTGGGGGATCTCAACGGGGAGTTCCCGGTCTCCCTCCTCCCCTCTTCCCCCTCAACTTCACGAGCAGAAAGGGGATCGTGATCCCCTTTCCCAGGCAACGTCTCTCACAGACAGGCTACAAAAGGCCAGAAGCATTCTGTTCTAAGGGTTGGAAAAAATTGAAAAGTTAGAGAAATCACTCTTTCATCGCAAAGAAGTTCAACATCTGCAGTTCGTCGTTCTACAGCTCGACCAGAAGCAATTCTACACCGTCGCCGGCATCGTCACAAGTCGAAACACGGATTTTCGGTGAAACAGAGTAAAAGAACCATATTAAGTAGCTTTGAGTAAATGAACCATATTTAAAATTTATCGCCGTCTGTGGGAATCGAACCCACGACCACATGGTTAAAAGCCATGCGCTCTACCAGCTGAGCTAAGACGGCCACACATATTATTTAATATATATCGCGATATTAGTAATGACACAATGATATTTTTTTCACTTAATTTCACCATTTGTTTGAGTCCAGCATAACTAAAAATGCTTAATTTCGATATTAATTATATATACATGATGTACTTACTGAACACATTTATCATTCATTCATGGATGAGGGACACCAAAAGGGCGTCGTACGTATAAAAAAAGCACACCCGATATATCTATTAACCTCGATCATAAAACTTATAAAATGCACACGTACTGATATATAGTACAGTACTATACATTCACAACCCTTATCAGTCCCTGAGGAAGGAGCTAGAACGACATGAGGTCTAGCGTAGATGCATGTCTCAGAAAGGCCTTCGAGGGAGGAAATCTACTTGAAGAAGTCCGCCGTGCTTCTTGGCCACCTGCCTGCAATCGATCCCTTCCTTTGAAGGAGGCGGTACTGGAGGTGCTTTAGCTTGACCCTGAGGGGCTCTTCTTCTCCGTCCGTAAACTTCATCGATGATACCAAACGTTTCCCTCCCTATCTTCTCAAGATTTGCCGACGGTGCCATAATTAATATTCCACCCCCGGCCTTACGCCTGAAACTCTCAGCCTACTTCTATATATGTTCCTGATGCTTCTTGCAGTCGTCTTCAGGCACGTAATTTATATGCACGTAGGGGGGGAGTGGCCATGTCGTCCTACGGGCCGGGGAAAATATTTTATTGGTTTAGTCGAGAATCCCAGCTGATACGGTTCTATCTCTACCATCTTTACATCTTCTATTGTATATCTATAAAGTTTAACTAGAAATGAAAGCTAACTATTAGATAGATACTTTTCTCTCTCTCTCTCTCTCTCTCTCTCTCTCTCTCTCTCTCTCTCTCTCTCTCTCTCTCTCTCTCTCTCTCTCTCTCTCTCTCTCTCTCTCTCTCTGTATATATATATATATATATATCCTGAAGCTTTTTCACGAAGACGCGCGTGTTCCACAATCCAGTTAGTTTCTGAAAGCAAGAGTACTTTACATTAATTATTCATGTTAACAGAGCTAGCTCCTGAGGAAAAGATACCTCCATATCCTCTTAACTACGATATCAAGAAGATGCTATGAAAATACGAATAAATATCTCTCTTTCATCGGATAACGACAGTGTAGGCAAAGCTTCATTATTTCTTCGGGCCAGGTCCCAAGAAATATCGACATGATCATCAACCAAGAATCAGATCTTTTCCTTTAAGCAAAAAAGTTTCAGATATTTCTGTTATTAATTTGCATGAGATCAAAGTTGCCAACTCAATTCTCGGTAATCCACCGGGGAATAATCGAGGGAGGATCTCGACCGATCATGAGAAGACCTGCCTACCCGCCAGCTGGATAGAGTTCTCATGAATTTGATAATAAATATTATCATTATTTCTCAATCATTCCTAACTTCTCAGCATCTCAACTATGTTTCTGACTCCTTAATTTCAGTATCAGTACCGAAAGACGAGTGTGAAGGTGAAGAAGAGTAGGATCGATTTATTAGTACCAAACATTATTAATTTACATTGACCATCATCTTCATGCTAAAAAAAGGTACTCTTTAGTAATCGCTAAAGTGCAAAACAACTTAGAACAATTAAACAAGATGGCCCCATTTCCCAAGGCAACCTAAGAATCAATGATATAAGAATTGAAGAATTTTGTTTCTTCCCTCACTTCCTAATCCTGTCCCGCCAAACAGGACAAACAAGTCCAGGAGAGGAGACAAATGCTCTGGATCAAAAGGCATTCATGCCCCCAGATGACTACTACAATTAGAACAGCAATGCTTCTAATGTTTGTTTTTCTTCTTCCCACAACACATTGATCAAAACTCACAACTCAACGAGCTCATGGGCCTAAATTTCAGCGGCAGTTTGGACTTCTCACTTGACTTGTTTGCAGAGAACAAAAGGTGAATACATTTATCACTGCCCAATGTTCTCAAAAGTCCTCAACAACTTTAAACTGCAACCAGAATGAGTTGGACAATGGTTCATCTTATAAAAGCATCAGGTCTGCCTCTTATTTCTACATATACCTGTTTTCTGATTTTCTTTTTACTAGAATAAATGATATGAGTACCTTCATAAGGTACCTCGTACATTCTTAACTGGAATCTTAGCAGACATCCAAGTGATGGTAGAGTCCTATTTTAAACGGAGATTTATTCTTTCCACCAAAAACATTTCACAAGAAACATCCAAAAATAACAATTCAACTGAACTTCAAGCAGCTTGATCTTCCACTTCAGTTTTCTGTTTCGTCTTTTGTTTGGCAGGTAGATATCAATTCAATAGAGAACACGCTACAAAATATTCAGTAGAAACAACCAGAAATAAGGAGTAGCAGTTGTTGCCCTTGGTCTTGCTAGAGGAATCCTCAAGTTGACTTTAAAAAGCTTGAACTGTTCAATTTCAAACTTTTCACCGGTTGGACTTGACCCTATGATTTTCTGGGTCTTTCTTTCTGAATCAGTAGAAAAAAAATCAACTGGAATCTAACTTGACTTGATTTGGCAGAGTCATCAAGTAAATATCACTCATCTACTCATCTGTTTAAAATGCAATGATTTGTGTAAAAACACAAACTGTTGGAACCTAGCCTTCAAACTCTACAAACCCTGCATTACAACGACTTGACAACAACATTAATAGGAGAGAGGAGACTGTCACATATGTGCCTAGGATCGTAAACCAGGAGCAATCCCAAAGAAGTGGTCATGTTAAGCTAAATTTTCCATTCTTTAGCTGATGCATGAAAGGTTTTTCATTCTCGAGGAAGCTCTGGAACATATCTGGAAGAAGAAGAAAGCCATATTAAAATAGGACTTTCGTCTATTAGGTGGATGCCAATTAAGATTCTAAGTAAGAACATACCTGTCAAAGGTACATAAGTAGGTACTTATATCATTAGTCTTCTTAATAATAACTAAACTCAGACACAGATTACCATGCACAGGAAGAGGAAGGAAACGACCAAAGCGACCATACAGCATTAGTAATATTTAGTGCATTGAGATGGTCCACCAGAGCACAAAAGATAAATCCACATAGACATAGTCAATATCACAAGACCTGACAATAGGTAGGAAGAGCAATTGGAAGTAAATGCTTCACCAGGAAACAAAAATAAAAAATGTGATACGGCGGAAAATAGCACATCAGGATGCAGGCACTTAGCCATATAAGCCGCAAGCAGAGTTGGCACTTAGCCATATAAGCCGCAAGCAGAGTTGACCAGATCAGCATTGGAGCAGAAACCCCCTAAAAGTATGAAGTCTTAAATGAGTGTCCGCCCTCAGAATGAAGAACTCCAAAGGAAATGCATGGTCCTCAATTGACTTCCTAAAAGGAAATGCTCCATCATCAGATCTGATAAATCTAAGTTCTTAACACTTGACTGATTATGAACCCAAGTAGAAGCATTCAAATGCCAAGTAGTGGCAGATATGCAGATATGTTGTTTCAAGGATTTTTAAATACGGGACACTTCAGTAACAAAAATTAACAGTAAGGCTGAACGTATGCAAATAACAAGGGCTTTATTGTCGAGCCTGTAACCATTCCAAAGTTAATGAAACAGTGGTCTACATTTCACCCAAAATATACCCCCTTCCATTTTTATGTAAAACTCCTAAGTCTCTATCTCTAAAATGATCTTTTCTCCTTACTAGTAATGCAGCAGTGCCCACAATTTTATTTTCCAAATGCATAATTGTGTTTTTTGAGTTGCTGCCACACTTTTCTCCTCTCCTTAGGCGAAGATCCTCTCCTAAAAACTCTTTTATTTAGATTTTTTTGAGTTGCAGCCACACTTTTCTCCTCTCTTTAGGCAAAGATCCTCTCCTAAAAACTCTTTTATTTAGATTTTCACCTAGTTCTTTAGCAACACTATAACTACAATTTTTTCAGAAAAACGTGCTTGTATTAAAGGAGAAAACAGAACATAAACACTATTGAGGAGTCTTTTTAAATAAAATGATTTAAAAGGAGAATCCATCTTTTGCAAGACAGTCTAACAAAATATTGTCGGTTCTCTGAATACAACATCAATTACAGACAACACCAAAACAAAGTCTAGAATTTTCCTAAAAGCCAAAGAATGCCTCCATGGGGGCTTCAAATGGTTACTACAACAATGTTGCTTGCATCCCCGCCCACATGAAGTACTTTTAATAGAAAATATGGAGACCGTGCAGCAGCAAGTGAAGCTCCACCATGACAGAGTCAGTGATAAGTAAAGGTCCAGTTAAAGAGGTAACAGTGTCCCCAATGAATCCCAACAAATCTTCCCAAACTTTGAAGTTCCTGAGTTTATGAAGGAGACACTAAAATTGAGCCTCATCACACCCAAAATTGGTGGTTTCTATTGTATTGGAAACGTGACAACCTTTGGCTTACCAGGGTTAGCAGATTGGCTCCATGCAGAGGAAAGCTGTCTGCGATCAAATAGGGGAGTCAAATTTACCCATGAGCCAATTATCCATCCTCTTGTTTGTTAAATGGATGGATAAGGAATGGAAGATTTCGCTCAACCTTCATTTCCATTGTGACTTTATAAAGAAGATTTTACTTGAAACGTTGATATGCCCAAACCTCCAGCTGCCCATTGCTTTTCATTTACAAACCTCCTCTCATTTAAAAAGATATTCATAAACCCCTCCATTGCAACCTTCCAAAGGGAAGTCATCATAATTTCCTTAATTTCCAGCCTCACACTAATATAAAATGCTTAAAGGACAAGTAATAAGTTGGAACTCTGACCAAGCAAGACTAGAGGAAAGTCGCACTATGGATATTAATTGCCCTCTCCAAGTGGAAAGCCCCTTGTGAATCCTTAATTACTGGGTGGCAAAACTTTTTCACAAATTTTTCATGGGGACAGGAGCCCCTATAAGTCAACTGCAGAGACCCAACTTCATCTGAGAGTGTTTGAGTCCATTTTAAAGCCGAAGAGAGCAGTCCTGCTCCAACAGACTTCTACTAAAAAACTACCTTAAAAAACTCAACAAAGCTTTAAAGAGCACCTCTTGACTCATGATCCCTTTGTAGAAAACAGTTATGTCATTAGAAAATCGCAAAATCAGGGTCATCCCCCTCTGGCATGGTATTCTTGATAAAATCAAGTACACCAATCCTATGAATCCTTCCCTGACAATGATTAAAAATATAAAAAAGAAAAAAAGAAAAGGTCTTGGCTCCACCTAACAAGCTCCCCGTCATATTAGGACTCGAGCTCAGTCCCAAGACTTGGGTACAACTCGAGCTAGGTCTCAAGCCTTGAGTAGAACTCAAGCTCATATTCATAAGTTTTTTTCGAACTCACGTCGAACCATAGCCGTCTTGATTGATTTGCAAAGTGTGGTATACTGGCTTCCCCTGTTAAGGGAAAAATATGGAAAAATAGTAGACAGGTTGAACAAAAAGAGCAGGTCGCAAGGGAAAAGCATGAGATGAGCAACAATGGAGAAAGAAGGAAAAACAGAAGTGTAATGAAGGACATAGGGAAAAGAAGAAGAGCAACAAAGGACAAAGTGGGAGAGAAAGAACAGCAACAAAGGATAAAGAGTGAAAAAGAGAAGAGCAAGAAAGGAGAGAGGGAAAAAGAGAAGAGTAACAAAGGAGCACGAAGAAAATAGAGAAGTATCAAAGGAGAATGAGGGAAAAAGAGAAGAGCAACAAAGGAGAAAGAGGGACGAAAAGAAGAGCAGCAAAGGAGAAAAGAGAAGAGCCACAAAGAAGAAAGAGGGAAAAGGCGAAGAGCAACAAAGCAAAAGGAGGGAAAAAGAGAAGAGCAACAAAGCTGAGAGAGCGAAACCTAGAGAGACACAGGAGAAAGAGCAAAAGAGAGCAACAAAGGACAGAGAGAAAAAAAAGTAGGGTAATTAAGAAAAAGGGAAGAGGGGAGCAACAATGGAGAAACAGGGGAAAAGAGAAAAGGAGAAAGAGGGCAAAAGAGGGGTCTTGGGCATTAGCTCAGTGGTCCCATGGGACTTATTGCTGCGGGAAGTCTTGGGTTTGGGTCTCCACAGCAACATTGGGGAGTAAAACTTGTAATTGGGAGTAAAATGTATTCACTTTCCTCAAAAAAAATAAAAAAAGAGGGCAAAAGAGAAGAACAAAAAGAAATAAAAGAGAAGATGAAGAGCGATGAAGAGCGATGAAGAGAGGGAGGGGAGGGGGGAAAAGAGCGCACTCGTTCAAAAACACTGTTCTCTTTTCAAAACAAAATAAAATAATACTAAAGAGCAGCACTTTGTACAAGAAGGAGATTATCACTGATGAGGAAAATGTAATACAGTTATAGAAAATCAGGAAACCAAGTCTAAGAATAGAACTTCCTTTTCACCAAGCTGGGTTACGAGCCATTGAGCCACACTCGAGCTTTATCAAGTTTGGTTCATGAAATAAAAGCTTGAGACCATATACAGCTCGATGTCTCATGGGTTGGCTCAATAAAAGAAAATTTATCGTCAGACCTACGTTTCTTTGGTTTTTTTCCACTTCTACAACTGGAGTTTTACCCTCCTCCCTGTACAAAGTGCTCCTCGTTGTTAGTAATTTAATATATTGAAAGAGAAAAAACTTTTGAAAAGGGATCATTCCATGCCCATCTTTACTTTTTTCTTTCTTTTCTGTCACTCTCTTCATCTCTAAACTTAAGGTAAGTTTTTCCTTTCTTCATCCCTTTTGTTCCGCTCTTCATTTCTTCCTGTTCTTCATCCATCTTCATCTTTTCCTTTCTCTTGTGCAGATCATTAAGCTGGCTCAAGTTCGAGATCAAGTTCAAAAATCTTATGTGAACCCGAGCTCGAGTTCAACTCAAGGCTCAAGAGCAAGTCGAGTTCGATTCAAGGCACAGGAGCAAAGTGGAGTTCTACTCAAGGCTCAGGAGCAAAGTGGAGTTCTACTCAAGGCTCAGAAGCGAGCTCGAATTCTACTCAAGGATCAGGAGCGAGCCTGAGTTCTAGGCTCAGGAGTGACCTTGAGCCTGAAATCTAACTGGAGTATGTTTGATATCAATCGAACTGGTGTATGTTAGATCTAACTGAGCCCGAACTTGTGTAGGTTCGGGCTTCGACTTCCTGAACTACACTTCAGTAAAAAAGATCGCCGGACATGGTGACTTTAAAGGAATCACCAAACTAGTTTTGACTCGTCACAACTACAAATGACAAGGCTGCCTGCCTTATTTGCAATTGAGACTTGCTCCATGGGAAATGGTTTTCATGTAATCAGTAGTTAATTTAATGAGAACCAGAACTAATCCTAAAGCCTTCTTTTGGTTTTATAGAAAACACACTAAATAAAACGGATAATAGAGATGGTATCTGCAGCATTAGTAGCCTCAAGAAGCTTCCAACAGAAGAAACCACAAATTTAGAAGGAAAAAGAAACGTAAATGATAAAGGACATCATAAACATTAAAGGAAACGGAACAACAAAAAAGTAAAACAGTGCTTTTAATTGTGTTAGAGTCTGTGGAACATTGCAATTAGATAACTTAAGCATTACAATATTCCTTTTATTACTCTTATCAAAGAGGAACAGTAAAAGCATCACTGTTTCATAAATTGCAAGTTGTGCATATGTTCAAATCACAAAATGGACATAGAAGAGTTTAGTAAATAAAAGGTGCAAGACTTAGGGCAGCACAATAACAGCAACACAAACAAGGAGGGCGAGCCACATCAAAGTTTAGACAGATAGGAAAACACCAAAGATTAATGTTCCATGAGCAGAGATGAACTACTAAGCAACATTTTTTACAGGAATCAAAAGAGACCATAACAATTTGGTTCTGCCAATATTTCACACGCAACACATCATGGTCACATATAGTGTTTAAAATTTGCACCCGGCAAAACGATAACATAGATAAAGAACAGGTTATCATCATCCACGAAGTAGAACAAAAACACATAGCTCGTACCTAAGAAAACATACTGCTCAAATCTATGTATCAGCAGTATCAGATCCTTTGGTCCCAAAGGGATCATGTGTAGGTCCTACATCTTGCCCAATGTGGCGTTGCACCAGTTTCTGTAGGTCAGCCATAACCTTGTGCTCACGCTTTGCTTTCTCCTCATAATTAAACATAGCCAATGCACGCTTGTCCTCTGCACTGTAAACCTGGTTTTCTTTACGGATACGAATTGCATTCATCCTCTGATGCCTACTTCCACTCATGACATAACCAAGACTCTCAAATTTCTGAATCTCTTCTGCCGAAAGACCAACCTCTCCTCTACGAGGAATACGCTTCCCTTGTTGCACATACTGGGCAATTGCGTCTCCCTCTCCTGGTCGAAGTGCACCACCATAACTGATATGTCCCTCAGCCCTTGGCAGAGGCACAGGCCCAACAAATGATTCATTGTCTAAAGAAGGTTTCTTTTGTAGTTCAATTATTTCTTTGAACTTGAGCACTTCAGTGTTGATTTCAGGTATCTTAATCTCGTCTACTTTTGCATTAGTTTCCACATCAGCATCTGAATCTGAACCCTCACTATCATTCTTGTTTTTCTTGCTTCTAGTTGAAAGTTTTTTTTTCTTTGTTTTTTCATAATCCGATGATTGGCTAGATGAGTAGTCTGAGCTTTCAGTCTCTGTGCTCGTACTTTCATCCGAGCTTCTTCCCCTCCGCCCCTTCCTACTTCGTTTAGCGCTCCTTCTAGTATCTCGGCTGCTCTTTTTCCTCTGCCTTCTTTTAGGTTTTTTTTTGCGTTTCGCATCGTCTTCTTCACTTGAACTTTTCGAAGAGCTGTATTCCTCATCTGATCCACTGCTACTATCGGATCGCCTCGAGCGTGAAGATGTTCTGTTCTTTCGCCTCATTGTTCTCCCTTTCTTCGTTTTCCTGGGTGGAGTGCGACCAGTATCAGATTCGGATTGAGATCTCGATGTTTCACTTGACAAGATCCTCTCTGATTCCGATGCAGAAGGTCTATCTCTGATATCACTCTTTTTACCATTATCGGACGGGGAATCTATATCTTCTTTTTCATCGTCAGAGGGACCGAATGACCCGCGTTCGTGGTGCGGAGGGCTTGGAGTTACGTTCCAAACACAATTCTTGAGGCTTCTCCTCAATTTCTGGCGTTTGAGCCGGCGGTGTTCTTCGTAAGTCAGCCCTTTCAGTTCCTCGTCATCTTCCGAATCCGAATGTCGTCCGCCGTTCCTGTCAAGATATGGAGCCCTACCATCTCTGTTATCATAGTGGCGGCGCCGTGATTCAAGCGCAGGGCTTCTCCTAGGGCTTCTTCTAGGGCTTCTTCTAGGACTTGAGAATCCTTCATCATAGTCTCTGCGGCGGTCGATCTCCACGGAGTGATTTCTGTAACCATTCTGACGACGACGATTGTCTTCAGCATCAAAAGGTGAGTAACGAGGAGAAGAACGCTTCCCTCTTTCCGGCGTACGAGATCCGTTTCGATAGTCGGCGCGCCGATCTCTATCGGGGTACTCTACCCTTGAGGCGAGCCGAGACCTCCGATAATCACCGTTTTCGTATTCCCCATCTTCCCTTCCCATGATCGGACAGGGGAAAGGGAGCTCGACGCTATACAATATATGCGCGCTGCAGATGAATAGATGATCCTCTTCCATTACCGCATTTTATATTTATCCATATTAATTTTCTAAAATATCCCTCCAATATCGCATTCCTCTGTTTTCAATTTTGTTAGAAAAGCTTATGTTATTACAAAATAACTATAACAATCATTTCAAAGCTTTATTAATATTTTATTATTTATTAAACCCTAAACCCTAAACCCTAAACCCCACTAAACTTAATTAAATTGATTTAAGTTCTTAACTTCTTATATTAAATTATCTTGTTATTATTCCGATAAAAAAATTATCTATTTATTTACTCATTTTACCATTTACCTGGTAACTATTTCAAATGAAATGCATAAGAGAATAAGGTTAGGATATATAGAAACTGTTAGCAGGAGACCCTTTTCACCGTTTGTTACTTGTAAATGAAGTCACGAAGCTAAGAAGATTGTCACGAGTCCATTACATTTAACCACACAATTCCAACAGTGGATTACAGTACTGGCCTTGAACTAGAGGGCTTCACTCTTGATTTGTTGGGCATGATTGAAGACACCATTAGACTCATTCTAAGTATCAACTTGTTGGGCGTTTGAAGTTTATGGAACACTTGATCCTATCTTTGAAACGTGCTCATATAAATCCTAATTTGATTGCTTGGAAGCCAAATCATAATCAAGAGAATACTTTCATGGTTGGAGGACAATAACCATTTTGGATTCACATACAAAGAAATTCTTCAAAGTATAACTAGGATAGAGAGGTCCTCTAAAGAGTCTATGTTGCTCGTGGTATAAGAGAACTAGGATAGAGAGGTCCTGTAAAGAGTCTACGTTGCTCGTGGTATAAGAGGAATTTGGATGGCTTGGAAAAGGTATTGAAACAGGTTTCACAAGAACACCGATTCGACTTGACCAAAACGAGAATTGCTGGAACAGGGATGAAATTCTTCTGGGGTGTGTGGAATGGAAAAAAAGATCCCGTCAAGTTTTGGGTTTAAGAGGGATCCTTCTCTCTGGTCCGACCTGAGGGAGTTTATTAAGATGGGAATTTGAACGAAGATATGAAAGGAGACTAGTTAAGGATTGAGAGAAGAGAATATACGAGTATTGATGGAGTACTGAGCTACTTTAAAATGTGAGGGGATATGGGTAGGGACGGGACAGGAGAAGGAAATGGGGACAGGCAGGGACGAGAGAGACGCCCCGACGGGGTGGGGATGGACTGATGAAGCACAAGATAGGGCGTGGGGTGAGGACTGAGGAGTCAAGAGGATAAGCCCATGACGCTGGTGCAAGTGGATGGACGCGGAAAGCAGGTGGTGGAAAACTCTCCTCTGACAGCGACTCCTAAAGCTCCGGTTACTTTCACTCTCCCCGCGGACCACAGCTGCGTCCACATGTCTTCTCATGAGAAGTTTCAGCAGCCGCCGCTTGGTTGTGGCAGAACGGTATTGTTCCGTTTTCGAAAATGCCCATCTTGGAAGAGAAGGAGACACGGTATGGTCCCATCTCAGCGCACTCGAGGTGGTTGTTTTTCGAAGCTTTAATGAATCACGACTTTTCAAAGTACAACGGCGATCTCATCCCCGAGATACAGTGATAAACTACTTGCGCCAATGGTGTCCATTTTGCAAACATCGATCGTCTAGAATGTGACCGGGCAACTCTTCATGGTACCTGGTTTTCTGGGAGAAGCGGAACCTGGTTTCTGCCAAAAGCATATTCTGATAAGAACGTATCTTCTTCCTAAGCTGGTTGGATTGAAGTAATCGAATCAAAATGAATACAATAAGCGTCTTATCCATAATTACATAATCAATCCTGAATCGATCGGAAAGACGCGGCGGCCGCCTAATCGCCAACAGATAGGAGCTCTGTTCTCGCTGGCAGGTGTCATTGCGTCACGTGCCTTTTTCGTCCTTGCCCGCTACTGCCGATTGCCGAAGCGATGCCGCGATGGTGCTATATTTTCTCTGCTCTCGACCCATTACCCCTGCCTTTAGTTTACCACCTCTTCTGTTTCATACCCACTTCCACTATAGTCTGCCGAAGACATGCCCACGCTTTCTCGCCTTCCCAGCCTCAGAGAACGAGTCGAGGACACCCTCGACGCCCACCGGAACGAGCTTGTCGCTATTCTTTCCAGGTTTAATCTTGTTTCCGCTGTCCCTGCTTGGGGTTTGAGCATTTCCGTACACCTTCGCTTCTGATCATACTGAGACTCGAATGATTATTGTGTTTGATGAGTTCAATTCACTCTAGTCTTTCTTCCTATCTAGATATGTCGGTCAAGGTAAAGGGATTTTACAACCTCATCATCTCATCGACGAGCTCACGAACGTTATCGGGGAAGATGAAGGGCGCCAGAAGGTCCTTGAGGTATTTGGCGCAGTAATTAAATCGGCTCAGGTTAGCGAACATGGTCTTTTACTTAGGTTTTTTTTTTAATTTTTTTTTTCACATGCAATAAAAATGAAGCCTTTATTTATTTATGTTCATTCATGGTTGGTGTTTAGGAAGCTATAGTTCTGCCTCCGTTTGTGGCAATAGCTGTTCGTCCGAGGCCCGGAGTATGGGAGTATGTTCGGGTGAATGTTTATGAACTCAGTGTCGAGCAGTTGACTGTGTCGGAGTACTTGAAGTTCAAAGAAGAGCTCGTCGATGGGAGGTTATTCTCTTCCTTCTTCCACTCTCCGCTTTTTGTGCTGTTCTCGTTTCTTGTTTATTCTTTCAATGCTTATTTCTTATTAACGATGTATTTGCTCGATCTATTTCGTCATTGTTGCATCAGTTTCAACGACGAGTTCGTGCTTGAGCTCGATTTCGAACCTTTTAATGCATCATTTCCTCGCCCAACCCGCTCCTCATCCATCGGGAATGGGGTCCAGTTCCTCAACCGGCATCTTTCTTCCATGCTCTTTCGTGACAAAGACTGTCTGGAGCCTTTACTGGAGTTCCTTCGAGCGCACAGATACAAAGGGCACGTAAGTCTTTGTTGTCATTAATCTGTCTGCCATTCGTCAAATAGATAACTTTTCATGAGGTAGCAAATGTTCTCCTAGAAATTCCAGTTCAGTCGTTTAACGTATGCCTGAGTTTGAACTTCTTTCCCCATTGCAGGTGATGATGTTGAATGATCGCGTACAAAGCATATCAAGACTTCAATCTTCCTTGGGGAAAGCAGAGGAACATTTATCAAAGCTTCCACCAGCAACACCATATTCTGATTTTGAATATTTGTAAGAAAATATTCAATTATCTGACTCTGAGTAACTAACCTTATATTGCAAGCATAAATGGTTCTTGTTCTGGTTGCCGTAAGTTATTTTTGTTCTTCAATGCTTCACCCCGGGTTTGGAATCTTTCAGTAAGATGTTCTGGACATGTTGTGTGCAGGTTTCAAGAATTGGGGTTAGAGAAAGGTTGGGGTGATACTGCTGAACATGTTTCGGAGATGATTCATCTTCTCTTGGATATTCTTCAAGCTCCTGACCCATCTACTCTGGAGGCATTTTTGGGGAGGATACCAATGGTCTTCAATGTTGTCATTGTTTCTCCACATGGATACTTTGGTCAAGCTAATGTGTTGGGTTTGCCCGATACTGGGGGCCAGGTATTACTTTCACCCGGTGATAGAACCTCTAAACAGTTCTATGAAATTTAGTTGCTCACTGTTAGAGTAGTATGGTTGAAATATATTCGCTTCAAGTTTGTGCTCTGTAGAAATGCTATCATTGCATCTGGGAGTTGTGTTTGTTTTTATGGTCATTATGGTCAATTCTGAGCTTATTTATTTCTCTAGAAAATGGATTTCCTTTAACTATTTCCTTATGGAAATGAAAGGAAAACTGTAATGTCACTTTAACTCTTTCCTTTAAATTTAACTTGTTATTAAAATGATACCTTCCTCTTTTCCACTTTCTTTCACTTTATTAAAAAACGTTCACACTCTTTTTATGGAATTTTAATCTCTTTTTAGGCTTCAAAGGAGGAAAACAAATTTTCTGAATGATGTAATTTGGCTAACCTATTCAGGCGCAGTAACCCCTTCTTGTTAATTTTCTAGGCAGCTTTGCTTGTGTACTGATTGGGACTGAATTTGGGAGTGAATTTGCAATTCGATCTAGACTTCAGCACATGGAGTACTGCTATATGATTGAAACTTTGATCTACTACTATGACCTACTCAAAAAGACTGCAAAATTCAAAATTGTACAGCTATTTTAAGTAAAAATTCTTGAAGTTTTTGCCAAGTTCACATTGATTTCACAACTGCATCTATACTAGATCATCAAATCAGAGCAAAAGAAAGTTCACTGCATTCTGATGGAGCTTATTCTCTTGCTTAAAGATATGGAACAGAAGTCCCCATGACCACAAGTGTAGGATCCTTATAAGATAGTTCATTGCCATTTTATTATTTCTTCATCAAGGGGATGGGAGACCTTAATGGAGAGTCAGGCAGATAACTGAAATTAATTCAACAAAAAACTGTTTTCTTTTGGTAAATGACCTTGTTCACACACCAAATTCATGTAGGCTATCTTCAAATCTACAAGGCAAAAGCGTTAGTGTCTCCAACTAATCTTAATTTATTTTAATCACAGTTAAATGTGGATATGTCTTCCCTGGAATTAATCTATGAAAATGTCTTATTATATCTTGTTAGCTATGTGCAGGTTGTATATATTTTGGATCAAGTTCGTGCCTTAGAGAATGAAATGCTTCTGAGGATCAAGAAGCAAGGACTTAAGGTTACTCCAAGAATTCTAGTGGTAAGTCTTCTTAATATATTATTTATATTACCGTGAGGGCTGACAGATGTCAATTAATACTTCATGAGCATCACACACCTGCTTTTGTGCTCCATATCACATTCATTTTCTTATTACAAGCATCAAGATTTGCTTTCGTCTTACATAAAATTTGTTGATGCAAGGTGACTAGGTTGATACCTGATGCAAAAGGAACAACTTGCAATCAGCGGTTGGAAAGAATCAGCGGGACCCAGCACACACATATATTGCGGATCCCATTTAGGTCTGAGAAAGGAATTCTACGCAACTGGATCTCAAGGTTTGATGTGTGGCCTTATTTGGAGACTTTTGCACAGGTAATAATTGGACAGAATCCAACTCTCTCTCCTGTTTCTTAGGATACTAAAATTTCCTTAATTACTCTATTTTCTTATTAGGATGCGGCAAGTGAAATAGCTGCTGAGTTGCAGGGTACTCCTGATCTGATCATTGGGAATTATAGTGATGGAAATCTTGTTGCATCCCTGTTGGCATATAAATCTGGAATTACACAGGTTTGCAGTTGGTTAATTAGTTGTTCAACAGTAGCAATGTTTTTATTTTTGAACTTTATCCTACAATCTGTGTTACTAGCTTGTTTGCGAATTTTATTTATTTATTTTTTTCGTTTTAGTGCACCATTGCTCATGCTTTGGAGAAGACAAAATATCCTGACTCAGATTTATATTGGAGAGATTTGGAGAAAAAGTATCACTTCTCATGTCAATTCACTGCTGATGTTATTGCTATGAACAACACAGATTTTATAATCACAAGCACTTACCAAGAGATTGCCGGAAGGTAATTCAGCATTTATACCTGGTGTAGTTCAACTCTGTCTTCTGTCTGGTAATATGGTCGACATGTTTCGTTCTTCTTTGCACTGTTTCCATCAACACTGCCCATTTTCGTTTCATGTTTAAATACAATTTGGTGTCTGCCATTAAAAGTAGCCTTTTTTATTTTTAGATAGTAAACAGAAATTCATATGATCCTTTTATTCCAGCAAAAATACAATTGGACAATACGAGAGCCACACCGCGTTCACTCTTCCTGGACTCTACAGAGTCGTTCATGGAATTGATGTTTTTGATCCCAAGTTCAATATTGTTTCACCTGGAGCGGATATGACCATCTACTTTTCCTTCTCGGAGAAGGAGAAGAGACTTACTTCCCTCCATGGCTCTATTGAAAACCTTTTGTTTGATCCAGAGCAGAATGATGAACACCTGTGAGTACTTTAGAGCCCTTATACGGCCCTCTTTATGTCCTTTACGGGTAGAAATTTATATTGCTATGAGATTTGAATTTGACGAGTGGAAGCATTGAAAACATTGTATTGCAGAGGTAATCTGAGTGACCGATCAAAACCTATTGTCTTCTCCATGGCAAGACTTGATCGTGTGAAGAACATAACGGGGCTGGTTGAGTGGTATGGTAAGTGCAGTCGATTACGAGAACTGGTTAACCTAGTGGTGGTTGCTGGATACAACAATGTAAAGAAGTCAAGAGACAGGGAAGAAATTGAAGAAATAGAAAAGATGCATCGCCTCATGAATGAATACAAACTGGATGGCCAGTTTCGGTGGATATCTGCTCAGACAAATCGTGCCCGTAATGGTGAACTCTACCGCTACATAGCCGATACCAGAGGTGCTTTTGTACAGGTACAGCTCATTTGGCTCATACAAAAGCATCATGCTGTTTTTCTTACTACAAAAGTGATTGATTTTATTATCGCTCTCCTCTTTGCCGCAGCCTGCTCTTTATGAGGCCTTTGGACTGACAGTTGTGGAGGCTATGACTTGTGGTCTACCGACATTTGCAACTTGTCATGGTGGTCCAGCTGAGATTATTGAACATGGTTTATCTGGATTTCATGTTGACCCATATCATCCTGATCAGGCAGCAGATGTTGTGGTTAATTTTTTTGAACAATGCAAGATCGACCCAACCTACTGGGATCAGATATCATCTGCAGGCTTACAGCGCATCCATGAGAGGTCCTCCGTTGCCATTCCTAGAACCACTTACTTCCCATTTGGAGGTTTGATGTATCTCTAATTTTGTTTTTTGGCTTTTAAAGGTATACCTGGAAGATCTACTCTGAACGTTTACTGACATTAGCCGGGGTGTATAGCTTCTGGAAACACGTCTCCAAGCTTGAAAGGCGAGAGACTCGACGATATCTTGAGATGTTCTACATTCTCAAGTTCCGGGATCTGGTGAGGCTGCTACTCTGATTCATTAAAAGTAAAATATTTTCCAAAACTGAACGAGTCCTGCATTTTATCTGTCTAGTCTCTGAGCTTGCTGGATCTTGTTTATTTTGTGCAGGTGAAATCTGTCCCTCTAGCGAAAGACTAGTTATAATGGGCAATGCTGAAATGGTCCTGAGGACGTTGGAGGGAAATTAAGTAAATAAGTCTTGGAGGCTACTCTGCTTGCTTATTTGTATCCGTGAACAAAAGGTTATGAAGTAAGTTGTTGAACTCTGGATGAGTTTGTGAAGCAAGTTGTTGTTGAACACTACTGAGGTTGTTACGTAACTTGCTGTTGAACGCTACATGATGTAAAGTTAGATGCTAAAGCTGTATGGAATCATTTTACAAAATGGAGGCCTCCTTTAATATAACTTTTTAAATAAGTTTTAAATTTCATTGATGTTGTTATTTTGTTGAATACCGTTAAGTGTAAATAAAATTAAAATTAAAATATGCATTTAAGGTTTAGGCAATGTGAAAATGCTATAGGGTATTTTACAAATATATCATATTCGATAAATATTTTTTATTTTTATATAAAACTATTTAGTTTAAATTTTAGTATAACGTGTAAATTATATATTTAGTAAATTATTTCAAATTCTGTTTGCTCAGCTTTTTACGGATCATTGAATTTGAGTAATAAATAGTGGACTGTAATTGGAATGAATAATACCTTAACGGGGGTTTAGTCACTAGAGAAAGTAGAGTTGGTGTTGGCACTTTCTTAGGTTAGTTAATATAAATTCTCAGTAATTCTCAATTCTCCTTAAAAATTATGAGAGAATTCAGATTTTTAAGGACAGTGTAAATTTATAACCTCTCTTATAATTCTATTTCTCACTCCAAGAGGTAAAATTTTCAACTCCTTCAAATTCTCTGTCTGGACAACCTTCTAACATCTGGTTAGCAGACACAAAAATCATTTTTGTCAAATGTATAAAAAATTTAGTTATCTATATTTTAATTTATTAAAATAAAAAATTGAATTTTTTTAAATTTTTATATGATTACCTCTTTTTATGTTTTGAATTCCCTTCCAATAAAACCATAGTCAATAAATTATTTTATTTTTAAAAATAGAAAAAATGATATAATATTTGAATAATATAAAATAATATAAAATCAAATATCCTTTCTTTTAAGACCTAATTTTTCTATTACCATTTCAAATATAAATTATTTATAATAATAAAATGCAATTATTATAACTTGATTTTAAATTTAAATTAAAATATGCTTATCATTTTTCATAAATCGTAAACTTTAAGTTATTTTTCTCATAAAAAGTAATATCTTTACGAATTATTTATTTTTATGAGATATTTCCTTCGGCACCTTAAATTTTTTATTAATTTATAAATTTTACAAGATAATTTTTTTAATATTTATTAAAGTGATATGTACTAAATTAAACCGTTCAAAAGAAAAACATATGTTAACATGCAATAAATGGTTGAATATTTAATAAAGAATAAAATTAATCAAATAATTGGATCATTGTATAAAAACTTGAAAAACATAAAATTATGTTTACTAAATAAATATTTATCATCTAATGCATGGTAGAAAAATTATTCAGATAGAGAAAAATGAATTATTTGTATTTATATAAAAATAATGATTTTTTAAATTTTTCTCTCTGTTTCACAGAAAATTCGCCGGTCCTCGAAGAGGCACGACCGAGAGAATATTTCAATTACTTCAAAATAATTTGTGTGTTTACAATGTGTGTGAGTCAGGAAAAAAACGAATTCAATCTCCTATGCTTCCTCTGATTCGATCTCCGTGTGAATTTGGTGAAGTTTCGGCTTCTAGCGAGTCGTTGTTGAGACTCGAGTTGCAGGAACGAGTGTGAACGATCTGGTGTGGCTTTGGTCGGTCGGACGGAGGTATTTGTGCTCCGTGTGTGTCGACTTATGACGTTGCCAGCGATCGTGTAGAGTTGCTCCTTGTAGAATTGTTGAACGACGAACGACGAGTGGCTTGACTTCTTTTTGGCTCGAAAGAACCTCTATGCGTGAGAAATTCTTCTCGGTGAAGGAATTTTGGACCTTCAATTTGAGAGAGAGCTTCTGATGGTTCTTCTCGACGAAGGATATTTTAGACCTTCGTCTCAAGAGAGAGCTTCTGTGCGTGAATGAGCACTTCGACTTCTGTTATTTGAACCTAATTTCTCCAACCCTTGGAACAAAACGCTTCTGGCTATTTGTTGCAGAGTCTGTCCGGTTGTTGAGGATTTTTCCTGGGAAAGGGGATTACAATCCCCTTTCTGCTGCTGTAGTTGAGATGGGAGGGGGACCAGAGCTCCTCTGTTGAGATCCCTTGAATGAGGATCGTGGCCCTTTTTCTTGGTTTTTATCTTTACGTTTGAAGTAGATGACTGTATGCTGACTCATGCTGATGTGGCGGTGACTCACTGCGTTGTTGCTGACTGGACGATGATTCGCTAAGTTGTTGCTGACTGGACTATGCCTGTGTTGATGATGCGGCGAGACAGATGGATCCGACGATGGGCTGTGTCGGATAACCTTGAGAATTGTCGGGGCCTATTCACGAACCTTGTTTGCTCGGCTGGTGGACTCCTGGACTTGTTGAATTTGGGCCATGCACATTTTGGTGCATACACTCTCTCGTAAACACTTCAACAATAGTTTGAAATAAAATAATTATGTATCAATTAGTGAAATTTAGTAATTAATTTGTCCTGATAGAAATATCTCCGAAATTCTCAATTTGTTAAACTAACGGTAGACTTGATATACTCGGTGTCAACCAATTTCCAACAACTTTGAATTCATGCAATAAACACCCGTAAGAGGTAACCAGATTTCGATGGGGATACAGATGTCAATTGATGCGAAGACGAGGTGACTTTTGTCTAGATGTGATGGTGTAACTGGATATTTGGTAAGTGACAAAGTCAGAACTGAGAGGAAGGCCGCTTGATGGGCAGTTATTTGGCAGTTATCAAAGTGAAAAGACAAAATTTGGCTAAAAGAATAGGTAAATTCTAAGGTTGAAAGTTTCGCAGTTTTTCGGTGTCGTGCTTTGGATGGATAAAGAGGAGGTGTAGAGTGTAGAACGTCATCGTAATTCTCAAGATGCGGGAAGTCACTGATAGTGTGAAACAGGTGGTAACTTGGTCGTATTTGTAACTCCTATGCATTGCAGAGTCTCCACTTTCGACGACGTCCGGTTTGAGCTTCCCGAGTTCCTTGTGTTCTCCGACTGAAGGACGGTTCTTGGATTCATCTTCTGCCTGTAAGACTTCAGTATCTGCCATTTAGGTGACGGGAATTGAGGGGTTACGGTTATCGGTGTGCCTTGCGCGAAAATATGGCAACTCGCACAGCCGAGATGGTGGATCGCCTGCGACCGGCTTATGGACTAGACGAGGATGCTCTGCTTCGGTACGCCCGGGATAATGTCCCTGGCTTCCCTCTAGGCCCTGTCAAGCTCACTGTTTCACAGGTCAGTTTTTTTTGTTTTTCTTGTTTTTTTTTTTTTTTCGGTTTCTTCTTGTTTGGGAAGGGGGTTGCAGATTATGTTTAACTATTTATCTCCTAGTAGCGTGAAGCGCTGACGAACTGATTCTGCCTGTCATACAGTTTGGGCATGGACAATCAAATCCCACTTTTCTTCTTCAAGTAAATTCTGGAGTTTCTGTTCAACGCTATGTTTTAAGGAAAAAGCCTGCAGGGCATCTGCTGGAATCGGCTCATGCCATTGAAAGGGAATTTCAGGTAACAATTCCACTCACAATTTGTCTCACTCTTCCTCCTGCGATTTGTAACCGAAATAGCTTGTTTTTCCTCTAAAACATGCTTCTTTACCCTTGGTTTGTTAGCCAAAATTTAGTGCCTGATGTTCAACCTTTTAGGCATTACCTGTTCCACTCTTGAGCTCAACTATTTGGTTCTTCTACTTATCTCACTTGGTTCAGGGATTTGGTTTTGCTTTCAACACCAATGGCGCCGTTTTTCTTGTTGGGTTTCTCTGTAAAGCATTTGGACAGAACTGAATTTGGATTTTCATTATTGATCCGGTAATACCAGGGATTTGGATATCCCTTTGGATACCCGGGTCTTGGAGTTTGACATTTTATTCGGAAACCTGTTGTAATCCTTGAGAAGAAAAATTTATATTACTAACTCTGTATTTGCAACTATTGAAAACAAATAATAGTATTTGCACTAGAATTAGAGCTTATATATGATTTGCAAAATCACTTGTAAGGTTATTTGTCTGGAGAAAGACAGACAACTCGAAACAACCTTATAGATTGCCAAACATAAAAGATGTTCTGGGACGGACAAACGAGACAGATATTGTGCCTATAGAATTCATATAGAAACTTTAAAAATCAAAGTCCAGACTTATTACTCTTTCCTAATTAGATGATTTCAACTATTTAGAAATTATTGATCTAAAATGACAATCTCCTGTTAATGAAAGGATTGATACAGAATTGGAAAACACCTGACAATGGAAACTATTGCAAACGAGAAAACTCCTAAGGAAAAAAACAATGTGAATAAAGAAGATATTCTCTATCCTAAAAAGGAACTTCCTAGACAAGAAATAATCAAACACAATTTTAGGAAACTATAGTTAGCATTTTCCAAAGGATAACCTTAAAATTTTTCATGATAGTTATCGTGTGTAGACTATTTTTACCGACAAAACTAAATTAGGACTCTTTTGAGTATTGCTGCATCAAATCTTCAAGTGATGCCAAGTTTCTACCACAATAATTGTTCCTAGTGAGTCTCAACCATCCCTCTTCGGCCCACACAGAGTTTCTCAGAATAATGGCAGGTTCTTGCTATTCTATGTCTGTTGACATCAGTGAAGATCCATCTTATTAGTATATTTATAATCTTAAGGATAGCTGTTATCACCGTATCGGAACTCAATTGTTCTATTTCAAACTTCACTGTTACAGGTGCTCGAAGCCCTCGGTCTTCATACCCAGGTCCCCATTCCCAAAGTGTTTTCACTCTGTACTGATGTTAGTGTCATTGGAACTGCTTTCTACATCATGGAATTCCTCGATGGTCGATTATTTACGGATCCTAAACTACCGGTGAGATGGAATCTAACTTATTTCTTTTTACCGGGTTATGTCTTAGGTGTTTGAGTGGTTTTAGCTGCTCTAGCTTATTGGTTATTTTCTTATGAAATGAATATTCTAAATTTGTTGTTTGTTTGAGACTCAGTAGAGCTCTAAATTGCTTTTTAATCTGATCAGGGACTTACCTCTGGTCAGCGAAGAAATATATATAATGAAACTGCCAAAGCATTGGCATCTATACATAAAGTTGATCCAGATGCTATTGGGTTAAAAAAATATGGACGTCGGGACAACTACTGCAAGAGACAGGTCAGTAAATTTCTTTTAGTGAGTGCTGATTCTGAGACTGCTTGGTACTTCTATTGCATCATGAGGTGAATTTCTATTATGTGCTGCAGCCATTATACAGGAAGAGCAAGTTACCTTTTTTTTTTTTTTTTTTTTTTAACTAATTATAGAAGAGATTGTCATATTTTTTCTGTTATACATGTCATAGGCTCTAATTTCATTTTTGGTGGAGCTTGTCACCTTCAGGTAGAGAGATGGGCAAAACAATATCTAGCTTCTACTGAAGATGGTAAGCCATATCGAAATCCAAAGATGCTAGAGTTGATTGACTGGTTGCGTCAGCATATTCCTCTTCAAGATTCATCAAAATCAGTGGGAACCGGTCTTGTTCATGGTGATTTCCGGATTGATAACCTGGTGTTCCATCCCACTGAGGTCTCATACTGGCAGCCTTTCTTGAACTTTTGCTGCGTCATGTTATTTGTCCATAGGTCAACTAATTATAAGAAAGTGCATTTTGTTTAATTTTATCTTGAAAAGCATAGCAAACTATATCATTGATACATCTCAAGTGCCAAACTTTACCATTTCTTTACCTATATCTTTTTTGCATAAGAAACTAGGCTTGTCTCATTTGCTTTGATGCTGCAAGGTTAGGAAGCATGTGCTTGATCTGCAATTAGATAAGTATCTAATACAATGTTATCATCAATTAAAAGGCTGATTGCAACATGGAAATAAATATTGAAAATAAAAAAATTGAAGAAAAAAAATACCATTATGAAATGGCCTGTAAAGTAGTATTTGAGGCTATGTGAGCCTCATCTTTAACAAGCTTCTGTTTCTTGCTGCAGGATCGTGTGATTGGTATTCTGGACTGGGAACTATCCACTCTGGGGAACCAAATGTGTGATGTTGCCTATACTTGTCTGGTAACTATCAACTTGCTAGTGGAATTCTTCCTCATTGAGTGGTTGCTTTGAAATCAATCCTGTGTTTGAATTTAGTGAACATCATGGACATTTCAAAATCTATATTGAAATTACTGGCTGTACTACATTTGAGGCCTTCTTGCTATAATATCCTTACTGTTTCGGAAAGAAAGAAAATCCTAGTATCTTTTGTTTTATTTTTACAAATTTAATTTCTTAGTTTGCTGTTTGAATGTGGGTAAATGGTTTGTTTAAGTTATCAATCATGTATTTTTCAGTCTAACTGTTAACAGCAACAACTTTTTGGTTTCTTTTCTGGCAGCCTTACATTATGGAAATGAAGTATGGTGATGAAGTATCATATGAAGGGTTTGAGATGACTGGAATTCCTGAAGGCATTCCTTCACAGGCTGAATTTTTGACGGAATATTGCATTGCTACAGTAAGCTTATTTCTTGATGTTTTTTCGCTTGCATTTAGAGCTTCTTCTTGCCCCTATCGTAGCTCCTAAAAAGTTAAAGAAAATAAAAATAAAATGTTTCATCAAATTTATTGTACTTGGAGGTTTTCGAAATTTCAAATTTGTTCGTATGTGGAGGTATCACGATCCTAACTGACTCATTGGGTTGTAGGGCAAGCCATGGCCTGCTGCAGAGTGGAAGTTTTATATTGCATTTTCCATGTTTCGTGGGGCTTCTATTATGGCAGGGATTTATCGCAGATGGATTATGGTATGTCAGATTTGATCACTTTGATCTTGTTAGGCTCAGGTTTCTTTGATACAGTTTTGTATGTTTTCGCATGTATGTGGAACTTACTTTATGTGTATTTAATTTCTCCATCATGCAGGGAAATGCTTCTGGAGGTCAGCGAGCTCAGTATGGGGAAAAGTTGGCTAATGCCTTTATTGATTTCGCATGGGGATTTATTAATCTTAAGTCTGTGCTTCCTGACCAACCTCCATCTTGTAAGTGCTCCAGTTTTTGTGTAGTAGAATCACTCTTTTTTGTTTTCTCTTCCTGACATTAGGCTGAAATCTTCAACATTGACTCTTGATGAGCCAACATATATGTGGGCTGTGTTCTTTATAATTCCTATCTTCACACATAACACATTATGTGGTGCTATGATGATGTCAATACCCGACATAAGTTTTTGATGATCAGGCTTGCAGTTGTGGCTTTGCTTTACTCCTATATCTAACTGTCAATGTCTGCTGTTGAGGTCCTTCAGTAGCAAGAGATTATTCGAACAAGTTTCAAGGAGAAAATGGTGATCTCAAAGTAGCAAGTGGAAGATTTTTGCCTAGTTCTCAAGTGTTGGAGTTGAGACAGAAATTGCTGAAGTTTATGAAAGATCATATATACCCTATGGAAACTGAATTCAGTAAAAGAGCCCATTCTAACATGCGTTGGACTGTTCATCCTGAGGAGGAGAACTTAAAAGAACTGGCAAAGAGAGAAGGATTGTGGAACTTGTGGTTACCTGTAAGTTCTTCCTAGTAATTCATGGCATTTTTTTTTATTTGGTTATTACTGCCAAACCTCTTGAGAAATGGCAAATTACTCTCAATTCCTGAAGATTTAAATGACTCTCAGTCCTAATGTTCAATTTGGTTTTTTGTTACTCCTTTCTCTTCTTTTTTAAGTTAAAATGGGCAAGACTATCTGTAAAGAGCTTACAATGTCTTAGTATTTTTCACCTGGGGAGATCTACTGTCCCCCTTCCCTCCTTCTTCCCACCCATTCACACACACAGCAAGTTATTTGATGGGTAGGGGATGGTGGATGCCACCTTGTTTTGGCTCTGTGTGAAGAGAGAAGGTCAGTACACTTGCTTCCTGCCTGTGCTGGGGCGAGGAAGCACAGGGTGCAGAGCCATCTTTCCCACTTCAGGTAATCAATCAGAAAGGCGCAGCAGCATGGCTACTTCCCTGTTGGCCAGAATTTAAGTGGGGTCCAGATGCTGCACTTCCTCCAATTTTGAAGTGAACAAGTATGAGTTTGGCCCCTCTTCCTGTCACTGATCAGTTGGGAGGCCTCACCGCACCCTCCACCCTCAGCTTGTCACTGTGGGTTTGTAAACATTAGCCTTACTGGTATTTCCTGGAGAAATAGAGAAGGATTAATTATGAGAAAAACGAATGTTCAAATAGGAGAGAGGAATTTAACATTAACATGTTTCTGTTTATGACTATGTCATAATAGACCTTATTTTCTTATCTTACTTTAAATTGATGTGAAGTAACTTAGAACTTGCATATCTATCCATTTTTTTAAATTATTTGTATGGTGTATGACCTTTCATACAGTTGGATAGTGCTGCAAGAGCAAGAGAGCTGCTTTTTGATAGGGTGGACTTTGATTCTCAAGGGAAGTGGAATAATCGGTTATTGGGTGCAGGGCTATCAAACCTTGAGTATGGATATCTTTGTGAGGTTATGGGGCATTCTTTGTCGGCACCACAGGTGTTTAACTGTGGTGCACCCGATACTGGAAATATGGAGGTATACAACCTGAACACAAACTTTTGAATCCGTTTTTTTTTTATGCTCATGCTTTTGAGGCTTTTTGCTATTTTCTAGCTATCTTGCAATTAAGTAAGCTACTTATTATTTTGCTCTCAATCTCTTGTTATTGCATCACAACTGCCTATACATAATATACTAAAAAAACTTTCATTACGAAAGTGTGGGTATAGGTGATAATATTTTCTTCTATATGTGATTTTTCTTGATCGTTGGTGTCTCGTTTATCAGTTATTTGTTCGATAAATTGCTTCAGACTATTGTTCCCAGAGAGTTCTCTATATGAATAACGCAGTATCACATACTTGTGCCTGAGTTCCTACCTTGCTTTTTATTTAAGGTTGTTTAAGGTCTATTCCAAGATGAACAGATGAAGTTAGGGGTCTTCTTCCCTGGGTGGAACTTTCTAATCCTACATCTATGTGACACTATTCTTAAGGCCACTATATGAGGATGATTTTGGTTGGAAGTCTAAGTATTGGAACTTTTTTAAAAGGTGGTTAAGGCCCCTGTTGGCCTTCTTTATTGCTCCTATATGGGGGTTGTTTTGGGTGGAGGATCACTTATATGGGTCCTGATATTTTGGCAAGAAAAAATTATGTTGAGCTATGTCTTAAAATGTCTAGCTAAAGTCAGTGAGCTACTCTCCATGTAATAAGGATAAGATCTATGTTACCTGGATGTATGTGACATGAGGTTATTCTTACATGCAAGATAGGTTAATCTTAAAACTATTGTACTATGTGATGTAGTGGAATTATTTGTGCTAATGCAAGTAACTGTTCATATTTCATGCTGGGTTGGTTAATCTTATTATTTTTGTCATAATTTTTTTATTGAAGCAGAATAGTTAGCATAATTCTGCTTATATGCCGCATGTTGATTCTGTCCTGTTGTAGGTCTTGTTGAGATATGGAACTAAAGAGCAGCAACAAGAGTGGCTTATTCCTTTGCTTGAGGGAAAGATCCGTTCAGGTTTTGCAATGACAGAACCAAAAGTCGCATCCTCTGATGCAACCAATATTGAATGCTCAATTACGAGGTATATCATGGCAAACTACATCAGATGCATTATATTCATTATCAGTCAGTTTGATTCTTTAAAATAAAGGAACTAATATCATTTGGTAATATAGTCAGTGAAACCTTTTACAGGGATAGGTGCTTTGGGCAAAACCACTCTATTCATCATAAAAGTTATGCATACAAATTCTAGATTAAATAAAATTCTAACTTATGACTTGAATTAACTTTTACGAAACTGGTAACTCTTCTTTACTTATGAGGAATCAATTACAGTGACGTGAAATTACATGGAACCCTCCCCCCCACCCCCTCAACCTCACTTTTTCTAGATGACTTTTTCCATAATCTAAGTTGCATCTTCCCAACTGTATCCATATGTTCTACTTCTGAGAATAGATCAATTTGATCTTTAGAACTCAAAAATTTACCAAACAGAGTGCAAATGTGATTGTTTCCTTTGTTTCTTGTCACATGCAGTAAATTCTTTATATTAAAGAAACCTCAGTAACTCCAGTAAACCATACTTTGCTTGAAAATTTTAGCACAATGACAGAGATTCTATTGCACTTATTGAATTCATTAAGGAATCATGGCAGAGTTCTTTGGTCTTTAAAGGAGAAGACATGGTTCCAATAAGGCTGGGGAATGGAGGAGAATGGGAATGATAATTGTTTCTATGATGCTTCTTCGGTTATTAATCTGTCACTAGCCATGTTTTCATATCTTTAACCTGATGCAGAGAAAGGGATTCATATGTCATCAACGGTACTAAGTGGTGGACCAGTGGAGCTATGGACCCCAGGTGCAGACTGTTGATAGTAATGGTGAGTCTATTTTGTATAATTTCGTATTGCATTTGCAAAGTAATGTGCATGTCTCTTAAGGCAAATTAGAGTAATTCTTTAAATGTATGCCTCTAAATAGTCAAGCTGACTAAACATTATGCAGGGAAAAACGGATTTTAATGCCCCTTTACATAGACAGCAATCCATGATTTTGGTGGATATAAAGACTCCAGGTGTGCATATCAAGAGACCACTGTTGGTATTTGGTTTTGATGATGCACCTCATGGGCATGCGGAAGTATCGTTCGAAAATGTCAGAGTACCAGTCACCAATATTCTACTTGGAGAAGGACGTGGATTCGAGATCGCTCAGGTTTCTTGGTGGTCTTATGTTTTATTTTTTCTTTTTACTTTTTTCCATGTGATTAAATTGGCTTGTGAGAACTTTTTGAAGGAAAACTAAGACTTTCATTCATAAACCTGCCATTGAACTTCTGCAGGGCCGGCTGGGACCAGGGCGGTTGCATCACTGCATGAGAACCATAGGTGCAGCAGAACGTGCTATGCAGTTGATGGTGCGAAGGGCTCTCAGTAGAAAAGTATTTGGAAAGTTGATTGCAGAACAAGGTTCATTTCTATCAAATCTCGCTGAGGTACTCTCTATTTGTACAGTCCCTTTTTTAAATTGAGATGTTTTATATTTTTACAGTACATTTGTGCTCATTTAGTAGAGAAGCAAACTTGACAATGACTTGTTTGGTTGAGGATTGTAATAACTCGTTATAGATCTTTTATGATCATGATACTGGTGATTTCCTAGAGGCTCATGCTATTTATTATTTAGTTATTGAGATCTCAAGAAATGTTAGTATCAAACATGCCTTAAATAAAAAACTAAGTAGCAAACATTGTGGTTTGGCATATGCAATTCAATTGTATTGCGCATAGAAGAGACAAGTCCCATCATTCCCATTTGGGACCAGTTTGAAATTTTCTTAGATTTGTTATACTGAATTTGTTCTTAATGATAAGTGTATACAAGTGTGGGATTCATCTGAGTCTGATGTTTAAGAATATGACTTAGTAAGAAATAAATAGCTCATTTGTAGAAGAGGAAAATCATCCATTATAATTAACTTGTATAAAGAAGGAAGAAGATAAGGAAACAAGAAGACTAAAATATAGTTGTTCCAATTTCTGGAAAGCGATTGTTTCTGAAAGCTACTCTGTTTTGGTAACTTCAGGTTCTGTTTTTGATGGTTTCTTAGTTTTGCAATTAGATGAGTTTTCCTGAGGGAAGTATTTTGTTAGCATGTTTTCTAGTGGTCAGTTCAAGGATGTCTCAAAAATAGGAAGTCCATTGTTAGTGGTTTGCAGATCAATTAACTGCTGGATACTGAAGTCACTATTCAACCATAATTTGGATGCGTACTCTATTGAATTTCTACTGCTCTGATATTGATTATTTTGTCAAGTTTTGGCATATTTTAGTTTATAAATAGGTGATACTGCTGTAATCCTGAATAAGTTTCAAACGCTAAAATGAGTTTCTCCTTTTGGTTGCTAATACTGTTAGTTATCGAACACCACCTTAAAATTCATGTTCTTCCTTTAAAATTTGCGATATTGAAATATCTAAGTAGAGAAGATGGATGTTGGTAATCCATTTTTTAGCCTTGTCGATCAAATTTGTTTCTTGGACTGGTATTGTTCAAAGTCTTCAAAGTGTCATATGGTTATGGATTCTAGACGTTGTAGCTGGCGTGCTGTTTTACACTAGAGTTCCTCTTGTTGCATAGTTGGATCTTCCTCAACCTTGGGGAAAAACCTATCCATTTTTATGCAGGATCCGTTCTGAAGCTAAGCCGTTTACATTTGGTACCTCCGTAGATTTATGCTTCATTATTTTCATCAAAACGGGAAGATACCATTGGTTTTGTTCTTGTTGATGATGATCTGGTCAATTATTTTCCTGACAGCTTTAGATACTCTGCAGTGTCGGATTGAACTGGAGAGAACGAGATTGCTAGTTCTGGAAGCAGCCGACCAGCTTGACCGGCTAGGAAACAAAAAGGCACGGGGAATCATAGCTATGGCGAAGGTAATGGAGCCCTAATGAGATAGCTGTAAGTCCCTTATAAAGCATTTGGAGATAATTTTTAATTCCTTGGTCTTTCCTAGGTAGCAGCTCCAAATATGGCACTGAAGGTGATTGACATTGCCATGCAAGTCCACGGTGCAGCAGGTTTGTCGTCCGACACAGTTCTAGCGCACCTTTATGCTGTGGCACGGACTCTGAGAATTGCAGACGGGCCAGATGAAGTTCATCTGGGGACAATTGCCAAGTTGGAACTGAGGCGAGCTAAGCTCTAATCCTTTCATGGCAATTTTGATAGAAGTTCTGGAAGAAGGAAAGCAGCTAAATAAATTAATTGATCATAGCGCATGATACTGGGACAGAAGTACGTTCCATATTTGCCAGCCTCAAAACTGTGAGACGGGCCTGTTTCTACCTTGCTTTGGGAGGATCCGAATTCCGAGCACAGAATAACTACCTGAGAGCTAGTGGGTACAGTAGTGGAGGTGTAGTGGATTTTATAGGATTTTAGTACCTTTAAATTGTTCCACTATATAGTAAATTATACAGCGGTTGTATGAGTGTCGGGGAATAAAAGATCAAATTCTGAAAATAAATTAATCTAACCAATTAATATTGACCGATGTCTGCTCATGTATGCATTATCCCTTCCATATGGTCTGGCTAAATTTTCCCCCGTCTGAACAAATGAATTTATGGATTTTTCATGACATTGCTGATGCTGCGTTTTAGATTTGTCATTAAAACTCTACATAGAAAAAGGGTTGAAAAAATTCAATCAACTCTGCAAATTGTGGCTAGTTTGAAAGTTGAGATGCTTCACCAGCAGTCGCTGCTACGGCTTCAAACCTTAATTGGATTCGCAGCTACATTCATCCCTCCATAGTTTGAAAATTGAGATGATTCGGCAAAGGCGTTGCAACTGAACCAGACGAGGATAAGTCTCCCTCCCTCAAGGTCGGTGTCGGACTCGAAACGCGCGTAATGAAGACAGAGATTGGCGCTAAAGCGCAATGCAAGCTGATAGCGTCCAACCGATATTTTCTCTCACTCAAGACAGACAGACACGGGTTCACTGCGCAGGCTCCCTGCCTGCCTATCTTCTCTAACCACTCTATTCTCCAGGTTCAGTAGGAGAAAAAACTAGACACTCTTCTTGAATCTTAATGCCGGGAACGTGGGGCGTTTTTCCGCGTTTTGTTGTTGCAGGCTCTTCGTGTTTCCGGAATTACAGCGTTCTTCCCTTGTCAAGTTCTCTGGTCGTTGCCTTTCCAACCACTAAGTACGTTTAATGGATGTTGTCGAAGAGAAGGAAAGCGGTCCGCAGCAAAATTCTGCGGAAACAACAAGCAAACGAGAGGTTACAGCAAGTAGGTCGTGCAAGGGTGTGTGGAATGCGGTCGTTTGGCATGGAGGATCTGTTTATGACGCCTGGCTCAATGCTGTTGCTGCTCAGGTACTTCCTTCTTTCATTCTTCCTTCCTTCTCTCTTCTTTCATTTCTTATTTCGTTGGTGGAGCTTGCCCTCTTTTTATTTTTAAGGAACACCATCTGCGTTCTCTGTTTTGATCATGAAACTGACTCCGTTGTTTCATTTGTGAGTTGCAAGAATTTATTAAGGAAATTTGGGTTTTGTGTCCCCTATCATCTCTGCTTTGAAAGGGTATCCCGTGGCATTGATTTTCAGTTCACATGGATTGACCACACATTTAGTCCTCTGGTCCTGTGGAGGTCTTCGCTTAAGAATTGCAAGCTTCTTTTTCAACTACAGATTTTTAAGTCATTCATCCATCTTATCGTCTTCAGTCGAAAGGAAAAGATTTTGATGGTGGCATTATCTTCTGATTCTTCACTTTCAGGTCGGATCGCTGATCCTCACCCTACCATACACGTTTGCACAAATGGGTTTTTGGTTTGGGATCACTTCCCAACTCCTTTACGGACCATTCGGGTGTTGGACAGTCTATATTCTCAGTCTCTTTTATGCAGAGGCTTGTCGGAGAACCAGAAATGGAACTTTTTTTAAAAATAATTAAAAATAAATAAAAATTTACAATTTTGGAAATTTTTTGCAAAAATGTCACTGTTTGGGTTTGACTGAGACGGTCAACTTTGACCACCTCGGTCAAAGCCCGCGTAGGCAACACGCTGGACGCCAGCGTGTCGCTAAATTTTTTTTAAAAGATAAAATGATAGGCGGCATTTGAATGCCGCCTACCATGAAAGAGCCATAAATGAAGAGTTCAAGGCGGCATTTCGATACCACCTCTCCCAAACTTAGACAAAAGTAACGATGTCGAAGAGGCGGCATCGCGATGCCGCCTATCTTCAAATCGCGAAACACTTAAAATGAATCTTGAGGCGGCTTCAAAATGCCGCCAATTGAGGCGGCATTTATAAGCCGCCTATAATGTCTGATTGAAGGCGGCATCAGGATGCTGCCTCTGCTTTCTTTTGAAGGCAGCATTTAGATGTCGCCTTTACTTCTAAATTTGTTATGTTTTATTTTTTTTTTCGATTTAATCTGTTTTTTAACCTGTAAGCACCTGTACATTCATTAAAAAAAAACTAATCACATCCATAATAAAAACTATGAATCACACTCATAAGAAAAAACTACCGATCACATTACCAAAAAAAAAACTACTAATCACATCGGTTTGTTTGAATACATCGGTAAATATACAAATTTGAAGCCATAAAGAGCAATGAAAAAAAAAAAAAATATATAATACAGAAACAATCACAAGGCAGAACTAGGCCCTGGTGCACCAATTGCCTTTTTCTACCTTCTCGTATAAATCCTCCTAATGGAAGGGTGGCGGCTGGGCTCAGGCTCTTGTGGCTGCTCGAGAGGCTACTCAAGGGGAAGACTGTGCAGGACCGACTGACAGTACTGTCCAATCTCTAGCCAATGTGGGTCTGTGGATGATGGGTATAAGGCTGCCATATGGTTGACGCGCTCAACCACGTTCCTGACACAACCCAACTGCGAAAGAAAAAAGTAAGTTAAAAATGTATGACTAAGAAAATTATCATTCCACAAAGTTAAGTACGTGCCAATGCCTCCTCGGTATAACCTCTAGGATGATATACCATGGCTGGCTTAGTCGGTGGAGGTGCTATGTATCGTCGAGTAACCCCCAAATACCACCTCATATAGGCACTGGGAGCATGTCTGGGGGTGTGTGCCCAACTGCCCGTAATGACATACTCCGCCCGCGCCTCCCACCGAGCGATGTAATCACGGTGGTATAGCGCCCAATCCTCCCCAGCTCGGCCTTTCCGGGAGATGCGAGTAACATGCTCGACATCCTCCGGTGGAGTCACCGCTCAAAGTTATTAAATTAAACACCGAAAAGATAAATAGAAATTGAACTCATGCTTTGCATTAATTACCTGCTCCAACCCGAACTGTAACATCACTCGATCGGGAACATGCAGCTCGGCGATCTCGAAGCAAATAAGAGGTGTCCTAGACAACCGACATCGTCTACCTTCAACGCAGATAGCGGGTAGACGCCGCACTAAAATCCACGGCTGCCGGTTTACCTAAGAGAAAATACAATAATTACTAAGGGAACATCTTTGGGGTATGAATTGTCATTACTATTTGTTCAAAAGTAACTTACGATAGCTCGGCTGGTGGTCCAACTCTGTCTGTATAGCACCAGGTTTTCACCGGGATTGGTGGCATTCGTCCGTCGGACGTTCCACCTAAACCACCAACAAAAAAGTTAGTTACCCAAAATTTTTTTTTATGGAAGTGTAAATAACGATTAAACTCGTATAGGTACATACACGGAACCTAAAGGGCCACCCTCAGAGCTCCGGTTCCTCAGTAGGAGTGTCCGGACGTCCAAGTATGTAGACGTTCCCACGCCCACAACCGCATAAAACAAAAACTATATTAATAAGTCCTATTCCTTCAAGATGAGCAATTTTTATGAAATAAGAGGTTACTGCAGATAAGGGTGAGGCATCCAAGAATGCCAACGACTCCCGCGGCGACACGCCTTCGCAAGTTCCCGGTAGAGGAAGGCTAGTGTGGCTGCTCCCCACTGTACCTCCCGGCCTCCTCGAAATCCTCAAGCGTGGTCGGGTATGCCATATGAACTCCTCGGGCACTACCACCAGAATAGAATATCGCCGCCCCACAAGATGGAGGAGATACGACGTCGCGTCTTCTTTGTATCACCAACTTCGGTCGGCGTCGTCGGGACAAAATGAGAATCGACCTCTAAGCCATGAAAGTGACAATCGACCCCCTTGAAAACTTCCAAGAGGGAGCTTGACCCCCAGAAGTACTCTGGCCAACTCCATCCAATCCCCCCGAGTCGACCCGGTCACAGCGTCTCCGTCGACGCGTAATCCCAATAAGATAGCCACGTCCTCTAATGTGATAGTCACTCACCATTCGCAAGGTGGAAGGTGTTCGTCTCGCTCCTCCATCTCTCTACTAGTGCGGTAATCAGCGGCTTGTCCAGTCTCAACTACTGGACTCTATGTAGTGCACCAAACCCTGCGGCCTCTACATACGGCAACATCCGCTCGTCCATGGGCCAATGTCGTAGAGTCTGGAAATGCTCAGTGCATTCCAGGCATCCAGGGTCCTGAAAATGAGTGAATATTGTTAGTGTATGTTTAAAAGCTAATATAATCACAAGTGCAAGAGTCTGCACTTACCTCCCCATGCCAGATGGACTCGCTCCTGTGGGAGTCCTGATCGTACAATAGCATCAAATCATAATTTAACATAATTTAAAAAATGCTTCATTAGCGTATAAAATCATAATTTAACAAAAAGTCAACATTATCAAACAAATTACCAAATTACCCCTGGAAAACCCTAAATATGCATAAACTCCATTAATTACCATAAAAACCCCTAAAATAGCATCAAATCAAAATTAACATAAAAATCCCTCTACAAGCCTCAAAACGTTCTAATTAACATAAAAAACCTAAATTAGAAATAAAACCCTAAAATTAGCCTAAAAAGCCCTAATCCTTAAACCCAAAAAATCCCAAATCCACGCAATACATGCAATTTAACCCTAAATCAACCAACAAACATGAAATTAGTAGCAAATTTATGATAAATACACTACAATAGGATCGATTTCAACTTAAAATATGCATCAAATCATCAAAACGACGTCCAAATACGATAACTCACGAAAAATGAAGAAAATCACCTTACTTTTACAATGAAACGAGGAAGATCCGCGGGAGAAACGTAAGATTTTCGATGGTACAGCCTCCAATCGCTGATTTACTGCTTCGATTCGGCGGAAATCGGGACGAAAGGAAGAGAGGAAATGAGTTCTTTCCGCGCGGTTCGGCTTGGGAAAATGAAGGAAGAAGAGAAAGAAGAACGCAGGCGACGTTAAAAAAGAAGTAGAGGCGGCATCCCGATGCCGCCTACGCTTAAGTTAGGCGGCATCGCGATGCCGCCTCCCACACGAACAGCGAATCGTGAAATTTCGCTAAGTGGCGTTAGAGGCGGCATCAAAATGCCGCCTGTCAATACGGACGTGGCGGCATCTAAATGCCGCCTGCAATTCAAGTGTAGGCGGCATCTAAAGTAGGCGGCATTCTCATGCCGCCTCGCTCTTTCATGGTAGGCGGCATTCAAATGCTGCCTACCATTTTATCTTTTAAAAAAAATTTGGCGACACGCTGGCGCCTACGCGGGCTTTGACCAAGGTGGTCAAAGTTGACCGTCTCGGTCAAACCCAAACAGTGACATTTTTGTAAAAAATTTTGGAACAGTGACAAAACTGTAAATTTTTATTTTTTTTAAATTATTTTTAAAAAAAGTTCCCAGAAATGCTGGTATAATTCACGAAAGACACGTCCTCCGGGTCTGTGCCTCTTCTCTCTGTGAAAGTGTGAAGCTAACCACATATATTTACTATACTCTCGGCTAGGCTTAAGGAACTAATGATTTGCCTTCCGATTGTTCTTTTGGGAAATGCATTTACCTTTGCTCCAATATCGGCATTCAAGCTTCGTTCTCTACTGTCTACAGTATAAACCAAAGTTGCCTCCTTCCTGTACGCGATGACAGGAATGACAGATGAAAAGAACAACTCAAAGATAAAGTTAATTTCGTCTGTTATTTCACTCAGCACAAAACGTTTGGCATTGGGTTGAAATGAATAAATCCAAGGTCCCGTGAGCCTCCCACTGTACTGGACATGGATGTTCTGGCTCTTGGATCAAAGAAAAGAAAGATTCTCTGGGTCATCAACGATGGATACTTTGAACAATGGAAATTAAAATTTCATCCATAAGCAGAGTATAAACAGGAGGCTTGTATCTGTTATCTGTTTGATTTGATATCCTTCGGAGCATAAGCTGTATCGAGTTTAGCAATTAAAGTTTCTTCATCGCTTCTTTCAGTATCATGAAGTTCTCAGCATAGTTGCCGGGAAAACCATCGGTAAAGTTGTACTGGCATTTAACATGACAGCTCTGACATTTGCCTGCGTGCTGCAGCTCATAGCCTGTTCTAGGTAATTCACAGATGCAGATGTTTTAAAACAATAGCATATCTTATAAGATACAAGTTTTTTATCAGTTTACCCAGTCGTTACATAAATGTGCAGCCATGTCTACTACATGAACTCAGACTGGAACAAGAGGGAATGGCTGTACTTGTTTGGTGCTGTCTCTCCCAATTGTGCTCTTGCCTTCGGTTCACAATTTTCGCCTCGCCTCTCTTCTCGGAATCGCCACAACCACCATTACTTCAGCCTATATGACGGTCGCTGCAGTCCAGCATGGTCAGGTGATCCCCGGACCCCATGTTGTCTTACAATGGAACAGGACCCTTATTGCTGGATAAAGATCCTGACCTCCTCTTGGTCATGCAGAGCCATTATTGTTTGTCATATTGTTTAAAGAGCCTAAGCAAACCCAGAACTAGGAAGTGATCAGCTCTGAACTCCAGCATTAGAATGTACTATTAGGCAGGGGAAGAACAAAGATTGTAATTAAACTTTTGTGATTTACCGCAAATTATACTCAGGTTTACTAGAGTTTCAGGTTGAAAAAGTGAGTCATCAAGGACCCAAGAACATGGTGGAATTCTTTACTGGAGCAACAAACATTCTGTTCTCATTCGGAAGCCATGGCCTGTGCATGTAAGTAACTCCCCCTGCGATCTTATTTCTCTTCGTTTGTTAGTATCCTTTAATCCATTAATTGAAACGAATACTCTCTGATCGATCGTCTGCTGTGGCAGAGAATTAATGGAAGCGATGTGGAAACCTCAAAAGTACAAATACGTTTACGCCTATGCCGTCCTTTACACCTACCTGTTAACCATACCTGATTCCGTCTCCGTTTATTGGGCATACGGGGACATGCTCCTTCACCGCTCCAATGCCTTTGCGGTGCTGCCGCCTTCCAAGGCTAAAAACGTCTGCATAATCGCCATGATCCTTCATCAGGTTTGTCTTCGCAAAATCGGATCGATTGAGCCCGACCCCTTAGCAATTTAAGCATCAGCTTAACGGGTGACCCTTTTACAGTATGTGGCGTTTTTGCTGAACGTGAACCCAATATTTCTGGCGTGGGAGAAACTCGTGGGAATTCACTTGAGCGAAAGATTTCTGGTGAAAGCCGCGGGGAGGATTCCGGTGGTGGTGGTTATCTGGTTCCTGGCTCTGGCCATTCCTTTCTTCGGACCCATTAACTCCATCATGGGTGCGTTCCTCATCTCCTTCTCCGTTTACATCATACCCAGCGTGGCCTTCATGAAAGCTTATTCAAGGAAAGAATTGTCGCCGGTGAGTAGCTTTCAAAACATTGCATCCAGCATGTGAATGTGTTAAATTTTTAAGGCACAAGTAGGTATTTTTATTTGACGGATTGGACGGCAGGTAATGTACTGGATCAGCGCCTCGGTGGCTATGTGGGTATTTGTGTTCGGATTCGGGTTTGGAGGATGGGCGAGCGCGACCATGTTCATCAGGCAAATCCAGTCGTTTGGGTTATTCGACAAATGCTACCAGTGCCCCCCCAAATCCAATGCACACTGATTGATTTGATCCTCGTAACAAGGAGGAATACAGGTCCAGAAGTAAAAGAGTGGAGAGTCTGCTTGTTCAAACTTCAAAGTTTCAAAAAGTTAAAACTGCAAAAGTTAAAACTGCAAATGTGAAACGGGAGAGAAAAAAAACCCTAGTCTCATTTGTCGTCCTCTCCCTCGTCTCCTCCGTCGAGTCTCAAGTCAAATCAGATTCGCTGGCCGCGGCTTTAAATCCTGAAAACACAGCCTTTAGGTTCTCCTGTGCTCAGACTAGCTTCTCCATCCGGTTCTGAGTCCAGAGTCCTGACCTCTGACATTCACAACCTATCAAAATCCCTGGCTCCCTCTGATGACCTCTGATGAGCGATGACCAACCCGCTTCGTCTTTTTCTGTATTTCAAGCTAGCACCGGCTCTGACTGCCGTTTTTGAACCACGAGCCCAGGCCTCCGTTCGTTATGTTCACACTACATAACTTCATAGTTATGAAATAATTCTCAACTAGCTCTTGTTCAGGGAGAGCAAATTACTTATTATACAAGTTCCAATATATGACCGGAAAGTCAACCGGAGCGGGCATTTTTTCCTGGGGCGTTTCAGTATTTTTATGTACCGTTCGAGACACGGAGGAGCCACTGTCTCGTTTGGGCCGGGCCCCGGGGTGAGAGCGGACACAGTAACCATCATTCTCCGAGAGCATATAATTGATAATAATAACGCATCAAATATATATATTTAGCGTACGTACATGCTTCTTGCCCTACACATGTGACGCTTTTCCTTTTTGACACCCACGCCGATAAAAAGGCCGGAGTCAAGGAGGGCCCCGCCGGCTCGAACCATTGCTCTCTGGCTCGGCCACTGGCCACTCGCCACTTTAGTTACACATGAAAAAAAAAAAAAAAAAAAAAACCCACACATGGGATTGGGACCTACTGCGACACACGCCTGAACGAACGAAAGGAAGGGGGTTTCATCTTTCATCAATCATCAGAGCTGGCCGAAGGAATGGGCGAGATAAGCGAGGGTCCCCACCAGGGGCGCATTCATGTAAGTGGACGGCTCCGATTGCTCGTAATCAGACCTCTGGTCCGGGAACTGGTCGTGTAGATTGGGTCCCCCCACGACGGCTCCGACGAGGACGTTGGGATTGGGGGATTCCGACTGCATGAAGCCGAACCCGGCGGAGCATTGGATCTTGGCCGGGTGCGCCGCCTTGGACGGCAGCGATGCTCCCCTGTGGTGAATCCTCTGCGGATATCTCTCCCCGTACCCAACCATGTACGACATCTTCAACGGGTTGTCTCCCAGCAGATAATCCACCTGGTGCGCCGCGCCCAAATTAAGCACACGCAGCAGATTCATTCAGACACCCCACTCAATCAACAACAATAGTGTCCTGAACTTGTCTCAAAATATATATCAAAATGTTACCTGTCTCTTGGCAATGGATCGGAGTCTCTTGGGGGTGATGGTGGTCCCGCCGCAAGTGACCACCTTCCGAGCTGAGGTCAAGTACTTGGCGTAGGTGACCAGAAGGAAGGATGTGGATGTCACATACTGCATGTTGCTGTCACTCATCTTGTACAGGAGCCCACCTGCTCAATCAGCAGCATTCAGAAGAATCAGAACCCGGATCCCCCCAGTCAGAAACCCTAATCCGCTTCGATATATGATATATCCGTTACAGGTGAGAGAGAAACAGAAATAGAGAGAGAAACAGAAATAGAGAGAGAAACAGAAATAGAGAGAGAAACAGAAATAGAGAGAGAAACAGAAATAGAGAGAGAAAACAGTAAAGTAATAATACCCGGGGTGTACTGGGTCTGGGAGAACGAGGCGCCGGGGATTAAAGAACATATGTAGTTATCGGCGTGACCCTTATAGTCATGGAGGGTCTTCATGTTTTGCACTAAAAACGCCTGAAAATGATAACACAACGGTGGGATTCAGGTCTGGTTCTTAATTCGACTCAACTCCGTCCCAGGGGAAGGGTGAAGGGAGATGTGTTTTCCACCATTTGCTCACCTTGGAAAGGAGGACTCTCGCTCCAACGTGCTTGTTGTCCCAACCGAATGTGTTGTCAGACTCGTCGGCTCCGAGTGTTTGACCGTTCGCCTGAATGTAGTTCAGGTAGGTAGGGTTCTTAGTGGCTTTGAGCAGCCAAGCAGCTCCCCAGAGCAGCTCATCCTTTAACGAAACAAAACGGGGCGATTAATGCAAGATTTAGAATAGAACGTCCGTGTTAGGTGCAGGGGACGGCTTTCAAGGAAGACGAGAAAGAAAGAAATCAGTAATAGCAGGGAGACGGGCATCCGAAATGAGACCTGATAGCCAGAGTAGGAACAGTAAAAGGGGCAGACGAATGCCTTCAGGCCATTGCTGTAGGCTCCCCTGTACTTGTCGGCAAACGCAAAAACCTGCATATCATGTGAATGAGATTAATACCAACAGGTTAACTCCCGATTTAATAATGCTGCTCAACTTTGTCGTATGACTATTTATACCCTTATGGCTCTGTTCCGAAGTAGCTTGGAGTAGGACGGGTCGGTTCTTCTGAAGACCAGAGAAGCAGCTGCAAGAGCTGCAGCCGTCTCCGCGGCAACATCAGAACCGGGATTGTTGGCGTCGATCTTGTAAACACTTCTGGGAGTGTCCATGTCTTCCGGTCTCTCCCAACATGAATGATCCTTGTTCGCATCCCCTACCTGCGTCATATCACATTGTCCACTGTTCATTTTGCTTCTCTTTGGCAAAGTCGAAATAAACCCCAATTTCATTAAATGAATACCAAGATGAAAACGAAATTTTTTTTAACCAGTCCTTGAGTCCGTCCGCATTGTCCTCTGTTTATTATGCTTCTCTTTCGTTGTGTTCTTTTTACTTAACTAATTGACCTCTTTGGAGGAGAACAGGATGAGGAACGACAAGAAACAGAGGAGAAGGCGGAAGAAGAGAAAAAGAAGGCAACCTGCACATATATGGTGTTGGGGTGAGCAGTGGCCTTGAGAAGGTAATCAGTAGCCCAACGAATGGCCTCCCTTGAGTACCCCAGCTCCCCTTTCATCAACCCCCCGAACTCTATCACTCCCCACGAGAGCATAGTCGTCGTGAAAGCCATGGGAAATCCGAACTTCACATTGTCCCCGGCGTCATAGTACCCTCCAACCAAATCAACCTACATTGGCCACAGAAGCAACATACATTAGTTGGGCGTCCCAAGAAAAATCCAACAAATTAAACCCACCATTACTGACAACCAAACACAGAAGAAGAGACGCAAAACAGGGGATTTCTCACATGCATGTCGGAGCCATCAGAGAGGCCCGAATCTCCCCTCCATTTGACCCTCTGGTTAGACGGGAGCTTGCCGGACCTCTGCCCCTCGAAGAACAGAAGAGACTTGGTAAGGGCGTCTCTGTAATTGTGGTTCGCGACACGAGGGTGATGAGACTTGTGAAAGGAAGCAGAGGCGGCGGAGAGGAAAAAGAGAGCGGTGAGGAAGACGAAAAGGGAGGAGGCTAAGGGAGCCATATGGGGGAGGAGGGGTTACTCGAGAGAGCCGAGACCAACCAACCCAACAAACCCCCACCCGACCCAACTGCAAGCTTTCTTTCTGAACAGAAGCGAGGAGTGGCCTCCATTTATAAAGACAAGCAACCTCTGCAACACTGCAACTTCCGCTTTCGTGATTAATAGCGGCGCCTCTTTCAATGACACATTAGAGTAGGGCAAAGCATACACCCTTCAAAATGTAACAACTAACAACAGCACAACTCTAAACAACCGTCCCTCCAAGGCTCCAATGACTACAGAACTGAGTCGACTGACGCAGTGACGACTCGCCCATCGATCATGCAACTCCGTTGTCAGACTCTTGACTCACGAGTCGCTATTGGAAATTCACTGCAGTGGTTTAGAAAGACTGGACCACGTGTCAGTCCTGCAGCACCGCGTTTCTCGTTACTGCTCGAGAGGATCTCTACCATTCATTGACCTGCCCCGGATGTTGTACCCGGTTTCACGGGGTGAATCCTTTTTACGTATTTACCCTTAGTCTCCGTCAAATAGTCAAAATTTCGGGACGCAGTCCAACGTTCGTCTCGGGGAAAACGACCAGCTTTGGCCATTTCCGGTAACGGAAACTGGGGAAGAGACGAAACAAATTCATGAGTTCCCAATTAACCAAACCGTGTTTGAGAATATAACTATGTATATATATATATATATATAAGGTTAAAGAGTTCTGCTAACGACAATGCAGGCATTGTGCAGGACACGATTCATGTTCCTCCGTGATTATCCGAACGGCGGAAGCACCACCAATTCCTTTCCCATTCCTCCGAAATCGGTGATCTTATGGAGGAGCATTGCAACGGCTCCCCGCCTTGTCCCTTTCTTCAACCTCTTATCCATTCATCCAATATTGGAGAGGTGGAGGTCGCTGGAACTCATTCAATTCTCCATCTACTACTATGGCCGTCTGGGAGTAATAATATATATATACTCCCCGGGAAGGGAATTTCGCAAGAACCAAACACATATGGGTAACTTTTAATTATAAGAATGAAATCACAACAATCGACGTCGTAAGATAAGATTTCACATGCCCCACTTCGATTTCAATGATGATCGTAACACCGTATTCCGTTTATCTCTAAAATTTGTTATCTTCACGGGTGATGCGCGCACCTCCGTAACGGGTTCCCGGTTGCACGCCGCTGATCAGAAGCGAGAAGACGATAGGCAAATCATTTAATGGATTTTAGCTTTCAGAGTCTCATGAGCGTGTTTGCAAAATGAATAAGAAAGGGGAAAGTGTACCTAGCTGTGCTGCTGGAAGGGGAAGTATAAACTTTATACGACGAGATGGAAAAGGCCAAAGAAGCCGTTGCAGGCTCGCGGCCATTCCGATTGGGACGCGTATAATTAAAGGTGGAGGTGTGGTCCGTGTGGATGAGGGAGGCGTCGTTGCTTTGTAGAGTGAGGGCCATCCTGGTGTTCAATAATGAAGGACAGATTCCTGGAAACTGAACATGGGCGACGTAGAAGCTCTCTCGCTGGAACTCATGTGCCGGAGTCCCAACATCGTGGACGGAGCTGAAAAGCCGCACGTCCGTACGTTTTACAGATTAGAATTTAGATAAGGCTAGCTCTACCCGAGAGCCCGAGACCCACACCCATCTATCTCGCTCATTCGACTCCATCGTTTCAGTTCACATAAAATGGGAGTCTCGGAAGCAGCAGTAAGGTTGTAATAATTTTTATAGAGTGAAAGAGAGGAGTAGTCTTCAATATGGAGGTGGCAGGCGTATCTTTCCATGGAGTCAAAAAGGGTGACGACCGGAGGTGCCCACAGATGACTGAAATCTGTTCTTATAGTATTCCGAATCACGAAGCCCCAGCCCAACAGATGAAGCTTTTTTCTTTCTTATTTACGGGCATAGGTTAAATCGAATTCTTTATTCGCGACCTGGTGTAAAAATTATGAACAACAACGAATCAGAATCGACGGTAGACTGTCATGTCGTATCATCCAAAGACTGACTAAAAGGAAGAAACGAGCTCTTTTTTCAGTGTAAAGTCTGTAAACCGCGCGTAGCCAAGAGTCCAAGACCAGAGGACGATTACTTTTCGCGCAAAGCGAGCGTCGGTTCGGCGTCTGTCGAGCGTCGGTTGTTCAGAAAAGTTGCAGAAGCAGCAGGAGGACCAAAAGGAGTCACGGAATAGCCCGTGATTTTCGGCTTAAAAAAAGTAGTGGTAAGTTTTAATTGGCTATGAGTATGGACTCGCTCAGGCCTCTGCAATTATTTTCATTCTTTCAAGATATGAATCTCTCTTGGGCCATTTCGCTGCCCTTTACAAACACTTCATTAATCTAACATCCATCACTTTTCAACAGATTACGATCTCATTGCCATTAAAGCTGCGGATTAATTAAATGGTTAGTGTAAGATTGGTAGGGGCCGCGCGAACGCGTACCCCCGCTAACACAAATTATGACGTCCACTCTCCCACTTGGGGAGATGGTAAGACAGCTCTCCTCCCAGAGAGTGCAATGGAGGCAGCTGCCATAGGCCATCGGCCTTTCTGATCACCGACAGACCCCGTCCAGGTAAGTATGATAAAATCTTCTTCACTCTTCCGATTTATACCAGTTCCTCACATTTCCCTCTCTCCATCCTTGTCTATGTGGGACTCTACAGTTAATTCAAACTCATCTGCAAAAGTCATATATTATAATCAATTGTCATACTTATTTAGAATGATTTTCGATATTTTTGAAAAGCTTGGGTACGATGTGATTCTGTTATTAAGGCATACCACTTTAAAAGATAAAGATCCAAACCTATAATCTAGGAAATACTTAGAAATTATTTGCAGCCACTCCATATCATCAGTATATATTAAATATATATGAAGGTGGTTTTAATTTGTATTACTAACAAGAACCCTGCGCATGGTGCAGGAAAGAATAAAAAAAATTTATGTTTTATTTTCTCTATTTCATAGTTAAAATCATATGTTTTTCTAAATAAATGTATTTTTATTAGAAATCTCAAACTATGTTTTTTTGTAAAATAGATTTTTACTATATGAACAATTCCTATGATATATTAGACCATACAATCTTTGTTAAACTAATATATTTGGACTTTTAATATTTTTGTGTCATTTAATAAAATATAAAAAACATTTTATATGATTTTTTTAAACTATATTTTTGTCCCGACTGACTCAATTCCTTGTCAATTGAGGTCTATATCAACAAATTGAATTACACAAATCAACGATCATAAACTTATGGTCACTATCTTCTCGATTTTGTGGTCAATCCAGTCAAAATTCCCAAATTGACCTTCGAAAATCAATGATTGACCTGAAATAGGTCAATTGTCAAAGTCAGATATCTGATCAAGTTAGCAATTTGGATCTGATCGTTAAAACCAAATCGATGGTCACGATCAGCTCAAATAAAATCAAAGTCCAATTTAAGGAAATTGGGCCTAATCAGGCCCATTCAAGTCAAATTGGATTGACCCAAGCCTGACCCAACCCAATTAAAGCCCAATTGAAAGTGACACATCAGCACATCATCATTGCTGACTGAGCAACACGTGGCAACACCTGGGAATCAACTGACTAATAGGAGACAAATAATAAACACACTAAATATAGTTATCCATGTGTTTCTTGATTTGTCAAGGAAATAGAGAATGATAATAAACATTCTAATAAAAGTTCAAACAAAACATAAAATAATTGAGGAACCTATAAAACTACCTTATTATGTTTATCACATTATATTAACGAAGATAGTTCAATATTTTTTAATTAGGTAAATTTGACTTTTTCACGGCTGTGATAAATAGAATTAGGGCTACAATTTGGCCTTTTATTAGTGTTTTAGATAATTTATCATAAAATAATAAGATAGAACTATTTGTACACACAAAAATGTGATCGGCACAAATGTGGTGAGCCCAAACGCCCACCAGTCCATCGGTCGGTCGTTATGGGTAGGCTCCATTGATTTTCGAAATCATCTGTCATCGTCCATCATTGGACCCATTCGTCTCGCCGCGTCATCAATACAGTCGTCCCTCCAGTCAGCAATAAGCCACCACGTCAGCACCACTCAGCTATCAACCACTTCAGCAGTTAAACGACCAAGCCTAGTCGCCAATCGTAGAAGCCGAGAAAAAAACACCGACCCCCATTCGATGGATCCAACATAGGAGCGCCCAAGTCCTCCTCCTCTCTCAACATAAGCCGCATAAAAGAGGATCGTGATCCCCATTCCAAGGATCGATCCTAAACAACTAGACAGAAACGGCTACTAATAGCCAGAAACACTGGGTTCGAAAATTCTTTGTCGAGAAATGCTCTTACGCACAAAAGCTCTCTCAAGCCGAAGAAGTTAAGCAACTTGCAGTTCGTCGAGATTCACCAGTTCGACCGGAGCAACTCTACACGTTCGCCGACAACATCAACAAGTCGATTCACGCGGAACACAAACACTTTCGTCCGACCGACAAAGCCAACATCGTTCGTGAACACTCGCTCCAAAACTCAAATTTCGACGTCGACTCGCCAGAAGCCGAAACTTCATCAATTTACACGAAGATCAAATTAAAGGAAGACTAGGAGATTGTACTCACATTTCTTATATTCAAATACAAATTTGTAACACAAACTATGTTATAAATCGATTTACTCGCGGACCGGCAGATTTTCGGTGAAACACTATTTGTCATTAACTGATTTTTGAAAACTATATTGGTCAATTAATTATTAAATTGATTAATTAATGCATAAATTTTGTGTTGATAGTTGAATTAAAATTTATTGGCGGTAATATGGATTTTTTACTTTTTATTAAGAAATTAGTCTATATAAATATATATACTAATTATTTTAATATTATTATTTGTTTTTATTATTCATATCCATATTATATGCGTTAATATTTTCTTAACGTATTAATATTATTATTATTATATATGTATAAAAAATCTCTTACACTTACGTGCATAATTTTTTTTTATCTACACTTACTTTTTTAAAAAGAAAAATAAAAATATTATCATAAATGTGAAAGTTATTTTTATAAAAATAAATACAATTATAAAATTACTTTTACAAAAATGTCACTCATTCATTTATTAATTTTTTTTTTCTACACATACATGTAGAGTAGTCATTCTCATATATGTTGTATAAATATATGTTAGCGTAACAATGAAGGCATGCGACAAAGAGGTGGATGATTCTTTATTCCTTTGTACTATAGCCATTGATAGAGAGTAAAGAAGCATTGAAATTGAGCAATTAGACTGTATTTATGGGGTGCCGTTGCAATTTGCCAACGTGAGACTGCATATGGATGAACATGAGTGCAGGCTCCATAACTTTCATAAATTTCATCATTTTGTCGGTGATCATTCCATATTCACATAGACAAAAAAAATTCCCGCCTAAATAAACCAAACCGCCGGGTGGATAACAGGTGTGATTGTATTTGTGTTGGGGTGATCGAAACTCTTTTTTTTTTTTTTTACAGCAATCATCGATACGCATGTGCAATTCTCATCGATTAATAATCTGATGATAGCTGCAATGCACCCGGTTTAAATAGACATTTATCGGTCAATTCATAAGATTTTGTTTTAGGACAATTCCTAATAACAAAAATTATAAAAAAACAGTGTTTTATAAAAGTGTTTATTTTGAAAAACAAACACTGAACAAATGGAACTGTTCCCCTCCCCCTCCATCCTCATAAAAAGAGAAGTCTGTGTTGGTCCCATTTCTTGTCTGGTGTTATAAAATATAGGTGTTACAATACCGAGGCGACTTCAACACTTGGAATCGGGAACAGCAAACAAACAGAAATATAAGAAGTGAAAGTACATATGAATTTGACGAAATACAAAGAAACACACATCTGTATTACGGGGCATACAATCCCTATCAAGGAATCTTATTTATGCTTGTAAGACAATATTACAACAGTAGACTTTTCAACAAAAGTAAACTATAAACTTACAACGATAAATAATCCACTCAACACACACACGGGTAGAAGAGAACGCTCTCGATCTCCTTGACCCTACCAAGGCTCCCCTTGGTTGTTGCTCTCCTCCGAGAGCTTCAAGCAATGCACTTCACTTTCGGACTTTAGAGACGATCCCGCAGAGATCTCTCTTTTCACTCTACTCCTCTCTTTTCTCGTCTTTGCTTGTTCACTTTGTTGATCAAAGCGTTTTTTTCTTTTTATAGTAGAGAAAATACTAAGTTTAGGCTCCTCAATAAGCTCCACTATGACTCTTATCTCAAGGTCACTATCTACGCAGGTCCATCATGACACATTCCATGTCTAAATAAAGACATAGATGTTTTTTTATTTTTCCTTTCCTACGCCCACGCCCTTATAAAAAAAGAGGACCACTTAATTTGGTCCTAACAATCTCCCTCTTGGGCATCTTTTTGGCATCACACCAATTGATCTCCCCTTTTTGTGCCATTTATGCAGATAGTTGCTAAAGCCCTCCAACTTTCGGTGTCTTGTCCGAAGGCCACCACGCGGTGGTGTTGCAACACCTCGCTTTTGCGCTGACACTTTGTAATAACAATCGAATCATGGGAATCAAAGTGACTCACCAGCCCCTTCTTCACCCATACATATTTTATCTTTGATTTTTCTTCTTTCGGGTTTTCCAATATGGAAAATTTGTGTCATCCGAATGGGTGGTTTGACAAATTTTGCACGACTTCCTTCTCGAGGCTTCATTACGTGATCGTGGATCACTCTATAGACAAAATAGAGTATGGCTCGATACCACTTGTTGGTCCCATTTCTTGTCCGGTGTTATAAAATATAGGTGTTACAATACCGGGCTGACTCCAACACTTGGAATCGGGAACAACAAACAAACGTAAATATAAGAAGTGAAAGTACATATGAATTTGACTAAATACGAGAAACACACATCTCAGATACGGGGCATACAATCCCTATCAAGGAATCTTATTTATGCTTGTAAGACAATATTACAACAAGTAGACTTTTCAACAAAAGCAAACTATAAACTTACAACGATAAATAATCCACTCAACACACACGGAGTGGAAGAGAACGTCTCGATCTCCTTGACCCTACCAAGGCTCCCCTTGGTTGTTGCTCTCCTCCAGAGAGCTTCGCAGCGTACTTCACTCGTGACTTTAGAGACGATCCTGCAGATCTCTTTCTTTTCACTCTACTCATCTCTTTTCTGTCTTTGCTTGTTCACTTTGTTGATCAAAGCGTTTTTCTTTTATAGTAGAGAAAATACTAAGTTTAGGCTCCTCAATAAGCTCCACTATGACCCTTATCTCAAGGTCACTATCTACGTGTGTCCATCATGACACATTCCATGTCTAAATAAAGACATAGACTGTTTCTATTTTTCCTTTCCTACAGCCACGTCCTTATGCCAAAAAGAGGACCACTTAATTTGGTCATAACAGTCTGTCTTTCCCATCTTCTCTTACTATTCACATTGACATCGCAGTATCATCGGTACGTATTATTTTAACAGGCACCGCATCCCGTTTAGACCAGATCCCAGTCCCATGCTTTTAAACCACGGAATTGAAAAGAACGAGACGTTAGAAACTTAGAATAACATTTTTTTAAACTTATCTAATCAAACTGGGATTTGGAACTCTGACAGTCACAAATGGGTCTATCCGAGTAAGAAAAATAAATAAATTAAACATATAGTTTTTAATTAGGCAGCTTGGTCACGACCCGCGACTCAGATCTCTAAACTTCCCCATATAATTCACGATCATCCTCTATTCCTCTTTGTCGCCAGACCTCCAGTAACATTCAATTCCATCGGACCACTGAGCTACTACTGCCCAAGTTATCACTTCTTATTTCTTAATACTAACAGTTTTTAATGCAACATTCATTACACACGTTTCGACAGAAGGAAGCGGGGCAAACATCTTAGCCAAAATCTCTTTATAAATGAGTTCGAACCGAGCTTGTCAGTTTCAACTTTCAGGCTTTCAGCATCACTGCTGCTCTCGGCTTCCTCCTCCATCCTGAGCATGATGTATGGATCCAGGACAGGAACCCACATTTTTCTTTTTGGGTTCTCTTCCCTGCTCCTTGTCATCTTCTTCTTCCTCTTCTCTCCCACCCAAGACGGTGCGAAGCAATATTACAAGCCCCTTCACATACACAGACACCTCCAGTTAGCCAAATCCACCTGCGAAGGTACATTGTATCACGACCTCTGCGTCTCCACTATCTCTTCCTTCCCCGACCTCCATTCCAAATCCATCCCTCAAATAATCGCCGCAGCCATCAACCAGACCGTCGGAGTCGTCGAGCAGTCCGCGTCCAACTGCAGCGGCATCAGGCACAATCTCCCCAGACTCAGCGTTCGGCAACAGAGAGCCCTCGATGACTGTCTCCTCCTCTTCGACGACACCGTCGCCCAGCTCGAGCTCTGCATCTCCGACCTCTCCCCCAAATCCGCATCCAAGCGCTTCCACGACCTCCAAACCCTACTCAGCGCCAGCATCACCAATCAGGACACGTGTCTCGATGGCCTCTCATACGGCCGCGACCGCCAGGTCTGTAGAGTACTCTGTACTTCATGGATTTCCCATTAAATTGGGTACCCCTCTCCAGAATGGGGATTCATGTGGGTCTGTTACAGGCTTACAGAAATGGGGTCCTTCGAATTTCTTCAAAATTTCATTTTTTAGATAAAAAGATTTGATTTTTTTTCTTCTTCTACACAGGTGAGAAAGCTGATTACCGCGAGACTGGAGCACATAAAGAAAATGGTTAGTAACTCGCTGGCGATGCTGAAGAAGTTACCGGCTACTAGCAACGCAACCAAGCCGACGACGACGAGGGATAACGAAGCCGTCTTCCCGGAATACGGGAAGATGGTTAATGGCATTCCGTCGTGGGTGTCCAAAAAAGACAGGAGACTTGCGGAGACGAGTGTGAACAGAACCCGAATCGACCTCGTCGTGGCTAAAGACGGTACGGGGAACTACATGACGATTACGGAAGCGGTGGATGCAGCGCCGAATAACAGCCTGCCGAGGTTCGTGATTCACATAAAAGCCGGGCTCTATCTCGAATACGTCAACATTGCGAAGAACAAGAATAATTTGATGTTCATCGGGGACGGTATTGGGAATACCATCATCAAGGGTAACAGGAACGTCGTCGACGGCTGGACCACGTTCCGATCCGCCACCGTCGGTACGTATTCCTTACTAGTATTTAATTTCCCTTTCAAACCAAACCCCCCAAATTTAATCGAAATGATTTTTGCAGCCGTGGCGGGTAACGGCTTCGTGATGCGGGACGTCACGGTGGAGAATTCGGCCGGACCCGACAAGCACCAGGCCGTCGCGTTTCGCAGCAGCGCCGACTTCTCCGCCTGTTTCCGGTGCCGCTTCGTGGGGTACCAAGACACCCTGTACGCGCATTCCCTCCGTCAATTCTACCGGGACTGCGAAGTTTACGGCACCGTCGATTACGTCTTCGGCGACGCTTCCGTCGTCTTCCAAAACTGCAGTTTTTTCACCCGGAAGCCGAACTCGAACCAGAGGAACATCGTGACGGCGCAGGGGAGGGAAGACCCGAACCAGAACACGGGGATTTCCATCCAAAACTGTAAGATTGCGGCGGCAGCGGATCTAATACCGGTGAAGTCTTCGTTCCAGACGTATCTGGGTCGGCCATGGAAGCAGTATTCTCGAACGGTTATTGTGCAGAGTTACATCGAAGATGTGATAGATCCCGCCGGGTGGCTGGAATGGTCGGGGGATTTTGCTCTGGGCACTCTTTACTATGGGGAGTACATGAATCGAGGGCCGGGTGCGAACACCACGAAGAGGGTGAAGTGGCCCGGCTACAGAGTGATCAATAGCTCTGTTGAGGCTAGTTTATTGAATGTGGAGCCGTTCATCCAAGGGAGTGAATGGCTTACATTAACATCTATTCCGGTTAATTATACCTCGGTCTAAGACTGTAGAACGAAGGAGCTAGTGCTGCAGGATTTGTAATTTGTAGTTTGTAGTTTGTAGTTCCTACTTATGATGTGATGTTGATCTAATTGTGAGATGCTGCATTCGTAACGGGACGATGGAATGTAGTCTCTGTATAATCAATAAAAAGAATTAATTAAAGACCAATTGTAAATCACCGTCGAGTGGTTTCTCCCATTTTCTCTGTTTACCCCTTAATTTTTTCTTTCATCCATTTCTTTCTCAAATCCGCTACCCGTAATCCTCAAGAGAAACGAATAGGAGGCGGTTTGTAAGTTTTGCTTATTGAGTGAGTCTTTTGCAATTAGGGTATAAAATTAATAGAGTTGTCATATATATCATCATATCGTATCAGGTTTGTGTTTGGTAAATAGAGTGGAAAAGGTTACCTAAATCGTATATATAAGCAGCTCATGACCTTCGTTCTTAATGTCTTCTTTAAATACTTAATTTTTCATTTTATTTTACTTAAATTTTGATTTATTAATCTTTTTATTTTTATTTTTTCTGTACATAAATGTTGATAAATGTAGACCCACACCCGGGGCCGGGATCAACATATGTGGGCACGCTCATGTGTGACCACACACATGTGCATGGGTCCATATGCACGTATGTGCGTGATTGTCTCACGCGAGCACAAGAATAGAATGCGCTAATAAGTAAGGTGGCACTGCATGCCTCTTTTTGGTAGCTGTCAGATCGACCCAATATGGCCTACTTCCTTACCTTCCCACCCACCTGATCAAGTGGTAAAGAGGTTATATATGAAAGTCCCGATCGATGAATTATATATTATTCCCCTACTAATCAAGGGACAAAACAATATATAAATTGTCATATATATATTGTCAAAAGACTCAAAACTATAACATTAATTAATATTGTTCTTCACTGGTGATTAATTAAATATCCAAAATTCTATATGATCTGTTACAATACGTATATATTCCTCTTGAACAGTTAATCTGTGTGAATTGCCATGGTAGCTGCGGGCACCTTTAATTAATTTGAGTTTTGTCTTTATTAGTCCATATATGAATGGTTAATTGGGGCAAGTGCAACATATATATATATATATGGTTCTATGGTTCCTATTTTTATTCATTCATTAATTGTCTTCCATGAGGCCCATGACCTCCGTATCTCTTATTTAACTTCCTACCTAGTCCCCACCTCTTTCGTCGTCATAAATTCTCCATCTCCTGACATTCTTCAATCCGATCACAGAAAAGAGAGGACCTTAATTAATTACACGATCTTGTTTTCCTCTTTAGAAATCATTTTGCGTAAGGCTGTAAGCCTCTAACGCATATATATATATATATATATATATATAGGGCAATGATCGAGTGCGCACAAGGCATATGTGCGCTTAAGTGCGCTCAATGCCTTTGAGCCGTCCGATCATTGCCCATTTGATCTAATGGTTCAAAAATAATTTCTCAAAATTTCGTTATAATTACGAAATTACCACCGATGCTAAACTCCCGATTATTCTTCCCTAAGCACTAATGTTACAGTCTTACATGCAGAGACAAATTATTAATTCCCCGACCCTGCTACCTCTCCGGCCGGTAGATTAGGGCCCCGGATCTGCTGCGAAGAAGGCTTGTGTGCATAGGTGCGTACAGCCAATAGTTGTTCGCAGTCGCACGTGGGGCGCATGTGAATGGGACGTAAATGTTATTTTCGGGTGAATGGTGGGATATTTTATGCCCCGTTCGCGGCTGCGAACAGAACTAGCCTTATTCGCGGCTGCGAACAGAACTAGCCTTGTTCGCGGCTGCGAACAGAACTAGCCTTGTTCGCGGCTGCGAACAGAACTAGCCTTGTTCGCAGCTGATCCGGGGCCGTAGAGTAGTTGTATTTCTCATTTTAGAAAAGTTGTTATATATATGAAGGTCGATCCGTAGATAAAGAAAGGAAATACAGCAATATTTAAAAGGAAGAAAATTGAGAGACATGATTTACACCATTAATTTCATGCATTTGTCAGCAGCTTAATCCGAAACTTTCGCCACCTTCATAACGTACTGGCCGGATACAGCAAGATTTTCTGGACATGCATGCATATTCGGAGCCACGACGAACAGTATTTAAACAGATTTCAAAAGCTATATAGCCCCAAAAACAAGAAGCACCAAATTAAATATGGCTAAGTTGGGTTCCTCCAATATCAGCTGCTTTCTCCTTCTCTGCTGCCTTCTCGTCTCCTACTTCGCTCTTCACGAATGTATGAACTTCAATACTAGTAGTACTCTTTTTTTTTTCCCCATTAATCATTTTCTACTGCTCAATATATATATATCCACATTTTATTTCTTTTATATATTAATTTTTTTAATCATTTATACGTCGTTAATTTATTGATTGCAGGTACTATTGCTTCGGCCGCCGAGGCAGCGGAGGGAACTGGATTCTGCGTTGAGACATCTGATCACAAATGGGCGTGCATGCTGGCTAGTCCTGAATATATTTTCGACACCTTGGAAGACTGCCTCAAGAATTGTAAATTCTCCCTCCCTAGTAAAGGGGATTAATGTGATCATTAAATATTGCTAGTGTTATCGATGTTTCAGATGAGGAGAAATATGCAGGTGCCCAAAGCACCAGTCAAATGAAATAAAAACTAATTTTTCTCTTCTTAATTTCCTGGATTTATATATATAACCATATATATATATATATATATCTATATATATATATATCTATATATATATATATATATATATATATATATATATATATATAAAATTAAGAAGATATATCTATATTCAAATGTGTTAGATCCTACGTACTGCTGGCTCCTTACCCTTTTTAATTTTTACTTCTTCTCCTCAGATGGTATAGACATTCAATTTTTGAATCAGGACAATGCTCATTTCTATTGTTAATAATTAATACATTTAGCTCTTTCGCCTCCTCAGATGGTTAATAATTAAAACATTTAAATTTCTCAGGTTAATAATTAAGAAGATATCTCTGGTATATAACATGGCTGTTAGGACCAAATTAAGTGGTCCTATTTTTGGTATAAGGACGTGGCAGTAGGAAAGGAAAAATAGAAACAGTCTATGTCTTTATTTAGACATGGAATGTGTCATGATGGACACACATAGATAGTGACCTTGAGATAAGGGTCATAGTGGAGCTTATTGACGAGCCTAAACTTGGTCTTTTCTCTACTATAAAAGAAAAATGCTTTGATCAACAAAGTGAACAAGCAGAGACAGCAAAAGAGAAGTAGAGTGAAGTTGTCACGAGTAGAAGTACTAGTCAAACTCTCAGGAGGAGAGTAACTGCCAAGGGGGAGCCTTGGACTGTTTCTTAGAGAGTCTGTGAGTCGTATCTCCCTCACTGTTGCATGTGCAGAGTGGGTCATCTTTGGTTGTAAGTCTGTAGACCTATTTACATTTCCTAATGTAATTTCTGTTCTTGCAAAGATTGTATGAGATTCCCTAAGAGGGCTATTTTGCCCCGTAATACATTTGCGTCGGAAGTGTATTTCGTTAATGTTTATGAAGTACTTTTCACTTCTGGAATATCTGTTGTTTGCTGTTCCTTTTACTTAGGGTGATGAGAACACCCGAGTGTTATAACACCTCACTATTGTATCAAAATCCAGAAACAGGGACCAACAATGGCTAAGGTGAGTACCTTCCCCACGGCCTTTATCTCCCGCGTTTATTTTAGCAATTAATTACATTTTCAGGTTTTCTTATTTCCCTTCTTCTTCTCTTCTTCTTCTCTTTTTCTTCTCTTACCTTCTTCTTCTTTCTTCCTTCCTTCTACCTTCTTTCTTCGTTTCCCCTTAATTTAATGTTAAGTTTAAAGAACATATATATCAACCCCCTAAAAAAAAAAAAAGAGTCAATTAATCTCCCACCCCCAGAATTTAATCAGCTTTAAATTTTGTTCTCACATTATTGCTGCTCGGCTTGTACTATATATACTGATCATGCAATCTGACCAGATCCAGTAGAGAGCAAAAAGTTTTTCTTTTAAGTAGCAAGAAGAAGGGAAGAAGAAGACGGGAGAATAAGGAAAGAAGAAGATTGGAAGAAGAAGAAGAGAAGAAGAAGAAGAACGAAAGAAGAAGACGAAGGCTTAAAAAAAAGAAGAAAAATAAAACAAAAGACGAAGAAGGGGGAAGAGAAGAAAGTGAAAAATTGAAAGCCTTTTTTCATATGTATTTTATGTCATTTCTCCAAAATAATTAAAGGTTAATTTCATAAACCCCTAAGAGAAATCAAGACGAATTGCATTTAAATCGATGGCAATATGGGCTAGTCCCACCAGATCTGCACCACCGACTGCAATGCATTGATCTAAAGCTCTTGTTGCATACCTTCTCTACCAGCAGTGCTGCTGTTGCTGAATGCTGAGGCAGGCATAACAGATGCAACTCCGAATTAAGGCACAAAGAACGAAAAGAAGCAGTCGAAGGTGACTGGCGCCATGGGAACGTTGGTATCATTTTTGAGGATTGAAAGTACACGCCTGTGAAGTTTGGAATCGATCGGTAGTATTTTCTGCTCATTAATTACACAGTTCAGAAGGGATTTTGGGTTCCGGCTTATCTACCAGCTAAATCACTTCTCTCTCCTTTTGAAGTTATACAGTTCAGATGGGATTTTGGGTTCCAGCTTATCTACTAACTAAATAAGTTCTCTCTTCCTTTTGAAGTTTCTCCTGTTTTAATTTACTATAAAAGGCATGGGCGCCGTTGGAATCATTAATTGGTTCTGTAATTCATACAGATTCATGAAGAAGATTAAGAAATGAAAACTCACTTGCATTCCCGAGAAACTGAACTTCTTATTAATTTCTTGCTTCTTTTGGAACGAATATTAATTAACCTACCAAATTGGAAAAGATTTTATCATTTGTCACAGAAACTGCAGCACATTATGCTTTTCTTAGTTGTCCCAGAAACTACAGCGCGCCTGCACATTGATCATTTTAGAATATCACGTAATGATGATTCTTTGGTTCATCTTCCAAATTAATTAGCTCTCTGCAACCTGCTCAGCTCCAACGTCTTCCACTATATATACTATAGAAGCTTACCCATAAATATATGTATTGGTTACTTGCAGTTATACAACGCCATCACCTCTGTCATTAGTCGTTCGGCCTTAAATAGGACTTTCTGACTAAAAGTAATAAAAATCGAAAAAAAAATCTCTGTAACTAAGTAGTAGTAAATTCCATTAACTGAATTGCTAAGAGAGTGGCAAAAAAAAAGTGTCAGAAAAGCTTTTTCTTTAGCTACACCCCATTTCCCCGATTTTAAGTACATCTGGTTCTGTGCCTCTGTTTTATCCAGAGGGCATACATAGAAAAACAATGCATATATAACGGAGGTATGAGCAATTAATGGGTGTCATGTGAGTAATGAGAATTCATGAAAGAGCTCGCTAAAGCCAGTACCATTGGCTGATAGTGCATGTGGTTGGCTCAGAGCAGGACGTACTACTTGTGCCCACATCAATTAATTGATGTCTCGCCTTTGACTCCCTCTGGTATGCATGGAATCCCATTTGGGAAACTTATCAAAACCGCACTTTAATTTGTTAGATTTTTGGAGTAAGTAGAGCTGTGTATGTAATGACTATTCCCTGATCTAAAACATTGGAAAAAACGAAAAAGAAAAAGAAACTCAGCTGTCACGCCGGCAGCAGTACTTAATAATCCCATTAACTGATCAGTGTCAAGAAGCAGGGCAATAAGAGAGAAGAAAAAGATTGTCACTGTGTCAGCCTTCCAGGGGCGCAAGCGAAGAAGCCAGCTAGAAATTCTTTTTCTTTGCCACCGAAATGGAAATGGCGAGCTCCTTCCCCCAAGTTTGAGTACCTCTGTGAAAGCAGAGATCTTGTGTAGAAATAGAACAACAAAGTGGAGGTCTCTTTCAAGTTCTTCCCTCATTAATTGTAAGTAGCGAGAGTTTTATATATATATGAGAGTAGAACACGAGGCATGCAACGAGTCAAAGTGGATGTCTCTTTCGATCGAGTTCCTTAAATCATCGTAAGTAAAGAGAGTAAAGATTGTAGAAAAACAAGAAAAGAATCGAAGTGGATGCATGTCTCTTTCGAGTTTTGACAAAGACGGCCACCGAAGTTAATTAGGTTTATTATAAATACATGCATGCATGGTGAGCCATCGTACTGAATTTTAATTTATTCAGCTAATTAATTGATTAGTGTTTACACTTCATGGGTATAATATTCAATGGTTGCACCATTATCCAAACCCAGACTAATGGCTAATGGGGTTCAACGTCCAGAATTGAACATATATAATTATGTCATAAAATGATATCATCAGAGCTAACTAAAAATGTTCTTCCGACTGTGTATAAATTGAGACCTACGCACGTAGTGAAGAAGAGACCGGCGTCGGAGAAGAGAAGTTGGCGAACACCGACAAGCTTTTTATTTTCTTCTTCTTGTTGGCGTCGGAAATTAAAGAAGCGAACAAGCTTTTTTTTCTTCTTTCTTGTTGGCGTTGGAAAAGAAGAGACCGGCAATTACGTACTGCAGTCTACAGGTACTTTTTCTTCTTCTTCTTCTTCTTCTTCTTCTTGTTTCTATGATTAATATTCCATGAGACGAACGTTGTTTCAATGATATGATATCTTTTGTCTCTGGGTGTTCCGGTACTGCCCAGAGGTAAGGAACTACCTGACCCGAGTAACACTGCTGCTGTCGGGACGAAGTTCGGGTACGTGCACTCTACAGTGCGCCACCCCGACGGCTTTGGTTCGCCGCCCGCCATAATGCTCCCCCGCCCCCCATAATGCTCCCCCGGCCCTGTCTTCCCCCTCCCCTCTAGCACCATCTTTGATCATATATATGATTACTTTAATGTTTACATATTTGTTCTTTTTGTTGAAACAGAAAATCCTTTTTTATAAGTTTTTAAATATTTTTCCTTCCCCGGTTCCCCCTCCCCTGCCGCCACTCTCCCTCCCCTGCTAGCTGCCTAGGTTAGACGGAGGCTTTCTTTTGTACTCCGTCTGCTCCCGATAACGAAGGCATGTTAATTAATCGGGACTCGAAACCGACTCTGCACATGACTCTGGTTTTAAGATTGTTAGTGAATACCTCCGTCACTTCTTCTTCTTCCTCCTCGAGCCACTAGGTTTTAATTCCCACATGGAAAAGAACTTGGGAATCTAGATCATGAGAAGCCATTAGAAAGAAAAACCAACGTCGAAACTCGTCCCTTTCAACTACTGTACTACATTCGCGCCCTCTACCTGTAACTACTGCGTGCGTACGTTCTACTTCATAAACCCTTTTCCAGTAGAGTACTACTACTCCTCCAATATATATCCACATCAAAACTCCGTTCAAGTAAACCGACCATGCATGGCTCTGTCCACTGTGCTTTGATTCTCCCTTCTGTACATCAATTTTTACTAATAATTACTTTGATCGGAAGAATGGGTTGTGCTGGATCAACGCAGATCAACGAGGGGGACTGTGACTCCATCTGTGACCAGTGACCCCCTCTTTCTCTTAATTTTCCCAACTCAAGCTGTGCGGACTGGTTTTCATTGAAATGATCTTTTAATTTCTCGATAAATATTATCTATATATGTCATGTGTTTCTGGTTTTAGGTTTTGTTTGTCGTTGAAATCGCTTGTTTTCTTTTCTGAGTTTCTGGTTATTTTATATTTTGATTCTCATATCTGTTATTGCTGGCTTACATTTTTCTTCTGCTTTTTAGTTTAATTAGCTGGCAGCTTCTTATATTAATTTCCGACCAAGTGTACAGTGGCTGTTTAATTTCTTCACTGTTTTTTCTTTCGTTCCTCATATGTGATATCCACCCGTAGATTTCAAATTTCTAACATGCAGTACTGTACGTTATTTCTTCTGTTTCTAACTGCATTCCTGCATTTTTTCCTAATGACCAAAGGTATTAGTAATTAATCAATGGGGGAAAAAGAGATTAGTTAACTGTTTACTACCAAATTTTCTCTGTTATTTACTGTTTACTACTAAATTTACTCTGTTATTTACTGCTCACTACTTGTAAAGTTTACTGTCTGTTCAATATTATCTCTTGTAAAATCTGTGCCTTGTTGGTAAGGCTCATAGTTCTACAGAAATCCAGCTGGTGAAAGGGGACGAGGGCTGGTTTATATATTTGGCCCTGGTGAACGGAAATAATTTCCGGATTCACGATAACAGGGTAGAAATTTGAGATCGCTCGTGCATGGGTTCCTCCTTTGGTAGAGAACTAAATTCGCAGGTTTGGTTCTTGTAGTTCGGGTAAAACGAAAGATGGGGTATACAGAAAATACTTAAATAATCTAAGATTTTTAGAGAGAAAAACAGAACCCTTCGTCAAGAGGGGAAACGAAAAACTGGGCTCCGACTTTTTTCCATCCTGATTAACACATGCCTTCTTTATCGGGACCAGATGGAGCTTTTTTTTTACTCCGTTTAGATCGCACTGTTGTCGCACTAAAGTGCCACGCGGCCCACGCCAGAAAATCCCATGCCTTGATTATATGACCAATTTAATGCCTCCATAATCCATATATATTATTTAGTAAAAAAAATATTTTTTATATTTTTTATATTATTTTGTTCTCTTTTCGCAGAAAAATTTATTTGGGAAACTATTAAAATAGAGACCGTTAGAGATTATTAATCTTTCTTGTTTTTCTTTCTAGGTTAGAGATTATTAATCTTTCTTGTTTTTCTTTCTAGGTTAGAGATTATTAATCTTTCTTGTTTTTCTTTCTAGGTTAATCTCCCATAATTATTGTATTGCACTTGAACACACATCCAATGAGATAAAGCAAACAATATCTGGACCTACCAACCCAACCAGAGTAAACTCCATGGTAAACTCTATGGTGGCAAGGAATGAGACCGGTAATTACCTCACAATCATGGACCTAGTTAATGCAACTCCAAATAACTCAAAGGAGAAGTTCGTGATCCACGTCAAGGAGGGAGTATACATGGAATATGTGCAAGTGATAAGCAATAAAATTAATATTGTGCTAATAGGGGATGGCATTGAGAAGACAATCATAAAGGGTAATCGAAATAATGGTGATGGAATTGCCACTTACGATACCGCCACAATCAGTAAGTATAATTATTTTTTTTGAATTTTTTATTAACCAAAGGTAAATTTAACTAACATTGTGAATTAACATTACAGTTATAGAAGGGGAAGGATTTGTAATGAGAGACATTATGGTTGAAAATTACTCCGGACCTCAAAAATTTCAAGCGGTAGCGTTTCGTAGTAACGCACAATTCACAGCGTGCTATCGCTGTAGATTTGTGGGATACCAAGACACCCTTTTAGTATACTATGGAAGACAATTTTATCGGGAATGTGAAGTGTATGGCACAGTTGACTTCGTGTTTGGAAATGCTGCTGCAATATTCCAGAAGTGTAGCTTTTATCCTCGCCGTCCACTCCTGGGGCAATCAAATACCATCACTGCTCAAGGGAGGGAGAGTCTTTCTCAATTTACAAGTTTCGCGATGCAAGGATGTAAGATTGCCCCCTCTGAAGAGCTACGTCCTGTACAATCTTCTGTTAAGACTTACCTCGGTAGACCGTGGATGAATTTCTCTACTACTGTGATTATGTCATCCTTTATTGATGATTTCGTGGACCCAGTTGGCTGGTTGGGGTGGAATGGAAAGGAGAAATTGCCAACCCTTTACTATGGTGAATATATGAACAATGGGCCTAGGACAAACACCAGGAATAGGGTATATTGGCCAGGCTACCATGTGATGACCAAGTCAGAAGCTGATAAATTTCAAGTGGAACCCTTCATCCAAGGGAGTGAGTGGCTGCCTTCTACGGAAGTGATTATGTCATCCTTTATTGATGATTTCATGGACTGAGCTGCTGGTTGGGGTGGAATGAAAGGGAGAAATTGCCAACCCTCTACTATGTTGAATATATGAACAAAGGGCCTGGGGCAAACACCAGGAATAGGGTAAATTGGCCAGGCTACCATGTGATGATCAAGTCAGAAGCTGATAAATTTCAAGTGGAACCCTTCATCCAAGGGAGTGAGTGGCTGCCTTCTACGGGCATTCCATATGATAAATATGTTCCTTTAGATTAAATTTAGATTAGTGAATTCGCTTATGGAGTTTAAATGTAAGATAATTTGATTTACTTTTTTATTATCATAAGAAATATACAAACTTTGCTTTCCAATCTTGATTTTAAGATTGTTGTTTGTATCAGTCGGCACGGTTTTGTTTTGATGTATGCCCTGAAAATAAAAATAGAAGAAGGCAAGATTCAAATTTAAAGTCTTCATTTGCAACGCATACCTATACGAATGTTTTATTCTTCTAAAAATTAACTATCGTATGAACAAAATGCCAATATCGAAATATGTAAAGAGACAAAGATAAGAAGTGCGTTGCATAGGGTCATTGGTATGCCGAAACAACATAAGTCTGAGTTGTATACTTGTATTTGCCACGTGGATTGGACTTAAACAAGCTTCAGTCATTCGAGAAAAATGAAAGATAGAAGCTTCACTAATTCAAAAGGGGTTTAATTTTCCCATTTTTGCTCCCATTTACGTGGCATGTGCCGGCCCACACGCCACGTCTTGGCTAGCGCAGATTCGCAGCTACAACTGAAGAAGCATCACCACGTTAACAGTGCACGGTTGGGTTGAGAACAACTCCAATGAGAAAACTTATCCTTCCTAGAATGATATATACTCATTCGACACCCGTACTTCCTCGTTATAGGGGAGGCCCCAGTGAGGCCACGAGGCAGGCGAAGTAGTCGGAAAAAGTTCGAAGTCTTTTGTGTTTGATACGGAGAAGTAGTCGGAAAAAGTTCTAACGGAGTTTGTGAGTTGACTCGACTCAGTGCACGAGTGAGTCAATGAGGTCTGTTGTATCTAGGGAAGAAGTCCCTGGTTATCTTGGTGCATGTCGTCGGTTATCCTGGTGCACTTCACCGGTTATCCTATTGCACGGAGGGGGGCGCATTTCTTTTGAAGTCAATGACTACATGCCTCAGACCAAGTATTATCTTTCCAGTTACAATTGATTAAATTATTGTCAAATAATTTGGAAAAAGGTTAAGCAACAAAGTACACACATTCATTTAGTTTCTGGTTTGTGTGTTTGTTCAATTATTGTCATTGTTTTAAAAACTTAACCGAACTGACCCATCTGACCTGGTTGAACCAGAATCAGAGGCCAATCCGGTTCTTATTGACTCAACCCGGTTCACTCTATTCAACATCATTTTTTGTCTTTTTTCCAATAAAAATATTAAAAAAATATGAAGTTGTAGACGCCAAAATGTGATTGACCCATCTACAATAAGTCCAATCGCCTAGTAGCCCATCGATCCATCATCACAACTCATCACGAGCCTATTCATCAATATTTTGGAGCCAATCTTCGTCACTGCCACGTCATCAATCACGTCATTGCCACATCATCAGCTGCATCACTGCGAAGTCGTCATAGAGTATTGACTCACCACCTTCAAACCATAGTCAACGAGTATCGATCCTAATTCGGTGGAGTGACATAAGAGAGAGAAAGTTAAACTCTCCACTCTCACTCCTTCGAGAAGCCAAATACAGCAAAAAACTTTGTGACTCCCCATCTTAAGGATCGACAGAGACAGAAAGGAGGAAGCGCCACAATCTTCCTCACTCTTCTCACTCGACCAGCAAAAGAGGATCGACCTCCTTTTTTCTAGGATCAACCTTCAACAACAACACCCGGTTAACTACAAATAGCCGAGATCAATCTATTAGAAGGGTCGAAAAAATCATTACTCCAAAAAAACTCTAAACACAAACTCTAAACATGAAGTTTAAACAACCTCAGGTTCATCAAAGACCGTCCAGATTGTTGAAGCAGCTCTGCACAACCGTCGAATACGCCAATACGTTGTGATACACGGACATAAATACTCCCGTGTAGCCAGCCAAACATCAAATTGTAAAATTCTCTGTTTTAAATTGAATTAATTCACTCGATCGCGCCGTTTCGTGGACTAGAGGTTTTTTGAGGAAACAAAAGTATGGAGTATAATATTCAATGGTTGACCTGTTGGTCTAACCCGGTCCAACCAGGTTCGACCAAAACCGGACATATTGATTATTGTTGTTTCTTGTGCACTATTATTTTCCATAACTGGGAAGACGTAAATGCAACGAACCCTGGATTATTGTATTTGCAATAATTGTTCTCGGACTAGTGTATGCTTATTTTAATTTGAGAAATTGTAGGATCTCAGCCTATTTGTAAGATGAAATCAATCAAGAAATAAAATCGGCTTTAGTCGTTTTAACGATCACCAAAAACCAAATCAAACCCAAAAACGGGAATAGATAAACGATGGTGCTTACTACAGAAAATCATCAAAGCCGGCGATTTATCAGAGATCCGATATCATAACCGAAGATGTCGCCGCCGACCGCTGCAACATAACTGCGAACAGGGTCACCTTCCCCTTGTACTCGACTACTCTCTCCTTTGCCACCCTCCCTGGCGCAAACGATCCCCCGACCATTCTCGCACTAATCCACCAAACAAACAAATTAACCCCGGAAGAAATTTCAGGGAGCTGAGCACAAGCAGCAGAAAAATCGATCTTGGCTCTTCCTTCTTATATGGTTCAGGATCGTGGCAGCCGATTTGTGGATCAACTTAGTCGGACGTCTTATACTAGCAAACATAACCCGTCCTTCATGTAATTTTAAATTAGCTATAATAAGTACTAGTATTATGTTTTATACTTTTATTGAATAAGCTTTAGTTTTTTTATCAAAGTATAACGACCATAAAAATTTAGAGATTAAAATAAACTAGTATAAAAGAAAAATTAAATTAATAAAGTAACATTATTATGTCAAAGTTATTTTGAAATCAACTTATCAAGATTAATATAATTCCTAAATACTTGCTCATTTCAAACATTTAAAGTCAACTAGTGATTTTTATTTGCATTATTATTTTATTTTACTTTATTATTACTTACTAAACGACATAAAATATTACTAAAAAAAATGATGTATTATTTAGCGCATATGGTTTAAATTGAAGTCAAATGCAAAATTCTTAAGGACCTGAATCGATCGGGGCAATTGTTTTTATTTGTATTATCATTTTATTTAATTAATCTAATTTATTTTAATTAAATATTATGGATTATTCTTTTATATCAGTTTTTTATTTAATTTTATTTTCTTTATTTAATCTTTAAACTTCCTAAATTTCATAATATAGCATTAAAAAAAAACTAAAATATTATTTACACATGGTTTAAATTTTAATCAAACCCAAAATTCCTAAGGCTCTAAACCGGGCCATTTAAGTGTAAACGTGATTTGAATTTGTATTATTATATTGTTATACTTAATTTTATATATTTTTACATATTTAAATTAACCATAATTTTTTTACATAGTTTAAAATTATATTTATTGCATATTTTAGTATATTATCTTATTAAAAGTTCCAATTTGTATGTACTTTTTTTCATTATTGGTTTAAATTTTTTTGTTTAAATTAATAGTTATAATATTATAATTCCAATTAACATAAATTTTATAATATAGAAAAACTAATTGTGATACTCATTAATTAAACTGTGATACGATTCTTTTATGTAAATTTTAATTGGTAACTTATTTTTGTTTAATAATTATTATAATTTTCATGATTAAAATCGTGTTTAATTTTTATAAGTATCTAAAATTTTCTCCTATTTTAGTTAGATATATTTGTCAGATTTATGAAAAAATGATCTAATTAGTGTTATTACTGAGATGATTTATACTTTATATACACATACAGGTACAAAGTACAATGATAAGAATAACCTTGTGTAAAGGTAGTATATATATACGGTAACATCCCCCCTCAAACTAAAAAGATAGATCAATAAAACACATTTGGAGTTTGCAACATTAATTACCAAATCTCAATTTGGTTAGAGACTTTGGTAAAAGTAAAAATATCAGCAATTTGATATTCAAAGTGTATATATAACAAAGAAAGAGTACTTAGAACACAATGATGTCTAACAAAGTGACTAACAAAGTGACAATTAACTTCAATGTGTTTGGTTCTCTCATGAAAGAGTAAGATATATTTATGTTTTTTAATAATTTATTAATAATAAAGAGTAAAATATATTTATGTTTTTTAATAACTTATTAATAATAAAGAGTAAAATATATTTATGTTTTTTAATAATTTATAATTTTTTATTTAATTTTTGCTCATCCATGTTTAAATAAATTTAATCTCACATGGCGCAACAAATTACACTTTTTTCAACTGTAGTGATTTGAAAATCAGCATTCAAAAATAGTTACACAAATTACTTCAACAAATGCATCTTGTTCAATTATTTAACTCCAATTTTATAGAAAGATATGAATGGTGTGATATTATTTTACATTCATCACATATTATTTTTGAGTATTTTATTAATGAGATTATTTATATTTATTGTTAATTTAGTTACTAATTCTATTTTAGTGTTGACTTGAAAAACATACCTATGCATGAGTCCCAATAAAAAAGAATAAAATATGTGTAATTATCATTTTATAAATGATTACATTTTCTGTAAGAAATTTATTAAAGTTTATATATATATATATATCCACAAGTACTCTAAGTATCTACTTGTCAGTAAACAAATAAAAAACATACTTGACCTGAGAAAGGCCATGGACAAGAAAAGAACTTTCAAATCAAGCAAGTACCACCACATGTCAAAATATTAACACGTGATTGAATTGGATAATAATAATAATATCATTTAATAGTGTGTTGGGGTTGGTTCGCTCTTATGGGTTGGGTTTGGAGATGGCGAATTACGCTGGATTTACTCTGGAGTTACCTTAAATACTTAAATATAATGGAAAGGAGTTTTAAGTAGTAGTAGATCGTCGAAAGGAGTTTTAAATGAAAAAAAGAATAAATGTCAAAGAGTGTCTGTAAATCGAAGCGTAACGCCTTGCGAGGGGAAAAACCGGTGTCGTCAATGAGCGTCAACAGAGAGGGAAAGTCGAGGACAAAGTAGAAACGCTTTGTAGGCGAGAGAGGCAATTACATGGTTTACCATTTATACCGAATTTTTCTGCGATTGTACAGCGGTAATCGTTGAAACGCCAGCTTAATTTTTTTCTTTTCTCTCCCTGCAGGACCAGCTGTTCTCGCCGACTTTTTTCCTATATAATAGATTCCCATAAACACTATCCCAAACGGGAGACTGGGTAGATCGTCGGAAGGAGTTTTAAGGAGTAGTTAGTAGAGAGAATCATGTCTTCCGGCCTGCTCCGTCGTCTTGCGCCATGTCTTTTTCTGCTTCTGTTGTCACCCTTACTTGTTTTATGCGAGGATTATCGCTGTAAGCCAGGTGAGAAAGAAGTTAACTCTACTTGTCTTTTCTATATGCCGAATTACGACTTCTGTTTTAAGATTCTTATGGCCGATCCGGAGGCTTCGCGGGCATGCGCCGTCGATATGTCTCCTCCGGCCGTCAACATACTACTAAAGAACGTCACTGGTACTAGGAAACACACCCTCCGTCTGATTCAAGAGACTACGGATCCAACAGCAAGGGAATGTCTCTATGCTTGCAACAAATTATACAAGAATGTAATTCACGATCTCAAAGTGTCTGTGGAGTTGGCCAAAGTCCGAGAGACACTCGAGGGGGCTATCACTGCAGTATTCAACACAGCTCATAACGCCACAGAGTGCGAAAACGTCTTTAAAAAGAGACATATTGCCTCTCCCTTAACGCCTTGGAATGATATGCTAATCCAAATTTCTATAATTGTCGACCATATTATTACTAATATGCTCGTTTGAGCATATTAATTGTTATCCTGTAACCTCTGCTCTTAATAAAAACAAAAAAATGAGGTTTGAGCATATCGTTAATTCGATCTTTCGCCTTGAAATCTTTTAAGAAAAATGAGGGAATTAACGAAGGTTGAAAAACCCTGGCAAAGTGGGCTCGAACTCGATTAAGGCTCGATTCTCTGCTTGGGCCCAATTGAAGCCCAAGCCCGTATACTGTTGGACGGGCGGAGCCGAGCTCGACCCAATATGAATCCCATTTTCTCCTAATTTTGTCATTTGAATTTTCTCTTTCCTCAGTCCACACCAATGTCAGAGTCGGGTCTAATTAAATATTACATTTGACCCTAAAATACTAAGCAATATTCTCTCTCTTTTAAGGATTGGATCTAATGAAATTATTTTTAGCTGCTTAAATATTTTGCTACACACGGTACGCGAGGCATATTTATTTTATTTTATTTTATTTTATTTTACTTGATTTTAATCAGTGTTTTAGAACTGGACCGGCCCAGCCGCTTCGACCTAATTACCAGTCCAGTCTGGTTCTTATTGACTTGGTCTGGTTCAATATATATGTACGGCTTGGCACGGTTACTCGAGTCAACCGAAGAAAGAAAGAAGCAGATACGCTGAAGGTGTGGTTTAAAGCTTCCTTAAAGATTGTAAACGTGGCATCTCAATCTCTCAAGCAAGGGATATTATAGCAGTAGAGAATAAAGGCATGTCCTTCCTTGCAAGATGGTTTATATTGAAATTCGATCGAGACCCGGCTCTTGATTATTTGTACGCTTTAAAACAACCACATACTCATCCTCGTACTTCTTTCTTAATTCCTTCCAACCGAGCCACCGGTATAGCCAGGCCATGGCTTCATCTCAGTTATTGATCATTTTCTTCTTCCTGCTTTTCACCGGTACTCTCTCGGAAAATGAAGATCAAACCCACAATATTCTAAAGTTGATGGAACGGGCTTGCGTCAACGTAAACGATCGAAGCGCTTGCCTCTCCAATCTCCAGTCTGAATGCGAAAAGAAGGGCAATCAGACTAGCTCCATTTCGCTGCTCAATGCCGCCGTCAAAGCGACAATGGATGAGGTCCGAAGAGCCATCGACTTGGTGACCAAGATCTCGGCGCTTTCGACCGACCGTCGCGAACAAATCGCAATTGATGACTGCAGAGAGCTTCTGGAGTACTCCATGGACGAGCTGGGCATGTCGATGTCCGAAATGGAGAAGATCAGATCAGGTACTAGGCATGACAGTACTCACCAGAAGGGCAACCTGAACGCATGGCTGAGCGCGGCCCTGAGCAACCAAGATACGTGTCTGGAGGGTTTCGAAGGCACGAACGGTCACGTAAAGAGATCCATTCAGGGCAGCCTCAAACAAGTGACCCAGCTCGTTAGTAACGTCTTGGCCATGTTTAAGAGCATTCACAGCGTCCCTGCCAAACCGCCGAGAAATAGTACTACTACTACTACTAGGACGAGATCAGGAACCGAGTATCCGAAATGGGTTTCGGCAGAAGAGCGGGAGCAGGTGCAGGCGTCCCCTGAATCCATGCACGTCGACGCCGTGGTAGCGCTGGATGGGAGCGGAAGGTATCGGTCCATCACGGAGGCCATCTACAATGCCCCGAGCCACAGCACGAAGAGGTACGTAATCTATGTGAAGCAGGGAGTGTACAAAGAGAACGTAGAATTGAAGAAGAAGAAATCGTATATCATGTTAGTAGGTGACGGAATCGGCAAAACGATCATCACCGGGAGCCGGAATTTCCTACAGGGTTGGACCACTTTCCGAACAGCCACTTTTGGTGAGTATCTTTTGATTTAATTCTCTGGCCAGTTCTTTATCTTTTTAATTAAGGTAGATTTAATACTCTGCGCTGTCTTATTTAATTCCTTGTTCACAGCGGTGTCTGGCATGGGATTCATAGCAAGGGACATTACATTCCGAAACACGGCAGGACCCATGAGTCGTCAAGCGGTGGCGCTCCGAGTCGACTCGGACCGCTCGGCCTTCTTCCGCTGCAGCGTTGAAGGGTACCAGGACACACTCTACGCTCACTCGCTCAGGCAATTCTACCGGGAATGCAACGTCTACGGGACTATAGACTTCATCTTTGGGAACGGCGCGGCCGTCCTTCAAAACTGCAAGATTTTCACCAGAGATCCCTTGCCTTACCAGAAAACCACGATCACCGCACAAGGAAGGAAGGACCCTAACCAGGGTACCGGATTCTCCATACAGAACAGCTACGTTTATGCTTCGCATCCGACCTACTTGGGAAGGCCGTGGAAGCAATACTCGAGAACTGTTTTTATGCAGACGTACCTTAATGAGCAGGTAATGCCGCAGGGATGGCTGGAGTGGTACGGAAATTTCGCCCTTAACACGCTATATTACGGGGAGTACATGAACTATGGACCTGGCGCAGGTGTGGAAGGGCGGGTTAGATGGCCGGGTTATCATGTGATGAAGGACAAGTCCCAGGCGAGTTTCTTCACGGTGGCTCGGTTCATTGATGGTCAATCGTGGTTGCCGGCGACTGGAGTTAGTTTCACCGCAGGACTGATCAAATAAGTCTAGTACTGCTTTTGCTAGCTCTAACTGGAGGACACATCAATCCTAACCCTTTGTGATTAATTCTTTATGGCCATAACAAATAACACATATATATGGCTTCAGTATATATTAATTAAGGCTACTGCTATTGATGATTCAAGATATACTAAAATTCTTTCTTCAATAAATTGAGATTTCAGATATGTATAACTTTTAAATAGTTTGAATCTCTCTTGAGAACATTGTAGGCGATCAATCAAGGAATAAATAATCAAATTTACCCACTAGATTCTAATGATCAGTTCATAATCAGAATGTGGGTATATTAGGACCCAATTTACGTCGCGGGTAAAGTAGTCAGCGTTCAAGTTACAAATCACTACTCGATCTAATTAAACTTCGCATCGCTTTCTTCTCTACATCGTTTACCTTGCTTAATCATATTGGAATTCGTTCTGGTAGTCAGAAAACATTAATCCTCAGCAAGCGGCAAAGAATCTCGAATTGTTTAAGGTGGAAACGTCAAAGTGTTAAGCGCGTCTCAATGAAACCAGTTCGGCAGCAGGTTTTTGACTTCTGTGACTCGAGATTAGCTATCCTGCATGTCCTCCACTCAGATGGAGAGAGAAACGAAGAGAAGACGACATAAGATTGCGGCATGGGGGCCCAGGAAGAAGCTTCTCTCGAATCCCTCTTCGGGCACACATTCATATATATATATATATATATATATATATATATATATGTGCAATTAATAAACGCGTCTCCTTGTTTTTCTTTCCTTTTTGTCTCTTCTCTTCCCTAATTGACTTTGTGACGCCGATACTGGTCCATAAATTGAACGTTACATAACTAATCACTAATCAGACAGACTAGTACAGTTTAGCACTCTGCGTAAGCTGATAATTTGGAAACAAGCTAATTAATTAACGATATTAAATGATATTGAATGCGTGCATGCAGTACCCTGAGAAGGAAGTTAGGCATGGAGGAGAACAGCATGTGAATATATCAACGCGTATCATTGGTTTCAACGATTCTCAGCCGATAATGGAGTCGGTACGAGAAGACCCTTTTATTTATTCGGACTCGGGTAGTTTCAGAAATGAATGCACCTAACCTTTGCGTCGTCCCTTCTCTCTTTTATTTTTTGACTTGACAGAGCTCTTGACGCGAGTTTACCGGAGCACACCGACGAACCCTGTGTGGTGAATCACTGAAACGGTTCAGCTGACTGGTCTCGGCCGGAACAGGAGTAGTTTTAGGACTCCTCACAGGCTCTTTGCGACACCTCCCAATGAACACAATGAATTCCGGGTTTGTGTTGAAATCTTGAATTCAGCTGATGATGCATATATGATCCATTTCGATATAGATAGGTCGAACTCATCCAATTTCCTTGAAATATTAATCTCTAATTGATAGAGGAAATTAAAATACTTCCTGTCAGTACTATACTGAAAACTCATAGACATATACACAAGCAGCGAGTCTGTTGAGCATTGAAATGGAGCAGGTCGGTAAGAGGAACGGTCACCTTGGCAATGCATGCAGGCAGCCCTGACATTCTTTTAACATCACGTACTCATCACTCCATTTGACTGGAGTTAAAGAATTAATTTAATTTAATGAAATAACTTTTTTTTAATATATCAAAGCCATTTACAACATCAATGATCTGAGTAAATTAACACCGGAAACTTTTAAATATTAACATTATATTTTATGAAGTAAGACTTTCATAGAAGGGCGCATTGATATCTATTTTTCCTCCACTTGATCACGCAAAAGCTTGTAAGATAAAAAAATAACTGGTTTTAGCACTTGGAGATTAGTGCTAGCTTTCTCATGCATGGAAGGCAATCAGGCACTGATATATATATATAAAATAGTTTATGATCAATTATAAACATTGCGTAGGGTCATGGTCAGATGTAACAAGGACCTGATCTGGTTCCCTTCACAGGCCGCCCAGAAAAGCAAAACGAGGTATGTCTTCTTGGAATTTGTCTCAGGACTCTATGATGTGCAGTCACGTCGTGTATGCTAAAATATGTTTAACAAGGAATAGAGGAGCTGCTGACCTGCAACTTTTAATCTCAAGATATTACCTAACACATGGTATGTCGCTCACATGAGCCATTCTTTTTGCTAAATTTGATTGGAGGGATAAGCACAGACATTCGTGATTGGAGGGGATAACTGATTTCTCAGTTATCTTCTAATATTCCGATTTTTTTTACGCTTATATCATGATTAGGAGCTAATCCATTTGTGTGAACGTGGTGGGTGTCGCCTACTGAAAAAACCCTCCCCCAGACATTCGTGATTTGCAGGCTATGAATCTCGTATTGTGACACCAATAACGCTTAGCCTTTCAGTTTTTTATTTATGTGAATCGCCGCGGAACCTTCCTCTGATCCTCTTCTTCGCCCAGATGTGGAAGGTCGCACAAGTCAAAATCCATCAAACCGGGAACAGAGTCAGTATCGATAAGTTACCCAAATAGCTGCACCGACGTGGTTAATTGCGTTTCTATCAATTTCTAAGAGGAATGAAAGAACTAACCTCACCGGACCGGAAACAGTGGGTTTCTTATACAGTACCGTACGTTTTTGGATCCGGTAATTTAATATCTCCCTGAGCCGGTGCAATTTGAGTGGCAGGGTCAATATTGCAGGCAAGGAGCTGAAGGGACTACTACTTTTCATGTCAAAGACAGAAAGCCCAGACCGGTCGGACGATATTCACGGGGTACCCACCGTTAATTTACTTCGACCCTGCCCCGCCAACTTGGTCGGGGAAGTCTTTAAGTGATCAGTACCAAGGCAGTTCTTCGGGTTGAAGCTACGTACAGTCCCTGCTTTCTCCATTCTCGTATATGAATTTCCACTTCGGGATTGGATAATAAGAAAGTAATGTCCAGTTAGGCCATCTCACATTTTAACTCCATTAAAATACACAAGTTGGTTTTTTGACAGCCATGAAGCTGTCGATCCAAGTGCAGATCTACGCGCTTTGCGAAGTCGCACCAGTTGACGTCAAAACGAGAGCCAAATAATTTAGACATCCCCGCTTCTTCATTATATAAATATACACTAAACCCAGGAGTTCATCTTCAATCGGAAACAGACATGGCTTCCATGTTATCTTCGTCTGATCTGCATGTTCTCTCTGTCTTAATAGTACTCTTTCTCTTTTCTTCTCTTTCAGCTCCTACAATAGCGGATGTGCTTCCTTCTGTTCCGGTGACCCCAGGTGCAGCCTGCAACTCAACTCCTTATCCCGGCTTCTGCAAATCCATTCTTCCCAACACTCCCTCCGCTAACCTCTTCGATTATGGCCGCTTGAGCATCAAGAGGTCTTTGTCCATGACCAAGAAATTCTCCCTCCTCGTGGACCAGTACCTCCGACGCCGCGCTTCATACTCCGTAGCCACGGTCAGAGCCCTCGAGGACTGCCGCCTCTTAACGGACCTCAACATGGATTACCTCTCCACCACCTTCGGGACCCTGAATTCCTCCACCAGTACTCTTGTCGCCGTCGAGGCAGACGAGGTGCAGACCCTGCTCAGCGCCATCGTCACAAACCAGCAAACCTGCATGGACGGGCTCCAGGCCACGTCGTCGGCGGCCGGCGTGGAGAACGGCCTCTCCACCCCGCTCTTCAACGGCACCCGCCTCTACCGAGTCTCCCTCGCGCTCGTCACTCGCGCTTGGATCCCTAAACAGAGGAAGAAGAAGAAGAAGAAGCAGCAGCAACAGCGAGGTACGACGCCTCGCGCGACGGAGCGGGTGCTGTTCTCCGGTCTGGAAGCAGTCCGAAGGGGTCGCCTGAATTTGAGAATGTCAGACAAAAACCGGCGGGTCTACGAGTCCGCAAGTGGACGCAGGCTCCTCCAGTCAACGGACAGCGCTTTCATCAGGGAGGTCGTGATCGTGAATCAAAACGGAACGGATGACTTCATCACGATCAGTGACGCCGTTGCGGCCGCCGAAAATAACACGGACGTAAGCGACGGGTACTACTGCATCCTCGTCAAAGCCGGGGTGTACGAAGAGTACGTCTCCATCGCTAAGAACAAAAAATACTTGATGATAATCGGCGACGGCGTCGATCAGACGATCATCACCGGAAACCGCAGCGTCGTCGATGGATGGACTACTTTCAATTCCGCAACTTTCGGTGAGCTTACTACTTATTACTCTCATTGATCTCCATTACAATGTTAATTTAATTGCCTATATAGTTTCTTTTGTTCCATCAGTTCTTTGGAGATTTTGACATATAATATAAGAAGTATGTACTATGATTAATTAGGAGTTTTTTAACGATGATTATCTTGCAGCTGTGGTCGGTCAAGGATTCGTGGGAATGAATTTCACGATACAGAACACGGCGGGGGCGATCAAGCACCAGGCTGTGGCGCTCAGAAGCGGAGCCGATTTCTCCACTTTCTTCGGGTGCAGGTTCGAGGGGTACCAAGACACGCTCTACACTCATTCTCTCAGGCAATTCTACAGGGAATGCGACATCTACGGTACAGTGGACTTCATCTTCGGCAACGCAGCCGTCGTTTTTCAGAACTGCAACATCTACGCGAGACTTCCCATGCAGAACCAATTCAACGCAGTGACGGCGCAGGGAAGAACGGACCCGAATCAGAACACGGGAACATCGATCCAGAACTGTACGATAACGGCCGCGCCTGATTTGGCCTCCAATAACGGGACGGCCATTAAAACCTACCTGGGCCGGCCGTGGAAGGAGTACTCGCGAACCGTCGTGATGCAGTCGTACATAGACACTGTGATCGATCCTGCGGGGTGGAGGGAATGGTCCGGGGACTTCGCTCTCAGCACCCTCTATTACGCGGAGTACAACAACGCCGGGCCGGGATCCGATACGAGTCGGAGAGTTGGGTGGGGGGGATACAACAGCTCCATTAGTGCATCGGACGCCAGCAATTTCACCGTTTCGAACTTCTTGGCCGGAGACGCCTGGATTCCTCCCACGGGAGTCCCTTACGCCGCTGGTTTCGTCTGAAGGAATTTATTTTCTTCGTCTGATTCTTCACGTCATGACAATTGGTTATTTTTTTTTTTTTTTCCGGATGCAAAATAAGATGTAAACGTCAAAGTTAGGCAAATACTGCAAAGATAAGGTCTCAAACTCGACTTTATTAATCAAATTAAAATGGGATATATACTTGTCTTCATGATCTGATCAGTGTTACGCGTTCTTTATCCTGTTAATTAGCCTATTCTGGGCGATAAATTAAAGGTGACAGAATATTAACGAGTAGCAACCCAACGGCCGACTCAAAATTGTATTGGCCAGATATACTTAGATTACAAACCTGCAGACGTCCATAATATTGCATGAGTAAATTAATTAATTGGCAATATTAATTAATTTGCCAAACTCTAGGTCTTCAAAACAATTTTTCCTATTGATAGGGGTGGGCATCGGGTTTTCCGGGGAACCTGACCCAAACTGACCCCAAAAAGTGGGTTTGGATTCCCAAATCCAACCCATGGGTCGGGTTTGGGATTGGGAACGTAAACCCGATGTTGGGTTCATGTTTAGCCAAACTCGACCCATGGTTTTTTTTAAAAAAAAATTATATATATTTTTTAGTTATTAGAAAATAGTGTTATATAAAAAGTAAACCTGTAGGGTTTAAGTCGGGTTTGATTGGGGTCGGGTTTGAGTTTGAGTTTGAGTTTTACAACTTGTTTCGGTTTTTTGTGGGTTCAAGTTTTGTGTTATTTTAGTCGGGTTGCATTTTCAAAACCCAACCCAAACCCAGACCGTGCCAGTGCCACCCCTACCTAGTGATCATGGTTTTGTAGCTCATCAACTTGAATATTGACTTAGTCGAGTCACTTGGATTAAGAGGAGGCGAATTGCCGGTTGAACTTGCAATATCTACTTAATGAGTCCCCATTACATTACATTTTCTAAGTCTGCTTTTGAACTCGTAAAATTGACTCGACTTAATAATTAGGCAACCAACCCAAGATTTTAGTTTAGTACAAGTCAAAAAGTCCGAGGTCTAAGTTTTGCATTATTTGGTATTCTATCCATAAAGAAGTAAAAAGAATTGGGTCTTTTTAATATTTCCTACAAGCTAGTTAATTTGTCTTTTATTCCACCTTCAGTTTTTATGACATGAAGTTTAATTTCAAACGCAATTAAACATTAATATATACTCACCCTCAATAAAAAAAAAAAAAAAAAAAAAGTAAAAATTGTGAAGAAGTTCATAAAAATAAAAGAGTGAGAGTCTCACTTAACGGCACCGTCTTCAATCAACAAGTGGGAAACTTTCCCAGCTCTTCCCTTCTTCTGGCATGGTTCAACTAAAAAAATAAGGGTTTAGCCGTGATTTTTTTACGTGTTTAACTATAGTTGACCAATAGTCAAATTAAGTATTAATTAGCTTAGTTTCACTAATTTGGTCAACATCTACCTAGCCAAAATTGACAATGTAATTAAAGGCTTGATGCCTTTAGTTTTACGCTTGAAACATACCAATTTTCTATTTCCTTTTTCAAAAGGGTATAGCCAAAATTTAAAAAAATGGTGTTTTTGGGAACGGACAAAAATAATTTTGCATAAAAATATGGCATATTTATTATAAATATAAACTAATATTACAACCATTTTAATATATTTATTTGCATAAAAGTAAAATTTAGGGTTTTAATTTTTTTTAAAAGTTTACAATAAATATTTATGTACCAATAATTTTTTTTGTTATTTGCTTGAAAATTACGAATTTTTTAAATTTCTAATCCAATTGTAAAGCCTTGTTTTAAACATAATTGTGATTTTTGGGAAAGGTCTACAAATTTAAAAATTACAAAATGTAGGCTCATATAACTTGAAATTATCTAAAATCGTTTCTATTTTAAAACTTTTATTAAATTTAAAATAATTTTCATATATTTTTATTTATGTATAAGAGCAAAAATGTAGCGTTTTAAATTAAATTAATTTTATTAATAATTATTTTTCCTTATTTGAGATTACTTTGTAAATTGTAATGACTAAATTTAAAAAAAATGGAATCTTTGGAAAGGATAAAAGTGGGGAGTTCACAGAATAATTTCAAGAGTTGAGAGTAAAATCAGAGGTATAAAAAAATGCTAATAATTGAAAAGTAAAATAAAAAATCACCTAAAACGTGGAACTAAAAATTGAATATAAAAAATTAATTATAAACCTTCAAAAGTTTACAATTAGCACTATCAAGAATGTTTAAATTTAATAATAATCTTCAAAAAGTTATAATTACCTTAAAAAATGATAGGATGATTCCCAAGAAAAATCAAATGAGGAAAGACAAGGAGAATAGACATGACGGCAAAAAAAATTGGGGGAAGGAAAGCATCAATGAAAAGGAAAGATAGTAACTGGGGTTTATTCAAAAGATAAACTAAAGTTGGGGGTTTTAAATTCCCCGAAACTGCCACTAAAGTTGGAGCTGTTTTTCCTAGTAAGAAAGTAAAGGAAAATGGAAAAAAACAGAACTTACCAGAGAGCAAAGAAGAACGAGAGCAACAAGGCCACCGGAGCAAACTCGGGCCATTGTATTACTGACAATATCATCAGCTCGGATAAGTGGTGGAGCGAGCATTAAGCTGATCGACTTAAATTAAGAAAACGGAAAGGAAGAGTCAAAGGAGAAAGGGAACAGCCGAAAGAGAAAAAGGTAAAGAAACTATAATTCTAGAAGCATGATAGGCTTCTGAGAGCTTTCTTGTTTTTATTTAGAACAGAGGTTACATGATGATAACAATATGCTTAAACGATATCATTACTGATAATATCATCGACAACTCTAGAAAGTTCGATTAGCATATGATTCCAAGGGGTTAAGGGAGAGGCAATACGTCTCTTTTTGAAAACGTTTTCGCACTCTGTGGCGTTCAGTTCTGTGTTGTATGTTGCAAGCAAAGCCACATCGAGTGTCGCATGGACTTTGGCCGCCTCCACACCCACTTTGAGATCGTGAGTTACATTCTTGTATAATTTGTTACAAGCATAGAGACGGAGGGTCACTGGTAGAAAAAGACTTTCTATCAAGGGTTTGGTTGTAACCGTTGGTAAATTCCGTAACACTCTAGGTATAAGTGTTGGAGTACTCAGGGTTTAAATTAAAACCCTTGGTATTTGTTCCCGAATAACTAGGGTTATGGGGGTAAACCATTGGTAACCGAAACATTTCTACTTTACCAACGGACCCTCTCTAACCATCGATATATTTCCCCATTCCTCTCTAACCATAGCAGGATCGAACACTAGCAATCAAAATGGAAATCAAATTCGATCGAGCATTTCTTCTTTTGATCAGTATATGCTGCTGAGACTCGGATTTCTGCTCGATTGCTTCTGGTGAGAGAGGGAGTTCCCCGGGCGACCGCAGATTAATTGTTTCTGGTATTGATCGCTCGTTGTTTCTGGTATTGATCGCAGTAATTTTTTAAATTCATACTATGCAATCAAATAGTAATTGAATTAAAATAATAATATTATAATTATTATCATGAAATGAATAATAATATGTGAAATGTAAGTAAAATTTAACTATAGCGAATAATAAAATCACATAACTGAATAGTTAAATTAAGTTTAATTCTTAAGTTGTGTGATTTTCAGCGTAAGGATGTTGAAAAAAATGAATAATAAAATAAAAATAAGTCATAGATTACCAAATGATATGTTTTAAATGCATTACTAATTTTTATGTAAAAGGCATTACTAATTTATATGTAAATGATATGTTTTAAATGCATTACTAATTTTTATGTAAATGAAATGCTTAATTGATACCAATACAAAAAAAATAAAACTATAATTATATTATGCTACTCAAAATTTTAGGAATTGATATTAATCCCAACTTTCAAATTTCAACACAAATATTTCTTCCAATTTCAAAATAAAATTGGCATTCACTAGTACAAAACCCCCTTTTGGTGACTGGTTTCTCAAAACCAGTCCCTAAAGGTTATCTATATGGATTGATTTTTTTTATGAGCACCCGTTTATTTATGTCAGTCTCAAAAAAAAATTTATTTGCCATTGATTTTATTAATAGCGATTAATAAAGGTTAGTCAGTAACCAATATTTTCATGTGGCGACTTCACTAGCAGTCGCTATAGGCAAAACATTAGCCGACTGGGGCCGCAGTCGGCATTTTATACTCTATGGGGACAGGTAAACAGTCCCCATTTTCTCTCTCTTTAGGGATAGTTAACTGCACTTCTAAATGAATCGCTCCGCCCTCCCTCTCCCCGCCAAAATTTCTATCCAAATTCCTATTCTCAACTGCGTGCATGCTCTCCGGGCGAAGCTTCCAGCAAAAATCTGTTCGAAGTCGGCTGAAATCAAGATTAGAACTCCTCCCACGTTAAAGAATTAAATAAAAATAATAATTCAAATCGAATATTTTACCATGCATGCCTTTTTTAATTCTCTCTATTCAGCATAATGTACTTAAAAATTAAAATTTTAAAAATATTTTTTTATATTTTATAATTAAAATAATAATAAAAGACTAACTTAATAAATTCATATAATATAAATTTTATTCTATTTTTTTATTTTATTTTTTTATTAATTTTTATTTAAACTAACGCTAAAAATTGTATATAGTTTTTTTTTTATTTAAAATTTCATGTATAAAATTTATTCTTAATTTTTAAGTATAAAATTAAAAATATTTAGCCTAATTTTTTACTTTGCAAGCCTTTTTCAATTCTCTCTCTCTCTCTAGCTTAATGTCACATAATAAATTCAGATTTTCAAAATTTTATGAATTTGAAATTTGTATATTTATATAAAAAAAAATTTAAAATATTTTTTTATTATTTAAACTTATTTAATTTAATTTAAATTTCCTTTCAAAATTAAACGAATATTGTAACTATTTTATTATATTTATACATATAAAGTAAAAAATAAGTGTTCTATTTTTGTCTGTTTCTATTGAAATATTAAATATATATAAAGAATAAAGTATAATATTCAAGTAGTTGAACCATCGGTCTAAACCAGTCTAACGTGACATTGCTGGCATTTGTAAAAAAGTTGGGGAGATGCTTGCTAGTGCTGAAAGGGTTCAGTTAGATGTGAAGGAAACCAAAAAGAATATAGCTTGCTAGTGCTGAGTACTTGGATAAAAAGGAAACCAAAATAAATACAGGTGCAAACAAAGCAACATGAAAAATGAGAAGTAAAAACATAAGATACACGAAAGAGCATACATTAAAAGTAACTCAGTCTCGGCGGAGAAAAGGGTAAGAGCACATGCAGACGGAACGAATGAACCAGAGGAATGCATATATATAAGAGCGAAACCGACATAAACAAATTAAGGACTATAAATTAAGCTGGAGATCGATTGAAGGACGACTATAAAACTCTCTTGCTAGCTCTTAATTTTTTTATCAGGCCAAACAAATAAACGATCAACAAACAGGTGTTTCTACAAACTATATATTCACTATGCGTTCACTAGTATATATAAACAGATTCTTAAAATATCCACCATTAATTCACTAGTATATATAATTAATGGCTCCTACCACTTGTAGTTCTGAATGCGAAGCATATTCTGAACAGTATGCCCCTCCTTAGCCTCTTTACAGAGAAGAGAAACGCGGTCGCACCAATTGGCAAAGATGGCAACAGCTTTGGCAGGGCAAGGTCACACGAATATAAGAATATGGATGCAGGCATCACCTCGTTTTGGGAAAACATGTCCTCAACTTACATTTCTGGATTAATGTACCGTCACCCTTAAAACAACATCTCGTTTTAAACCAGTAAATAGTAGGTGCTGAAAGTTGCGAATTGTCGATGATGGGAAAATCGTTTACAAAAATACTCACACTGATCTGCATTCGGTTACAAGACGTAGTCATCTCCCAATTCTCGCCGGGGATTGACCTGGAAATACGAAAAGAAACTACGGTTGAACAACTTTTACTTTAAATGATGTTAGTGGGGTTAGATAGTACTACAATATATATTAAGATGAGATTTATTAATTAATTGATGGATTTTATGGGTACGTCTGTAATGTTTGACTGAATTATTTTGTTCATGACCATTATCTATTTTAACACACACTTGTCGTTAGGAGTCCTTTTGGGGAAGAAAGATGTTGTCCTCGTTGAGGCTTATGTGATTAGCAGGCATCAAAATTAGTTTTGAGAACCTTCAACTGGGCAGCTATTGCACCATCTTTGGGGATTTAATTATATGCTGCAAGCCAAGAAAAAGACTGCCTGCTATGCCTATCCCTTAAGGTCCTTTTAAGGTGTGACGAATGGGACGATAATCGCTGATAAAACTTGAGCATATACGCGTACATTGATGAAGAAAATGTTATAAAATGCAAAAAAATCCCTAAATTTCCGAGTATTTCTCTTTTGGCGTCACTTATCTATTGATGGCTGTCCCATATGTATGTTCCTATTAAAATATGCATTCGATATTGACACAAAACCTGATTTTATTTTGTCCTAATGAATTTTACCGTCAGGAATGTACTCAGGATGGAACTGAGCCTTCTAATAAAAGAACTGGTGAGTGGCAGGCCCTTTGAGCTTCAGGAGACACAGAATATCTCAAAGACAAGACCGAGGCACGGAGTTCTATAAACTAAAAATGAGCTAGCAGCCACGGTTGCCCGTATCGGATTTCTGATATATATCGGGCAGCTCAAAATTCGAAACGTATCCTACGATTTTCCGGCGTCGTCTGGTGCTAGCAAGGTGCCTCGCCGCATGACCACCGGATAGCCGTGCAAAGAAACCTTGGTTTCTCTGCGCGTCAGCAAGGCTGGAGGTTAGGGACGATCTCCAAGGGCCGACTCAACTCGGTTATGAGTCGACTCAGCATGGTCTGCAGCGTCCATGTCTAGGGGCCCGACTCAACACGGTTATGAGTAATCAAGGTTTAATTAAATTAAATGTTGAAACTATTAAACTAAAATAGCAATGTCGAATGGTTGGCTTTTATCAATATTTTAATTGAATGTGGAAAGTGTTACACAGTTCAGAAGGGATTTTGGGTTCCGGCTTATCTACCAGCTAAATCAACTCTCTTCTCTTCCTTTTGAAGTTATACAGTTCAGATGGGATTTTGAATTCCAGCTTATCTCCTAACGAAATAAGTTCTCTCTTCCTTTTGAAGTTTATCCTGTTTTAATTTACTATAAAAGGCATGGCCGTTGGAATCATTAATTGGTTCTGTAATTCATACAGACTCATGAAGAAGATTAAGAAATGAAAACTCACTTGCATTCCCAAGAAACTGAACTTCTTATTAATTTCTTGCTTCTTCTGGAACTCGATCGATCGCAACCGCTATTCGTCATCTTCAGCCTGCACTGCAGTTCGATAGTGGGTTCTTCATCTACAAAAATACTCACAGCATTCGGTTACAGGACACAGTCATCTCCCAATTCTCGCCGGGGACTGACCTAGAAAAACGAAAAGAAACTACGGACTACGGTTGAACAACTTTTACTTAATGCCGCTGGAATGTTCCGTTCCGTACATGTCTATGTTCCATATATAAACAGCAGGGAAACAAGTCCGTGAAGCAAAGCCATTTTTGAACCATCCAGATTTGGATTCTTCTTCAGCAATCAGTAGCATGTATAAACAGCCGTTTCATACTCAATACTGAAAGTCACTCTGTACCATTTGAGTATTAATGGCCTTAATTACTTGGGCGAGTTGATTTGATGCCCTGTTTCTCTGATTGTGTGTAAATCAGCAAATACGACGTTCAATCCAATACTATAACCATAAACTCCTCCCTCTGTGCCACACAGGCGCATGCAGGCTGGGCATGGCCCATGGTAACGCAAGCCTCATTAAAGAGAAGACATCCCACCAGCTGTATATGTCCATTGTGCACCCTAATGATGGTGCCCCATATATGGTGCACTCCTTCCAGTACTTGGTCCCCCCCTCCTAAATTAAATAACTCCACTAGAAGGTAAGATGATTACGACAAGTATTACTAATAACTCAATGATCTTCCTAGTTTAATCAAAATTTAACTAATTTATAAGGGAATTAATTAAGCTTTTTAACACTTAGTACACTATGTACTTCATGGGTCTACGAGTCAACAACTTGGATATATATATATATATATATATATCTTTATTTTTACTTTGGCCAAACTGAAGGATATATAAAGTTGTTCATATATATATAGTGGGGTTAGATAGTACTACAATATATATTAAGATGGGGTTTATATTAATTAATTGATGGATTTTATAGGTACGTATGCAATGTTTGATTGAATTAATTTTGTTCATAACCATTATCTATTTTAACACACACTTGTAACCATGCATGTTGCATTTGTGCCAAGTTTGTTATCATATTTTTGTTTAAGGACTTTAAGTAGTTCAAGTATTAATGCGTACTAATTTAGACACCCCCAGTACTGCTTCCTCGTTATATAAATATACACTAGGCCCAGGAGCTGATCATCTTCAATCGAGAAGTACAGCCATGGCTTCCATGTTATCTTCGTCTGATCTGCATGTTCTCTCTGTCTTAGTAGTACTCTTTATCTTTTCTTCACTTTCAGCTCTTGCTAATGTGCTTCATTCTGTTCCGGTGAGCCCAGGTGCAGCTTGCCGCTCAACCCCTTATCCCGGCTTCTGCAAATCCATTCTTCCCAACACTCCCTCCGCGAACCTCTTCGATTATGGCCGCTTGAGCATCAAGAGGTCTTTGTCCATGACCAAGAAATTCTCCCTCCTCATCCATCAATACCTCCGACGCCCCGCTTCATACTCCGTAGCCACGGTCAGAGCCCTCGAGGACTGCCGCCTCTTAACGGACCTCAACGTGGATTTCCTTTCCACCACCTTCGGGATCCTGAATTCCTCCACCAGTACTACTCTTGTAGCCGCCGAGGCCGACGAGGTTCAGACCCTGCTTAGCGCCGTCGTCACAAACCAGGAAACCTGCATGGACGGACTCGACAACGGCCTCTCCTCCCCGCTCTCCAACGGCACCCGCCTCTACCGAGTCTCCCTCGCACTCGTCACCCACGCTTGGATCCCTAAACAGAAGACGCAGCGCCTGGTGCTGTTCTCTGGCCTGGAGGTCGTCAGAAAGGGTCGCCTGAAATTGAGAATGTCCGAACAAAACCGGCGGGTCTTCGAGTCCGCGAGTGGACAGAAGCTCCTCCAGTCAACGGACAGCGTTTTTATCAGGGAGGTCGTGGTCGTGAACCAAAACGGAAAGAATGACTTCACCACGATCAGTGACGCCGTCGCGGCCGCTCCCAATAACACGGACGTAAGGGACGGGTTCTACTGCATCCTCGTCAAAGCGGGGGTGTACGAAGAGTACGTCTCCATCGCTAAGAACAAAAGGTACTTGATGATGATCGGCGACGGTGTCGATCAGACGATCGTCACCGGAAACAGGAGCGTCGGCGACGGATGGAAAACTTTCACTTCCGCAACCTTCGGTGAGAATACTTAGTATTCTCTCACATTTCTTCTAATATGTTACGATGTTAGTTTAAGTGCCTAGTTCTATCAGATCTAGAGGTGCAAAACGTATAACGTAATAATATGATGGAAAAAATGTCCTAGAGTTTTTTAACGATCGATCGTACGTCTTGCAGCTGTGGTGGGTCGAGGCTTCGTGGGAATGAATTTGACGATACGGAACACGGCGGGGGCGATCAAGGAGCAAGCGGTGGCGCTTAGAACTGGAGCCAATTTCTCCACATTCTTCGGGTGCAGGTTCGAGGGGTACCAGGACACGCTCTACACTCATTCCCTCCTGCAATTCTACAGAGAATGCGACATCTACGGCACGGTGGACTTCATCTTTGGCGATGCGTCCGTCGTTTTTCAGAACTGCAACATCTTCGCGAGACTTCCCATGCAAAACCAATTCAACACAGTGACGGCGCAGGGAAGAACGGACCCGAATCAGAACTCGGGGATATCGATCCAGAACTGCACGATAACTGCTGCGTCGGATTTGGCCTCCAATAACGGGACGGCCGTAAAAACCTACCTGGGGCGGCCGTGGAAGAAGTACTCGCGAACCGTCGTGATGCAGTCGTACATAGACACTGTGATCGATCCGGCCGGGTGGAGTGAATGGTTCCGCCAGCCGGAGTTCCAGTTCACGCTCTATTACGCGGAGTACAATAACACCGGGCCAGGATCCGATACGAGTCGGAGAGTTACCTGGCCAGGATATCACAGCGCCATTAATGCGTCGGAAGCCAGCAATTTCACCGTTTCGAACTTCTTGGCCGGAGACGCTTGGATTCCTCTCACGGGAGTTCCTTACGCCGCTGGTTTCGTGTGAGGAATTTGTTTTCTTAATTTGCCAAACTAGCTTAGGTCTTCAAAACAACTTTTAATTCGTATTATTGATCATGCATGGTTTTGTTACTCATCAACTTCACTGATCATGATCACTCTCGGTTGAGTCGTCACTTGGATTAAGAGGACACGGATTGCCGTCTACCTGCATGAGTTGAACTTGCTGCTTCCATGCAATTTCTACTTAATTATATATGAGTCCTCCTTATAACATGATTTTCTAATTAAGTCTGCCTTTGAACTCGTAAAATTGAATTGGGTCTTTTTAATATTTCCTACAAGTTTGTCTTTTATTCCACATTCATGATATGAAGTTTTTTAACGTATTTAAACAATAATCAACGGTCTCGATCTGGTGTGAAACACTTTCCGGTACGGTTAAACGTGTGAAACACATTATGAGCCGTCCAATCGGGCCTCTTTTAATCAACGGTCTCGAAATAAAGGAAAAAACTCATCCCCTCCAGGAGTGAATCCCCGACCTTCTCATTTCCTCGCCCAGACCAAAACCTTCAATTTAGCGTCTCTCATCCATTCAAATAGGATGATAATCGCTGATAAAACTTGAGCCTATACGTACATTGATGAAGAAAATGTTATAAAATGCAAAAAAATCCCTAAATTTCCGAGTATTTCTCTTTTGGCATCACTTATCTATTGATGGCTGTCCCATAAGTATGTTCCTATTAAAATATGCATTCGATAATGACACAAAACCTGATTTTATTTTGTCCTTATAAAAGAACTGGCTCAGGATGGAACTGAGCCTTCTAATAAAAGAACTGGTGGCAGGCACTTTGAGCTTCAAGAGACACAGAATATCTCAAAGACAAGACCGAGGCACGGAGTTCAATAAACTAAAAATGAGTTCGGAGCCAGGGTTGCCCGTATCGGATTTCTGATATATATCGGGCAGCTCAAAATTCGAAACGTATCCTACGATTTTCCGGCGTCGTCTGGTGCTAGCAAGGTGCCGGGAAGAGTCGCTGGAAAGTGGCGACCCCATCCAGGGCGGTGCCTCCCCACATGACCACCGGATAGCCGTGCAAAGAAACCTTGGTTTCTCTGCGCGTCAGCAAGGCTGGAGGTCAGGGACGATCTCCAAGTGCCGACTCAACTCGGTTATGAATCGACTCAGCATGGTCTGCAGCGTCCATGTCTAGGGGCCCGACTCAACACGGTTATGAGTAATCAAGGTTTAATTAAATTAAACGTTTGTTTAACCGAAAACCCGCCGGTCCGCGAAGAGGCGCGACCGAGAGAATATGTCGATTACTTTAGAATAATTTTGTGTTGCAGAATGTGTTTTGTATCAAGGAATGCGAGTCCACTCTCCTACGCTTCCTCTGATTCGATCTCCGTTACAAGTTTGGCGAAGTTTCGGCTTCCGCGAACGAACGTCGAAACGAGTTCTGGAACGAGTGTGCACGAACTGCTTGTGGCTTTTGTCGGTCGGGCGGAAGTATTTGTGTTCCGCGTGTGTCGACTTGTGACGTTGCCGGCGAACGTGTAGAGCTGCTCCGATTGAACTGTTGAGTTGCGACGGACTGCGAAGTTGCTTAACTACGTGGTTGGAGAGAACTTTTGTGCGTCGAAGTTTCTTTCGGTGAAGGGATTTTCGGACCTTCGTTTGAGAAAGAAAGAACTTCGCGGCGTGAAGTATTTTCTTGACTAGAATGCTCTCGAACTTGATTTTTCCAACCGTAGGGATGAAAGTTTTTCCAACCCCGGGACAGAATGCTTCGGCCTTTTGTAGCTTTGTCTCGTAAGAGGCGTTGCTCGTGAAAGGGGATCCACGATCCCCTTTCGCCGTGAAGTTGAGGGAGAAGAGGGGAGGAGGGAGACCGGGAGCTCCACGTTGAGATCCCTTAAATGAGGATAGCAACATCTTTCGAGAGATTTTATCTTCTTCGTTTGAATTGGCTGACCGTATGCTGACTCATGCTGATGTGGCGATGACTCACTCGAGTTGTTGCTGACTAGACGATGATTCACCGAGTCTATCTTTGCGGCGAGATGACTCACCGTGTTAACAACGCCGATTTAAGCGGGATCCTGGTGGTGGGCTGCGTCGAATTGCCGAGAATTGTCGGCGGCCGTCCACGAACTTTGTTTCTTGGGTCGTTGGACTCACGGATCTGTCGAATGTGGGCCATGCACATTTTGGTGCATCTGATTGCCCTTTTCGAGACTTGTTCGTTCGGGAGGAACGAACAAGTTTCAATGTGAAGATGAATGAGCAACACACACACACCTTTTTTTTTTTTTTTTTTTTTTTTTTTGTTGATCCTCTTACTCTTTTAGGATCGTTAATCTTTTTGTAATCGCGTATGCTTTTTCGTCCCTCTTTTTTTTTTAGGACGGTGTATATTTTTTTACACCTTGTACATATTTTTTTTCATTCTTTTTCTTTTCTTTTTTTTTTTTTTGGTCTCTTCTTTGTTTTAGATTTTGTTTTTTTTTTTCGATTTTTTTTTTTGCATCTGGCATTACATGTGGGGTATGTACGGTATAGAGAGATGATGAATACCTGTGCAGAGATGTCGCCCAGGTTTGAGCAACAACGGCGAATTGGAGTTGAACTGCTTGCTACGGTCTGCTTTGAGTGTTGTCGAAAGTCGTTTCGAAACCTCGAAGAAAGCCGACGCGATGGATTTTTCTAACTTCTGCAAACCTCGGCGACTTTGGGTGTCGCGCCAGGGAAGAGGTGCCACTCGGCGACTCTATGTCGCGTCCGTGACCGGTGAGAGGTGCGCTTTCAAGTAAGCTTCGCTTTCAACGCCGGAGAAGAGAGAGACGTGTGGTAAGTGATGAACTCCACATTGCATGGTCGACTCATCTTGGGCGATTTCTCGCTTGGAGGGTAATTCTCGGGGGCAGGAGGGAAGGATGCAACGCAGGAGGAGTAGGGAGGCAGCTGCAATGGCCCTTGCTGTGTGGCGCCACTCATCGGGCGAAGCCACGGCCTTGCAGATTGCTCTAGCGCCAGAGGGAAGGAGGGAGGGAGGCGGCCTGGGCCCCCCCAGTGTGGTGACTCATCCCATGAGCCTCTGGCCGGGCAGATTGCTCAAGCCTTGGGAGGGAATGAGGGAGGCAGCGTCGTGGGCCCCCTGTGGGTGGTGACTCACTCATCGGTGACTCAGCCCGGCCAGATTGCTCCAGTGGGCAGGAGGGAAGGAGGGAGGAGCGTCGTGGATGGGCCCATGTGGTAATGACTCATCGGCGACCTCCGGCCGGCAGATTGCTCCAGTAGGGGAGGGAAAGGAGGGGAAGCGGCGTCGTGGGCCCCGCCACGTGTGTGGTGACTCATCGGCGACCTCCCTCCGGCCAGGAGAAGTGATTTTTTTGCTTGGGGAGGGAAGGAGGCTATGTCGTGGGTCCCGCCCTGCGTGGTGCTGACTCAACGGCGACTTTTGGCTTCGCAAAATTGATTTTTGCGCAGGAGGAGAGAAGAGGCAGCGCTGTGGGCCCCGCCCTAATTCCCTTCTTTGCTAACTTCTATCAATTAATTCCCAGAACATAGGAATTAATTAACTTCCTTTGACTTCCACGTGAGCTTGCTCTTAAAATTCCTCTTTTTTTCTTCCTAAGCTGTCTGCGATCTAGCCTTCTCTGTCGGTCCACGATTTGAGACAACGTGTTACGGGAGGCGGTCTGCTTGGCCGATTTGTTCTTGTCTGCGACTTTGGGAGGCTTCGGATTGGGAGACTGCGAGTTGGGAGACATCCTGCGAACTACAAAATTTGGAACTACGACTTGCTATTGCGATTTGGCTCTGCAATCTTCTTGGCTTGTGTCAGAACTTCTCCGCGAACCAGCATTTAAAGGTACTGTAAGATTTTTCTTCTCCCGGCGGCCTCGGATTGAATTCGAGTCAGCCCGGGTCCCCACTCTTTTTTTTTTTCTTCTCTCTTCCTTTTTCTTCCTCTTTTTCTCTCTTCTCATTTTCAACTCCTCCCTCGGTCTCTCATTTCTCTCTCTTTTTTTTTTTTCACGAGTTGTTCTCTCTTTTTTTTTTTTTGAAATTTTTTTTTTTCTCTGTCTTGCGCTCTAAGTGATTGTCAATTTATGCGTGTGGCAAACCGGCAGTTTTTATGCAAAGCGTTGTGAGTTTGTATGTTTTTTTTGGCTCTATCGCTGGTCTTTGAAGTTCATCCGGTCGCGACCAGGGCTCGTCGCCAAGTGCTGCAATTCATTCGGTCGCACCGGGCCTCGTCGCCAAGTGCTGCAATTCATTGGTCGCGACCGGCTCGCGCCAGAGCTGAAATTTACGTGGGCTGATCCAGATTGGTCGCCCGAGAGGCGGTCTGTCTGTCAGGCTTAGCACACTGTTTTGGATGCCGAGTGCAATTAGCGGTCTGGTCGCATGATAGGCGAGTTGATTGCTAATGCAAGGTTGCAGCCGGCAAGGGTTGCCGGGTGCGAGTTGTTGTTGAGGTCGCGGCCGGCAAGGGTCGCCGGGTGCGAATTGTGTTGTTGAGTCGCGGCCCGGCAAAGGGTCGCCGGGTCGCGAGTTGTGTTGACCTTTTTTTTTTTTTCCCACGATTTGCTTCTTTTTTGTCGTAGCTCTATTTTTTAGCGGCGGCTTCTTTTTTGTCGCAGACTTTTTTTTGTTTAGCGACTTGCTTTTTTTTGTCGCTGCTTTTTTTTTTTTTTCAGAAACAAGTTACATTACACTGGTATGTGATTTGCGTCCGGCTCGGTCGCCCGGGTGTTCAGTTTTCGTTTTAAACTTGGCGGCTCGGTCGCCGGAGGTTGGTCTTCTTGTTTTGGCCCCGAGAGTGCGAGGCTTTGGGTTCGTCGAGCTTCGGTTCGGTCGCCCGGGAGGCTAACTTCTGTTTTGGCCACAGAGCCAAGGCTTTGGTTCGGCTGAGCTTCGGTTGGGTCGCTAGGAGGCTGAATTCCTGCGTTAAGCGCACCAGCTTCGGTCGCCGGGTCGCGAGTTCTTTGGGTGGTCAGCTCTGGTTTGATCGTCAACCACTTCTTTTCTTTTCGCGATTGCTTCTTTTTGTCGCTGCATTTTTTTTTTTGTTCTTTTCGCGGCGACTTCTTTTTGTCGCATGACCTTTTGTTCGGCGATGGCTTCTTTTTTGTCGCAGACCTTTTGTTCGTGACGGCTTCTTTTTTTGTTGCAGCCTTTTTTTTTTTTTTTTTTTTTTTTTTTTGAGAAGATGGATTGTGTATCTTGTTCTCTTGGCTGCGTCCGGCTCGGTCGTCGACCCGCGGGGTATGTAATTACAACACCGACTTCGGCCGTCGGGTAGTGTCTCGCACTCTTCTTCGCGTCCGTTTTGGTGTTGGGCGCTGTTTTGATCGTGTTTGGCTCGGTCGCCGGGCACTTGTTTCGATCCACGGCCGGCTATGTTGCAGGTCGAAGCTTTGAATTGTGCTTTCGGCTCGATCGCCCGAACACTTGTTTTGGTCGCGATTGGCTTTGTTGCTGGTCGTGAAGCTTTGAATTGTGCTTTCGGCTTCGGTCGCCGGGCACTTGTTTTGATCCTTGCCGGCTTTCTTTGCTAGTCTGAAAGCTTTGAAATGTGCTTTCGGCTCGGTCGCCGGGCACCTGTTTTGGTCGCGGCCAGCGGTTTTAATGGTGTGAGACTTCGAAGGGTGCTCGGCTTGGTCGTCGGGCTTTTTTGTTTTGGTCGCTGACCAGCGGTTTATCCGGTCGTGAGCTTCGAAGGGTGCTTAGCTTCGGTCGCTGGACACTTGTTTGGTCAGCGGCCAGTAGTTTGGCTGGTCGTGGAGCCGAAGGGTGCTTTCGGCTTCGGTCGTCGGGATTTTTTTTTTTGGTCATGCCAGCGGTTTGGCTGGTCGGCGGGCTTCGAGCCGGGTGCTCGGCTTCGGTCGCCGGGCACCTGTTTTGGTCGCTGACCAGCGGTTTGTCTGGTCGCAGAGAGGAGGAGGTCATGCCCCGGTTGTGCATCCTTCTCTCGGAACACAATGCTTGGCGGTGGGCGGGGAGGCGGCGAAAGTGCCTCTTCCGACTTTACCGCATTTGCGGGGAGGATTGTGTATCTTCTTCCTCCTTTTCGTAGGGTGGAGTTAACCCGACCGACCGACAGCAAGTCATGCTTTCTCATGAGGAGCCTCTCGACTTCAGCTTGGAGTTCCTCTAGTTTGTCGAGGACTTGAATTAAGGCTTGTCTTGACCGAATGGCCAAGTCGAAATCGTCTTCTATCTTGTTGAGTGGCGAGATTTGCTTCAATGGCGTCTCGAGGTCGTTAGCATTCGACGACCGGTCGTTTGCCTTTGTCTTTGCTGCTGCTGCTGGTTCGGGAGGAGCTATCGAAGGAGTTGCCACCATTCTTTGGAGGCGAAAAAAACTCCTTGGGGAAGAACTCCGCCAAAGTGGCGGGTTTCCTCTTCTTCTTGTTTGCCCCTTGGGCGTTGGTCACGGGAGTTTTCTTTGGCGTTTTCGCGACTCTTTTGTTTGGCCGCCGCCTTGGTTACGGTATTTGCGGTGCCTGTTCGATTTCTCGAATAGGCTTCCTTTCTCTGGTGACCAGGATCCACCCCTGCATCGGCTGCAGACTTCTTGGCGGGGTGCGGTTTTGGTGTGACCTTAGCCGGTGGTCGCCATTTGTTGTGTGGTTGGTTGGAGGGACCAGATTTTGGACGGTACTCCTTCTTTGCGACATGTTGTTTGTTTGCCCGAGCTCGCTGGTTTGACTCGGCTTGAATGGAGATGATATATGAGGAGGCCGTGTTTTTGGCTCCTTCAATTTCAATGCGGCCTTGAGCCGCGAGCTCCATGATCCGATCCTTCAAATCAAAGCACTTCTCGGTCGGATGCCCGACCAAGCGATGGTACTTGCAGAAGTTTGGATCTTTGCTCCTAGACAAGTCGCCGGGTCTTTTGACTTCAGGCAATTTGAGTAGATGGTTGTCGAGGAGTTGGTCAAGCATGATAGGAACATCTGCGTCGGCAAAGGGATATGTCTTTGCTTGTCGTTCCTCCAGAGATAACTTTCGGTGGGTTCCGGTCAGTTGTCGTGGGAGGTAGGTTGCCTTGACCTTACTTCCGACCTTAATAGGCTCGAAAGTATTTGTCGTGAAGGAGGATTTTGTTTTCTCCTTCGTTTCTTTTGGCGCGGTCACGACTGCCTCTCCTTTCTCGCGAGGATCGGCAAACGACGTAACTTCTTCCCCTCGCTCCTCCATGAGGTTCTCCATGTTGTGAGCCTCTGTCGCGAGCTCTTGAAAGTCAGTTGGCCTCCGACTTCGAATGTAGCGCAGGAGCTCCCATTGCATCCCTCAAGAGCACATTTCGATTTCGGCTCCGAGAGATAGATTTGAGCTCTCTTTGCAATTGAGGCTCAGGTTCCTCCACCGGTTAATGTAGTCGAGGACCTTCTCGTCCTTCTTCTGCTTTAGATTGGCGATCTCGACTAGAGTGACGGTGCGCCGAGTGCTATAGAATCGGCTGAGGAATTCTCGCTCCAGTTGTTCCCAGCTGTCAATTGATTCCTGCGGCAATTCGATATACCAATCGAAGGCGTTGCCTTTCAAGGATCGGCCGAATTGCTTGACCAACAGGTCGCCGTCTGTGCCGGCGTTGTTGCAGGTCTCGATGAAATGAGCGATGTGCTGCTTTGGGTGGCCATCGCCATTGAATTCTTTGGAACCGGATGATAGCTGAAGCGGCATGGGGATGTTCTCGTATCCTCTGCGTTAATGCGGCTTTTCGATAGGCCACCGACTTGCTTTTCGCCGGAGCCGTTCGCGCATGGCGCGGTTGATGAGTTCAGTCACCGCGTCTAAGGTGAGGGCAGCCCGGCTTTGCTTCAATTCGACCTACGTGGAAGGCCCGGATGCGATGGGCTGCATCTCGTCGTCGTCGAGGCAGGATCTCTCGCGATGGTTTGGCGGAGCCACTAGTAGTCGCCGGTTTGGTCGACCTCTTTAAACGCCGGTCTGTTGGCGGCGCGCCCATTTCGAACCGCTCCATCATCCTTGTGATCACGGAGATCGCGAAGCTGCGAAGTTCTTGGCGTCTTTGATGCGCAGTTGTTCGCTTCTGTTCTTTAAATGCAGCTTGCATTTCGGCAAGCTGCTCTTGATTGTTTTGACCGGCGTCGTCATTGCGGCCATTTTGGCGGTCGGCGTCGACGGAGCTGTTCCCGACGCAGATCGAAGTGGAGAATATTTTGCCGGTGACCGCATTGGGGGAGACGGTCGTCGGTGTTTCGGGTGTGGAGAAGTTGTTGTGGGGCGGCTTTGCGGAGGCAGCCCCGATGAGATGCGGCAAAGGCGGAATGGGTGATAGCCCGGGCGGGGAGGTCGCCGGTGTCTGTCGGCGAGGCTTAACGAATGGGTGGTGAGCCAGCTGCTGAAGTGGCTGGCTAAGAGATCGTGAGAGATGGTCACGATTGGAGATTTGTCTTCAGCCGTCGCTCTCTGTACGGAGGAGGCCGATGGCGAATTCATTCTGGCAGCGGAGGAGGAGTTTGTGCCCTCCTGTTGTTCGTACCGCTACACCAAAGCAGAGACGACGGAGCTCCTTTGTGATGGTGGTGATTGGGTTGGACTGACCACCAGTGATGCGCCCGGTGGTGTGGTGTCGACGGGCAGGTAGGTCGGCCTATTTTGCTGCTGGGATCATTCGACCCGGTCGCGACGGCGACCGTTTTGGTAGAGGCCGCAGTAGCTTTGTGGTTGGTAGACTGCACTTTCGGACGACACACATCTAGAATTAAAGGAGCCTCTCCGGTGGACAAACTCCTGGCCAAGGCCCTTGTAATTGGGCGAATGGCGGTGGTGGAGAGGTAGGAGCCTTGGAGGTCGGCAGATGGTCCATGAGCTCCCCTGCGGTTGAGCTTGCTGGGTCATTGCAGGGAGCGGGTGAGTGAGAGAGCTTCGAGGAGGCGTTTGCTTACCCCTGTTGTCGTTGTTGTTGTTTCCGTTGTTGGCGTTGCTGGTCATGGCTGAGGTTGGGGATTTTTTTTTTTTTTGTTGGTTGGACGGAGAAGGAGATGAGAGGTAGGGAAAAGTCCCACCGGTATGCCATCTGTTTCACCGAAAACCCACTGGTCCTTGAAGAGGCGACCAGAGAGAATATGTCGATTACTTTAGAATAATTTTGTGTTGCGGGGGTGTGTTTTGTATCAAGGAATGCGAGTCCACTATCCTAGGCTTCCTCTGATTCGATCTCCGTTACAAGTTTGGCGAAGTTTCGGCTTCTGCGAACGAACGTCGAAACGAGTTCTGGAACGAGTGTGCACGAACTGCTTGTGGCTTTTGTCGGTCGGGCGGAAGTATTTGTGTTCCGTGTGTGTCGACTTGTGACGTTGCCGGCGAACGTGTAGAGCTGCTCCGATTGAACTGTTGAGTTGCGACGGACTGCGAGTTGCTTGACTTCTGTGGTTGGAGAGAACTTCTGTGCGTCGAGTTTCTTCTCGGTGAAGGGATTTTCAGACCTTCGTTTCGAGAAAGAAAGAACTTCTATGCGTGAAGTATTTTCTTGACTAGAATGCTCTCGAACTTGATTTTTCCAATCGTAGGGATGAAAGTTTTTCCAACCCCTGGAACAGAATGCTTCTGGCCTTTTGTAGCACAATGCGTGAGAGGCGTTGCACGTGAAAGGGGATCACGATCCCCTTTACGCTTCGTGAAGTTGAGGGAGAAGAGGGGAGGAGGGAGACCGGGGAGCTCCACGTTGAGATCCCTTAAATGAGGATCGCAACATCTTTCGAGATTTTATCTTCTTGTTTGAATTGGCCGACCGTATGTTGACTTCGGTGGCGTGGCGATGACTCACCGAAGTTGTTGCTGACTAGGCGATGATTCACCGAGTCTATCTTTGCGGACGAGATGACTCACCGTGTTAACAACGCGACGAAACGGGATCCTGGCGGTGGGCTGCGTCGAATTACTTCGAGAATTGTCGCGGCCTGTCCACGAACTTTGTTTACTGGGTCGTTGGACTCCTGGATCTGTCGAATGTGGGCCATGCACATTTTGGTGCATACAATGTTGAAACTATTAAACGAAAATAGCAATGTCGAATGGTTGGTTTTTATCAATATTTTAATTGAATGTGGAAAGTGTTAATTTATTAAATTAAAATATTTAATTTAAAAAGCAAAAGTATGTTAACCGAATCCGTTTGGTTTGGTTCAATGAAACAGAAATTAAAATTTATTTAATATATAAAAAAAGAGAATGACATAAAGAAAGTGAAATCTAAAGAGCTAACAATATGTTAACCGAATCCGTTTGGTTTGCTTTAATAGAATAGAAATTAAAATTTTTTAAATAAATAAAATAGAGACTGATTTTTTTAATTAAATAAAAATAAATGTCAATTAAATAAGTGAACGTAACTAAACGATGAAATAGAGATCCACCACTTGATCAGATTTAAAAGGTTTATTTAAAAATGAAAAGAATAAATTAAATTTAAAAATAATTTAAACATGGTTTAATAAAATATTTTGTGGTCAAGAAAATCAATATCAATATTATAAAATGCCTGGTTTTGTTTCTAATTTAGATTAGATGAAATTACATGAATTTATGAGAAATTTTTGGAAATATTTAGAAATACATTAAATAAGAGTATTCTAATTAACAATTTTAATTGAATGTAAAAAATTAATTTAAACCTTAGAATGTGTTTATTATATTGGTTATTGTTGCAATTTTTGTTGTATGTACATTTTTAAGGTTATCTGAAGCCGACTTATTGAATAACACCAGGCTTTGTCAGGTAAGAGGTTTTACTTTTATTTTCTTAATTTGTAATGTTATTTTTTTCATTACTTGGTTATGCATGTCATTTTCAGTATTTATTATTATTATTGGTTGCTTATTAGTAAATGATTAATTGCTCATTTATTTTTGTTTTATTTGTTTCTTTCTATTATAAATTTGTTTTTTTTATTAGTATTTGTGTTAGTTCAATATGTATATATTGAGAGTTTTTTCTAATTTCATGAAAAAGAATTTGTTTGCAAAGAATTTATGTTTTATTATAAATTAATAAAAATTTCAAATAAAATTTTCATAAATTTTAAAACTAAAATATTTATAAATATTTACAAATATATAGTTTAGAAAATATTGAAATATTTTCATCGAATAAAAAATTGTTAAAAAATTTAAAAATTTGTGCAATAAAATAAAAGTAAAAAAAATGATACTGATTTGAAAAGTTTGTTTTTAAAAAAATAATTTAAAAAATTGATCAAATAGTAATAACATAAATATTTTAAAATTAATATTAGATTAAATTAAAAATTTCTGCAAAAATTGTTGTTAAATAAGAATTTGGCTAAAAAGTAAAAAGAGTTAAATTTTTTTGGTTAAATAACACAATGGTTAAAGAAATTGAAAGGATAAATTACACTTTATTAAAAAAAAAGGAACAAAAATTGGTTAAGAAAAGGCACAATAATAATTTGAAAAATATTAAATAAGAGTATTCTAATTAAGAATATCTTAATTAAATGTAAAAACTGATTCAAAATTACAATGTTTTAAATATATTGATGAAATACATTAAATAAGGATATTCCAATTAAGAATATTGTAATTAAATGGAAGTAATTTATTTAAAATTGGAAAATGTTGGTTATATGGATGATAATTGTAGTTTTTTTTGCGTGTTTGTTTTTTAGGTTATCTAAATGTATATTTTTAAGTTTATTTGCATGTAAGTTTTTTTGGTTATATTAATTTTATTATTTTGTGGTTTTACATTTGTTTATTAGTTGAATGTGCATGTCATTTTTTGAATATATTTTATTGTTATTAGTTTCTTATCATGAAGTGATTTGTCATTATATTTTGTTTTAGTTGTTTGTTTGTTTTATTCATTTGTATGTTTCACTGTTTTAAAAACTGAACCGGACCGGCCGATCTACCCAGTTGAACCAGAACCGGAGGCCAATCTAGTTCTTATTGACTAGGCCCGGTTCACTATAATCAGTATTAATTTTATCTTTTTACCTATAGAAATATAACATATTCATAATGTATAGAGGATAATATTCAATGGTTGAACCATTGGTCCAACCCGGTCTAACCATGTTCGACATAAACCAAACATACTGCCGGTTTGATGGCTGGTTCGGTTTTTAAAACATTGGTTTGTTTCATTATTATTTGATTTAGTTTTTTTTGTTTGATTATTATTTGTGTTTGTTACATATGTATAGATTGAAATGGATGTGCATAAAAAAAAACATGATAGAATTTTAAGACTATTGAGAAAGTTTATTAGGCTACAAATACGTAATAGAAAATTGGGAGAAAAAAATTTAGGGATAAATGAAATATTTGTTGCACATAAGACAAATACCAAATGTCTGTGATCCATCAGGTAGTCAAGTGTTGTTATGGATATCTCAGTGACAATGAGAATGATGTTCATGATTTGCGTCATCATAAAAGTGAGTATACTACTATTTCATATGAACATACAATATGATTCAAGTTTTTATGTAAAAAAAATTTATTAATTCATTTTTTGTAAGATCAAGTTTTAAATTATAGGATTTCGGATATCCAAGTATAGAATGTAGTTACAAAAGTAGGGTGGTTTGAATACATCAAGCACTACAATTTTTAGCAAGGTTATTAGATTATGGAGGAGGTCCTACAGCAATAACATTTCTAGAGCATATAAGAGTACAATTCGATGTTAAAAATTATAAAACATTCGAAGGATGAGAAACTCTATTTACGTGAAAAATCATACAAGAAATCAAGCTATCCAAACTCTTGTTGGTCCAATAAGAAGGAAATACAACTCGACTTATATTAAGAAAACGGAAACGAAAGAGCCAAAGGAGAAAGGGAACAGCCAAAAGAGAAGAGCTAAAAGAAACTATAATTCTAGAAGCATGATAGGCTTCTGAAAGCTTTCTTGTTTTTATTTAGAACAGAGGTTACAAGATGATAACAATATGCTTAAACGAGAGCATAACTGATAATATCGTCTACAACTCCAGAAAGTTCGATTAGCATATGATTCCAAGGGGTTAAGGGAGAGGCGATACGTCTCTTTTTGAAAACGTTTTCGCACTCTGTGGCGTTGTCTCCAGTGTTGATTGCTGCAGCCTCAGCCACATCGAGTGTCTCATATACTTTGGCCGCCTCCACAGCCACTTTGAGATCGTGAATTACATTCTTGTATAATTTGTTGCAAGCATAGAGACATTCCCTTGTTGTTGGATCCGTAGTCTCTTGTATCAGACGGAGAGTGTGTTTGCTAGTACCAGTTACGTTCTTTAGTAGTATGTTGACGGCCGGAGGAGACATATCGACTGCGCACGCCCGCAAAGCATCGGGATCCGCCATAAGGGTCTTATAACAGAGGTCGTAATTGCGAGTATCGCGACATTCCGCTTCAACTGAATCCTCACCTGGACCTGGATGACATTCTTTTTCCGTCTCTTCGCAGAAAACAAACAAGGGCAACAACAGAAGTAGAAGAAGACATGGCGCAAGACGACGCAGCAGGACGGAAGACATGATTCTCTCTACTACTTACAACTCCTTCCGACGATTTACCCAGTCTCCCGTTTGCGATATTGTACTAGTGTTTCTGGGAATCAATTATATAGGAAAAAAGGTCTGCGATTTTGTGAGAACAGCTCAACCTGCAGGAAGAGATAAGGAAAAATTTGAGCCGGCGTCTCTGCGATTACCGCGTTACAATCGCAGAAAATTTTGGAATAAACGGTAACATTGGTGGATACGTTATGGAAAATATATAATTGTCAATTGCCTTTTAAACATGTAATATAATTGTCTTTCTCGCCTTTTTTTTCTTCTGCTATTCTTATCAGAAGCTTCGTTCTTCGTCCTTGACTTTCCTTCTCTGTTGGCTGGCGCTCATTGATGACACTGGTTTTTCCGCTCGCAAGGCGTTACGCTTCGGATTCCAGACACTCTTTTGACATTTATCGCTTTCAAACCTCGACGATAGAATCTGAAACGACCGCACTCTCTTGCCCTTTCTCCCATGCTGCCATTTCCATCACTTCCGGGATTCATCCAACATACTCTTCTGCAAACGCCTACTAGTTTAAATTAACTATAAATATTTCTTCATTTAAACTAATATAGTTATATGTGTTATTTAAATTATGTTTAATTAATCCAAAATATTTAATATTGATTTTCTTCACATAATTTTTTTTTAATTTTAAATTAATGCGACCCAACAGAATACCGTAAATTGAACCCACCAGCCTTCTCTTCTTTTATTTTACTTTTATTTTACAAGCCAAAACACCCAGGGGCAAAAATAACAAAAAAAGTTAAATTGATTATTATATTTTTAAAATATTACTTAGAAAAAGCAATAGTAATGTTTAGTTACCTAAAAATAATATGAAATCATTTTTATTTAAAATTTGAATAAAAAATCAACTATTCAATTTAAGGATAAAATAACAGTAATTTTAAAAATTCCTACTATACAATCAAACAGTAATTGAATGAAAATAGATGAAAGTAGTAATAATATAATTATTATCATGAAATGAATAATAATATGTGAGATATAAGTAAAATTTAACTTTAGCGAATAATAAAAATGACATAACTGAATAATTAAATTAAGTTTAGTTCTTAGGTTGTGTAATCTTCAGGCTAAGAACGTGCAAACATAATAAAATAAAAATAAGTTATACATTATTAAAATTTTATTTACATTTTATCATTTTTATCAAAAAATATATGTGCATTACTAATTTTTATGGAAATGATATGTTTAATTGAAACCAATACAACAAATATAAAATTACACTTGTATTATTCTACTCAATTTTTTTAGGAATTGAGATTAATCCCAATTAGGCGAGTTAAGCAAGTCCTTGTCACCTGCACCAAAATAGTATTAATTAATTTATATCTTATTTTATAAATTAACTATAAATATTTTTTATTTTAAACTTATTCGTTTTATTTAAATTACGTTTACCAAAATATTTTATATTGATTTGATTTTTTTAATTAATTTTTGTTATTTTACTTGAGAGTTGGAGAGTCGACCTAGACTTGTTTAGGGTTCGTATCATAGCTTAAATAGAGGATTTTAGGGTCATTTCTTAAGGAGATTTTCATCCAAGAAGATGATTGAACCATCAAGAAGTGTTAAACATAAGCGGTTTGTCTTTCTTTTTCATTTTTTTCATTTATATATAATTTGATGTATAGATGTATATTTAGATTTGGGATTTGTTCTATTTTGAGTTCATGTGTATTTAGAATCACGTTTAGGGGTGTGATGTAGCGTACCTATGTGATGTATTAATGTATTTTGTGTTTTGAGCATGATTTTATGTTGTGGTATGTCTTATGCATACTTAGTGCTCAATTAAATGTCTAGCTAGTAGTTAATCGAGATTTAAGAACCCAATTCGATCCCATGATGGTAGATTTGAATAGACTTATATTCGGCAACGTACGTTCCTCCTAGTTAGAAGTCTAGCTAGGGGATTTATAGGTGAGGTTATGGATAACCCACTGTCGTACGTGACCTATAGGCCACATGCATTGGGTTCCTTTTCTTGGCCTCCAATCGGATATTAGGGGGTTGAAATAGGAGAAAAGATTACGGTAAACTCGAGAGAGGGTTGTATGTACTAAATTCCTGGGATTAGCTGCCAAGTATTTGATGAAATACCCGAAAGCTATAATAGGTTCAATATTGAGCATGGGACATGAAATCACACTCCTACCTCCATCTTAAATCAATTATACTATTTTATCCTTGTTGGGTCCTAGTTAGTCTTTATATTTTTGTATTTTTATTGATTATATTTCGTTTAGTTAGATATAGCTATTATGATGCATGTTTTGGGCTTTTAAGTCCACTTTATTATTTATATGATACATGTACTTGTGTGATAGAGTAACTTTATTTAATTAGAAAGTAAGCAACAACCATCGATTTAGCAGCATTGCATTAAAGATTTCAAATGCGGAATACATAATCTCATATTTGTTTAGTGATGCGAAAGATATCCTACGTTAGAAAAATTAATCGTCTTGATTTATTTAGGGGTCCCTCTTAAGTCTTATCACATAACTTAATAAAGCGCTCTCGTAGCACGGATTTCTAACGTTTGTAAACCAAAATTTCACATAATGAAGATATTACTATCTTCATAAACAATGTAACTTTCATCCACTAAATTTGATACTTCTTCTTTGAGAGTAGTCTCATTTAATTATAAGATCTACAATTGTCATTTTTCTTTCAGACTCAATTACGAACTATATATATATATAGCCAGCACGTACATTAATCTTTAATATTTCTTATCATTTCTTAATGCGGCACATATAAGTTTATATTCATTCAGTTTCAAGTAGTTATATATATAATTACGATTAATTTTAAACAGAATTAGTGAAACCTATTAGTACAGTGACGTTATTGTTCTTGGCCGTTTCAATTTCGTAAAATAAATTAAAAAGAGTGAAAAGAAAATACCGAATCCGTAGGAACCGGGTTGTGTTCACAGCGCAAGAAATTCTCGAATCGCGCGGCCTTCTGCAATCGATCGATCTCTACAGTTAGTTTAATTAATTTCGACAGTTTTAATTTCTTAAGTTAGAACTTAATTAAAACGATCGAGAATCTAAAAATAGAGCAACAGGAAGACGGTTGAATCGATCTCCGGACCCTCTCTCCTCAGCGTTTGGCCACAAAAATACATCCTGACATGGTGCAAGTGCGACGGTTTTCCTGGCTTCTCGCCTTCCCTGTTCTGGCGTTCCTCAACTCCGAGCTTCGTGTATATATATACCTGAACCATTGACTCCACCCTTCAAACAGAGGAAAAGAGCTCTCGCTCTTTTTTTATCTATTTCTTCGACACTCTCTTGCCTTTTACCTAGTTTTCCAAAAGGACGAGAGAGGTCGTTTCTGATTATCCCCCTCCCCAACCAAAAAAAAAAAAAAAAAAAATATCACAAAAAATAGAAAAAAATGGCAGGTGGGTATGAGAATGAAGGAGGTGGGAAGAAGAAGACGATAGCCATTGCCAGCGTCGCTTCCCTTGTGCTCGTGGCCATGGTGGTCGCCGTCGCGGTGGGTCAAAACAATATCCAGAACGGGTCTAAGGCGAGCAGCGGCGGCGGCGGTGGCGAGATTCACGCGTCGGTGAAGGCCGTGAAGGCGTTCTGCCAGCCCACCGACTACAAGGAAGCGTGCGAGCACAGCCTGAGCAAGGCCGCGGGTAACACGACCGACCCGAAAGAGCTGGTGAAGCTGGCTTTCGAGGTGACGGTGACGAAGGCGAAGCAGGTCCTCAAGAACTCTACCGTCCTCAAGGAGGCCCAGAAGGACCCCATGACGAAGAAGGCCCTGGCCAACTGCGAGGAGCTCATGGGCTACTCCATCGACGACCTCAAGACCTCCCTCGGTCAGATCGGTACCTTCGACCTCACCACCCTTGACGAGGTCGTGGACGACGTGAAGATGTGGCTCAGCGCCAGCGTCACGTACCAGGAGACGTGCCTCGACGGCTTCGAAGGAGTCAACAGCGAGGTCGGGGAGAAGATGAGGAAGCTCATGAAGGGCGTCGCGCAGCTCACCAGCAACGTCCTCGCCATCGTCACCGAGATCTCGACCGTCATCTCGGAGCTCGACCTCCAGTCCCTCCTCCACCGCCGCCGCCTCCTCGAGTCCTCCTCCGTCCCCGACTGGGTGTCGGACACCGGCCGGAGACTCCTCAGCACCGCCTCCTTCCACCCCGATGTCGTCGTCGCCAAGGACGGCTCCGGTAATTTCAAGACCATCAACGACGCCGTCAACACGGTTCCCCTCAAGAGCAAAAAGCCCTTCATCATCTACGTGAAGGAGGGCGTGTACAAGGAACAGGTCGTCATTGACAAGACCATGTGGAACGTCGTCCTCATCGGAGACGGACCCGAGAAGACCCGAATCACCGGTAACCTCAACTTCATCGACGGCACTCCCACTTTCAAGACTGCAACCGTCGGTACGTATACATATAATTCACATATATTTAAAAGATCATGCATGCATTATTAATATGTATATATTGTTTTACATGCAGCTGCAATTGGGGACGGGTTCATGGCCAAGAACATTGGGTTCGAGAACAGTGCGGGACCAGAGAAGCACCAGGCCGTGGCACTCCGGGTGCAATCGGAGAAATCGGTGTTCTACAACTGCCGCATGGATGCGTACCAAGACACGCTTTACTTCCACACCAAGCGCCAATTCTACCGCGACTGCACCATCTCCGGCACGGTGGACTTCATGTTCGGGAACGCCGCGGTGGTGTTCCAGAACTGCGTCCTCCTGGTGAGGAAGCCCCTGGACAACCAACAGAACATCATCACCGCACAGGGAAGGAAGGACAAGAGGGAACCGACGGCCCTGATCATCCAGAACGCGACCATCGTTGCGGAGCCCGACTACGTTCCTTTCGCCAAAAAGCTCCCCACCTATCTCGGCCGCCCGTGGAAGGAATACTCCCGAACTTTCTTCATGCAGTCGGATTTGGGCGACTTCGTGCACCCCGATGGGTGGCTGCCGTGGGAAGGCGACTTCGCCCTCAAGACCTGCTTCTACGCCGAGTACGAGAACAGGGGACCCGCCGCGGCCCAATCGGAGAGAGTCAAGTGGCGCGGGATCAAGACCCTTTCCCCGGAACGGGCCAAGCTCTTCACCGTCGAGAAATTCATCGGAGGACACCACTGGATCCCCAGGTCCGGGGTGCCCTTCACTCCCAGCCTGTACAAATCCGTGTAAAGGACACGATCTCAGCCCTTATAGTACTCTAAGTATAAACATCGCACTTTGTTGTTCACCTTTTTCAATTATTTTTCTGATTTCGATAACTTTTTCGTATTCATCATCTCCCTCATATGCATGTGTATGAGTTGGAAATATACCAGTAACAGAGATGTGAAGGATCTCGAGATCATTTCTCCTCACTCGAGATCATTTCTCCTCACTCGAGATCATTTCTCAGACTTTTCTTCTTGTTGTACGTGTAGTAGGTGCCACTGAGAGCCATTTCCTAAAAAATTTCCTCAATTTTTTTTTTTTTTTTTTTCCCCAACGTGATTGAATTTGTGTCTCTGATCCTCTCCTGTCATATATTACTTGTGACTTCTTATAATTAAGTTCCTTTAGCTCTTTCAATTAACTTGGGCGGCTAATGGATTGGAATCCAAATTAATTATCAAACCCGGCCCTACCCGGGAGGCCGGTTTAATCGGTTAGCTTTTCCGGGTTAAACAGTGAGAAACCCGGCTAAATCTAAAAAACCGCTTAACCCGGCCGAGTTTTACGGTTTCAAACAAATACAATCGAAGACAACAGGTAGAACAGAAAGCACATTCCTTTCGCACAAATAAAAGCACAAGCAAATCCTTTATTAGTCTTAAATTGTATATTAATTAAGTCATGTCATAAAACCGGGTTGAACCGGTCTGACAATTTTCCGGGTTAGGCCCCGGGTTGGGTCATATAACATTATTGTCTCTTATTGGCTATCCAATTTTTATTAAATCAGAATTCGAATAAAATCCAATAATAATGCGGGTATCTGATAAAATTCGTCGAGGCCCATTGGCGGATATCCGTACTCAAGCTTTTTTCCCTCCTTCCTTTCCTCAAATTGACACTGCCGTCGACCGTTACCAATTCTCGGTGGGCTTCGGCGACTCTCTTCCTCCGGCAAGGATTCCAAGCATCATTTCGGGCTCGCTCCAGCCTTGCTTTCACTATTGGCGTCCGGTTTCCTCTAGTGGCGACCTTCGTCCGTTCCCAGCGAGCTAGCGACCGGCGTCGTCTCCAGGGCACCAAGTGCATCTACTTTTGGCCATCTAGGGTTGGTAGTTTGTTTTTTTTTTTGACTTGTGCTCTCCCTGTTCTTTCATCGGTGCGGAATTTATTTCTTCTGTTTTTGTGTTGGGACTTCCTCGTCGATGCGAAGGGGCATTCAGGAAGTCCTTGGCAGTCGAATTACTCCACAGTAATCTCTTCCCTTTTCTGGTTTGATTGTGGATTGAGGGAAAGGATTTGGAACGGTGAAATCGGGGGAAAGGATTGAGGGTGTTGAGGGTAACGATTGCTTAATGCTTACAGGTTTTTGGTAGGAGTGAGGTTTTGAGCTTGTTGGGTGGTTGTGTGGTTCGATTCCCTTCTTATTGCTAGTTGTGCCTACCCTTTCATTTATACACTCTTGTTACACTTTTCTTTGTCGAACACATGATTCTCGATTTTCTATTCAATTGTATCAAAGAAAAAATTTGTTTTTTGATGTGTTTCATGGTTCAATTGTGGATGTTGATGTTGCTTGGTGCCATAAATCACACCAGTATGTAGTTTTTTAAAGTTTAGTGGGAAGTAAAGAAGATGTTTCTCTTCTCCTTTTCTTTTGTTCTTTCTCTTGTGAAATTAGTGGTTACATTTCCCCTTATAATATTTATCCACCTTCAATTTGTTTAATCATGGATAGCATATGGAAGAATATGCTGGAATTTTTATTACATTAACCGAGGGAATTCCTGGTAAGATATATCTTAAAGAAATTATACAGTTCCCCAGCTTGTCAGGTGTAAGGGCATTCTAAAAGGGTGATATATTTCTGGATGGATGTCTTAGCAGCATGGGTGTATGACTCGGCCAGTGGGAGGAAACTTGGCTAGGTTGGGAGATTGGCAAGTTGACATGAAATTTTTATTGTATGTGTCAAATTGGGGATAGACTCATCCCTTTTGTAGATGGCTTTTATTTCCTCTGACTCGGGTCAAGTCTGAACAAGTCTTGCAATTGACTCAGACTGACTTGGTCAACTCGACTCAGATTTCTGGTATACGAGCCAGTGTCTTTTTTTATGCTTTCAGTATATAGCATATTTTAGATTTTTTAAATAGTATGCATGATGTATTTTAGTTGAATATGGTTGTTTTTTAAGCAGATTTCTGTTCAATATTGTGTAATGCTTAATTTTGCGTCTGTATTTATTAAAACTGCATTTTTTCAACTACAAAGACAAAATAACATCACTTATTTAACTTAACATTTTATTTGATTTTTGTTAAATTTGTTCATTTTTTTATGAGTTCTGATTCTTAGTTTTGTAATGCTCAAAACTTCTGTTTTTTGTGTACATAGGGTACATCACACCAAGGGTTGTCCTCACTTGGCTGTGAAATTCATTCTCCTTGAAAACACTGATGGCGGACTTTGAAGAAGACAAAACGTTCAAGAGCTTGGGCCTCTGTGACCCGCTTGCTGAAGCCTGTGAAAGTTTGGGGTGGAAGGCCCCATCAAAGATTCAAGCTGAAGCCATTCCTCATGCACTGGAAGGTTTAATCTTGCAATCTTCTACTCTTTTTCTTTGTTCTTATAGAATACATCATGCTATGACCACCAATACGTTTTGTTTGACTTTATTTAACTGAGCTGAATATTTCAGGAAAAGATCTTATCGGGCTTGCACAGACTGGCTCAGGTAAGACTGGTGCTTTTGCACTGCCAATTCTTCAATCACTTTTAGAGAAGCCTCAGGCATTCTTTGCATGCGTCCTTTCACCAACAAGGTATTATAATCCCCTCATTTGCTTTCATCAACTAGTTCCTCCACATATACACCAATTCTCTCACCTCATTTTCATTCTGCTTCAGGGAACTTGCCATTCAAATAGCTGAACAATTTGAAGCCCTTGGGTCCAGCATTAATGCAAAATGTGCCGTTGAGAGTGTTCTTCAGTGTGCTTTTTTAAAAAGTCTTAATTTAAAGAAACATAATAATTCCTCCCCCTTATCTTACTTATTATAGTTTGGACCAATAATGGTGAATCGTTTCCATTTCCATTAGGTTTCAACTGTGTTCAAATTCTTTCTTATTTAACTCAGTTAATTATTAAAATTTGATTTTAAATGCAGCTAGTTGGAGGAGTAGAGCATGTAGCACAGCAAAAAGCTCTTGAAAAGAGACCTCATATTGTGGTAAACTTTCAGGCTTCACTGTTTGACTTTAGTATTAATTTTTTATTCATGATGAGTGTATGCTTGTATTTCTGAGACATTTCTCTGATGGAATGTCGTTTTTGTTTCTTATAACTTTTCTTCATCGATTAGTGCTTTGATTTGATAATCATTTTTTGCTGTTGATTTCTTTTTCAGGTTGCAACTCCCGGACGCCTTTTGGACCATCTTTCTAATACAAAGGGTTTCAATCTGCGGGCTTTGAAGTTCTTGGTATGAGGAAATTTCCTGCTAATCGAGCCAAGTTTCTGAATGAGGAAATTTCAGTACTTATTGCTAAGAACTCATTATGGTGGCTTAAAATATTTAACATAAAAAAAAACAAAAAAAAAACAAGAGTTTAGAAAGTAGTCCATTTCAGGTCAACTTACAGGGAATGCTATTTCTATTTGTGGGTTTTTACCAAGGAATGGACATCCACATTAAAGAATATTTCTAGTGATGTTCTTCATTTCTGTAATTTACAATTTTTACCCGAGTGGGCTATGATATTTTAGCCTTTTCTTGTTAGAAGTATGTTGCTCAAGAGAATTTAGATTTCACTACTTTGGTCATGCTGTTTCATTAATGTGTCTCTGAGTCTGCTTCTTTATTCAATGGCTTTTCATAAAAGAAGAGAAATGTGTGTGCTGGTTGTGACTTCAAGAAAACAGTACATTCTAGCAAAGTAGGTTGACCCAATGTGGAATTTCATTGTGGATATATTGAGATCACTGCTGTTCTACTTTTCAAGCCTTGAAATGGTGAAATCTATAAGAACAATAGAGAAATCTTGAGTTAGACTCCTAGCATCCTTTTGCCTTTTCCAGTTGGAAGATTTTTTTTTTTTTTTTTTTTTTTTGGGATATTGTGTTAGTAATTATTTGTGCTGCTCTATGGACCCCCATCCTTGAGTCCCTCGCGGCCTGGTAAATTGTTAAGGTAAGTTCCTCCCACTGGTGGGTGGAGCTGCCCTAATCTTATACATCATATGAGGGCTTCCAAATTACTATTGTTGTGTCATAAGATGCCATATCTTAGTCGCTGATTACATTGAGTCCATTCAGAGAAGGTTCCTATTATTCGGTAGCTCCTTCGAATTTAAGTGAGTTTTTGTTTTCTTCTCTAAATGGCTATGGAAATTCAATAGCCAGAGGACTACCTATGGAGGATCATTCGTTCCTTTTACTGCTCTGATGATGCTATTTGTCTCCCCCTGCAGTGCTACCAAGTTCTGCATTTAAACTCTTCTACTCCACTCCTGCCCTCCCTCTCTTCTCTTAAATGCAATTGTTGGACAAGCTTCTGGTTTCCCCTGTATTTTTGAAAGAATAAATGACATCAGGTGATGCTGTCCTGGATTAACCAGCTGTTGAACTTTGCTGACTGGGTTGATTTTATGAAACTTCTCTGGGCTTAATTTTCTCCTTTTTTGTATATAAAGAATGTTTCTCTCTTGTCTGTTAAACTGCAGATCGGGTTTCTTATTTGCCCGAATTAGTAGGATTGAGTACCATTCTCCTAGAATAAAGGGCTATATACCTTTAAAGGATTTTTCTTGTGCACATGACTGCAAGAAAGTGGACTCGATGAAAATGAACATTGATTGAAAAGTCTTCTTCTCTTGGTTTTATAATATCAGTTTAGTAGCACTTTACTTTCATGGCTCTAAGCTTGCCCTATCCCTACTCACACACATGAATATATTTCTCATTTGTCTGTTCTATTTCAATTCTTGCAAATTTACAGGTTTTGGATGAGGCCGATAGGCTATTAAACATGGACTTTGAGAAAGAGATTGACAAAATTTTGGAGGTTGTCCCCCGGGAGCGGAAAACATACTTGTTCTCTGCTACTATGACCAAAAAGGTACATGTATTCTGTATAAGGTGAAACAATTGGATTATACGACTGATGTAAAAGCAGTACTAATTTTTATTAAATCCTAGTGTCTGTGTTGCATGACATCCTAGTGTCTGTGCAACATTAAATCCTAATTTCTAAGCAACATTAAAACCTAGTCTCTGAGCTGCATCAAATCCTAGTTTCAGAGTAGCTATAACCTTGAAGTTTAGCAGGATTTGATTTATGCAGTAATGTTCTTTATAGAAGTTGGGAATACATGAAGATACATAATGGTTATTCAATTATATCCTTACACCAAAAAGGATGACCACCGTTAGTGGACCCTAGCTTTGCACTATCTTCATTGTGGAGGAACTGAACTGGTCAAGACACTGCAGATTTACTTCTGCAGAAAATGAAATGGGAACCTACTATCAGATTAAACTATGATGGTGGATGGTCCATTTTATATAGCCATTGAAGTATAGAGAAATCCTTTGCCTTTAGGAAAGCCGCTTAACTAATAGTACTTACGATGTTGCAGGTGAGCAAACTTCAGCGTGCATGTCTCAAGAACCCTGTGAAGGTAGATCTAAACCCAATTTTTATTCTTCTTTTTTACTGCATGTTTCATATCTCTAAGAAGGTCCTGTACTGTTTGGCCTTTTCTGAAACTTCCAGCTTGAAGCATCTACGAAATATTCAACTGTTGGTACCCTGAAGCAGCAGTTTAAGTTGGTTCCAGCAAAACATAAGGTTATTTTTCCTCCCTTCCCACACCAGAAAAAATTTTCCCCTGTATCTTCCATTTTGATGTTGATGCTATCCACTCATATATGCATATCCAGGAATGCTATCTTGTATATATTCTTAGCGAGATGTCTGGAAGTACATCAATGGTCTTCACCCGTACCTGTGAAGCAACAAGACTACTGTCACTAATACTAAGGCAGCTTGGATTGAATGCCATTCCAATAAGTGGTCAAATGACTCAGGTATTAATTAGTTGATACTTATTTTTACTTTGGCAGATTGGATTTGAGTTTTCTTTATTGTAGAGTGTGAGGATTTCTGACAACTGTAGATAAGAGCTGGATTCACATTTTGTTCTTTTGCTAGATTCCACTAAAATAATCTTTGGTGGATGGAGAACTGTAATACTCTCAGATAGAAAACTTGACATAGGGTTCAGCTTTTATTCGGAATGACAAAGCTACTGAAATTAAATTCTATACATTGTTATCTTTTAAAGCAGCTATGAGAAGATTCCTGTATCAAATGAAATTAGGATATAAGAAATTACTGAAAATATGTGGAAGATGATTAATATATCCTCCTTAATCAGGTAACTGGGTAATTGGATATGGAATGACCTTATTCCATATATTGTTTCATTTATTATTTGGTAAATGGATAAATTATCCATTTGCCTGATTATTAATCAGCATGAAAAAATTTATTCCACATACTTTCCAATTAGTGATCAGTGGAATGGTAGATTGGGTTATCAGGTGGACTTGACACCCTACAATTACCTACGGAAACTGGTTTTGCTTCCATAACCATGACAACAAAAGCATGGACATACCAAGTTTTCTTGAATGCGCATGATTTTATTAAGGAAAAAATAAATACTACGAATAATCCCAGCATTCTTACTAACATTCGCCTGTATGACTTTGACAAGAGGAACCTTTTTTAACTCATGCACCTACTACGTCTAGGTTATACATGACTGAACCATCACCAAGACAACTGTCTTATTTTAATTGTTTCATGCCCAGCTGTTCTCTTACTGGTGGTTAGCATTAACTGCTAAAGTGGTGTTACAGCTTATAAATAAAATTTTGTTATGTTCTATTCACATCTTCTTATTCCTGTTCAGACGAAGAGACTTGGGGCCATGAATAAATTCAAAGCTGGAGAGTGCAACATTCTTATCTGCACTGATGTGGCTAGCAGGGGCCTAGATATTCCTTCTGTGGATATGGTCATCAATTATGATATACCGAGCAATTCAAAGGTTGGCTTGTCAATTGTGTCTTCTTACCTTCTCTCTGAAAACATATGGCTTTTCCTAATTGTAGATTAATGACTCCCTTTGGATAGTTGGCAATCTTTCCCTGGTCCTTCAAATATGCAAATTTAGCTGTGATTCTAGAAAATATCCAAAATTTGAAGCTTGGAGGCTGATTCTCGTTCTTTACCGTATTTCTCACACTTTCATGCAGGATTATATTCATCGGGTGGGTAGGACTGCACGTGCTGGACGTTCTGGTGTGGCCATTTCATTAGTGAACCAATATGAGGTGGAGTGGTTCATATTGATAGAGAAGCTGATTGGTATAGAAATCTCTCAAGCTGTTGAATGTGCGTGAGTTGAACTAAATGTGAAGAATCTAATTCATTCTTTTTCTTCTATTGAATGTTATTGCAGAGAAGAAACTTCCTGAATTTCCATGCCAGGAAGAGGAGGTTCTGGTCATGTTGGAAAGTGTCAATGAAGCCAAAAGAAAAGCTCTTGTGGTATGGTCTCTGCTTTAAATAACTCAAAAATTTCCCTTCTATAGATGTGTATATTTAATAGTTTATCTTCATTAACGTGTAGAATATGAAGGAAGGCTCTGATTTTAAGAGAAGAAGAGGTGAAGAAGATGATGGAGAGAAAGAAATTGAAGGACTGCTAACACGGAAATCTGGAAATAAATTCAAGAAATCAAAGAGAAAATAGTCTTTAGATTCTGTAGGTTAAAATTATGATAGCTGTCTCTCTTACAGAAAAAGGATTGCTGTAGCCAGGTGCTGCGAGTACCCAAAACTATTATTGCCTGTACCCCCGTTTCTGGTTTCTACTGGAATCGGCCAATTTTGTAGATCGTTGAGTGTTTGCAAGCAGAACAGTCTGCTACTGTCGACTTTGAACCGGGATGATTTTGTATGTTGAAAGTTCAGGAGAATGTGAGTGGAAAAGCTCATTTATCTGACAAAACGTACTACTGTAAACAAGAGGAAAAAAATAAAACTTTTACCTTGAATGTGAGGTCGTCTGGTGATTAACTATGTTCTCTTGCGTACTTATGCTACAGATGAATTCAGATATCAGTTTTAAGATCTTCTGATGATGCTTTTCCATTCAACTATCTTGATAAGCAAGAGATACTGAAACTGCCTCACCCATCCTACCCAATAGTATAGCTCTTTTTTCAATTAATATAATTTTCTGTTCTATTGTATTATTGACAACCCCGTTTACTAGTGCTAAGCATTCGCAACATTAAGGTTTACCGCATTTTAAAAAACTTTATGATTAGAACTATATTTGATGATTTAAATTTTTTTATCAATTGACGGTTACGATATATCTTAATGCTATTTGAAGTTTTCTCTTTAGTTATTGGACATAGTACAATGAGTAAAATTTTAAAGAATAATGTTTTTTAAAAAGGAAAAGCTGGGCGTCGTCAGCCTAGGATGGACAGTAAGTTCAACTCTTTTCCTTTTTATTTTTTGGAAGTTTAGTATTTTATAAATAGGTTTCAAGATCAACACAGATGAGGATTTTGTGTTCTGTAAAGACTGATTGATTGAGTCTTACACCCTCCTTTTAATGCCTTCTTTGCATTTTACACTGTACAGCGATAAAGTAAAAAAATGAACGGTAAAATTTAGATAATGATATTGCTGTAAATGCTAAATACTGTGCACTAAATGAATGTTTTAGAAATTAAATAATTTTTTAACTTAGGTGCAAAAAACTTGACTGTGCTCGAGTCATGGGTTGTTGGCACCATAAAATAATCAGGAAGTCTGTCGTTGCATTTGAAACGAGATCTTCTCTGCTTTCAACTTCTTCTTGGCCGTGATGCTTAGTGTGGTCAGGATTCAGGAAGGCCTGCCTTTAGAATTCATGAGTCTAGCTGTGGTAGTATATATTTTGGATCTTCAAATGTACTGTTCAAAAACACAACTTCAACATGTATGGCAACCTCCATGGGAACCACATCCAGATGGTTTCATCCCCTTCTACCAGTAATCCATGCAAGAACAAGAGCTATGGCACCCTCTTCAGGAACCACATCCAGATGGTTTCATTTCCTTTTACCAGTAATCCATGCAAGAACATGAACCTTCTGTGAAATTGTGGAACCGCTTGCTGTCCCGAACTAGTATATCTCTCTCATAGATCTTTGACATCAATTTTGATACATCATGACAGCTTCTACAAACGCGAAGGTTCTTCACTATCCGTAGTGATGTTCCAGCTTCTGTAGACACCAACCCAAAAGCTATTGCCAATCTCTCGCTATGATATGAAATTTGAACTTCCTTGTCTTCTTCACTTATATCATACAAAATATCCTTGGTGTCCATGGAGAGACCAGCCATCTTCAGTCTCCTATTCATCTCTTCCAACTTGTTAAATATCTCTACAGTTTGAGGATGTCTTCTATCGCCTGCCACAAACTCATGCACCAAACCAGCTATCTCGATGGAACTACAACCTGCCTGGGACCTGACTCTTCTCTCCACCATGAGGGATCTCACTTTTCTTGCATCATTCCACCTCCCAACAGAAGCATATATGTTCGACAAGAGCGCATATCGTCCAGCATGGTCAGGTTCAAATTCTATAAGTCTCTCTCCGATGTGACTTCCAAGCATAGCATCTCTGTGCACCCTACAGCCCCCCAAAAGGGCACCCCAAACACATGGATCAGGTTCCATTGGCATGCCTTGGATGAGCTTCTTGGCTTCTTCAAGAAGCCCAGCACGTGAGAAGAGATCAACCATGCAAGCATAATGCTCCAGTTTAGGACTAACAAAGAAAATCTGACTCATCGCTTCAAAAAATAAAGTGCCTTCACTCACCATGCCACCATGACTGAAAGCACCCAAAAGCCCAAGAAATGTCACCTCATCTGGCTTTGAACCAGCTTTTAGCATCTTGGAGAAAAGACTCAATGCTCCTTTTCCATCTCCATACATTGCAAAGCCCCCCATCATTGCGTTCCAAGTAAAGATGTTCTTCAAACGGATGTCTTGGAAAACCTTTAGGGAGTCCTTCAAAGCACCACATTTAGCATACATATCCACCAAAGAAGTGCCCAGAGTTGGACCTAATTGTTGCCCAAGCTTTCTTTCAGCATACAAGTGAACCCATCTGCCTAAATCTAAAGCACCCAGATGAGCACAAGCTGAGAGAACACTCACCAAGACACTTTCATTAGCTTGAACACCCAAATTTTGCATTTCGTGGAACATATTTAGACCATCTGAAAAGTGGTGCTTCTGGACATACCCTGCGAGCAGAGCACTCCAGGTGACAACATCTTTATCAGGGATGTCATAAAAAATTTGTCGCGCTGTTTCAAGGTCACCAAGTTTACAGTATCCATTGAACAAAGCTGTCCAGATCACAGTATTTTTCATAGGAATTTCATCGAACACTTTCGTGGCATTGAACATGTCCCCGAAACTCGCATACATATGTAGCAAAGAAGCTTGAACAATCTGATCGTAACAAAAACCCATCTTGAAAATATGGTTATGGAGTTGGGTTCCTTCGGAAACAGCAAGAAGGTCAGCACAAGCACCAACTAGTGAAGGGAAAGTGAAAACATTCGGCTTTTTTTCTTCCTGTAACATTCTATTGTACAGAGTCATTGCAGCGTATCCTAAGCTCGATCTGGAGCATAATTGAATAACTAAATTGAAATGAAATGGAAGGGGGGACTTTATATGATTGAATACTAACAATGCATGATCTACGAAGTATGACAGTAACAATTTCGAAAGGATTCGGGTGTCCTCTGACAATCCGCTTGTGATGATTTGAGCATGTATTTCTTTGATACGAGAAGTCTCCTTCGGAAAATTCTGCAGCAAACGAACAAGTGCAGGAGGTACGCTTTGAGAATGGAGGCTTTTCGGCTGGACGAAGAAACGAAATGACCTTCGGGGAAGCCATGAAACTCGATGACTATGAAGAAGTCGACGGGTTGACAGGAAATAACGCATCCATGCGGCACATTTTCAAGCCAGACCGAAAGATATATAGAGGTTTTATAATATTTATGATAATTATAAAAGAGAACACTTGGGCATGTCTGTCAGGATGGCCGAGTGGTCTAAGGCGCCAGACTCAAGTTCTGGTCTTCGAGAGAGGGCGTGGGTTCAAATCCCACTTCTGACAAGATGTTTTTTCTAATTTACATTTTTGCCTTTTGATTAGCTTCTGAAGAATCTGAACGATCCGATTCCCGCCCTATTAATGCCAGCTGCGTCCGAGTCCGATGAGACTTTTCTAACACGACGTAGAGTCGAGGCTCGGTTCGCGGGTTATGTTATGTAGCAGTGCGAGATCGGGTTTTGTGATACCCGATTCAACCGATCCGTTGTCCCCGCCCTATCCATGGTTTAATTACCCTTCCCCCGTCTGCTTTCCTTACGGACCCATCAGCTATTCAGCTGACCGATAACACTTCTCACCTCCAAGGCTGTTGTTACCTGCGTTCGTCGCCGGTCGCTTCCAACGTCTTTTGGCTCTCCTCAACGTGAGTCCTCGGTCAATCGATCATCTTCCATTTCCGTATTGGATTTGACTGTCAATTTCTAATGCACGTTTTAAGCTGTATAAATTCTGTCTTCTCACTGTTCCATCCAACCTTGTCTCTCTCAATGTAGTCGTAATTATTGTAATCAATCACTAGACGAGAACAGAAAGGATCTCACTTAAGATGAAGCTCACAGCTGGGCATAGTCTCATTGAACTGTGATGGACGCGAAGAGATCCTTCCTATCGATTTACGCTGCCCGTGTCAGCTAATATTCCCTTGTAAATTTATTCTGATCATCGCTATAGGTCTTTCTTTCTGTGTAAGGTGTCGTGAAACGTAGCGAAGCTGCTGCATTTCCGGCCACAATGACAGATAGGTGTTAATGACATGCTCCTCCTCCTCCTCCTCCTCCTCTAGAGAACCAATTCAATGATCTCTTTTGCTCCTCGAAGCTAGATCACCAAGTATTCCGCAGTTTCATGCCAAAAGTCGTTCATTTCACAATTAGTAAATCATTTGCAGAGCTCAATGTTAATGTGGTCATCATTTTTTAATAATATATTGCTGGAATCTTGATATTGGTTGGTTAGTGTAGGATAAATGAGGGAATAACGACCATTACTATTTTATCAATCGGCTAAAATTTGAACTTTTACAGGTAGTATTCCATTATACTTGAGTGTAAGACATGAAATCCTAGAATTAACATATAAATTCTTGGTTTCATCGCCTTTTTTACCTTGTCCCTATCTGTTTTTATGGTATTGATCACTTTCACCTTGCCCTTTTTTTTCCGCGCCATCCGTGTCATCTGGTGTCTCAGGCATAATTTGTTTTGTAAGGTCAGAATGCGAGGAGGAATTTAATTGGGAGCAATCCACATGGATAAAATTTTCCTCTGAGGGGGGGGGAGTTTATGGCAAGCAGTCCAAATGGATATATGTATATATATATATATATATATATATATATATTATTTATTTATTTTTTTATTTTTTTTAAATATGTTATTTTATAAGGTTGGACTATCGGTCTCTAGTGGTTAGTCATTATCAGATGGATCTGAACTCAATCTTGATATTAGGATGAAGTTTAGATCTTTACTGCATGTTGTATTTGTATTGATTTTTTGTAGCTATTTTTATGTTATCGCATGCTGCTTAATACTTTTGCATTCAGTTGCCATTCAATCACATCTAAGGTTTCCTTTATGCCCGCTATTTTTATCAGAAATTTAATGGAATTCTACTGAATCAATGTCAAATATTAATTTTAGTAGGCAGTTCCTTGTGCTTGTGAATTTGGAACTCTGGTGGTAGTAAAGCTACTTTTTTCACTCCAAAGATTTCCTCGATATAATAGAAAGTTTGGCATTCCTGGTAGGTCATGAAAAACAGCAAAAGGCTTGGATACATAAAGATAGCCCCAAATGTGGCGGATGCATTAACACATGGGGATCCTGTTCTAGCTTTGGAGTCTACCATCATCTCACATGGTATTGGACTTTGAAATTGCTAGATAACTTGATTATAACCAAAAAGTTTGATATGCATTATTACTTTCAGTAGATATATAATTTCATTCTAGAATTTATCTTATTGCAATTATCAATTTCCATTTATGTGATTAGCTATTGAAAAAAGAATGTCTTGACAGTTTTAGGGTTGTCAAAATCTTCTTTGGGTAGGTAGTCCGCATTTTCTTCTGAATTGCCATACTTTCAGTTGCAATCGAAGGTAAAAATTTAATTGACAAGATCACTACTGAAAGATGAGGTCTTGTTTGACAACTGGGTTTTTGAGCACCGTTTGCATCGTATTTTTTCATAGAGGTTGTTCTTAGACAATTCATGGCAATGTTCCTGATCGTACAAGGGGCATACATTTTTCAGCTTAAAATTGCAAAAATATGCATAAAAGAAAACAAAGGCAGACTGGTCCGCTTTATTTGATGTATTCTTTTGCAACGTCTCTACAAATTGGGTTTTTTCATTTTGTTGACCACAAGTATTGGTGATCAACCATTAGTAAAACTCTTTGTAGAAAACACCCTTTGTCTATGTTATAAGTTGATTCTTTTTTGAGAAATAAAATGGCTGTTGCATCTCTGCTATTTCCTGAGTAGAAGAACGAGGCTATCTCATTGTTGTAATTATTGTGTTGAAACAATGATTTAAGGAAAAACAGAATTTCTGAGTGTGGAAATTGAGACCAAAATGTGCTTATTTTTGGGTTTATGCTTTTGGCATTTGCTTTGAAACCCATAAAAGAAAGTCTCTAAAAGAAGGTTAAATTGGACTTTAGTATCTTCTTCCTTGTTTTTCCATATTCTTTATTGGGACTAAGTGTATTTGGGAAAAAATGCTTCATACTGAAGTTCCACTATTGCATAGTTGCATAGAGCATATGATTTTGTTAATAGGAACTGTGCTTAAGGCACGGAGTGATGTTGTAGTATAAATTACCTCCGAGTTACCGTGCTGGAGATCTGTGCAAGTAAACAAAGCTAAATGTTGTGAAATAATCAGCATTGTCTCGTTTCTTTTATATCCTTCACACTTATTCAGTTTTTGAACTGTTTTTGTGGATGATATTATAACCCAGGTGATAGTGGGACAACTGAATATTAATTGGAGGGATTGATGAGAAATTGAGGTGAACACATTTTTGCTGTTGAACTGAATATTTATTGCATTTTCAAACACAAATTATAGCCTTTGGGGCTAGTGACCTAGCTGAATGTTAATCGAGAATTTATGAAAGAATTTGTAAGATGTATCCCGACGTGAGAAAGCTGATTGGTCAGCATTCATTTTCGCCCTTTTTAACTTTCAGAAAATAAAATGACTGAACTATTATTTTTGGTTGTGGGCAAATAGTTTACAGCTTGAAAAAGCTGTTGATGTTATCTCTACATATTTTGGAAGTGATTAAACTTGAGCATTGTATTTAGGTTTAATATCCTTGTGAGGGTTTACATCAATGAGTTTCTAATGAAAGAACTTTTTCTTTTCTATGTCGATTATAGGTATGCCATATCCACAAAACTTGGAGTGTGCAAAAGAGGTTGAGTCAATTGTGAGGAAAAATGGGGCAGTGCCTGCCACAATTGCCATCTTGAATGGTATTCCATGCATAGGTATCACACTTATTCTTAACTACTGTTCATGGTGCTTACTGAATCACCTTTGCATGGGTTATTTATATTTAAAATATTTTGAAAAGTTTAGCTATGGAGTACTTTGAGGTGGTGATTTAATTTCAAGTTGGTATTTTACTTTTTGTGCTGCTGGGCATGCTGCTCTCTGTCTTGATGTTAGTTGCAGAATTCCTCCTTTAATTTTGACGGCAGTTCATTGGGAAACCCTCATTGGGAAACCCGGGGCCAGCAGGCAGTGGTGGGAGTGGAGAGATCATGAGAGGACAATCCTTCTTGTCTACTCTGCTCCCCTTGGGAGCTGTGACTCTACCACAGCTGAGCTATGAGCACTATTACAGGGCCTGAGACTCTACGCAGACTGCTTCTCAGTGCCACTTATGGCTGAGGGAGATTCTGTAGTCATTATTGCATGGGCTTCAGGGTGCAAAGTCCCCCTGGCGACAGCTATAGTATTTTCACAAGGTGGAGGACGTTAGCAGCTCTCTTCAGATTCAGTGGCAGCATGCTCCTAGGAGTGCAAATTCCGTAGCCGACATCCTAGCTAGAGAGGGGGGTCACTTGCCAGCATCTTGCTGTCAGGACCTCCCTCCCTATTTATGTACATGTGCACACCTACACACCACACTGGCTCGAAGCTTGATCTTCTTGTAACTTGGGGCCTAGGCCTCTGCCTCTTCCATTTCCCTTTTGGGCTTTAATGAATAACACTTCTAATTTATCCTAAAAAAGAGAATGTACTTAAACTGCAATATGATGAAAGCTTTAAAATTTGAGTACTGTGGTATGGTTTGTATCTTTTTCCATGTCTATGTCATGTGGTTACCAGTCGTCCTTTAATATTTGTCTGACTTCTCTCACAGAATATCTGAAATTGGAATCTGGTAATTAATGGACCCGATTTGTCTATTAGCATCCTATATCATTTACCATGAATCTTCATGATTTTCTTGTTCCATATTGTTATTTATATTGTCTCATCTCTTTTGCAGGTTTAAATAATGAGGAATTGGAAACGCTAGCTCTTCTAGGCAAAAATGCCCAGAAGACAGCACGTAGGGACATTCCGGCTGTTGTGAGTGCTCTCTCTCTCTCTCTCTCATGGAAAATGTTAGTTACTATTGTGAATATGTTTATTTTGGTATGCAGGAATATTTTGGCCTTTTTATGCTATATTTTATTTCAATACTTGAAAACGGGTACTTGTGGCATTTACATGTAACAGGAACGTTATCTCTAACATCTTTTGTTACTTAATAAGTCATACTATTTCTGCTCCTGTTTCATTGATGTCATGAGAAACTAATTGATTCCTTGAAATTATGTTGTCCAGCTTAATACTTTTCCACTATCATGAACAAACTTTGCTCTTCTGTCTCTTTTATTCATACAAGCAATATTTTTGTGTGACAGATTGCTGTGAAAGGAAATGGTGCAACCACTGTTTCTGCAACCATGTTTTTTGCTTCAAAGGTGGGTTATTTGCTCTCTCCCTCCCTCAGTTTTTTATCAGTGAATAGAGACAAGTTTGTGAGAAGGGATAAGGGAAAAACTTATTCCATTTTCCCTTTTCTTTCATGCCTGATCTACTTTGTTTAACTTTTTTTTCTTTTTTCTTTTTAGGCAGGCATTTCAGTGTTCGTTACTGGGGGGATTGGCGGAGTACATAGACATGGGGAACAAAGTAAGCTTGTAGCTCTTCCATTTTGCATGAAACATGATATCTGTAGTTCCATTAGCAATCAGTCAGTTTTCACTATCAAAAGTGGCTTATTTTTCACTTTGATATCTGTGCGTTTGTTTATGGAAGTTGATGTTTATGTTGTGTGCAAGTCTATTCCAAAAGACTAGACAAAGTTAATAACCGCAAGATTTTGGTACTTTTAGCATATGTGAGGTCAGCCACAAAAGCACTGCTCCTCAAGTCTAGGCCTTAGTAAAGAGTCTGGGCTTGAGATATGGATGGCATAAACGCTATGATAGGCATTGAGTCCAACAAATGCATTCTGGTCATGCTATTTAAAGTTAGGCTTGCATTTATTTGAAAATGGTTAGCCAAAGTTAGGAATCCTTTTCTCAACTGCTTTAGATTTCTAACCCATATGCGATTATTCCAACTGACACGAAGACCAATTTTTGGCATATCACTATGTCAAAACTTAAAATCTAGTGATGAAAAAGTTGATCTAATTCTAATGATGAAGAAGTTGATCAAATTCTAATGATGAAGAAGTTGATCAAATTCTAATGATGAAGAAGTTGATCAAATTCTAATGATGAAGAAGTTGATCAAGGGTCTGAAAATTGTGACATTGGGTGGAATTGCACTACATGTTTGACAATGAATGATATTGGGTGGAATTGCACTTCATGTTTGACAATGAGCATCTTGGGCATGGTTCAAAGGTTGAAGACATTGGAGAAAAATTCTTTGGAAGCTGCAAAAGGACTCAAGGCCTAGGGTGTAAAGAAAGTAAGAAAGAACTAAAACATTTTAATGTATAAATTGTCATTGACACAGCAACATTTTTATCCAAATTTCAATTACATAAGATGCGTAGGTTTTTTTCTCTTTGGATGCATGGAGTAAGGCACCAAGGATTGTTAATTAAGTGGCCAAAAGTTAGGAAAAGGTGTATCTAAAGACTTCCTATCCATGGGGACCTGCATAAATGTGTAAACCCCCTTTGAAGCACATGTACTTTAATGTAGTGCTCCACCCTTCTCCCCATCTATCTCTTAATTCTAAAATAGAAAAGATGGAAGCGGGAGGAGAGAGGTGGCGGGCGGTTTTATCTTCTTCTTTTGGGTCTCTCTACGTCTAACATGAAAACCTGCCCAAGACTGAGCCAAAGCGGTTCAACCACTCTGGCTGGTCCAACTTTTATTTTGTGACTATATGTTGTACTTGTGCTCTTTCACTGGCATGAATGGAAGTTATCACCGTTTAGAAAAAAACATGTTGAATAAAGGCGTGATTTGTAGTTTTAGACCAGAAAAACTCAGTTCAAGTTATTCTAATAAGTTGTCAATCACTTCATAACCAGTGTGATCATGTGTGATAGTTCCATTTCCCATGTTCTAATGGTTGTGGACTACTGGTGGCATCATCGGTTATGTGGATTTCCATGATTTGGCATGCAACTTTCTATTGGTTTGCATCCAAAATGTTTTGTCCATGTATCCTTGAATTGAACACCCTGCTTAGATCAGGCTCATTACCACTGGTAGTTGAAATATTGAACCTATATGATTTGGTACATATATGAGGTAAAACAACATTATAAATTCAAGGCAACTCCTTTCATATTTATTTGTTTTATTTTTCTTTCAAAATCTCAATTGTCTGAATCCATCTAACTCACAGATGTGAGTGGAACCAGGACAAGAATGTGAGTGGTCTGACCGTCTTCCTCCTTTTACCAGGCTGATATCCGCATCATACTAGTTTGACTTTTCTTCTGTTCAATATCATTATCAAATTCTTCCTAAAAAAAAATATCATTATCAAATTACCATTCTGGCAAAAGAGTTTAATGCCTGCATAACATGTGGAATTCATGGCTGCAAGAGTTCTAGAACCAGAAGTTCATAGTTTCATTTATCTAAATACAATTTTTTTTTGCCGCGCAGCCCTGGACATATCATCCGATCTCACTGAACTTGGGAAGACTCCTGTTGCAGTTATATCAGCTGGTGTCAAGTCAATCTTGGATATACCAAGAACCCTTGAGTATATGGTATCTATGACTTCATTTTTTTCAATATTATATTACATAAACATACCCATCACACCGTAAGCCCTGCTGAGACTTGGCCTCAAGATATGATGCTAGAAACTTCAAGTGCCAAATTCATTTTGATTTTGAATTCTTATTTGGAAAAATTATTAAAAAAAGTAAAACTTTCATGAACATGATAAATATTCAAGCTCTTTAGAAAGAAGCGCAGTTGCTTGCTCTAGGTTATTGCTAGCTGTTAAGGGGTTGCTGTATAAATTTTTTAATAATGAAAATTATTTTTCAAGAAGTCTGTTACTGACATATAAGATTCTTGATAGCGTATAAACTCTGTATAATATTGGAAATCTCATCTCTATTACTAAGCAATAGAATTCTGGTGTTATTGTAATTGGTATAAGTATTATTCTTGGTAACTATTATTTCATTATTGTTCTAATATCTTTGTGATTTGATTTAAGCTTTGCTCTTTTGTGACAATAAATTAGATTTTTCCCTCAAGCTCGTTAAAAGTAAATAATTTTGAGCCCTGAGCAATAGCTCAGGTGGTCTCGTTTGGGTAGATATTACGGGAGGTCTCACGTTCGAGTCTCCTAGGGGACATTAGGTGGGTAAGGGGTTTAATGTATATGTAACAGATAAAAAAAGTAAATAATTTGAATTAAAAATTTAAAAAATCTTATTTGGACATTTAACTGAAATGATCATTTATTAGTTATTAAGATAAAATAAAGTCGTAATCTTTTTATACGAACCTAAACGTGTTATTTCATTTAATTGCTATAACATAATGTTCAATATTACGTAATGACATATATAATTGACAAAAAAAAAAGGCAAAAACAGAGTGAGCTCTCCTCTCGTTGACCAGGGAGGGAGTGGCAACCCTCCAAACGGAGGAAGGAGGGGTCCTTTTATTTTTCCTCCTTTTACCTCTTCTATCAGGAACTCATTTGCTTCATTTCATTTATTTGACAACTGAATTGAATTCCACAGTTACTGAAAGAATTAGGCCTTCTGAAAACATATTCGACAACTGATTCCAGATATATTAACTCTAGAATCATAGTTGCTCTGAAAGTAAATTCCGCTTATAGAAAAATTGATTGTGTAGAACATGGTTCTTTAGTCCTTTTATAATTGAAGAATTAAACATGAGGTGCTTGGTTTTGCATATCCATGTAAGTTTGGGTGTGATATGTATCTTTGGTAGTAGGTTTCATTTCTGAAGAAATAGTTATAAAGTTCCTCTGGCTCAATGATTTGGTTTTCAAAAATGTCATTGGCCTGAAAAATGATAGGTATGGTAGTGAAGCTCCTTGTGGAGGAACTTGGCTTTATAATATCATTTTCAGATTCTAGTTGTAATTGTAAGGGACTTGGCTCTATCTTTTTGGGCTTTTTCCTACCATTTCACACTGAATAAGTAATTTACTTGTAAAGAAGCAGCAGCAATCAAGAAAGGCTAATCATGGAATTTTTCAATTTTTTTATTATTCTTGTTCTGATCACTTAAATAAACTTGTAGCTGCCACAAAATCAGTGTACATCTTAAAGCCTTTTGTGTTCAACTCTCTTTTGATGTGCAGGAAACTCAAGGAGTGACAGTGGCTGCATACAGGACACATGAATTTCCAGCTTTCTTCACAGAGTCAAGTGGGTGTGAGGTGCTAATATTTGGAAATACAGCCATTTGATTATTTATCTCTTCATATTTTTACCCACTTGGACTGCTACATGCATTGTTTGAGAAAAAATAGATAAAACTTAGCTGTCAAATACTTCCCATTTTCCAATATGTTTTAACTGAATGTTTTGGTGTTCAAACACAACTCCAGGCCCCATGTCTTATAAATACACCTGAGGATGGTGCTCGACTCATAGGTAAATTGGATACCAGTTCCATTTTACTTTATTTTTAATGATAACTGATACTCATTATAATAGTTATTTATATATCCAGATGCAAGCCTGAAGCACGGACTTGGTAGTGGTATTCTCATTGCCGTTCCTATTCCCAAAGAGTATTCTGCATCAGGAAATTTGATAGAAGCAGCAATCCAAACAGCCCTTAATGAAGCAAGGTATTTACCTTTATCTCTCTTGATCCATTTAAATGTTGCACTTTTTCCTTTACTTCTATCTCACATTGTACTTGATTCTTTTACATTTTATGAAATTTGATATCTGATTTCAGAGAACAGAATATCACTGGCAATGCAGCAACTCCTTTCTTGCTTGCAAGAGTAAATGAACTCACAAAAGGAGCTTCACTGGCAGCTAGTATCCTATTCATGACTGTTCCTATGTCCACTTACAGTTAAATTGTCAGACATTTGTTTTCCATTAGCAGTCTAAATTGGATTTTTCTTAGTGTCTGTACACTGACCTTTTTTCTTAAGATTGTTGTTTGTTCTCTGTGGGTTGATATAGTTTAGTCCTGAGCTGCAAACAGATATCGCTCTTGTAAAGAACAACGCCGCTATTGGCTCCAAAATTGCTGTCGCACTTGCTAAAATCAGAAAAGGTCAAAAGACATTTTTTTTTCCTACTCAGCCCATTTAAACAACTTCCATTTCATTTCATATTTTGCCTTACAAACTAGTTTTACATTCTTCTGTTCCAGTTAATTTTGTTTAGATCTTGCAGGTCATCTTCGGTCTGCGCTTTAGGTGAAGAAACCCCTTATGGTGGAAATATGCAATAAGAATCACAGTAGACTGTTTGGCGGTTGCACAAGGGGTTCGCAACCGCATGACACAGGCAAAGAAAAGATAATGCATAATTGTGGGTCAGATATTGTATATTTTTTCTCTAGTTAGAATAACTTCCTGTGTTCTAGTGGACCAATATATCGCCTTAATTTAGAGAAAATGAGTGTCAATTTAAATCCAGGCAAAGATACTTGAACCTATTAAGGCAGAAATGATAATCGTCTGTAATTGTTATTTCCATCAAATTTGTGAGGTAGGTTACTTAGGCGCAAAAGGAATAAGGAGAAGATTTTAAACTCTGAGCATGGCTTACTCTTTAAATCTGATTTGTGTTTGTTACAGCTGAATTATAGGAAGTACTTCTTTATAAACCTCAACTACAGAGACTAAAATTCACTTTAGGTTACAACAGAATCCTTTCTAATTTACCACTGCTAGGAAGTCTAATTCCTGTACAACTGTAATTATGCAATATTAGCTTTATACATTTCCTACTATGATTTTGTTTTGCGTAGCACAGGTGGGGGAACATTGTCTTCCTCCTCTTTTCCATCATTAAATCTAAGAAGATCACTGATACTTATTGCTTCTTCTGAATCCTAGAGTGTGAGCGAAATCCTCCACTGCTTTGATTGAAGGCCCTTTCAGAAGTAGCTGTAGACAAATTAGGAGTCTAAATGGTATACGGAATGAGAAATATAAATTATTCTATATGCTGAATTATTAATATTCAGCAGATCATTAAACAGTATAAATGGTACATGAAATAATTTACTATTAGAAATAATAAAGAAAAACGTACAAGCTTTTAAAACAACGACATACGTAAAAATAATATTATTTGTATGCATAGAATTGAACGAGTTTATTTTTATATCTCTTCTAACTAATCTTCGGTAATCTGATAAACGGATAAAATTATCCGATTATTAATCAGAAAGTTTATTTCATATCTGTACTAATTCATAAACACATATGGATAGTCGGATAATATTAGATGCGATTATTCACCCTTTACCATTTGGCTCTTCACCGTTAGCAAAGTCCAAGCTGTCCAATGATTTGCCCTCGATTTAGTTTTTATTAATTGATCCCCGTTCACCTAAGCACTTGGTAATTGTTCCTTGCGCAGTTGTGACGGTTAAGGTGCATAGGGTCGTATGGAGGGTTAGCCCTAACGAAGGGGAAAGAAGCCACGAGCAGCTGAAATCTCCGATGGCGCCGTCATCCTCCTCCTCTCTCTCCTCTTCGTCTGATTCTTCTTCTTCCACGTCTTCACGTCTGGATCGCCGCCGTCGACGCAGAGAGAAGGACACCCTGAAGATCCGTAAGAAGCACCGAAAAACGTCTAAGCGGAGGCGAAGACACCATAATTCCGATGTTTCATCTTCTTCCTCTAGTGACTATTACAGGTCCGTATGCCTAGATACTGGAATCTCTTTTCGTGTTCGCTCTTTGCTTTGCTTGCTCTTTCTATGATCTATAATCGTCGCCAGCTAACTCTATAATGCCCGAAGTTGCATGGACATTACGCGTGCCGTTGTCTACTTTTATTTTCCTCAGTTTCTTTTGTGAACTTGGTTATGTGACATGGAACTCCGTTAGGGTATATAAGCATTTGGCCATTTTTTCCATGGCAATTTGTCGGAGTTAATTTGTTTTGGCATCAAAACTGGTTTCTTTAGGGAACGGCTATATAGATTTAATTTTTTTTTCATCATTTACTTAAGACGCAGGTACGGCTTCTAATATCATCTGCTCTTCCATGTCTTTTCCAGTAGTGATAGCCCATCCGATACTGAACATCACCCATCTAGTTATCCCAGAAGGCATAAGCGAAGTGGCAAGTCAAAGAAGGTAAGCCATGCCGCTTTGTTTTAGTTGTGCTACTCATTTTTTTCTTTCCTCAAATCCGGCACCGTTTTCACATTTTGTTGGCTTGTGTCAACCCAGGAAAAGAGTCAAAGCAAGAGCCATGGGAACAAACACCATAAGCACAAGGTTAAGGAGGTAAGCTTCTACATTTTTGCCTGTTCTACAATGTATTTTCTTATCTGAAACGTACGGTTGGTTGTTTCCTGTATAACAATCAACAAGTATTCCGGGCTCTTTGGCCCCTTTTCCCTCTTTCAGCTTTTATGAACTCAAGCCTCTCACTTTCTCTCCTTAAAAAAAAACATGCAAGTATCCAGACAAACTTTTCTTTGTTAGATATTTGTTATCTTAAGAGGTGCTTATATAGTTTGCTGCCTGTTTTTGGGATGGCTCTTTGAAATTGGAGCTGGTGTCTGTAACCTGGAAATGTCGCTTCATTGACTTTCTGGCTATTTTTTCTCTGCTGCGGGGCTATGGGAGCTAACATATAGAAGGAGCAAAGAGAAAGGAGCAGCAGTCCTGTGCAGCTGTCCAAGGTTCTTTAACATAAATAGGTTATAATACTAGCCTCTCTAACTTCTAGTTCTAAAGCTAACTATGTCATTATTCCTTCAGTTCCTAGGTCGAGATAAAGAAGATGGAGTGCGACGAAGTGCTGTGTCTGGTAAAAAGGTATGAATGCAAAACTATTTTGTAATCTATGAGTCAAATGGGCCAAAATTTGTATTGTGATCTTCTATTTCTTGCGTAGATTCTCTTGAAGCTGGAGAAGACCAAGGAGGACAAGCTGGCGGAAAATAACCGGAATGAGTTGCTGAAATTTTTGAATGCCAGTTATGATTAAAAATGTTTGGATGCTTGGTTCTGGCACTAGACATGGAATTAGTCGTGGAACCCTATAAATTGAATGGGCTCCAACGGACAGGTGGTTATTGTTTGAGGTCTGTCATCGAAGTTGTACATTTACCTTTTCCTTTCTCTAATTTTTGTGGATTTGCGTTCAACCAACTTTATCATTACGAAAAAATTTTGTATAACATATTTCCTACTTAATGTATCTATCTCTTATTATATATATATATATATTTTAAATTTTAGGTTACTGATCACACTTGTCTTATTTTCTGTTTATGCATAGTACACAACTAATGTGGAGCCTATAGTTTTTGCAAATAATACTGATTTGTTGACAGAAAGAATAGTTCCATATTGCATTCAAATATGAGTGAGATCACCATGTTGTTTTGAAATTATTTTTGTATAGCTCTTTTGTTTATGTTGAATGTCAAATATCTAACATGTGCATGTCTTGTGTTTCATACTTTTTAACAGATAAAGACAATTTCAAGTAGTTTTTTTCTTATTGTACTGTTTCATCATGCAGCTGCTTTTACCATTTATGTATCTTCCTGATTACATGGGATTTTGTGTCATATTTCTCTTTTGGAACATTGAGTTGAAGAATTGATCATCAAGTTTTTTTTACTTGTTTTCTGCTTCTGTTTGCAACTTAGCATCGCCCTTGTTGACTGTTGTTCTGTATTATAGCAATATAGTCTGCATTTTGGATGTACATCAGTGGGGTAAATTCATTTGTTCTGACTATTCTTATATATATATATATATATATATTATATATATATATAGAAGAGAATCTGCAGTCTCTTTTTTTATTTTATTACTCACCTTCTCTAATTACATCTCTGCCATCGAAGAATCAGGGGAAAGAGGAACCCAACGGGAGGATGGAAGCCATTCCAGCTTCTTCGGTTGAGGAGGCCATACTTCTGTCTGTTCTTCTGCCCGGATCAAAGGATCCCATTCATAGATTAGAGAGGAAGAGTTTTCGTCTCAAATTCACATTCTCTTCCTCCACAGCGATAACAAAAGGTTATCTTTCTTTTCTCTTGCACTCATCGAATGGAGCTTCTAATGTCGACATCTTCTCTCTTGTTCCTTTGCCTGTGATGCCTTTTTTCTCTTTCATTCCTCAATTTTGAAACCTTGGAACTTATCCTTTTGTCGACATCGATGCTCCCCATTGCTGTGATTTTTATTTTTTTTTTTAATTTTTTGTTTCCTCTTTCGGCCTTGTCTTGAATCCTTCTGAAATCCATTCTTTTGGTCTTAAACTACTTTCTCCACAAGTTATTTTGATTGCATTAGGCAAATTACTTGGGACTTTACTGCTAAGTTTCCTAGTGGTGGTCAATGGTTTGTTCGCAATAGAAGAAGTAAGAAAAGGAGAAAAAAAATTCAGAAGGATTCCAGAGAATGACGAAAAAGGAGAAAAAATCTTCACAACAATGGGGAACGTCAACTTCGCTAGAAGAATTGAGTTTATGTTTCAAAATAGAGGAATAAAAGGGAAACAAATGCAACACAATTGGAGGAAAGATAGAAAATGATGTTGAGATCGAAAGCTCTGTTTGGCTAGGTCAGAATGAAGAAAGATTGTTAATTAGGCATGCCTTTTTTTATTTTGGAGGAAGAGCATGCGAATTGGGGATGCACCTTCCTCCCCAAACTCTGAATTCAATTTCAATCCAGGCAGAGGAACGAACTACCTCCTCGGCCAGACAAGCTGGGACGACTTCTTGCCTCTGTCAGGATTCCTTTTCCCTAATACTTTGATGGCAGCTATGTAATTTGGAAAGAGTGAGGAATAAGAATAAATGATCATAGATTCTCTTCAATTTTGATCCTATAGTCTTAAATTTGAATTTGTACGTTAAGTGCATGTAAGTGTAATTGCACTAGATCACTTCCTTATATATATATATATATATATATATATATATAATGTATATATAGGGCTTGATTGGGTGCGATTACACCTTTTATGCTCTTAAGGGTGCAATTACACTTGACAACCATTAGATCTAATCAGATGGCTGCAATTTAGATAAAAGTTTAAGTATTTTATTACAGAAATACCAACTTGGGAAATGATTCTCATTTTGGACTTCTAATTCCCACTTAGGTCTACTTCTTCTATATATATATATATATATACACATTTATGTGTAGGAAACTTTTCTCTACACTTACTTTTTTTCAAAGAAAAAAGTAAGGTATTGTCATAATTGTGAGGGGTATTTTTGTAAAAGTGATTAAAATTACAAATCACTTTTATAAAAATGCTTCTCATTTCTTCTTTAAAAAGTGCGTGTAGGAAAAAAATTCATATATATATATATATTAGAGGGATGTTACATTACAGTCTAGTTTTCTTGTAATTATGGAGTTCAACCCTTAATGGTCTAGTCAAGCTAAAGTGTGACCTTATAAAGTTTTTTTACAAAATTAGTGGTTATTTATTCATATAGCATAAGAATGAAGAAAGTTTTTTCTTGTTCTACTTCAATGTGTTCATTTTATGGAGTTTGGACTCCAACCAAAGACAAGAGCATAATGACTTTATTGCTGTCAAAATAGCCTGCTGCTAGTAAGATGAATATGAAAACTGTATTCTTCATTGCTACTTCCACAGAAAAAATCTGATTTTCCTGGTAAACATAGAATCTCATGTGATTTCTGGGAGGGGCACTTAGTATAGCAATGAAAATTGGAGTGGCTCTTGATTTGATTCTAATTAATGGTGAGGGTGATTATGATGAGGTATCTATTCTTCGGCATGCAAATAGAACTCAGTAAACTTAGAACATGGCATGAGTGCAAGTACGACAAATTCTAAAAGGGTTGGTAAGTTAGCAGCACAAGCAGGTACACTATCTACAACAACATCCATTACCGGTGGTATATCCTGAAAATTGAAGGCTTAGGAATGGTTACCACATCAGTACATCTTTGTATTTAGAACTGCATCAAGGACCACTCTACTTTCATTTGTATCAGGCTGTCTTTACCAAGAAGGTCAAGTAGGTCAATTTTGTGTTACGATTTCATATTTCTTGCTTTGATTCTCATAAAGTTTGAGAAGTCAAAGGCGGATCTAGTTATATCCTGGTAGGGGAAATAACCAGATTGAGTAGCTGAGATCTTTCTATGCCAATTATGATTGAAGTGCTTGGAGGCTGGGTTTGGCACTAGAAGTGAAATGGAACTCGAGAAATTGAATGAGGGGTAACAGATGGTGCTGTATGTTTGGGGTTCTGTTGTGGAAATTGTACGACTACCCTGGATTTCCCCTTCTACGTGAGCATATTTACCTTCGGCCAACTTGTACATAACTGATTCGTTGTTAATGTATCTTCTTGTTGTAGTTTGAATAAGTGTCGTCCTTTGTGCTGCAAAGTTTATATTTGCAGACAAGACTGATGTTGATGAAGAGTGAGTAGACCCATCTTGGAGAACTTGAATCTTATGTGTCCGATATTTGTCCCAACTAGTCTTGTGGAAGAAGCATTTTGTTTAGCAAGTGTTGGAGTGGGAGTGGCCATGTTGACCTAAGTTTGTTTTTTCTTGTTTATTTCGCAGAGTTATTATCATGCAGATGCATCTAGAATTTGTGTTTGTTGCTCAATACTCTGGAATCTGGATGGTGAATTATTTGTATATTATTTATAAAATATGTTTTGAATAATTAATTATACAAGTTTTGTGACTTGCTGTTTGTCGTTCCCTGAAGTTTAGCATTACCCAGCGTCACAAAATGATCAAAAAGCACTTCATGAACGCTTAAGCATTGGGCACGATCTTGTTCAGTCTCGATTGTAGAACTCACTTGATTTTATACGAATAGGACAGTAAATAGATTGGTTGGATAACAAGGTTTCATGAGTGACTCGTAAGACCATTAGCACAGGAATTATCAAAACTTTTATTGGATGAGTTGGTAAATCTTGACCCAGTCAGATAATGCTAACTATAACGGACCTGTTTATTGACCTGAACTCAACCCGAGTTATAATCGGCCTCAAAAACTGCTAAGTACAGCAGGAGGTATTAAGATCTTTTGACACCAATCCAAGTCTCTCACTGGTTAGTCTTTCATTTAGTATTTTTTTATGTTTACCATTATCTAGCCAGTAATGGTTGGTAGGGTGTAAACTATAAACGAAAGAAACCAACTAAGCTATTTCTTCTTCGCCATATTAATGGTAAAAACATAACCATCTAACCCCATCGGACTTTATGGAAGTGATGCTCTATATGTATAATAAAACTTTATAACTTTATAGCAGGCCAACGATTGGCTGGGGGGAGGGAAAAACATAACAATCAACAAGGCCCACTAACTGTACTAGCCCACTATCTGTTTTAGCCCATTTTCTATGTAAGCCCACTAACTGTACTAGCCAACTAACTGTACGAGCCCACGAACGCCTGATCACTAGTCTCGAAAGTCAAGCGCACACAATGACACAAACGCCTCACATTAGACATTACTGGAATAGAGCCCGGAAGACCGCGAGCGGGAAAACGGCGAGACAAAATTTGAAAGGCGGCTTCAGGCTATCAGCCTCTCACTACGCTCTCGCAAGTCGCAACTCGGCAACTCTTACCGAAGTTGAAAATCAGCATTCTCGTCGACTAATCTTGTCGGGGAAGGGTTCAGAACTCTTCTCCGAGTTTCGTTGTTCCCATTTACAGATTTTTCGTCTTCTGCTTTTTTCGAAGGATAACCTCAGAAATCTAGGGTTTTTGGCGCCCAGAAGTTCAGAAGGGTATGGGAAGTTCGCCTCATTAATATGAACGACAAAGGAGAAGGAGGCGAAAGCGGTTCCAAATTTCAGTTTCTGCAGGCAAATCGCGATCTTGAGTCGAACTGGGCAGTTGACCTTGCCAAGAAGCTCGAAGATTACCTTTTAAAGATTTGCTCCGGAGAAATCACCAGTGAAGAAGATGGGAATTTATCTATTAATTTCGCTGAAGGTTCACATTTTCTTTCTTTTCTTTTTTGCTTTCTCCTCCTTCCTGCCCATGGTATCCATTTCCATAAAGAGTGTTGCTGTAGTCTAACTTTCGGTGTATGCAGCTGCCCTCCTCATCCAAGGATCCATTCAAGTGTATAGTAGAAAAGTCGAATATTTATATTCGTTGGTTCTACACGCCCTGGAGTTCATGTCACAGAAAAGGTAGCAGTTTAGCATTTTTTTTCTGCACTCCTTTAATTTCTTTTTACTACGCTCAAACTGTTAAAGAGTGCAAACTCGTGATTCTTCCTTTTCTTTGCCTGAATAGGCTCTTATGTACATATCGTAATTGTGCATATTTGAAATTTTTAGTCGCCCTGGAGTTTGTCTGTGTGGTTGTAGTGCAAACAAGAGGAGCATCCTCTATATATCTGCTTGATACTTTCCCTTTCTTCTTATGGATACCTGTAGCAGCGTCAATGAGGGATTGGGAATGGATGCTGCCTATTCACCTTTTTTTAATGAAAATTATTAAGATTTAAAATTGTGTCATGGCAACTATCTGGTTCAATTGTCAGCGATTATGGTTGAACTGTTTTGAGTTGGACCTGGGCACCTGTCTGGGGTGATGGCTATGTTGGAACATTGGCTTTAACATGAGAGATTTAGGACTATGATCACTGTGACATGAAGTAGCAAGTATTATAAGACCCTGGGGTGGGTGGAAGGGATTAAGGATTGATTGTCTTTGAAGTCTTTATTTCCACTTCTGATTAGTTGGCTGTGGGTGCTGTTGATCAAATTAGAGCATGTAATGGTTGTTCTGCTTTTGACCAGCTAAGAATGTTACATGGACATAGAAACTTCATGATTGGGACCTTTGAAGTGTCTCTTCATTGGAGGGGTTGAGCTGGGTTGACATTAAACCAATTTTTTCTTTACAAAGTTGTTTAGATTATAGAGAAATATCTTCGGCAAATTTGATGCACTTGCTTTTTTTGAAATTCAATATCGCTGTGAGTCTCCTGATAGTTAAGGGTTCTACTGATGGATCTGGTCGATTCGAGGAGGATAATTTGTAAATACTATCATGCATTTTGCTACTAAATGCTACTAAATAAATTCTGTGTGGCTGTTTCATGGTGTTTATTTCTTTGAAAAACTAATCAGCATTAGGAATTTCATGTTACCCCATATCAGAATCTCATGCTGGGTAGTGTTTAAGAAAAATGATGACAATTGTTTTGAGAAATGTTTTTGTTGATCGCTGTGTGGCCTAACTTGTTGACATAAGTTTGTTCTAGTGTTATTTAGCTGTGTTGTAGCATATCTTTTTCATTCTGTTTCTCATCTGTTAATATTTTTTGCTTTTTTGTTGTTTTTTTTTTCTCTAATCTGCATGAGCAGGCAGGATCTGGAGGTGAACAACTCATGTCAGCAGAGTGAAAGAGAAGCTCTTGCATTTGGTGACGTGGATAATGAGGAATTCTTGGGTTTAGATGAAGTGCCAGTGGAGGCAAAGAACTGCTTAGATGATGGTTCAGATGAAGAAAATACAGCAAATCATTTCATGAAAGCCCCAGCAAACATGCTTGTGATGGAAGGAGATTGTTTGGATTCTGGTGGTGATGCTGGTGAATTGGATTCATATCTGGTACTATAGTTTTTCACCATTTTTTTTCTTTTGAAAAATTTCTCCTTTTGTGTAAAGATTCATTGTCTTGATGGCACCAATGGGATTATTGAATTTCCAGTGTTTGATTGCAGTTAGCCACCAACAATCTTTATGAAGATTTTGTACTACTGGATCCTTCTGACGCAGGAGCTGTTTATGACTTTATTCAAGGGAGTGGAAATGCTGGGAAAAACACTGGTGTAGGGGGCAGTTCAGTGAGGTTGAGAACTCATAGAAGTTCCATGCAATCTCCATTTAGACGATCTGGGGGATCATTGCATAAATCAGGCAATGGGAAAAGGCCTGAGGACAATGCAAAACAAACTTTGGGAATTAATATAGACTTTGAAACTGACAATGACAATTTTTGCTCTGAACGTCAGAGAGATGACTTTTCAGAGGGCAATGTGCACCATGAAAGGGAGCCTGATGGTGAATATGCAGAGGCAAGGGATGATTCAGATGATGAAGAAGACGATCCATGGAAACCTTTAAATCCTCATGAATGTGGAAATTTAAAAATTAAATCATTTAAAAAAGGTTACTTTACCCTTCAATGGTTCTGTTTTTACTATCAACCTTGTTGTGTATTTCATACACTGGATTATGCTGATTGTATAGTTTGGTTCAAGCAGGAAAAATTCGTAACCGCAGGATAAGTTCTATATGGCAGAATGGTATAACCTTGCAGTTTCCTCCTGCAAAACTGGATGGTCCTAAATGCCCTGAATTTGGCGACATGCTGAAATTTCGACCAGAAGACCTTGAAGAACCACTAAATTGTCAATCCTTTTCACTCTATGAAAAAGTCTGTGTTATAATGTCTTTTCTTATTAATATGTAATCAGTTATTGAGTTCATTTAATCATAAGAGTTTCTTGTTGCAGTTAAGAAACTCCCTTCTAGTGGGGCAAAGTAGAACTGGTGCTGATTCTAATGGCTTTGAAGGTGGCAATGAGAACATGTGTGAAAATGATCTCCCTGAATTTGAGCATGATGATGTTGGCTTTCAGGATCATGCGTATATGGATGATGAAGTACCCCTACCCTCTGAAAAGGTTTTCATATATTTGGGTTTATTTTCAGTGCTACATGTTGGATGTAATCCCTTATTTCCAGTTTCCCTTTAGGTTTAATTATAATAAACCTGTGATGATTATGCAGCAAAATGAAGATAATTTTGATACCAATGAAGCTTTTGAGCCAGAAGAACCATGTTCTCAAGCCAGTCTTGAAGATCTCTGCCGCTCACATTTGGTATGATGAGTTTTTCTGATAATAATTTTTTTGTAAAAGTTTTGTGAACTGCTTGGAACTCCTTTAGATACTCCACTGGTAGCAGCGCTTTCTGTTACTTTCCGTTGGTATTTTCTTAATAGTGTGCTAGGTGCCATTGTCAGGGATAATTCGGTCATTAAAGGATATTATGGGTCTTAGTTGTAAAGAGTGCCAGCCTAGGGTATTTGTGTCATCTTTGTGAAAAAAGACTAAGTTGACTAAAATTTAATTTGCTGGGGGTATTTGACATTCAGCCTCCATTGAAATTTGTTTCTTGTTTTCTCGTGTTTTGTTGTGCAACTCTGAAATTCGGGTACTCTTTTCTTTGACCAAGACATCTCCTTGTAGATCGAGTTATCATCCATGCTATAAAAGTGTTTTTGTGATTGCCTGACTTGAACCGAGGGTTATTAGTGGTTTAGCATTGTGGACATTGATGTTCAGGTCTCTCTCTAGGGTTATGAATGGGTTACATTAGCTTGGGCTTTCCTTGTGTAAGCTGTATTAAATTTGCATTTAGAGACATCTCCAAGTATGCAGCTTAAGGAGCCTTTTGTTCCTTTTTTGTTATTTTTATTCTTTAACAACAAAGAAAAAGAAAAGGTAAAGAGGATGAGAGAAATGACTGAGTTAAATGGGAGGACGTGTTGCTGTGTCACCTCTTACCTTCTTGGCCCATGTGCCAATTCATTTGCTTCTAGGAGCATGATGCCTACTAAATTTTTTGGTCTTCAATTTCATAGTAATCAAATATACTAACATATATCTGATTTTTTTCACCACCATTCACATATAAATCTTAACCTTTGAACGATGGGCTTGAAATATAGGTCATACAAAAGGTGTCCAACCTAAATGGGGGAACTAGGCTTAGCATACTTGTCACCCTTTTCTAACAGGCTCCATAGTACCCCAGAATGACTGGTTGAAGTTTGTAGGCCTTTTCTTTGCTAATAGCCACAAATATTTCTTGATATAATCCTATATGATTATTCATTCAGATTATAGTTGTTAGTTTTGGAACTCAAAAAGTATGTACCTTCAAAAGCATTTTTGAAGTTATCATGGCCTGGTCAGATTGGCTTACTGCTCATATAATTGGTTAAATAATTTTGGTTGCTAACAAGTGAAACACATGGAAATTCGAATTATGATTTTGCTGTTCCTTGTTTCCCTGTAATCACAACTTAGAATTACTGATTAATACAGTTATGTTGTTTTCAATTGCTTGGCATTTTAATTTATATATTATGAAAATATCCTGATGATTAATTGTTTGGATATCCTTTTGAATATATTTAGCATTGTTTCAGCTTCTTGTATTGATTAACTTGGATTAAATTCCCTATTCTATTTCCTCTATGCATTTTATCGCCAAGGATTAAGTGATTTATTTTTAGTTTTGGAATTGTAATTGTTTTCCTTAGCCATGTGAAATGTAGGATTGCCATGATTTGAACTTCTCCACTTTTGCACAATTTCACCATAAAGTTTATTGGGAAGCAGGATGCACTCCTTGCCAACATTGCTGAAACTGAGAAGCAAACTGAATTGGCTGCTCGCGTTTTGACGTGGAAGCAAGGAATTGAGCAAGCAATGGAAGAACAAGTATATTTGATTACTACTTTTTAAAAAATTAATTATGTTGTTTTTTCGTTATGCATTTTATATTGCATGCTGTCTTGTTTTTCAACAGGATTCACATCCTCCATTTGACATCCATGAATATGGTGAGCGAGTCCTGGAGAAGCTATCTTTAGACAGTGATAGCAGTGCTGTCATGTCTTTTACGGATGTTGTTCTCGGACAAGCAGATTATGATGTTGCAAGGACTTTCAGTGCCGTTCTGCAGCTGGTAACACCTCAATGACTAGTGTTCAAAAACCCGTGCTGCTTCTTTTAGATGTTTTGTAAATCCTTCTTTGTGGCCATAAGACTTGAAGCTCAAACTGTCAATGGAATTTCCAGGTCAACAACAGAAAAGTTGACGTCAAGAGAGGCGATTCTGATGGGGCATGTGTTTGTTATACAGCTGAACATCCTTTCTCAGTGCAGCTTCTTGGCCCTGGCAAGGAAGGGGTAGTGGAGATGAGCTCAGCCAAAAGGAGATTGAAAAAACTTCCATCTGTCAGTTTGTTGTTATCTACTTCACCTGGAAAATCTTCAAAACAACCTAATAGAAGCATATCTGTAAAGCTAGGAAAGGGCAGTTCAATCAGGTGTACACCTGAAGGCAAAAGGAGGCGAAGATCTTGCATGGTTGAACCTGGTTGAGTTACAATCACGACTGGTTTGGTTGTAACGTCTTAGGCAGGTAAGGTACCGGCATCTCCAGCGTCTCCATTGTGTGCTTTTACTGGCCTTTTGTATCATTCCACTTTCTTAGTAATTTTCAGTCTAATCACCAGTAAAATTGATGCTCATTGTAATGTAATTTAAGTAACCTTAGGTTAGCTGTATTTAGCGTGCTACTTTAGGTCTTGTAACGGCTTACAAATCCAGTGTTCAGTTATTGATGGAAATGAGTTATTGTATCATGTAAAAATAAAAAGCCTTCTGTATCACCTTATTGCTATCCAAGACAATATTTTCTTCAATTTCAATTAAAAGTGCTAACTGTTTATAAGTTATTTGGTTGATTAGAAAGCAGATTTGTGCTCACTTGTAAGATTGTAATATATAAACAGTCACCCCTGTTTTTGAGGTTTAATTCTCAAGCATAGCTCTTGAAAAGAAAAGCATATGTATGCCAAATACTGTCAAGTGATGTTGTGTTTTAGAACAAGGCCAAGTTTCACTTGTAAAAATGATGGTAATAAAATCGGTTAAACTAGAACGTTGAAGAGCTGCATAGTAAGTCCAGGCCAAAATAAACTAGAGTGTCTCTGAACGCTCTACTGGCTTCTAAAAATCCATGCATGGTGTCCTCGCAGCAGCTTTGCATAGGCTGGGGATGGGATTTTACAGGGAGACCCATGATGAGGTTGAAATTTTAAACACCAAGGTGCTCTAATTTTTGTTTTTCATGCTGAATCATAAGACTATGAAATTATCGAGAAATATAAGAAAAACTGTGTTCAAGACAACAACCTAAATTGTTTTTAGGAATTTCTATATTTTAAAGTGAGTCATCGTCTCCGATCTTGCAGATATAAGACTTTGGGTTTCAGTATGAAAGAAGAAAATGCTATTAAAATTTTTAAGATAATGCATATCTCTGTTTACTGCTTATATATAATCTATAAGCACAGAGGAACTATTATGATTCAAAAGAGAAAGCAGCTGTGATAAGATTTCCGGACTGGATTTTGATTTATGCTCGTACGTATGGCTACTAAAATGCCACATCTCGTTAAATGCCATTCAAAAACTAAATCTGAAAGCAGCTGTCATATATAGTTGCATGTGTCGACGTTACAAACCCAGGATCATCAATACCATTAAGGGCCGGAATTAATACGGATGCAGCACGTTATATATATATATATATATATATATATATATATATCTATATTCATCCGTCCAAGGAGTTGGTGATGTCCAAAATGATTTGGCACAGCTTCTGGAACTGCTGACTCTGATCTTTTATGGCGGACGTATAACCAGGCTTCTGCAGGAAACCCGCCTCGCAGGTCTGCACATCGGCGATGGCGGCATTGACCCATGCGACGACGTCGTCGAAACCCTTGGAATCGAGAGCGGCGACGGAGTCATCGATCTGGTCGACGGCGTCGATGTAGCGCTCGGAGCAGTCGGTGTAGCACTGCATGAGGAAAGGGTCCTGGTCGGTCTTAGAGAGTTCGGTAACTTTGGTGGCCACGTCGGCGCCGTAGGCGGTGGTGGCTCTGAGGACGTTCGTCAGGAGGCCCTTGAGGTCCGCCGTCATGCTCGTGGGGTCGGATTGCAGCGTCGAGACGCAGAGGTCGTATTCGGATGTGTTCTTGCATGTGAATTGGATGTATCCGAGACCCGCCTCCGTATCGGAAGCCAGCATGGTGTGAGCTTGTGAGATGATGAAGAGGGCGAGGAGGAGGAGGAAGTATGAATTACGGCAAGACATGTTTTTAGCTGTACGTAACGGGGGGGAGGGGGGTCTCTCTCTCTTTCTCTCAATCTCTGCAAGGCTAGCTAGCTTACCGTCTCGTTCGTAGTCCGGCGACCGGAAAATGTATACTTTATAGACGCCGGAAAGGAAACGAAACTGTTTTGGAAAGCGTTAGGAAGTTGCTGCTGGTTCCATGGAGTCGACGGAGAGTTTTGAGGGTCGGATCAATTAGGCAAGAGCTGTCGAGGTATAATTGGCTGGTTGAGAGTTATTAATCAAGTGGGATTTATTATGAATTCTGTCGGATGCAAGATTGCGAGGAAGACGGAGGACCATTCGAAGACACATATATGAGAGCGAGGCTGTAGATCTATCTCTTCTCTTTTTAGCTTCTTCAGTTCCATCTCCGTGTTTTGCTTTAACTGTAAACTATATATAATCGTGAGATCGACGACGACCCAGTCTACCAATTACGTACCTCATCTCTAATTAGCCCATTTATATGTAGAGAATTACATGATAATATATGCAAATTAATCCATGATCAGTAGTACTACGTACATGATAATATATGCAAATTCAGATCTAGGCCGTTGAAATCCAAATCTCAGCCATTTAATCTTGGCAAAATTAGATCAACCATTTGCCCTTTTGTTATGGTCATAGACACAATGTATTATAAAATACTGAGATAGAACTATTTGTTCTGAACCTGTATTTGAAAACTATATATTGATCAATTAATATAAAAGTAATGCAATGCATTTTTTTTTTCTGTGTTAATACTTTCTATTAGGAAATTAGGGTATAGTAATAAATTAATATTAATATTTTTAATTCTATTATATATATATTTTTTCTGTGTTAATACTTTCTATTAGGAAATTAGGGTATAGTAATAAATTAAAATTAATATTTTTAATTCTATTATATATACTTTAATATTCATATATTTATTCCATGTGTTTCTTTACGTACGTATATGCGTTTCCATGATACGTATTAGTTTCTTTAAATTCTCAAAGATAAATCAGATAAAAAATATTAGAATACAATTAATAAAGTAACAAATATGTTCGTGAATCTTGTGATATATTGGTTTAAAACTATAAATTAATATTCAACAAAAACTAAGAACCAAAAGAGCTAAGGTATTTTAAAGCAAAGGAAAACTAATTAATCAAGAAAATTCTGAGAGAAAAGATTGGTGGGGGAGGGGACGATTCTATGGTCACCCATATCCTGTTAATCGATCAATATGATCCAAAGAGCCAAAGCTTGAATCTACGATTCATCCCTACATTTCAGTTGAGTCCCCTGCGAGAACCATCAGAAATCTTCGGGGAATGGGGTGAGAAGTCGATTGCAATCCAGTTGCGTTGTTTATTCTACATCTTCAGAGGGAGAGAAGCTTCTGTGAGTTACAGAGAATAAATCGTCTGTTGTGGCAATCCATCATCGTATCCTTAGCCATTTAACATATCCTTTCAATCCGTTCCCCATCTATAAATAGCCCTTCTATTGCCTTCTCTTCCTTTCATCCTGGGTCGTTTTAATTTATTGAGAATTATTAATCCTTTGTTTCTTGTGCTTAGCTAAATCATTAATTACGAGGTAGGAAGGAAGAGTACTATGGCGATGATGAAGAATATGGGTGTCTCCCTTTTTGTTCTCGCTTTGCTCTTCACATATTCTGGAGCAAATGCGGCACGAGTAGTACCGGCAGTTCAACTCGACGCCGACTCGTCATCATCGTCTCCGGCAAATCCAGGGGAAGGACTCGCTTGCCTCGGTCCGATACTGAGCCTCATTCCATGCGTCGACTTCCTTTTGGGATCGAGCTCCAACCCCTCCCCTGCATGCTGCATCGATCTCACCATCTTCACTGATTTGAGCCCACAATGCATCTGCTTGCTCACCGACGGAGGTATTTCCAACTACGGCCTCAACCTGCCCAAAGCCAAGGACCTTCCCAAGGCCTGCAACATCGATGCTCCTAAATGCAACTAATTATATATATATTATATAGTAAGTGGTCTCCGTTTCTTAATTAATTTGCTTCTTTATCTCTTTCCGTCCCATTTCACATTTTCTTCTCTCGATCGGTTTATATACCCGGCCCTTAGATTTTTATGTATTAATATTATTTAGTACTATTCTGATCTTGCCAGCAGGTTCAAAAGGCTGGGTCTTTAATTCTCCTGCCATGCATTCAACGACGACGTATATCGGCTCTTTATCTGCAAACTTAATTCAGTCTCTTCAATTAGCTAGCTAGTACTTTTTTACCAACAGTCTAGTTTTTATTTCTTTATTCTCATGTTATACAAAGATTTGTGATAGTACTGAATAAATAGAAACACTTGGATCGATGAGCAGGGTGTATATATATCTGAAACATTAATTTTCTAGAAATCTTAATTTAAACGATTACTTCCAGATGACTTCTGATTATGTTCATAACGTTGGCAGGTTTCTATATGTAAGATTACAGTTCTCAGTTAGTGCATATATATATATATATCTACGATGTTGAATGAGTTCCCATTAACCAAGCATGAACTGTGTAACAAAGTTTAATTTAAAAGAAACTGACGGTCACTTTCCATTAATATATATTATCCAATCTTGAACCTTAATTATCTCCCTGGCCTTTTTCTAGAATCCAGACCCAGTACTAACTACTACATCAGATTCACTGAATAAGATGGGGTGGGTCAGGCGCTTGAATGATATTAAACTTGAAAGACCAGCACTACTCACTGAGAACGATTGGAGTTATCTAACTAACAATCGCTAAGAGAAAAATTTTCAAATGTCTTCTTTTCCTTGTTTAAAGCAAGAGAAAATTCTTGAAATCCTCAACTTTGCTACATACCTTTAAAATCCAGTTCACTTGCATCCATGAGTCCTTTGCTTAATTTGAACCATCCATGCATCGACCATGCGTCTTGAGAATGCATGGTCATTATAAAGCAAACATAAGAAATAAACTGCAGCACGCGAAGTTAATATATTTTGGTATGAGAGAAGCCGTGCAAAAAGCTCTCACCTAGGGAGGGTTTCACAGGCGAACCAGATCACGAGGTCCGTGGTCGAGTGGACTACGGATCTGATGGCCGGGGTCCATTTCTTGTTGTTTTCAGAGATCTTTTTCCTCCTTCTTCACATCCATGGAAATTTGAACACCGCGCGGCCTTTATATATACGTGTGAGAACAGTTCTCAACATATATAATATTCCCCGCCTTTCACCTGCTTCTTCACTTTACTTCACCTGCTTCTTCATCTTCCCGCCATTCAAGCTTGTTGCCGTCTTTAATTTCCCCTTGAAACAGCTACTACATATATTGGTCGATTTGATCGAGGGTATTCATCAATATTTGAGGTTCCAGTTAGTAATTAATGGCGAATTACCAGTACTACTCTTCCGAGGATGGCTACATTGATCGAGAGAGAGAAGTGAAAGAATTCGATGACTCCAAAATCGGAGTGAAAGGCCTCGTAGACTCCGGAATCACCACCATTCCCCGTTTCTTCGTTCACCCACCCGAGAATCTCAATGGCGCCAAACATAATCCATCTGCAAATCATGACCATCCACATCAAATCCCCGTCACCGACCTCTCCGCCCTGATCAATAACTCTGACGCCCACCCGGGCCGCAGAACCCGAATCGTCCAACAGGTGGGAGACGCGGCTCGCCGGTTCGGTTTCTTCCAGATCGTTAACCACGGCATTCCCATCTCAGTCATGGACAGTACGATTTCTGCAATCAAAGCGTTTCATCAACTCCCAACGGAGGAGAAGAAGAAGCAGTACGACCGGTCTCGCAAGGGCGGCGTCACCTACGCCACAAACGCGCATCTTTTTCAGTCCAAGGAGGCCACCTGGCACGACACGCTCGGGGTCCTCACTTCCCCTGTTTCGCCCGACTGGGAGAGGGTTCCGGCCGTCTGCCGCCGGGAGTTAATGGAGTGGAACGCGGAAATGAAGAAGCTCGGGGAAGTATTGGCTAGGCTGTTCAGTGAAGGGCTTGGATTGAAGCCGGAGAGATTGGAAGAGTTGAAGTGCTTGGAATCGAGGACTCTGGTGGCCAATTGCTACCCGCACTGCCCACAGCCTCATTTGACGCTGGGACTCGCCTCACACACCGACCCTCGTCTCTTCACCATCTTGTTGCAGAGCGAACTGGGGGGTTTGCAAGTCAAAATGGAGGATGGTTGCTGGATAGACGTTAAACCCATGCATGGCGCCCTCGTCATTAACGTCGCTGATCTTCTCCAGGTAAGAAGATCACGTAGTACATGACCACAATTAATTTCCAATTTATATACTGCTTAACTAATTAATTAATTTATAACAAGTACTGCGCGATCTGTTTAATTAATTTGAAGGTTATTTCGAACGGGATTTACAAGAGCGTTGAGCATCGGGTGTTGGCTAATTGTCACAAGGAGCCGCGTGTTTCGATCCCAGTTTTCCTGGGGCCGTCGGAGTTTGGAAATTCTGGACAGATCTACGGCCCGCTTCCGGAACTCGTCTCCGAGGAGAAACCAGCTCTATATCGAAACTTTACGATTCAGGAGTACATGAAGGACTTCTTTAGTAATGAGCTCGCCGTTTTAGTGAACAAGTACAAGCTTATCAGTAATTAATGTCCGATATATATATATATATATATATATATATATATATATATATATATATATATATATATATATATATATATATATATATATATATATTTGGTGTCACAGAAAATAATTATCATAAGTTGAGGAAGATATAATAATTAAGTTGGGAATTATGCAGTGTATATTTAATGATGTATGTGTCCATTCTCTAATCTTTGAGCTATTTGTCACTAGTCTTGCCCGAACTAAAAATGACATTATTGTAATTAACTAATTGCCACCTAAGTATATTGCGCAATTAATCTTTTAAAAACTCGGGGGATTTAATTAACTGATTGACACCTAAGTTTAGGATAAGAGAGACCTTTCATTTTTTAGAAACTCGAGGGATTTAGAACTTTAGAGAAAGAAGAGGGAAGAATTATTTAGACAGAAGCGAATTTTATGAGCATTTTATGAGAAAGTTAGACACAGTAAACACCTAATTAAAGAGTACTTTCATTTTTCACTCGCGTATATGGATTCTCAAAGATAAATCAGACAAGAAATATTAGAATATAATAAATAATATAACAAATACATGTTTTTAAATTTTTTTGAATCTTCTTGTGAATATTGCTTTAAAACTTCAACCAACAAACAAGAAGCAAATGAGCTAAAGTTACTAAAAGCAAAGGAAAATCCAACAAAATCCGAGTGAAAATGCAAGATAATCCACTTGCGTTGTTTTTGTTCTACATCTTCAGCTTCCCCGTCAATGTTGGAGATTGAGAGAAGCATGGATCCTGTATATATAGTTGCAGGATCGACTAAATCGTCTGTTGTACCAATCCATATATATTCGCGATCGATATCGGGCGCGCCCGATCCTTAGCCATTTAACATATCCTTAATTTGAATCCGTTCCATGTATAAATAGCCCTTCTATTGCCTTCTCTTTATTTCATCCTGGATTGATTTAATTTCTTGAGAATCAATCTTTAGCTTGTTATATTGTTGTGTTAGCTAAATCATTAATTACGAGGTAGGCAGGAAGATTGAATATGGCGATGATGAAGAATATGGGTCTGTCCCTTTTTGTTCTCGCTTTGCTCTTCACATATTCTGGAGCAAATGCGGCACGAGTAGTACCGGCAGTTCAACTCGACGCCGACTCGTCATCATCGTCTCCGGCAAATCCAGGGGAAGGACTCGCTTGCCTCGGTCCGATACTGAGCCTCATTCCATGCGTCGACTTCCTTTTGGGATCGAGCTCCAACCCCTCCCCTGCATGCTGCATCGATCTCACCATCTTCACTGATTTGAGCCCACACTGCATCTGCTTGCTCACCGACGGAGGGATTTCCAACTACGGCCTCAACCTGCCCAAAGCCAAGGACCTCCCCAAGGCCTGCAACATCGATGCTCCTAAATGCAGCTAATTAATTAGTAAGTTGTCTTTGTTTCTTTTTTAATTAATTTGATTCCTTAAAATATCTTTTCCTTCACATTTCTCTTCTCTCAGTTGGTTTTATCCTTATAGTATTTGTACTAATTAGCATTAGTACTATTTATTGATGTTGCCACTGCAGGTTAAATTAAGAAGCCGATCGAGCGATTGTTAATTCACCTGCAATTCAAACATGCAGATGGGCGCTCTAATTAGTCTGGCTAGCTAGCTACCCAACTTCTGATGCTCCTTTGTCTAGCTAGGAATTAATATTTCTATGGAGATTAAGTTACTTTTATATACCTACAGTATTTACCTTTGTCTTTCTCAAGGAATGTTTCTAGAGAGATTAACATTAGTGATTCATATGTAGTGCTATCGTTGCATTGGTCTTGGGTTCGGCTCACTACTACTAGCTATCTGCTTCTTAATTAACGATTTTGTTTTTCACGTTCAGGAATATTTAATGTAATGCTGTAAAAATCGCAACTAAATAGTTTTTCGGTACTAGCTAGTTTTGCCCGATCGCTTAAAATATTGACAATTTTGTAACAGATTGCCATCTAACTAAGTATACCCAAAATGGAACTTTATATGCTATGGCTTACGTACGTTCACCATGCATTGATAGTCACAGTGCATTTTATTTGTCACCATGCATGTATACGTACGGTACTGATCTTTACGATGTTTCAGAATTAGGTCGATCGATCGAGTACTCTTTAATTCATGGCCGGCAACTTCAACTACCTCGCTCGATCAGATAGCTTCCTTCTGCTTTATCGCTAAGTCACATACACGTTCTTTTTCTTTTATCGATTAGTCTCATGTTCTAGAAAGAAATATAAAATAAAGAAGACTCCTTTCTTTGTCCAATCATAGCATGCAGGAGCTTAGACAAACAAAGGGGAGTAACGCTTTCGAGTGAGGATCGGATTGTCGCCCTTGTAATACCAATTAATTTAAGTGCCTTTCGTTGCATTCCTGGCAAGGTGGACTCTTCTAGTTCATGGGTTCGGCTGAGAAAATCTAGAAAGAAAGAATGTCTTGTAGGTTTCAATCACATAATTAAATCTATTAATGGTCTATTTCGAAAACTTTGGTTACTGATGTAAGTCCCAGTATGAGTAATCTAAGACAGGTATTAGACTTTATGTCTAATAAATTAAAATATGTATTATGAAAATAACTATAAATCTTAATTACATCAGCAAACCAATATATACATCATGAATTGAAATAGGGAATATTATATGTGTACCTTTCATCCTGAAGTATTTGGGAATGGAAGAATACGGGATCACCTATTTGACCATGGAGGTATTTATAGGTTTTCAAAGGGTATCTCAATAATTACATTCATAAAGAGATACATCCCCTAAAAGAGAGATACATCCCCTAATTGAATGGATATCCTCTAATTAAAGGGATATATCCCCTAATTGAATAGATACCTTTTAACCTTACCTCTATAGGGGATGTGCTGGCCATTATTCCCTATACCAAATATTTATTTACGTGTATTTAGAAGTGGGCCCCACACCCATAAAATCACGGTGGTTTTGAGACTCCCCCAAAGGTTTAAAGCAGGACGGAGCCGGATAAGGCCTCGTAGACTCCGGAATCACCACCATTCCTCGTTTCTTCGTTCACCCACCCGAGAATCTCAATGGCGCCATACATAATCCATCTGCAAATCATGACCGTCCACTTCAAATCCCCATCGTCGACCTCTCCACCCTGATCAATAACTCCGACAGCCACCCGGACCGCAGAACCCGAATTGTCCAACAGGTGGGAGACGCGGCTCGCCGGTTCGGTTTCTTCCAGATCGTTAACCATGGCATTCCCATCTCCCTCATGAACACTACGATTTCTGCAATCAAAGCGTTCCATCAACTCCCAACGGAGGAGAAGAAGAAGCAGTACGACAGGTCTCGCAAGGGCGGCGTCACCTACGCCACAAACGTGCATCTTTTTCAGTCCAAGGCCGCCACCTGGCATGACACGCTCGGGGTCGTCACTTCCCCTGTTTCGCCGGACTGGGAGAGGGTTCCGGCAGTCTGCCGCCGCGAGTTAATGGAGTGGGACGCGAAAATGAAGAAGCTCGGGGAAGTATTGGCTCGACTGCTCGGTGAAGGGCTTGGATTGAAGCCGGAGAGATTGGAGGAGTTGAAGTGCTTGGAATCGAGGATTCTGGTGGCCAATTGCTACCCGCACTGCCCACAGCCTCATTTGACGCTGGGACTCGCCTCACACACCGACCCTCGTCTCTTCACCATCTTGCTGCAGAGCGAACTGGGGGGTTTGCAGGTCAAATTGGAGGATGGTTGCTGGATAGACGTTAAACCCATGCATGGTGCCCTCGTCATTAACGTCGCTGATCTTCTCCAGGTAAGAAGATCACGTAGTACACCACAATTAATTTCTAATTTATATACTGCTTAATTAATTAATTTATAGCAAGTACTAGTCTGTTTAATTAATTTGAAGGTTATTTCGAACGGGATTTACAAGAGCGTTGAGCATCGGGTGTTGGCTAGCTAATTGTCACAAGGAGCCGCGTGTTTCAATCCCAGTTTTCTTGGGGCCGTCGGAGGTTGGAAATTCTCGACCGATCTACGGCCCGCTTCCGGAACTCGTCTCCAAGGAGAAACCAGCTCTATATAGAAACTTTACGATTCAGGAGTACATGAAGGACTTCTTTAGTACTGAGCTCGCCGTCTTAGTTAACAAGTACAAGCTGATCAGTAATTAATGTATGATATATCTATATATATCTATATATAATATTAAGGTGTCATATAGATATATTTGGTGTGGCAGAAAATAATTATCATAAGTTGAGGAAGATGTAATAAGTTGGGAATCGTTGTATATTTAATTAGGAAAAAAAAGGATTTCAATTATGTGCCGTTTTCAAGAAAGATTGATGTTGGAGAATCCTTTCCTCTTTTATAACCATATGGACAACACCGCCCACTTGTACATCTAGAAAGCAGGTTTAGTCAATGGTTTCATGAAATTGACCGTTGCTTAATGATCAGAGAGAAAGCTATACATAAACTTCTTAAAAACAAATAAAAATCGTGAAATATTTATCAGCTGGCAGAGAAAATTGGTGGTTGAGGGAGCTGGGTAGGATTCTATCGTGCGTGCCTCATCCCAGAAATGAGAAATCATCGGGGAATTGGGAGAGAAGTGGATTAATTCTAACCCACTTGCGTTGTTTAATCTACATCTTCTGGTTCCCCGTGTTAATACTGGAGATCGATGGAGAGAAGCATGGATCCTGTATGTATATATTGTTGCAGATATCGAATAAATCGTAAGCCATACCAATCCATATTAACTCACGATATCGCGCGATCCTTAGCCATTTAACGTATCCTTTCAATCCGTTCCATATCTATAATTAAATAGCCTTCTATTGCCTTCCCTTCCTTTCATCCTGACTTGTTTTAATTTCTTGAGAATTAATCCTTTTGTTTCTTGGGCCTTAGCTAAATTGTTTATTAAGGTAGCTAGGAAGAATACGATGGCGATTATGAAGGATATGGGTGTCTCCCTTTTTGTTCTCGCTTTGCTCTTCACATATTCTGGAGCAAATGCGGCACGAGTAGTACCGGCAGTTCAACTCGACGCCGACTCGACATCATCGTCTCCGGCAAATCCAGGGGAAGGAGTCGCTTGCCTCGGTCCGATACTGAGCCTCATTCCATGCGTGGACTTCCTTTTGGGATCGAGCGCCAACCCCTCCCCTGCATGCTGCATCGATCTCACCATCTTCACTAATTTGAGCCCACACTGCATCTGCTTGCTGACCGACGGAGGGATTTCCAACTACGGCCTCAACCTGCCCAAAGCCAAGGACCTTCCCAAGGCCTGCAACATCGATGCTCCTAAATGCAGTTAATTAATTAGTAAGTTGTCTCCCTTTCTCTGCTCTCTGTTGATATTATCCTTAAAGAGTTTATTGTACTAAACATTTGTACTATATATTGGTCTTACATGCAGGGTAATTGAGAAGGCCGAGCGTTTATTGATTCACTTGCAATTCAAACAGATGGGCTCTTAATTAGCTTTGTCATGAATATTTCTAGAGATATTAAGTTATTTTATTTTATCAGAAATACTATTTATTTTGTTTTTCATAGATGTGGGCCCTTGTTCTACAAAAAAATTTCTGATACATGCAGAAAGGAGTGATAACTTTTTTAACAGCAAATTAATTCATTATGTCTTTCGACTACGTACTCTCCGAACCCCTCAGCAATCAATTATCTCAACTTGAAGGCGAACAGTTGATAGGATTGTCGTGCCCATTCACTAAACTTTGAGCTATTTGTCACTAGGTTTTGACAATATTGTAACTGATTGCCACCTAAGTATACGCAATTAACCTTTGTAAACGATGACTTACGTTCACCGTTAATGATTGTCGGGTTGAAAATTCCGATATATATATATATATATATGAAGATCGAGTTACTTTCCCAAGATCTTTGGAATATAGAAGTAAAGAGATTATGAGAGCCAGTTTCAAGCGAATAACCCTGATGTAATAATTGTATTTTTATCTAGTCTCTAAATTAGTGTCGACTAAATTGATTTAATGAAGCTAGCTGGGCTCCCTGGATTGAATTAATTGGGCAAAGGCTTGAGGAAAATGCAATATTTAAACTGGGTTTTTTAATTTAATGATAACCGGCTTGGAGCTTCGGTGGCTGCTCTGGCGTTTCTGCTGGAACAAGGGGTCAACGTGGGAGGCGTAGGGAGTACTGGTTGGACGGGGCACGGTGGGTTGATACCATCTTCTGCGATGGTCATCGTCTTGAGTGGAACCTTAATTTTCAGCAGTAGCCTCCTTCGCTGCCGCATCCAACTCTTCCTCCTGTAATTAACTCAAAAATATTCTATACCCATTATGATTTAATTAAACAAGCAAGCTAGTACATGCATGATCGAAAAAATCAATCATATCGGATATATGGCAGCTGATCGATTACAGTGGGATCGTGAGAATGGATTATTTCCGGGTCTCCAGGGCCTACTCTGTACCCTGTGCTGGACGCAAGCATCATCCATGGAGACACACACACAGACTTGTTTGCGACATATATATTAGAGAGAGAGGAGTAGATCTAGCAGGATGAGCCAATTACTGAAATAACTCTAGACTGCAATTTTTTACGGTGTTGTTGTGAGTTTCTGAGGCCGCCGATCATCCCCCGGCTTAATTACTTCTTCATTCTCCGGGCGCGACGATCGACGGTGAAGTGGCATCTGCTTCGTGTGACACGTAGCTTAAGCTTTCTCTTCTGAAATAGTACTTCATTAGATGGATGACGGAGGTCAGAGAGAGGAAGACCAGAAGCAAATTAATGTATGATATTTAATACGACGTTCGAGCTAATTCCGATCCCTTTTCGCCGGTACGAGGGTGGAACGTTGGCGCGGGGGAAGGGGTAGAGCACGTCTAGAGGGAAAAATTCCCACTTACACCCGCAAATTAATGGTAGCACGTTTAATTAGAAGGGAAAATAAATGGGGATTTTTGTCTCGATTTCTCTCTTCTTCGCTTCCATCTTTCGCCTTTCTCATGGGTTTACAGAATCCTCAATTTCGTTTGGTTTACAGAATACTCTGAAGCAACATGGTTCAGAGGTTAGCCAACTCTTGATAGGAAACTTGAAGGAGAGTCAGTGATGGTAGACGACCACCTATTCAAACCCATAAATCGTTCCCACAATATGGTGACCCGCCTCGAACCTTTCATCACCAAAATAACGGTGAATATAATGGATCCAATGCTGAATAAAGAAGTGATCGAGTCCAAAATTACGGTGAATATAATGGATCCAATGCTGAATAATACTTACGGTGGAGAAGATGATTTTGCACAATTAATGCCTAGAGGACGGAACAACGTCACTAATTAACATGGAGGCGCGGAAGGACAGAAACGTGGAGGCATCGGATGATCCCCTGGTGTTGTGGTTGGATCGGGAGATGTATTGGTTCTTGCAGTTATACATCGCCATCACCTCTGTCATTAGTCGCTCCCTTCAAATGAGCAGCAGCATTAAGTTGCACCGGTAGTACTATTACCTGATGTAACTGTGGCCAGGGACGGGACCGGGAATTTTCGGACATCTCCGAAGCCGTTGACGCCGCCCATCAACGGTGCGAAGGCGCTTCCGCATCCACGTAAAGATGGGGACGTACGAAGAGGTCGTACGGGTTGGTCCTGAGAAAACCAACCTCATATTCACCGGTGACGGGGCGGACAGCACTCTCATCACCGGAAACCAGACTGTCTCCGATGGCTAGACCACGGAGAAAACTGCCACCCTACGTAGGAAGTTCTCTTCTGAATAAAGAAGTGAGTCAACCTAGCTAGGTCGATCGGCCTCCATGCTTCCTGGTTCGCTTTCTAAGAAAGCTACACATCCAGCATGAAGTCCTTAATCGTCTTGAAGTCTCCGCTTCCATCTTTGTTAGATCACGTTGCGCCAGTGAGCGGCCGGCTGCGGCGGTGGAGATGAGGGAGCCGAGCACTTCAACAGAGTTAGTTACACGGACAAGGAAGAAGAACAACCAGAAAATCCATGCATAATTAAGGAGACGAGCCATGCATTTCTCCTACCGAATCAGGCCGCCGCTGATCGGTCGGTAACCTTCGTTCGGCCTCTTAAATAGGACTTTCTGACTAAAAGTAATAAAAATCGAAAAAAAAAATCTCTGTAACTAAGTAGTAGTAAATTCCATTAACTGAATTGTTAAGAGAGTGGGAAAAAAAAAAAAGTGTCAGAAAAGCTTTTTCTTTAGGTACACCCCATTTCCCCGATTTTAAGTACATCTGGTTCTGTGTCTCTGTTTTCTCCAGAGAGCATACATAGAAAAACAATGCATATATAACGGAGGTATGAGCAATTAATGGGTGTCATGTGAGTAATGAGAATTCATGAAAGAGCTCGCTAAAGCCAGTACCATTGGCTGATAGTGCATGTGGTTGGCTCGATCAGAGGAGGACGTACTACTTGTGCCCACATCAATTAATTGATGTCTCGCCTTTGACTCCCTCTGGTATGCATGGAATCCCATTTGGGAAACTTATCAAAACCGCACTTTAATTTGTTAGATTTTTGAAGTAGAGCTGTGTATGTAATGACTATTCCCTGATCTAAAACATTGGAAAAAACGAAAAAGAAAAAGAAACTCAGCTGTCACGCCGGCAGCAGTACTTAATAATCCCATTAACTGATCAGTGTCAAGAAGCAGGGCAATAAGAGAGAAGAAAAAGATTGTCACTGTGTCAGCCTTCCAGGGGCGCAAGCGAAGAAGCCAGCTAGAAATTCTTTTTCTTTGCCACCGAAATGGAAATGGCGAGCTCCTTCCCCCAAGTTTGAGTACCTCTGTGAAAGCAGAGATCTTGTGTAGAAATAGAACAACAAAGTGGAGGTCTCTTTCAAGTTCTTCCCTCATTAATTGTAAGTAGCGAGAGTTATATATATATGAGAGTAGAACACGAGGCATGCAACGAGTCAAAGTGGATGTCTCTTTCGATCGAGTTCCTTAAATCATCGTAAGTAAAGAGAGTAAAGATTGTAGAAAAACAAGAAAAGAATCAAAGTGGATGCATGTCTCTTTCGAGTTTTGACAAAGATGGCCACCGATCTTATTGGGAAGTTAATTAGGTTTATTATAAATACATGCATGCATGGTGATCCATCTTACTGAATTTTAATTTATTCAGCTCATGAATTGATTAGTGTTTACAGTCACTTATATAAAAAGCAATTACTAATTCTTTAAAATATAATTAAATCAAGTAGTAGAAGAGCATGCACAATATTGCACACCATAATTAATTGCGCGCTGTGCCGCTGTGCGTATGTGAAAGCAGCACAAACCAAACTTAATAATTTGTACACCACCACTGCTGCCTCTGAAATAGCCAGGTTTCTTTCTCCATATAAGGTGTCCTCATTCGGTCGGCCCGCTGCATGCATGGGGTACTGATCGCGACGACAACGTAGCTAGGCGACTGAGCTGCACTTGCAGACACCAGCTGCAGAAGACGACTGATATATACCCATTTTAAGAATATGTGGCAGAAGAGACCATATTAATTTGGATTTTTGTCTTTATAACATTAACTACAATGAATATATATTCCTACAACTTAATTTCATGGTATGTTGCATTATGATATGTTCGCGTCCACGACCAGTCCTTCGATGGAGACATGGCACCCGTGGCAGATAGCTAGGTTACTTCACCCGTGGATGAATCACTTCAACTGAACTCGTAAATATTTTAGATATTAATTTCTAATACAACAATACGAACTATATACAAAAACTTTTAATAATTCAACTTGTTAAGTATATTTCATGCATCTAAAATAATTGTTAACAATTATTTAAATAATTTATTTGTCGTTGTAGGAACAAATTTTGCAAGGCCCGACAAGTACGGTCCAAATCAGCACCGCATGGCCTGGGTCAACAAGTCAAATATTGACCTCAGTCAACCGATTAAATCAAGCCGTCAATCAAGCCTCAACCGAGCAACGGCTGAGATCAAAATTGTCATGTCATCAGCCTATATGGACGACAAGTCATAAAATGAAGCCACATAATTGGTCTACACGTGGATCTTGCCTCGGTCTAAAGCAGTTCCAGGAGACGTTACACAGAAAAAGTCGATGTGGGTTACAACCGCTCTGATATACCCGGTCCACACAGTTGAAGTCATATAAAGCCTATAAGACAATAGGCAAGACATTCACAAAAAGAAAAAAAAAAAAAATCCAGAATCCGAGATCAAAACTCCAGAAAAACAGAGACACACAGAAATACAAAGACGTACGTCCCAAATCCCAAAAATCCCAAATCACCACACCCAAATCAGTGAAAGAGTAACAAGCATTCCTGCCGCTATTTCACAATCAAATTGCCACGAGCCACCAGCTAGATGAACTAGCTCTCACTACGTACATTACAAATTAATGTTAAATCGATTGAAACTTTAAATTTTATCCAATTGACAATTGATGACTGGGATGTGAATGTCTTATTAACAATGTGCCCAAAATGTAAGTTTGGTTACTCATTAAAATTTGTATATATATTTAGATGGTTGCATGTGGGGTGTTAGTTTAGGACCATGCGCTAGTTTGGAAGTTACATTATCATACAATATTGTGTGGCATCCCACATTCATAGGATGGTGACTACTAGATATGGCGAATAAGCTTGAATCCATCAAACCTATCACCTCCTAATTTTATTCTTTTAAAATTTAAAGAATTGCTACGACTCTTATATGCGAGATATGTGATTTTTCGTAATTGAAATTGATGGGTAAATTTTTTATCGATTATTCTCAAATTATAGATATTTTGTATTCCCATTGTTTTATTTTATAAATAAATATTTGAGAATTGATTTATGAAAATATGTTTCCCAAATATTTGGTTAAAACACTACTATGAGAAAATATGTCCCCATTTTTTGGGTACAATATTCGTTATAATTAAAATACATTTAGTTATTGGACCAACAACGAAATATATAAAAATATTTTATTTTATTTATAAATTATTAAATTCAAAATTAAATCTTCCTCCAAAACCAGACAAATTAAGTTTTTAAGACATTGAATTAAACAATTTAATAAAAACATGCGTAGCAACAATTTTGTAATATTTAACAAAACTGCTTGAACAGTGTTCAACAGAAATTTCTTCAAATAAATGAAAACTTAGAATTACTTCATAAGAAATATGGATAAATAAAAAGTTTAAGGTAAGATGATATTTACAACAACCATCAGTAGAGATGATTATAATAAAATGTAAGACCCAACTTATAGATTATTAACAATTTAAATACATGAAACAGCAGGAACCCTCATCTATAGTTTTATACACGTTTAATGAATAATATGGGGGCCATGTTTTCTGAGTGAGTTCAGATCTGGCTCTCACTTGTCTCTTTTCAGAGGCTTTCTAATTCTTTCTTGTTAAGAGAGAAGTTCATTAAAAAAAACAAGGCTCGTTAAGGTGATTCCGATGGTTTAGCAAAAGAGTACCATGAGATTAGAAAACAGACCCACTAACATTAAATGAGATTGCAAACCACCCAACCAATACTCGGCAATGGTACTAATATCATTTAGAAAAGAAATTTAAGTCGAGTTACGTTTCCAGCATCTTGAAGTGATGCGAGTTCCTGCCTGGACAAAATGGCCGAGTAAAGTGATGGGGGAAGAGAAACCGGACACAAATTTTAACGTCGTAAACTCCAAAAGGGGAAACATCCTATTCTATGATAAGAGGCCAGGAGAAAGAAATCATTTTATTGAGTAAAGGAGAGCAAATCATTTTTCACACTATTGATATCATAGAATAGGAACAAAGGCTTGATGAGAATGGTGGTAACTTGTCACCGCTGCATACCCTCCAACTGTTTAACATTACGAGAAATAAATAATACTGGAAAGAAATCAAGTTGCTGTCAAGAAAAAGAGAGAATTCCCTGAAGCAGGGAAATATTAGTAGCTGACAAAACTCGATAAAGCAGAGTATATTGCTGTCAGTAAAAATCTAAACAGGAGTGAAAGAATCCATAGAAGAAAAAAAATTATCTGAAATTCATTAAATAAAGCAAAATAGGCTACAAATTGATAGAAATGATGAAGAAGATATAACAGGGTTCAGCAGTGACAAGTATAAAACCGTTGAGAAAATAAGGAAGAGGATCCACCAGAAGATAGCTTCTCCACAGATTCGAGGCAGTGAGAGATAATCTAATTCATAAAATTAAGAAAAATAGGGTGCTAATTGATATAAGTGATGAAGAAGATGAAGAGGGTTCATCCGCAGTGACTAGTATAAAACCGTTGAGAATAATAACCTGCAACATACACCCAAGGAAGAGGATATTCTTCTCCACAGATTCCAGGCAACATAACCTGCATATACACCCAACGAAGTTTCAACCGCAACCTTTTCAAGAATCATCGCAGCCATCAATCTTTTGGGACCTTTTCAAGAACCTAATTTGATTTGCCTTGATTCCTATCCATGCCTGTGAAGTGAAAACAGACTCCATCCCTGCCATATTATTATTATCTGATATGGCTCAAATGGGCAAACGGACCCAAATTTGCAGTCTTAGCGGCAGGCTTCGCCACTTGCGGAGTCCCAAAGACATTCCAAAATCTCAGAGTCTCATCCCCTGCCGCAGATGCCACCGTGCACCCGTCTGGGCTCTGAGCCATGAACAGAACTCTCGAAGTATGCCCCGTGAGCTCGGCCATCTTTACCATTGATGGGTACTTCCACAAGGTCAGTTGGTTCTCCGTAAACCCATGGGAGCTCAGCAACTCCCTCTCGCTCTTGCTCCACAGCAAAGAGCAGACCTGGGAGCCGGTATCCACCGAGTTCAAGCACGCCCCTGTGTGGGTGTTCCAGAACTTGATGCATCTGTCCCCAGATCCACCACCGGAAGCGAGCAAATTGCTTTGGAAGGGACACCAGGCGAGGGCCTTGACGGCGGCTGTATGGTCTTCTAGTCTGTGCAGCCACTGGGTTGGGGAATTCGAAGAAGAAGCAGATCTGTCCCAAATGTAAAGGAGGTTGTCGTTACCTCCACTGGCTAGCTGTTGTCCTGAAGAAGACCATTTAAGCCCGCAGACCTCTTGCTGGTGTCCCCTGTATACGTCAACGATGTGGTTTCTCACTCTCACGTCGTTGTTAATTATCAAACCATCCATTCCCCCCGAGGTTAGAATGTGCTGGTTCCAAGAAAGAGCGCCCACTCGAGATCGATGCCCACCTCGGAGAGTTCTCAACTGTAACAACAAAATAAACAACAGCAAAGTTAATCAAAGCTCAAACAACAAACACAGGGAAGACGAAGAAAAGGGGAAAGAGCGGAAATTGGGAATGTACCTGTTTATTGGCCATGGAGTCCCATAGTTGAACTTCGGCGTTGTTCAAACCAACAGCGATGTGCCGGCCGTCAGGAGCCCAATTGACACTTGTGACAGGGCCACTGTCATCGTCAATTGTCAAGAGCTCCGAGGTAGACCCGCTCGAAGCATCCCACAGGTAAACGGTATTTCCGAGGGCGATCGCCACAACATTACTTCTACTCCAGTCCAGTAGATTCAAATAGTAATCATCTACAATTTCAGGCGCATCGAGTGTCCTCTCCGCGGTCTGTTAAAAAAACCGAAAAGAACAAAATCAGAATCTGGACACTTTGAGAGGCAATGAAGAGAAAATCGTAAAAGATGCATAACGGAGAATGGTACCCACCTGAGGAATATATCTCCGGGGCTTTGCAGATTTGACCTGATGAGCGTAAGTATTGCAGTCCGAAAAGGTTTCTTGGAAAACACTATCGACGGGGGTCGGGGGTTTGGTCTTGAACGCAAGGATTCGAGTTCTGTTCATGTTCAGAGCTTCGGCGAGTTGCTTTCGGTAGGCTTCTTTGGAGGGAGAAACCACAGAGGAGTTCTCTTTCTCCTTTCTTGATTCCAGCAACACGGATCGAGCGAAGTCGAAGTCCATTGCCGATCTCACAGGGATGAATCTGTCGCCCACCTGCAGATACAAAAACCCCACGAACCCCGTTAGTAACTTGATTCGATAAACACGAAAGCTGCGAATCAAGACCCAAAATAGAATTGATAAAGAACCCGCAACCACATACCGTTTTACGAGGACATGAGGGCCTCGGGGCAAAATACTCCTGCAGAGGGAAGCGATCTACGCGAGATTCAGACTTGGAAGAGAGCGAGGGAGAGACAGATCCTGCATCCATGGTTAGGGCAAGCAAAAAAAAAAACAAAAACCGTAACAAAGCAAAATGAAACAATACTTCCTGCAAAAAGAGAGATTAGGGCAACAAATCAAAATGGAACAGACAATTAGAAGAGAGCACAGAGAGATTGGGAGCCTGATGATCGCCGGGGCACAGAGAATTAGAAGAGAGGACAGAGAGATTGAGAGCCTGATGATCGCCGGGGAACAGTTGGAGAGGGAAGAAAAGAGTTCTTTCTCCTTCCTCTCTTACGAGCTTTCAGAGTATCAGAATCACGAGCGCGGTTTATGTCGAACGACGAAGCTGGGATATTCCTTTTATACAAGCAGAAACGGGGCTTCGAGATTTTCGCCAGCAATAAAAAGGAAAAAAGAAAAGGCTAACGGCTCTCAGGCGGGTTCGGGAAAAACTAGCCGTTGTGCCTTCTGTTTAGTGAGAAGCCACTAATTTAATCAGAGTATATATTAGTGTTAGAGAGAGGTATATTGCTGGTAATAATTTAACCCGATAGAAACAGGTTCAACTACGGGTTTGAACAAATTTGAAGTAGAAATGACCGGCTCGCGTTCTTTTAATTAAGCTTTACTTAAGTTCAATTCAAGCACTAAAAATACCCTAGCTTTAACGTTTTGGAACTTTTATCAAAAAAATATGTTATTTTTTATAAATTATCAATAGCATTGTTATAAATTACCGGGAAAATATGAGCCGACAAAAATGCCTTTATATGTGTTTTTTTATTTATTTTTTAGTTGAACTAGTACCCGACCCAAATACACTTCAAACCAAAACCACTACAATTCTGGGCTAACATATGAGTCAATGGTCACAAACATATTATTCCTATAAGAGTAACATATTTTTCAGTTATTGTTAATATATTATCGAATATTGTAATTATAAAATATTTGTGAAATTATAAAAGCACTTTTGGGTCAACATATTTGTTATTGATTACTAACATATTATTTTGCTTAAGCATAACATACTATTCGATTGTAGTTAATATTATAATTTCACGTGAATATTGAAAGTTATAGAAGCGCCTTTCATACTGGGCTAACATACTAGTCAATGATCACCAATATATTATTTCATACAGCTCCAACATATTATTTGACTACTATTAACCTATTATATAATATTATAATTACCCAACATTTGTGAAATTTATATAAAATATTTTATTTTAGGCTAACATATATTATTTTGCATAAGACTAACATAGGCTACTGGTAACATATTATACAATATTTTAATACAAGCATTTGTGAAAGTTATGAAAATACTTTTCATTTTAGGTAAATATATTTGTCGTTGATCATTAACATATTATTTTGCATCACATTACATACTATTCGGTTGTTGTTAATATATCTTTAATTATTATAATTACACGACATTTGTGACAGTTACGGATTCAAGGTTCAATAAGGGGTATATGATTTACCATAAATTCTAAAAATATTTAGGCAACAATTTTGAAACTAGTTTTATGGTTTATAATTTGATATTTTGGTTCTCCCTTCAACAAATTGGGGACTTGGCTTAAAAAGTTTTAAAAAATCTGAAAATATTACCATAATTTTTTTAAAATAAACTATTATATTTTCATCACTGGAAAACTAATGCGTAAAGCATCCATTGCTCGATGGTAGTGGTTTTTACTTTTTACTTTCGTTAATTGAGGAAAATAAAAGATCTAATAAGTAATAAGTTAATGAATTGTTATTGGTATCCAATACCATCTACAGATCCACTACCCCTTAAAAAAACCAAAAGACTAAAATTCATCAATAAATTCGTTTAAAACTTAGAGATATTCATAAAAATTCATAATTTTAGAATTTTAATAAAACATAGAAAATTCCTTAAAATGTAGGAAGATTAAAAAATTATAAAAATTTATAAAAGAAGAGAGAGAAAGAGAAAAGAGAAAGAAGAGAGAGTACGAGGAGAGAGAAAGAGGAGAGAGAAAGAGGAGAGAGAAAGAGGAGTGAGAAAGAGGAGTGAAAAAGAGGAGAGAGAAAGAGGAGAGAGAAAGAGATACAAAGACAAGAGAGAAACTAGAGAGAGACGGAAGAGATAGAAAGAGGAGAGAGAAACTAGAGAGAGAAGGAAGAGATGGAAAGAGGAGAGAGAAACAAGAGAGAAAGAGGAGAGAGAAATAGGAGAGGGAGATATATAGTTGAGAAACTAATATAAATTTCAAATAATTTTAATTTTTTTTAAAGTTGTATAAATTTTTAATAACTATTTTTACATTTTTACTATACTTAGAATTTCAAAACTTTAAATATTTTTTTATGAATCTTTCTATTTTTTTTTTAATAATTAAGTCAGCCATTTATTTAATAAAATAGTTGCTGTTTTTTTCAAATTTTTGTATATTCATAATTTTAAAATTTTTATATTCATCGTGGATACTTATTGGATCCAAACTTGTTGTTGAAACCAAAATATGAAAAAAATTTCTTACACATAAGTGTAGGCTAGCCGTTCTCTCTCTCTCTCTCCCTCTCTCTCTCTCTCTCTCTCTCTCTATATATATATATAGTGATCACTTATTGCTTATAAATGGTAATTTAAAAGCGAGTGGAGAGTGCTCATCATTGAACAAGTATAAATATAAAGCCAGGAAATTAATTAAGAAGAGAAGAATTATTTTTATTTCATTGAATTGACTGGTGCTTTGGACGTACACCTGCCGATTCTACATATTTCTCCTCATCTGAAACATCGATCGATAACACTAGTAATTAATCACCATTACTAGGGAGGGAGAATACAATTCTTGAGGCAGTCTTCCAAGGTGTCAAAAATATATTCAGGACTAGCCAGCATGCACGCCCATTTGTGATCAGATGTCTCAACGCAGAATCCAGTTCCCTCCGCTGCCTCGGCGCCGCCCGAAGCAGTAGCACCTGCAATCAATAAATTAACGACGTATAATTAAAACAGATTAATATATATATGAAAACGAAAGAAAATGTGGAGATATATTGAGCAGCAGGAAATAATATAATTAAATGGGAAAAAAAAAAAAAAAAAAAAAAAAAAAAAAGAGTACTACTTGTATTGAAGTTCATACATTCGTGAAGAGCGAAGTAGGAGACGAGAAGGCAGCAGAGAAGGAGAAAGCAGCTGATATTGGAGGAACCCAACTTAGCCATATTTAATTTGGTGCTGCTTCTTGTTTTTGGGGCTATATATATATATATAGCTTTAGAAATCCGTTTAAATAGTGTTCGTCGTGGCTCCGAACATGCATGCATGCATGTCCAGAAAATCTTGCCGTATCCAGTACGCTCTGAATTGAAGGTGGCGAAAGTTTCGGATTAAGCAGCTGACAAATGCATGAAATTAAGGGTGGAAATGATTTCCTTCCTTTTAAATATTGCTGGATTTCCTTTCTCTATCTACGGATTCATCGACCTTCATATATATAACAACTTTTCTAAAATGAGAAATACAACTAATCTACCGCGTGAGAATTCCTTCCTTAGCTTGCATGTTAGCTAGGTCGGCAATTAATTAGAGGGGTTGAGCTTCTTTCCAAGATCATGCATGGCCTCGTCTTCGAGGGGTTGAGCTCGAATTAATATTTAAGATTTGGGAAGGGTTCGCGCTATTTAATTAAAATTGAGCTCCAGCCCAATTAATTAATCTGCTTAATCAAATCAAGATAGCCCTGCAGCCACATAATTAATAAGATAATATACCATCAAGAGCACTTCAATTAAGATTAAATCACGAAGCGCTGCATGCAGCCAAATAATTTGTTCTAATTAAGATTCCACAATTAATGTTAAACATTTATATTGGCAGCCAAACAGTTTCAGTAAGTTTTTTTGTTTTTCTATCCGCGTATAGAAGATCTCCGAATAGAAATTCGATTTACGTTGAAGTACAGTATATTATATTTAAGATAAAATGTTAAGAAACATGAAATATTCATCAGGATTCTCTTCTATATATTAGAGATCATTAATTAATATAAAATTATAATTAATTTACTTGTTTGAGTGTGTACTGTGTAGTGAACAATTCAACTATCATTAATTAATCTACCCGTCCAATTACCCGATTGTTCAATTACCCAATTACCCGCCTCTTAATCGAAAGTGATATATATAGATAACTATTATTCCTTACCCAATTATCCGATTAGTAATTTGATAATTTATTTATGTGGGATATTTATGTGAGACATTATTTTTAAATAAACTTAATGTAATAGATATTATTTTTACCAAAATAGCCTTACAGTTATCCATTTTTAAATAAGCTCCTTTATTATTTCTGAAAATTGATTAGAGATGGAAAGGGTGTCAGATGTTATTTGAAAATTGATCTTAACGAGCTTCTTTGGAGCTCCAAAATATATGTAGGAATAGGTGTACCGCTCCAGAAGTTGTGTTTCTATTGCTACTCCAGGTTTCAATCTCTCAAAGCTGATCAAATGCTGAAACAAAACAGTCTTTAACGACAAATCAGTATTATTTCCGTTTCGTTCATAAACATACGGGCTTAATAGGTAAAAAAGACTCGAAACCCAAAAAAAGGCTATTGTGAAGAGCATTTTAATAATATACCAGCAGCAAAACATCCCACTAACGCTAATACATACTCTGATTAAAAATTAGTGACTTCGCACGGAACAGAATAAGGAAACTGCAAACAGGGGCAGTTTGTGAACGCACAACGGCTAGTTTTTCCCGAACCCGCGGGCCCGAGAGCCGTTAGCCTTCCCCCGTTTCTGCTTTTATAAAACGAATATCCCAGCTTCGTCGTTCCACATAAACCGCGCTCGTGATTCTGATAATCTGAAAGCTCGTAAGAGGAGAAGAAGGAGAAAGAACTCTTTTCTTCCCTCTCCAACTGTTCCCGGGCGATCATCAGGCTCTCAATCTCTCTGTGCTCTCTTCTAATTCTCTGTTCCCCGGCGATCATCAGGCTCCCAATCTCTCTCTCCTCTCTTCTAATTGTCTGTTCCATTTTAATTTGTTGCCCTGATCTCTCTTTTTGCAGGAAGTATTGTTTCATTTTGCTTTGTTACGGTTTTTGCTTTGTTTTTTTTTTTGCGCTTGCCCTAACCATGGATGCAGGATCTGTCTCTCCCTCGCTTTCTTCCAAGTCTCAATCTCGCGTAGAGGCTAGCTTCCCTCTGCAGGAATATTTTGCCCCGAGGCCCTCATGTCCTCGTAAAACGGTATGTGTATGGTTGCGGGATCTTCATGAATTCTATTTTGGGTCTTGATTCGCGGCTTTCGTGTTTATTGAATCAAGTTCCTAACGGGGTTCGTGGGGTTTTTGTATCTGCAGGTGGGCGACAGATTCATCCCGGTAAGATCCGCAATGGATTTCGACTTCGCTCGATCCGTGTTGATGGAATCAAGAAATGAGAAAGAGAACTCCTCTATGGTTTCTCCCTCCAAAGAAGCCTACCGAAAGCAACTCGCCGAAGCTCTGAACATGAACAGAACTCGAATCCTTGCGTTCAAGACCAAACCCCCGACCCCCGTTGATAGTGTTTTCCAAGAAACCTTTTCGGATTGCAATACTTCTGCTCATCATCAGGTCAAATCTCCCAAGCCCCGGAGATATATTCCTCAGGTGGGTACCATTCTCCGTTATGCATCTTTTACGATTTTCTCTTCATTGCCTCTCAAAGTGTCCAGATTCTGATTTTGTTCTTTAACGTTTTTTTAACAGACAGCGGAGAGGACACTCGATGCGCCTGAAATTGTAGATGATTACTATTTGAATCTACTGGACTGGAGTAGCAGTAATGTGGTGGCGATTGCCCTCGGAAATACCGTTTACCTGTGGGATGCTGCGAGCGGGTCTACCTCGGAGCTCTTGACAATAGACGATGACAGTGGCCCTGTCACTAGTGTCAGTTGGGCTCCTGACGGCCGGCACATCGCCGTTGGTTTGAACAACGCCGAAGTTCAGCTATGGGACTCCACGGCCAATAAACAGGTACATTCCCAATTTCCGCTCTTTCCCCTTTTCACTGTTTCAGCCGCTAATCTTCGTCTCCCCTGTGGTTGTTGTTTTAGCTTTGATTAACTTTGTTGTTGTTTATTTTGTTGTTACAGTTGAGAACTCTCCGAGGTGGGCATCGATCTCGAGTGGGCGCTCTTTCCTGGAACCAGCACATTCTAACCACGGGGGGAATGGATGGTTTGATAATTAACAACGACGTGAGAGTGAGAAACCACATCGTTGACGTATACAGGGGACACCAGCAAGAGGTCTGCGGGCTTAAATGGTCTTCTTCAGGACAACAGCTAGCCAGTGGAGGTAACGACAACCTCCTCTACATTTGGGACAGATCTGCTTCTTCTTCGAATTCCCCTACCCAGTGGCTTCACAGACTGGAAGACCACACAGCCGCCGTCAAGGCCCTCGCCTGGTGTCCTTTCCAAAGCAATTTGCTTGCTTCCGGTGGTGGAACTGGGGACGGATGCATCAAGTTCTGGAACACCCACACAGGGGCGTGCTTGAACTCGGTGGATACGGGATCCCAGGTCTGCTCTTTGCTGTGGAGCAAGAGTGAGAGGGAGTTGCTGAGCTCCCATGGGTTTACGGAGAACCAACTGACCTTGTGGAAGTACCCATCAATGGTTAAGATGGCCGAGCTCACGGGACATACCTCAAGAGTTCTGTTCATGGCTCAGAGCCCAGATGGGTGCACGGTGGCGTCTGCAGCAGGGGATGAAACTCTGAGATTCTGGAATGTCTTTGGGATTCCGCAAGTGGCGAAGCCTGCGGCTAAGACTCCAAATTTGGGCCCATTTGCCCATTTGAGCCATATCAGATAATACTATGGCGGGGATGGAGTCTGTTTTACTCCACAGGCATGGATAGGAATCGAGGCAAATCAAACTAGGTTCTTGAAAAGGTAAAAGATAGATTGCTGCGATGAGCCATATCAGATAATACTATGGCGGGGATGGAGTCTGTTTTACTCCACAGGCATGGATAGGAATCGAGGCAAATCAAACTAGGTTCTTGAAAAGGTAAAAGATAGATTGCTGCGATGATTCTTGAAGAGGTTGCGGATGAAAATTCTTTGGGTGTATATTTCAGATTATGTTGCCTGGAATCTGTGGAGAAGATATCCTCTTCCTTATTTTCTCAATGGTTTTATACTTGTTACTGCGGATGAACCCTCTTCATCTTCTTCATCACTTCCATCAATTAGCAGCCAATTTTGCTTTATTTTATGAATTAGATTCTCTCACTATCTAGAATATGTGGAGAAGCTGGATCTTCTGGAGGAACCTCTTCCTTATTTCCGCAATGATTTTATACTCCTCACTGCTGAACCCAGTTATCTTCTTCATCATTTCTATCAAATTGGCAGCAAAGATTTAATGAATTTCAGATAATTTTTTTTCTTCTATGGATTCTTTCACTCCTGTTTAGATTTTTACTGACAGCAATATATTCTGCTTTATCGAGTTTTTTCAGCTACTTCTATTTCCCTGCTTCAGGGAATTCTCTTTTTCTTGTCAGCAAAGGTTTTGCGTTGTTTTTCTCCCACTTCAATACTAGATTTCTTTCCAGTATTAGTTCTCGTAATGTTAAACAGTTGGAGGGTATGCAGTGGTGACAAGTTACTGCCATTCTCTTAAATCGGAAGAGGATCATCAAGCCTTTGTTCCCAGCAGTGACAACTTACTATCCATTCTCTTAAGTTGAGATTGGAAGAGGATCTATTGTACACCTCTATTTGCTCTCCTTCACTCAATAAAATGATTTATTTCTCCTGGCCTTTAATGGCCCGCGGATGTTTCCCCTTTTGGAGTTTACCACGTTGGAATTTGTGTCCGGTTTCTCATCCCCCATAACTTTTATTCGCAATTTGTCCAAGAACTCGCATAACTTACTGCATTGGTTGGTGGTTTGCCGTCGTTTCCAATCACCTTAACGAGCCTTGTTTTTTTAATGAACTCTCTTAACTGGAAAGAATTAGAAAGCCTCTGAAAAGAGACGAGAGGATCTGAACTCACTCAGAAAACATGGGCCCCCAAATTATTCCCCGCTAATACCATATGTTAATGTAATCTTTTATTTATTTTCTTCTTCCCTCCCGACTCTCGTTCACAAGGCTTGCAATCGTAATTTTTCCTGGTTGCCGGTTGCCAATCGTCTCTCACCGCCGTGAAGTGCTGGTTGTCACTTGTGACCATGGTACCATTCTCTCTCCTGTCCATTGCTACTTGTGGCTTGCTACTTGTCTGGGTTGATTGCTGCTTATCTGTATTGCTTGTTGTTTGTCTGAATGCTCTGTTTGATTACTTGTGGTTTGTCTGAATGCTCTGTTTGATTGCTTTCTGTTTGTCTGAATTGCTTGCTGCTTGTCGCTTGCCTCGTAAATCTCACAAATTGTTGTTTACTTCTAACCTGGTGTTGGTACGAAATTGACCGAAGATCAATCAGTACAGTTGCTTTCTGCCTTCTGGGTACAGGCCAATCTTCCTAACCCTCAAAGTTTAATGCAATACCTTGACCCTTCTCTCTTCAGAACTAAAGGTGAAGCATGCATGTTCTGTCGTTTCATAATTTCAACCTCTAAAGTGATTTCAAATTGGTTTCTCATTTTGGAATGCAATCAAGCAGAACACCAATCATGGCATGATCCTGCGTTTCTTTCACCATTCCATGTCTCTGATAATTGTATCCCTTAATCTTAGTGTAATGGTCGTTGCTACACATTCATTTATTTTATTGATGAACTAGGAAAATGCGTCAGTATGTTTTTCAGTATTTTGAATTTCTGTTGCATTAAGTTTGTCATTTGGCAGGTAGATGGCCTCCTTTAAGGCAATGATCTCTCTATTCTCTTGTGACGGCAATGTTTCTATTGCAGCAAAAATTATCAAATCCTTGACTTAATTGACTGGGTTAGGTCTTCAGTTTCAACCAACATAAGTGTTCTAAATTCAAGTCTGCTTTGATTTCCTTGGTGGGCATATAAACTCCTTTCCATTGTGGCTGTAGCTTTCTCTCCATTGTCATCTATTGCTCACTTATATTTACTATTTTGATGGTCTTCTTATATTGGTTGTATCTCAGGTGGATGCATATTTGCACATTGCTCATATGCAATTATATTACAAGTCACAAACTGATTTGAGGGAATATGGCTCAACTGCTGAAGAAGAAGCTGTTGTATCCTTACTTTCAGAGTTGAGGATTATGGTGAGAGAATATGAGAAGGCTTTACTAGATATCTTAATTGAAAGACTTTCCAGTTTAACCGAGGTATGGCTTTCATTTGGCGCATCTGCTTAGTGTGTTTTTATCGGTTTTGAAAAGTTGGTATTTAGTTAAGGCCTGTGGCAGGAGAAATAATGTAACATGCAGCTTGAGGTTGCCCTTGGAGTGTTCTGTACTCTCTTCTGTTATCCTTAGTAGAACTTGTTTACATTTATGTTTGTCAGATGGAAAAGAACGATATAGCCAAGCAACTTTCAGTGACATTTATACCACATGACACCTCCTATATAGTCCACAATCAGGGTTTGAATTCAAATATTTTCAGGACTTTTTCACTTTCAAAGGGGTCAAATTACTTTGATGAGCATGTATGTATTCGCCAGTTGAAAAAAAAATTCTTTTGATGAGGTGAGTTTAATCTTATCTCTTGCTTTGATGACTTTCCTAGGAAAAGTAAATTTTATAGATAATGGTACCAAAGAAGACATCCTTGAGGCATATCAGAATGATTTTTCTGTTTAATTTTCTGTGGAGTAAATCTACACTTAGTAATGCTCTATATGCCCTTGTTGTAATTGTCTTATGGGTTTAACTATTACAGTCTATTGAGGACGAAGTTGTCAGTGAAATGTCAGCTAGTGACCTGCCTCGAGTTCCTTAGTAAAGTTCCAATATCTCCATTGCTGTCACAAATTCTATGTGTTGAGCAATTACTCAAAACAGTAATATTTCTCTCCTTCTCTGTGCATAATTTTTCGTTCTATTTTTGCTATCTGGATGCAAACAGTTGCATTTCTTAACCGCCATTTCACAGAATAAAAGAGCTAAAGTAGTGGGAATTCCTCTAACGTGTTGTAATGTTGTATCAAACACTTGAAATTGCCAGTTGTTGTGAGGCCCTGGGCACAGGTACGAGGAAGGTCTACTTGGTTCAGCAACGACTCAAGAGCGGAGAATTTGCTTCTGACATTCTTGAGCTCGGTGTAATCACCAATGGAAAAGGTGAGTGGAAGTAAACACCTTCTGCATTGATGCCTAATTGGTGTTCTCAATTTTATACTTCTTGTCAAGACATCTTATTGAACCCTACTGTGTTTATGTGCAGATAAACTGCAGTTTACCCGAGGAAAGCTCCATTGAACCAGGGGCAGCTCTGAGATTACCGCCTGCCAGCCCAATTGACAACTTTTTTGAAAATGGCAGGTTGCTGAAAAAGATGTCAAGGGTCTTCCATTGTTGTTTGTATAGATGCAGGCGCTTGGTTAGGATAGGAATATAGGATGCTGGGGCAGGCATCATATAGTTGGGTGTTGGAGGCATGTTGTAGATTTTCTGTGTTTAATTCTTTGGATTGGTTCCTTGCACTTTTATAACTGAAGTATGCTTTGCACTCTCATTATTTTTGTGTTGGCACTTGCTTTTGTAGACTCACAGTTCAAGGCAACCTAACTTCTGTACATATTTCTGCTCTAGAAAATATGCATTATTTGCAGAGGTTTGCCTCATCATAGATGCTTGCTCATTTGGTGAAACCTCCATAAAGATAAGTTTTTTCCTATGTACAGCCTGTCTGATTAAGTTTTAATTTCAATTTGGCTTTAAAGTTTGGAACAAACGTAAGCATTGATTGAACTGGTCCTCTTCTTTAATCTCTGTCAACGAAATTGTGCTGCATTCCTCTGCTTACCAATTCTTCCTTGCATACGAATTAGACCAGGATCCAGAATGTTGTTCTGAAACTGAAACCGAAGGGCGTGATATTCAAACGTCTATTCGGAATCCTGTAGATTGCCATCTGATTCAAGAGCAATGCAAGTTTTGAAGAATGTCATTTATCATTCAAGAGATTTCAAAAGAGCTCATTAATTACTCTCAATCCATTGAAATATGGAAATCTCAGAAAAAACATCTGAGATAGGGAGGGAATGAGACTCAATTGCTCTTCTAAGATTAAAGATGTTTTAAAAATTTATTGTATTTATTTAAAAAAATTTATGGTCGACTTACAGAAATACTAAAGATGGGTCATAGTTATAACCTAAGTCAGGGCATGATGGCCAATTTGGGTCAAGTCTGGCCCCAACACCAACCTCGAAGTACAGGACTCCATTGGGCAGTTCGAGGTCTGCTAGCTCTAGCAAGTTGTCCTCTTTAGCAACTCAGCAAGCCAAAACTAGAACTAAAATGAGGCATTACTCTTTGATAACATGTTATAATTATATTAAACAAAAAAATATATTATGTGTATATTTTCTTTATTTTTCTTAATATTACTTAAAATTATCAACAAGTATTGATGGCATTTTGAGATACTCATATAAAATGAGATAAAGCAATTTATAATTCTTAAAACACCTAAATTGTTGAGATCCATAAATCCCTGTTCTTGATTTATAGCGATTTGATCAGATATAAAAAAAATCAGATAAGAAAGAAAGGAAATCAGGTCGCCTTCTCCTAGATCAGAAACACCTAACGACCTTAAACAATCGAAAATGAGGCAGTTGAAACCCTAGTTACCCCATTCATGCATTATGGCCGAGTACTCAGAATTTTCGAAACCCTTTGACGATACTTCTTCTTCCCTAAGCCGAGCTACCTTTCCACAGTTGTTTTTGACGATAGACCGCGTGAGCCAGCGGTTGAAATGCATCCTTTCATTGTTATGATCATTCATTGGGAATGTGCTACTAATGTACCTTGAGAAGCCTCTCTCGCTTGCGCGATCATCACCTGGAGCCGGAGGGTCGCGTTAGGGACACTCCCAAATTTGGTACGAACAGTAAAATTCCCGGTCCCGTCTTTTGCTACAGTAACATCGTGTACGTAGTACCACCGGTGCAAGTGACTGAGCTGCATGCCTAATGACAGTTGTTGTAGTTTAACCGGAAGCACCACCATTCGGATCCGAGCAAGAACATTACCCGTATGACACGAAGATTTTGAGAAGAAGACAACAAAAGTATATCGGAGAGGTCTCGCGCGAGGGGGAATATTTGAGACCAAACCTACCTACATATGACTTCACTCTAATTAGTTCGATGATCGATGAGAGAAAGTCCCGCTGCCGTCCCTTTATGTAGTGAGAGTCTTGCTCTCAGCTATAAATGCATTAATGCATGAGATGGAATAAGTTCTCTCTATCCCTATTCCCTACAAGGAACTTAATTTGTTGGGTAGACGTTCTAACTACTACGTCTGTCCCGTTTATGCATGGTGTCGTCGTCTCTATTAATTACGGCCGATGGTCAGTATGTTTTTCTAGTATCCATTCCTCCCTGATATCTCTGTGTTTTTTGCTTCCTACCACGTTCTCCCTTGCTCTCTTTCTTTGCTTTTCATCTTCCTCTCTCGGTATGACTTCTTCAACCTACCTATTCCATTATTTGAATTTTGAAGGGGACATGTTGGTCTCTGTTTAATTAGAGTAAAAAGACAGGCCCCTCGAGAGCTCAGGAAGAAGGCCACGTGATTAGTTATTACAAATTAAGCACACCCCGCTCCAACCAAAAAGCCTTCGAAATTAAGTTGGAGACCCGTAAGTTTTAATAAACAGAAAGAGTGATAGACTAAAACTACTCTAACATGCATTAATTATAAATGAGGAACAACCTCTACAATTATATATATATATATGACAATTAAACAGAAAGCAAAAGATAGTACTATGAGAGTTAATTTCAAGAGCGAGCCATTTATGATCAATTACCAACTCCAGACAAAGTCATATTGATTCCCCTACGTAAGCAACTGACAATGTGTAAGTATAGTCGTGTTAAATATATATATATATATATAAAGATCTCCTACTCTAACGGGTAGGAAATCTTTCTCTATAATTAGTTTTTAAAAATAAAAAAAATAAAGTATTGTCATAAATAAATGTGAGGGATATTTTTTTATTTCCCAATTCTTTTTTTAAAAAGTATGTGTAGGAAAAAATTTCCAGCACGTACAAGGAGGGTAGTTGTCTTGAAAGAGGGAAGCGAGAGCGTCGTTGCCTTTCAATTTTGATGTTCCCGGGAAGAGGGGAAGCGGAGCGTCGTTGCGGAGAGCTTCCCCCGTTTGCGATGGAAGAGAACCAGGGCAGGGCAACTGTTTAGTGTCGGTGGTTTTTTTTGTAAATTTAACGAAATTCCGTTAAATTATATTGCAACCATAAGATCAGAATGGGACTTGATCGGACGGCTCAAGGGCGTTGAGCGCACTTAAGTGCATATATGGCTTGAGCGCACCTGATCAAGTCCCTATATATATATATATATATATATATACAAATGCAGAAAATTAAGCAACAAACACTCCACATACATGGCTTCAAAAGAGATTAAAAATGTATTCTTCTTCTAGTGACTATATCTAATTATTAGCCTTTTAATTAACCAAAACATGTTATGCATGGCTCTCATTACTTACAAATTAAGGAACTCGAAAGAGACGTCCACTTTGAATCACTGCTTGATGTTATACTCTCTTTACTCTCATTACTTACAATGAATAAAGAAACTCTGAAAGAGACCTCATTAATTTGTTGTTCAATTCCTGTACAAGCTCTCTGTTTTTTTCACAGACGTTTTCAAAATAAGGTTAAAGAGCTCTCCAGCTCAATCTCAGTGGTAAACAAAAAACTTTTATATCTGCATGCAGACTCAGACTCATTTCTAGCTGGGTTCGCTATCTTAGTGGTCCTGAAAGGCTGACACAGTGACATCTTTTCTTCTCTCCTCTTATTGCCCTGCTTCCTGACACAGAGTTAATATATAGGATTAAGTACTGCTGCCGCTGACAGAGTTTTTTATTTTTATTTTTTATTTTGGTTTTTCCCTATTTACGCATGTTTTAGACTTTTCAGAAATTAACATGCAAGTTTGATATTTAAGCAATTAAGTCTCCCTAGCTACCAAGTACCAGATAAGGGAAGAGTCATATATATATATATATATATTAATTACACAGCTCTCCCTAGCTACTCAAAGAAGCTAGCAATTAATTACCATGCATATATACTAATTAAAGAGAATATCTGGACTTCAAATTGATGCGCTGAGCCAACCACACTATCAGCGAATGGTGGCTTTATCGAGCTCTTTCATGAATTAATTCTCAATACTCACATGACACCCATTGCATGCATACGTCCACTATTGTTTTTCTATATATGCTCTCTGCAGGAAACAGAAAACAGAGAGCCTGCAGACGTACTCAACATTGTTCTTCCTCATTGCATGTCCGTGTGACAACTCGATCTGTTGGTGTGCCCGGTTCCTTCATCTCCACTGCCGCAGCCGGCTCACTGGCGCAACATGATATATCTAACAAAGACGTAAGCTCAGATTTCAAGACCATTATTAATTACAGACTTCACATGATCGACCAACTGCTTAGCTTTCTTAGAAGTAAAACTACAAAACCGTGGAATACGTAAAGCCTCCAGTGCATGAAGTGGTTTTTACTTTCGTAAATCCGAGGCTAGCTAGCTAGCTAATTAAGTCTCCGAGCAACGACGCGCGTGACAATTAATCAATTTTAATAATCACATTAAAATTTTAAAAGAGTGAAAATGGATTATTATATTGTTGATCAATATGCATGCATGATTTATACCTAGTTGGCAGGTAAATCATCTTTTCACTTAAAACAACAAACGGTGAATCATATCCATATGGGAATTTATCTTTTCAATATCACGTAATAAATAATAATATGATTTACTCAATTTGAAACCAATTTGATCATCAATATTATATCCTCATAATTAATCTGTATGAACAAAAGAAAAGCTGTACGTTACTTAGCCAGAGAAATTAATGAGCCTTAAAATCTGATTCAAAATTTAATTAATATGCATTAACGGTTTATATTATCTCAATCATTATGCCACAAACAGTACAGGTTCCAAGCACTGTGCATCTCAATCAAGAGCAATGAATTTTTTTGAGTTCACAGGAGGAAGAGTTGGATGCGGCGGCGAAGGCGGCTACTGCTGAAAAGGATCCACTGAAGACGACGACCATCGAAGAAGAGTATCAACCCATCGTGCCCCGTCCAACCAGTACTCCCTACGCATCTTCCCCCAAAATCGAGAACACGGCGGCCGTTAACTCCCACGTTGACCCCTTGTTTCAGCAGAAACGCCCCAGCTGCCACCGAAGCTCCGAGCCGGTTGTCGTTGAACCAGACGTCGACTGCATAGGAGATGTGGTAGCACTGGACGGAACGGCGAAGACTCGAATTAAAAAATGAAATTACAAGATTAAAGAGAGAGAGAGAAGAGAAAGATTAGAGAGATAAAGAGGAGAGAAATATTAGAAAAAGAAATAGGAGAGAAAGATTAGTGAGAGACTTAGGAGAGAAAGATCTTTAGAGAGAGAAGAGAGACTTAGGAGAGAGAAAGATCTTTAGAGAGAGAAGAGAGACTTAGGAGAGAGAAAGATCATTAGAGAGAGAATAGAGACTTAGGAGAGAGAAAGATCATTAGAGAGAGAATTAGGAGAGAAGAGAGAGAGATCATTTGAGAGAGAACTAGGAGAGGAGAGAAAGATTAGAGAGAGAAATATTGGAGAGAGAAAGAGGAGAAAAGGGGGAAGATAAATATTAGAGAAAAAAGATGAGAGAGATTAGAGAGAGTAGAGAAGAGGAAAGATAAATATTAGAGAAGAAAGATGAGAGAGATTAGAGAGACTAGAGAAGAGGAAAGATAAATATTAGAGAAGAAATATGAGAGAGATTAGAGAGAGTAGAGAAGAGGAAAGATAAATATTAGAGAAGAAATATGAGAGAGAGAGAGAGTAGAGAGAGTACAGAAGATGAAAGATAAATATTAGAGAAAAGAAATAGGAGACAGAGAAAGATGAGAGATAAATATTAGAGAGAGAAAGATTAGACAGAGAAAGAGGAGAGATAAATATTAGAGAGTGAAACATTAGATAGAGAAAGAGGAGAGATAAATATTAGAGAGAGAAAGACTAGACAGAGAAAGAGGAGAGAGATATTAGAGCGGGAAAGATTAGACAGAGAAAGAGGAGAGATAAATATTAGAAAGAGAAAGAGGAGAGATAAATATTAGAGAGAGAAAGTGTAGAGATAATATTAGAGATAAAATTTTATACCCTTGTTTACGTTAACCAATTCTTATAATTAAGGGTTCCTCCTTAATTATTAATATAATTACCTTCCTTTAAATTAGATCGCTTAATACCTTAACCTGCAGGGACGTCTGCAAAGTACAAAACCGCGCGTATATATCTGGACTTCAAATTAAAAGACTGCATCCGGCGCAGCCTCTGAACTTGCAAAAAGGAAGTGAAAGAACTGTTGATCAGAGGAGGAAGAGGACGTATATATATATATATATATATATATATATATCCCAGTGACTAGATTATGGCGCATGGGTCCCCAGCTTATTTCTCCTGTACCCCCAATGCCGGCATTCCCATGGCGGAGCTCTACGGACGCGACCGAGGGGTCCTCTTCATCAGCTTTGCAATGCAGTCCATAATCTTAAGGTCCTCTGACGATCCCAGTCTTCCCTTACACTCTGGCTTTTCGACACATATATGGGTCCAAGAAACACTCTTCGAAGGCCGATTATCTTCACTAATTAATTAATATTGACATCACTGCAGATATCTCTAAATTGATCATGAGCTGATTGTCCCTTTTTTAAAATCTACAACTACATAGGTTCTATTAATTTTCATGTTCAAAACGATCGAGTAGGTAGATGTTGAAGAAGTTAATGTGCATCTGCATGGAAATGTGCGTGTCAGAGAATTATATATATATCAGTCACATGTTCAGGAACCGCATGTATAGCTTACTTAGTTGGAGGGTGGCCAAAATTGGAAGGAAGTAGGTATGTACATGTATCTGCATGGGAAATTAATGTGTCAGTCAGAGAATTATATATAAGTCACCTGTTCATGAGGAACAGAATTAGAAGGAATTTGGTTTCTGGTCTTTATCGTCGCTAGCTAGTAAGGAAAGGGTCTTTAATTTTATATATATATATATATATATATATATATATATATATATCTACAGTTCCACTAGCTTGACAAGTTGCAAAAGGGATATGCTAATTTACGGTAACAACAAGTAATAAAACAAATTCCATTTGTTGCATGCTATATATCTACCTTCGTTCCCTATTAAGTTTATATGGTTGAGGGTCTTTACTCTTTTTCCCATTTAGGATGAGATACTGACAATTATCGTTTTTCATTTAATGAACAGAATATATGCTCTTTGAACGTATCTGCGATCTGGGTCGGGATGATCTGCTGCGAACAAGGGCTTCTTAATTACATGGTTGAGGGTTTAACCTTAAACAATCTAAAATGAGGCTGACAGAAACAGCTGAAACCCTAGCGTCAGAGCAGGACTTTCATGATTATAAATTAGGAAGGGGAGGAAGAGCGAGACAGGAATCGGAGCTTTCGTCTTGAATTCCCAGAAACTCGGCAACACTCGATCGGCTACGACATCCCGGCGGCCAACACTCGAGTTCGTGCCAGCTGAGAGATTAGTTCGTAAATTAAAGCGGTACGAGGGCGGTAGACGTGAGGGACGGGGCAACATTTTTTTCATCTCTTCCCACAGTTAGCGATTCAGCTCTCGCAATTTTCTTGAGAGAGGGAGAGAAGTACAGTGAGTTCGTCTGTCTTTCTTTTACGTAAAAAATTCCCGATAAACAGTAATTAGTTTGGAAATATAAACAGTTGGTCGGTCTAGGTGTCTCAGAAGAATTTGCAGAATATGCCTCGGATCAACGAGGACATGGACCGCGCCTCTGAGTGGTTAAACTTAAAATGCTGCCTTTCTTTGCTGGCAACCGCCGTTGCCCTTCTGATTATCATTGGGACGTTACAAGCATATAATCATAAGAAGCATCCCTCGCTTGCGCCACTACTACCGCAGCCGCCGCTGTCACCAGAGCCACCAGCACCACGAGCAGATGCGACGGTGGCTAAAGATGGGACGGGTGACTTCCGGACCATCTCCGAAGCTGTGAAGGCTGCCCCGGACTACAGTGTGAATCGCTACCGAATTCACATAAAAAGGGGCAGGTACGAGGAGAATGTTAATGTTGGTCCCAGAAAAACAAAACCTTATGTTCATTGGAGACGGGATGAACAGCACAATAATTACCGGCAGCCGGAGCGTCGCCGACCGGTGGTACGTGTCGGAAACTGCCACAGTAGGTAAGATGATCGATCAGTACATATAAATATAGCTTCTTTACCATTTTGTTTAAGATTTTGTTTATTCTCTTTTTCGTTCATTCATTTTGCTATCAGCTGTCGTAGTTGTCGGAAGGATTAATTCTTCGTAATTTCACGAGTTTCTTAATTCCCTTATTTTTGTTGGCTTTGTGCTCATCGATAGCGCGGATGATTGATGTATATATAGTGGGAGCGATATATAGCTTAGTCTAGATGGTTTTTTATGCCCTTTCTCTAGTGGGAGCGATAGCTAATTAGTCTGTAATGTTTGAGACTAATTAGTCTGTAAAAGGCTTAGATCTCTTCCGCGCGCATTCGTCTTTCAGAATTCCTCTTTAATTACTCAGAGAGCAAAGAATTAATAGGCAGTAACTAATTAGTCGTATTGTGATATAATAATATTTCCGTACGTGCGCTTGCAAGCAGATGTGGAGGGAGACGGGTTTGTGGCTGTTGAGTTGACGGTGGAGAACGCAACGGATCCGTCCAAGGGTTTCGCCCTCGCGTTAAGGAGCCAATCGAAGGAGGCTGCCTTTTACAGGTGCCGTTTCTCCGGATACTACGGAACTTTGCAGGCCAACCGAGGAAAGCAGTTCTTCAAGGACTGTACCGTCCAGGGTTCCCATCTGCTTCTCCACGGAGATGCAGCAGCCTTGTTTCAGACGTGTACACTCCAAGTCCGGACTCCGGTTCCCCGGCAGATCAGGAGCGCAGTATTGACGGGCCACAAACGACAGTTGAGGTTTATTTCTGGGGGCTTCGCCATCCACAACTGCTCCGTGGTTAGAGCTCCCGATTACGATCATCGCCACTCGGGGCAGATTTTTCTGGGACGAGCTCTCGGTCCTGCAGCGAGAGTAGTGTTCCTCCAGTCGTACCTTGACGGGATTGTGAGTCCCGGAGGATGGATTGGGTGGGGGGAGGACTCTCACCCTGATCGTGCTGCACTCAATGCTGCATACTTCGGGGAATACCTCAACAACGGCCCAGGTGCGGACATTCGCCACAGAAATCGGAGCTCTGGGTTTGTGGCCATTAAGACACCTGCTGAGGCTCTCAACTATACCCTAATCCCATTCATCAACGGTACTACATGGTTGCCGGAAACAGGTGTTCCCTACCGGACGTTGCTGCGGGCATTAAAAAATTAAATTACCGTATAATACTATTAATGTATTCTAGCCATTAATGAATTGTTCAATGTCGATCGGTCTTCCAAAATTCAACTTTTTTATTAATTTTAATTTGTTTCAATGACCCATGCATATTCTCCGTCATTAATTATTTCAATCCGGCCAGTGTGTCGTCTGACTCTTCATCTTAATTAATTAATTAACAAGCTCGTGAACAATATATGATCTTCCCAGCATGCATTGCACCCCCCGTCCTGACGTAGCTCGTAATCTCGTTACAAAAGGTCAATTAATTAAGGGGGTTTTAATAGTAGGTACGTATGAGATACGGATAGGATTATAAAATTGGAAATCATTTTAAGATTAATAAATGTATTAATTTCCATCTAATTAAATGAATTAAGCTTTACTGACCAAGAACTTTAATTAAATGGATGGTGCGTGGCAGGTACGACATGAGAACTGTTTGTTAGAAAGAGTGAGTTTTCCTGCGGTTAGCCAAGATTCAATCAGCTCTAGAACGCGCACAATTAACTCTCTTCAGGTTAGAATTAATGTTGAAGCTAGCTAGGGGAATTGAAGCTCTACAATCCCTTTTGGGTCGAGTTGATCCCTTTTGGAATTTGAATATATTCGCAGAGATTAATCCGGAATCATTTGAAAAGGGCATTTTCTAATGTGATTATTATGCATGCATATATGGTTTGGAATCATCTATCGAAGCACGCATCTTGGGGCATGCACAATTCTTGTTACCTCTTCCATCGATTCAAGATCTGTTTACTGCTGAAGATTGCGTTTAAGTAAGATCCGATTGCATGCATTGTGGAGCAGCTGGACCTTGTTACACGATAAGATATATGCATGGAGCTTCCGCCCGGAGACTCTGTTAACACTTAAATATTCCTAGCTAAATTAAATATTCAAAAACCTTCACCATTACCGACCTGCAAGGTGAATTTGAGACCCGCCGGAGTCAGTCCAGCCGGTCTGATCCGGTTTTTAAAACACTATTGGGTCCGTTAGGTATTCTCAAGATTAATCCTCACAGGAATTTGTGTGTATGGGATACCAAATAGAGGTGCCTGCACTGTATCACTACTCCAAATGAGGCTATAAGTTTTACCCAATTATCTATATATATATATCCGAGTACTATATATCCCAAGTTCCAACGATTATTTAATGGAATGAAGGGAAGAAAAAATATTACTCGGATAGCAAACATGCAATTTTATCAGTTTCTTGATTTGCCTTTTGAAACAAAAGCAGAAAATCTTATTTCTACCCGTTTACTCTTAAGTTAAAGAATATGTTTATCCTAAGTATACATATTTACAGTAAAGATGAAATATGATTACAATAGTAGGGGTGTAAACAGTATACGAACAGAAAGGAATAGTGTATTCCGATTTTCGTATCTTGTACCATTTCTGTTTCGACAGATTAATTTCCTAATTATTATTATTTTTTATTATTATTTTTTATTATTTTTGAGTTTTTAACTGAATAAAGTGTCAATAAACTAGTAATAAACGGTAAACACATAGAAAATAATATAAATATTAACAAAATTTTAAAAAACATGACAACAGAATAATACCATCAAAACACAATATATAGAGAAATACAATAGGAGTAGATTACTACCCTTAAAATATTCATTTATATTATTAAACGGCCGGGTAAAGCATTAAATGGTAAGTAAAAATTATTATTTTATGTCCATTTACTTTCGTTTAATTATATTTTAGCACGCACCCGTGCCCATGCTGTACGCTTGATAAATGCTACAGTGATCGAGGAGGAAATCTGAAAACTAATTGGCATATATAGTTAATTAATTAAGCACCTCTTTTTTGTGGTCATAATATATATAAAGAAAGATCAAAATGCAAAATCGTGCGCACGTCAGAGAAGGTACTGTATATATATTGGTTTATTTTGATTGCATTCAACAGAAAATTAATTCCAAATTAATTAAATTCCCTGAAATTGTGCGCAAATTAAAAATGGCAAGTGGAAGCGTATACATATTCCGCTGAATCTGAAAAGATTATGATAATTAATCCCATGCATCGTTCTATATTAATTCCTTACTTTATCAAGGGGCGAATATCGAGGAGCAAATCTGCAGATTAATTGCATGGCATATATATTTAATTAATTAAGCATGCACCTCCTTTTTTGAGGTATATATATTCAGATTATGTATTGACTGGTTTTGCATTCACCAACCTGCAGAAGGCACAAAATTAATCCTTTTTTCATCAAATTAATAATCGGTGAATACTATTATATATACAGCGAGATCGGTGATGATGATGAAGGCAACACAGGCGCCGGGAGGTGCTGCTGGTATCCTCTTTCCAGTACTACTACTTGTTCTTCTTCTCGTTGCCTTTCAATGCACCTTCCTGATCCGTCCATCGATCGCTTCAGATGCCGACATTCGCAATGCCTGCGCATCAACGGATTATCCTTCGGACTGCGCTGATTTCTTAGAAGGCGAACCGGGAAGTCTTAACGCCGACCTTCGTGGCCTCACCAAAATAGCCTTGCAGCTATCCCAGAGAAACGCCACGGACACCTTCGCTTTGATACGCAATCTGCTTAACTCGCCTCAGTTGGATCCACCCACAGCTGCGAAGGCCCCTCGGCTCTTGCAAGGATAACTACCCCGGCGGTGACATCAATGTGCTCCAGACGGCTCTGCAAGCCATCGACGCCGGAGACTACAACACTGTGGCCGTATCTGCTGTAGATTGTACAACAACGGTAAAAGATTGCGAGGATATTTTCAAGTCAAATCGACTTGCCTCGCCCATAAAGCAACAAGATGAACTTCTATTCAAGCTTTTGCGGAGTCGCCGGGGACTTGGCTGTGCAACTGCATTAGCTGGCTCTATATATATACGTCGGTCTCCTCGTATTCCGATTCAATTCCTACATAGTACTCAATCGGAATCCCCACCTTCTTCTACAATATTAAGACTACTCTTCGATGTAACTGCATATATATATATATAGATATATATATATATAGTCAGTCATCGACGACGTAAATTCCATCATCTTCTCAAATAAAATTTGTTGGAATTAATGCTTTTATATATGCTCAACTTAACAATAGTAGTCAATCTTCTTTCACATGAATCCTCCTCACTGTAACAGCGTTGTTATAGATTTTTTAAGTGATAAACTAATATAGAATTAAAGAAATAGATATTATACATATAAATAAAATAAATATAAATAATCTCAAATAAAATAAAATTCAGTATAATTTTAAAAATTATAAAAAATCATATAGGAGTTATTTAATTAATTTAAAATGACGCATTTATTGAAATAAATGGTATAACAATATTAGTATGTTGATTTTTAATTACTTCTCTTTATATATAAGAGTGTATTTATATAGAGAATCTAAAATAAAATAAAATATTTATTAGCCTCTCGTCGAATTAATTCAATCTATACACAGATTTAATTATTTTTTCTACTTATATGAATTTGATCGGACAATTGAGAATAAATTAAGATTTACTTCTAAGACTAAAATTTGATATAGTGATTAGAGTGATTAAGCTTATGACGCACTTAGAAACATTGTGGAAAGAATTAAGAGAGGCTAATAAATATGTGAGTTAATCAAAATTTAATAAATAAGAGTAAATATTATAATAATTAACATTTTTATAACTATAGAAAACTAAAATAATTACACTTTACTAGCTTTTCTAAATATAGAGTAAAACTAGAGAAAAAAATTAAGATTCAAATCAAACTAGATTCAAAATTAAGTCAATTAAAATCAATCCAATTCAAAATTATTGGTTTTTTACCTAAAATTCTTTTACAAATGTGATTTAACAATACACTATTACATGGAATGGTTGGGAAGATCATTTCTTTGATCGATTGATCAAATCAAACTAGATTTAAAATTAATCAATCCAACAAATTAAACCAATTAAAATTAACTAATTCAAAATTAATTATTCTTCCTTACCTAAAATTTGTTTACGAATATTGTGAATATTTAACAACTGATTATTGCATAATATGGTTGGGAAGATCATTACTATATATGTTCGATCCCATATATTTTAAACAGGTTGATGGTGTTCTAAATTACGTGCGTTATGTTCTATTGATGTGTTAGTCTCTTTTATCCTTATATATAAAATTCTATTCACAAGTGTTTGTTATTTAATTGTCTTTATTGTAGTACACTCAAATATAATTAGTCGATCTGCTGTGGCAAAGTTGTCTAATTAAGGTCTATTACTTGCCTACCGGTGTCATGTATCTGAAGTAACTTTTAATTCGTTTAATTTTACTTGAATTGATTTTAATAGGGTTAATTTTTAATTTAATTGGTTTGATTTGAATCTGGGTTGATTTGGATTATTTCAATTTAATTAAGCGTTATTTAAATCTAACATGTCAATTGTCATTTTCCCGTACTAGCATGACCCAATGCAAAGAGACGTAAATAATTGAATACAAAAATATTAGAATAACATATAAAATATAATTACTAAATTATAAAACCAAAAATTTTAATATATTAGAATAAAATTATTATAATAATAAAAAAATAATAAAAAAAATATAAAGTCTAACAATTATAAATTTCATATACTTGATAAAAAAAAGAGGGTATCTAAAAAATAGAAAATATTCTCTGTTAATTATAATTCTCTGTTAATTGCATGCAATCTTTCTGAGCCAATATATATACAGTATCTTAATTAATTCTCTGACATGCCCACGATTTTGCATTTTAGTTTTTCTTTATTACCAGCCTCCAATTAATGATTGTAAAATATTGCTTTAAGTAACTTCCTAATCGGTGTTTTAAAAACCAAATCGAACTGGCCAGTCCAATCTGGTTGAACCAGAATCGGAGGCCAATCCGGTTTTTATTGACTAGGCCTGGTTCACTAAAATCAGGATTATTTTTTTATTTTTTCTAAAGAATTATTAAGAAAGTATATAGTATAAAGTATAATATTCAATGGTTGAACCATTGGTCCAACCCGGTCCAACTAGGTTTAACCAAAACTAGACATACTTCCAGTTTGATGCCCCGTTCGGTTTTTAAAACATTGTTCCCAATAATTAATTAAGCTCACATATTCCCAATAGACACCCTTAAATTTAATTGTATGTTGTATATATTAATTATTTTTAATATTTGTTTCACAAAAAATCCGCTGGTCAGCGAAGGGGCACCACCGAGAGAGTAATTCGATTATGTCAAAATAATTTTGTGTTACACTTTGTATTTGAGTATAAGGAAAGCGAGTACAATCTCCTATTTTTCCTCTGATTTGATCTTCGTGTGAACTTGCTGAAGTTTTGGCTTCTAGCGAGGACGACAAAATCCAAGATAAACGAAATCCTAGTTTAGGAATGAGTATAGTTGGTCGCAGGGGATCGGCGTATGCTAGCCTTCATCAGGAATTGACCACTACTCGATCGAGTTGGGTCCTGAACAGAGGAAGCAAGCGAACCTAGATTATTCCATATATTATTCGAAGGAATATATAGAGGTATAGTATACAATTAAGTGAATGTTATTATTAAATGTACTTCCTTTTTGACCTATTTAATAGTGTTAAGGGAATCCCGGCCCCTTCCACGACTGACTGGGATAATATTCCTTTCCTTCATAAGCCTTGACTCCTTGCACTAGTGTTTTAACTTCGGCATTTGAAGAATCTGATATGGGAAGAGGTCTGGCAAATTCCAGCAGCATTGTGCCATCATGGGATCTGAAGGAGCCTCCAATTCCTGAAAGACCTGAATTACCCTTCGATGCTCCATCAAAGTTGAACTTAATTGGTTTATCGTTCAACTTTTATTATAATAGATACAACAGCATAATCAAATCATTCAGTAGTAAAAAAAAAAAAAAAAAAAAATTTGATTTCTCCTAAGAAATTTGAAAATTGTTTGCGCAAGCTAGCTAGGGGGCCGTATGATCGATCATAAGGAGTAACGACGACGCGACGGAATTTCCCATTTTGTGGCCTTTTTTAGGTCCTTAATTATATAATTTCCGTCGACTTTCTCCTAATTAATTGACCGCCTGAAGGCCCAGTGAATTAATGTGAATCGTGACCGCATGCGGGGAATTGCATGTCACCGTCTTGTTAAAAATGATGGAGAAACTAAAATGGGGTTTGGAGTCTTAGAACAACAGAATTAATTAATAAAGAAGCTGAATTTTGGCACGTAGATCGACACTCATTAAAATATTTGATTATAACACAAATTAAAATACAATATTATTACACACTAATTTAACTTTTTAAATGGCTACATGTTGGACTAAAACGTTAGTCCTTTCACACTTAGCTAGTGTGTTTAGAAAATAACACAGCGTAAGAACAAATGAAGAACAAAAGAGAGAAATAAAGAAAAGCTTTATAGAACTTGAAGAACTTTGTATTCTGAGAAAAATACATTGAGAAGAGCCCTATATATAGGGTTAAGGGAAATGTAACCTCCACTGGAATTAAATTACAACTTAATGAAAATTCAAAATTAAAACTAAAATCCAATTTAATTTCCATTCAATTTTAATAAAACTGATTTCTAAGTGTAACTAAAATATAATTAAATAATCATAATGGCAAGTCATAACCACTAACACTACAGCCCCGTCTGGTAGGGAACACCTGTTTCCGGCAACAATGTAGTACCGTTGATGAATGGGATTAGGGTATAGTAGCAGGTGTCTTAATGGCCACAAACCCAGAGCTCCGATTTCTGTGGCGAATGTCCGCACCTGGGCCGTAGTTGAGGTATTCCCCGAAGTATGCAGCATTGAGTGCAGCACGATCAGGGTGAGAGTCCTCCCCCCACCCAATCCATCCTCCGGGACTCACAATCCCGTCAAGGTACGACTGGAGGAACACTACTCTCGCTGCAGGGCCGAGATCTTCCCCAAGGAAAATACGCCCCGATTGATCTGAAGGACTCCGATCATAATCAGGAGCTCTCTTAACGGAGCAGTTCTGGAGGGAGAAGCCGGTCCGATCAAACCTCAACAGACGTCTGTGGCCCGTCAATGCGGCGTTCGTCTTCAGCCCAGGAATGGGGGTGCGAAGGAAGAAGGCGCAGGACTGGAACAACGCCGTGGCACCTCCGTGAAGAAGCAGATGGGAGCCCTCCACCGTACAGTCCTTGTAGAACTGTCGTTGACTATTGGCTTCCAAAGTCCCATGGTAGCCGGAGAAACGGCAGCCATAAAATGCAGCCTCCGACGAGTCACAGATCAAAGCCAGACCGAAACCTTTGACGGACCCGAAGCGTTCTCCATCGTCAAGTTGACGGCCACGAACCCATGTCCTCGGATATCTGCATGCAATATTAATTAATGTCATATAATATTAATATTAATTGTCAATCGATGACACAAACAAATTAATTAATTTGTAAATATTTATGTACCGATCGATCTTACGTACCTACTGTGGCAGTGTCCATCGCGTGCCACCCATCGGCGACGCTCCGGCTGCCGGTGATGATCGTGCTGTCCATCACATCGCCGGTACACCCTAAACCCTAAATCCTCGTACCTGCCCCCTTTTATGTGAATTCTGTAGCGATCCACACTATAGTTAGAGGCAGCCTCGACAGCATCGGAGATGGTCAGGAAATGTCCCGTTCCATCTTTAGCCACCGTCGCAGGTGCTTCTGGTGCTGGTGGCTGTGGTAGTACTACCGGTGACAACGGCGGCTGCGGTAGTGGCGCAAGCGAGGGATGCTTCTCATCATGATTTGGGTGCAGCAGTGTCTCATCAATGGTCATAGTAAGGAGAGCGGCGGTTGCCAGCAGCAAAGAAAAGCAGCATTTGATCCACCTACTCACGCGGTCCATCTTCACGATTGATCTGATGCCGAGGCATTTTGAACAAACTACTTCAGACTTCGATCTTCTCTCTGTTACTATATATGGGGGAGATTTTGAACACGCTAGGAGGGATTTCGCAGAGTACTAGCATACGGATTTCGCAGTGAACTAGGTAGCAGGGATTTCTCAGAGGTGTGTGAATTGGTAACTATGAGAAGGTCGGCCTAGCAAGGGGAAAGGTGTGAGAGGGGTTTTCGATCGAGACGAAAGCTTAGTTCACGTTCTCTCTTCGATGATGATCAGCTAATTTATAATGAGATATATTCTTGCGCTCAGCGCTAAGTCATAAATCCATTAATGAGAGGGAACATGTTCCCTATCCATACAAGGAAAATCGTAGGTAGACGTTCAACTACTACCTTCTCTTTAAGGTTGAATGAAATAAGTACTGCGTCGCCTAAGAAAGAGCTAGCAGTACTGGCGCCGGAGAAGGAAGGTCGCTAAACCCACTGAAACTGAGAAGGGCGATCAAAGACGCACGTACGTAGTGGGTCTTCTAAGGTAAGAAAAGAAGAAAAGGAAGTTAAATAAAAGAAAAAGAAGAAGTAAACGTGAAGGTGGGCCCCACCTGGCCCGCGTACTAGCATAGGGACCTCTGACCCTTGCTAATTAAAAAAAACCATCGATGAATATTTATTAAATGCGAGAAGGTAACAAAGCTAGGTAGACTCCCTATAAATACGATGTCAGGAGTACAGTGTCTCTAGGACGAAAGAACATTAATATATATATAACCTGCAGCCATTCAACATCGATCTACCCGGCCGTTTGAAGATGGACAATGTTTTGTTGCATGTCTCTGTTTACAGTAAAAATATTAAATGAAGCCAGGAAGGCGAGGCCATGTTTATTATAAATTAAAGAGGCCTCTTTAAAGATTAGAAAGCCTACGAATGACTCTGCTACTCCACGACAATTATTAATAAACGTCACTAAGATAGTAATTAAATAGTGAGAAGATAGTCTGTCGAAGGCATACGTGGTGGTTGACATGCAGCTTTATTCGGAGCGCACATGAAGTGATCAGTTCATTGCTTCATATGTAAAAGTTTTCATCAGTACTGATCACGTATATATGTATATATATATTAACTGGACTTGTGATCACATGCAGAGGTTGATGGCATATGGTATTCGATCTGACACATATTTGCTATATATATATATATGTAATGACTGGCTCCTTTAACGTACGTTTGAATTAGTTCAGGCGCTAAAAAATACCAACATTAATTGCTTTAAGTTATTCTTCTGTAGCTAGCCTAGCTATATGTATACCCTTTGCTTTCAATTTATAATTACCAACTATTTATGTCTTTGGTTGGGTGAAGCAATTTAGTGCGATGCAATTTATAATATTAAAGTGTTTGTGTTACCAAAACAAAACCAAACGGTCAAAATTAGTCGTGCATCGATAAAAACTGATCTACAAAACAAATTTCTACTATATACACGTACATGCATGCTTGTGCGATGATCAATGTGTACATTAATTGCTCACAACCACACTGACATGCACGTCCTCTCTTTCACATTTCGTAAAGGACATAAATATATATCTACTCACCTCTCTTGCTGTATTTTATTTTCTTTCTTCCGGGTGCGGCACCCGGCACTGGATGGAAACTAAGTTACAAAAATTATAATTAAGACAGAGACAGCCACCTCGAACATATATATATTTGATTTATTCAAATTTCAAATTAATGGCAAAAATAAATCCAAAGGAAATTTAAGAAATCAAGCTCAACTTATAGACTAATTAATTATCCCCGTTAATTATTCATGTATATATGGACAACATGTTAATTTCCTCCGCAGGAAAGATCTTTCGCCATTTGGTAATATTAGTCATCTTTGCAAATATTGATCCCCAACACCATGACGCCATAATTAAATACGTCTATAAAATTGAGGATTAATATTTATGCATCGATGCTTAGTATAAATTTTTTATGCTAGCTAGCTACGTTACAGCCTTCTCTAGTGTCATAAATGCTTTACAAGGGATTAATCATCTTAGCATATGGCTCTTAACAAGTCTATATATGAACAAATTTTGAAAATATGGCTCTTAAACAAGTACAAATTAAAGTTAAGAATATCATAATACAATGTTAAATTGCAGTGTCAAACCGCGTAGAAATAACAGCTCGTATGGTTGAACTTGGTTAACCAGCACATCTAATATGGGTTTTGATTAGGTTGTAAACGGTATCCGATTACCGGTTATTTATACTGTCTGATCAGTTATTAAACAGAAGAAAATTAAAATAAAATAATAATTTTTGCCTACCATATACGATTTACCCATTGGAACAAAAATGGAAATGCTATTTTCTTATATTTAGATTACCCATTATAAAGGGTATTATAAATATTGTCTATATATAGCCTTTATACTTAGCTTTTATATGATTTTGGCATAAGTTTAAATATTTAATATTTTAATATTTGGAAAATATCTGAAACATCTCTTCAATTTGTTTTTATATCTAATAAACCCATTCACTAACTTTCATTTAAAAAAAAACCTTTTGTATTTTGGTTATATTGTGTTGTAATGATATTATATATACAGTTGTTATGTTTTTTAAAATTTTATATATTTATATCTTTTTTGTGTTTTTACTATTTATTTTCAGTTTATCCACTGAAAATTTGGAAATAATCGCATGTAATCAGAAATGAAATAGTTAAAAAATTAATGGATCAAAATAGAAACATATAAGACATGGCACGAAATAAGTTGTTCCATGTTTTGTTCGTGTACTATTCGCAACCCTAGTTTTGATAATATTGGTCTTACATGTAATTTTCATTTTTGCTTTCAGTAATTTTTTTATTTTGTTGCATTAATTTTTGCTATTGTATGCACCAAAATGTGCATGGCCCACATTCGACAGATCCAGGAGTCCAACGACCCACTAAACAAAGTTCGTGGATAGGCCGCGACAATTCTCGAAGTAATTCGACGCAGCCCACCGCCAGGATCCCGTTTTGTCGCGTTGTTAGCACGGCGAGTCATCTCGCCGCAAAGATAGACTTCGGTGAATCATCGTCTAGTCAGCAACAACTTCGGTGAGTCATCGCCATGTCGGCATGAGTCAAAGATCTGGTCGACCAATTCAAGCGAAAAGATCTGCGGAAAGATGTTGCGATCCTCATTTAAGGGATCTCAACGGGGAACTCCTGGTCTCCCTCCTCCCCTCTTCTCCCTCAACTTCTTCACGAAAGCGAAAGGAGATCGTGATCCCCTTTCACGAAGCAACGTCTCTCTCGCAGGGACAGGGCTACAAAAGGCCAGAAGCATTCTGTTCAAAGGGTTGGAAAAATTTTCATCCCTACCGGTTGGAAAAATTTTCATCCCTACCGGTTGGAGAAATCACATTCGAAAGACTCTCTTAGCATCGGTCTTGAAGCTCTCTCGTTCCCCAAATCGAAGGCCCAAAACTCCCTTCACCGGAGAAGAGTTCCTCACGCACGCCGAGAGGTTCTTTCATCGCAAAGAAGTTCAACATCTGCAGTTTCGTCGCTCTGGTTCGACCGAAGCCATTCTACACCTGTGTCGCCGCATTGTCATAAGTCGAAACACACGGAACACAAATATTTCCGTCCGGCCGACAAAAGCCACACCAGATCGGTAATGCGTTCGTTTTTACGAACTTCGAAGTCTCGACGACGACGACCTCGCTAGAAGCTTTAACTTCACCCAAACCACACGGAGATCGAATCAGAGGGTTATTAGGAGAGTGAACTCGCTTTTTTTCCTGACTCACACACCTTGTAAACTCAAAATTATTCTAAAGTAATTGAAAACTTCTCTCGGTCGCGCCTCTTCGCGGACCGGCGGATTTTCGGTGAAACAGCTATAGATTTAATTCAAAGTAAAAAAATAAATATATACTTAGCTTTTATATGATTTTGGCATAAGTTTAAATATTTAATATTTTAATATTGGGAAAATATCTGAAACATCTCTTCAATTTGTTTTTATATCTAATAAACCCATTCACTAACTTTCATTTAAAAAAAAAACTTTTGTATTTTGGTTATATTGTGTGGTAATGATATTATATATACAGTTGTTATGTTTTTTAAAATTTTGTATATTTATATCTTTTTTGTGTTTTTACTATTTATTTTCAGTTTATCCAATGAAAATTTGGAAATAATCGCATGTAATCAGAAATGAAATAGTTAAAAAATTAATGGATCAAAATAGAAACATATAAGACATGGCACGAAATAAGTTGTTCCATGTTTTGTTCGTGTACTATTCGCAACCCTAGTTTTGATAATATTGGTCTTACATGTAATTTTCATTTTTGCTTTCAGTAATTTTTCTATTTTGTTACATTAATTTTTGCTATAGATTTAATTCAAAGTAAAAAAATAAATATATAGGTTACAACTTCATTCTTTTATAGGTGACAATATCAAGTGCAATCTTCTAAATGGAAATATAACTCCGGTTCAGGCTAGTTGTGTCATTTAATGAAAATACAAACAATATCTCTGTTCATATCAGTGTTTTAAAAACCAAACCCAACTGGCCGGTCCAACCCAGTTGAACCAGAATCGGAGGCCAATACGGTTCTTATTGACTCAAAACGGTTCATTGTAACTTGTATTATTTTTACTTTTTTTCTTATAGAAATTTTAAATATATGTAAATTATGGTGTATAATATTCAATGGTCCAACCCAATCTAACCGAGTTCAACCAAAACCACACATACTGCTGGTTGGATGGCCTGTTCGATTTTTAAAGCATTGGTTCATATCCTCCATTTGGTTTGATTTCACTCTGACACTCTTCTAATATGCTTTGCTTTGGATTTTGTATCTGGCCTTCACACTGACCCTGCCTTATTTGCCTTATCTCCATCTATCCCTGGTCCCTCTAGTCTCTCTCTCATTGGTCTCTCATTCTCTTTGTGCTCTCTTTCATTGGTTTCTCATTCTCTTTGTGCTCTCTCTCATTGGTCTCTCATTCCCTCTCTAGTCTCTCTCATTCGTCTCTCATTCTCCCCCTAGTCTCTCTCATTCGTCTCTCATTCTCTCTCAGGTCTCTCTAATTGGTCTCTCATTCTCTCTCTGGTCTCTCTCATTCTCCCATTGGTCTATCTCATTTTCTCTCTTTGGTCTCTCTCATTCTCTCTCTCTGGTCTCTCTCATTCTCTCTCTGGTCTCTCTCATTCTCTCATTGGTTTATCTTATTTTCATCTCTTTGGTCTCTCTCTTCCGTCTCTAACTTTTGATTATTTACTATTAAACATACCACCACCCTCTTATCTCCTGGCCTATGTAGACTATGAGCCACCATCCTCTCCTACCCTATGTTGACTATGAGCCACCATCCTCTCTGAAAAAGCTTTGGTGATATAGGTTAATTAAAAGTACGAGTGTTTAACGCTTCTCTTGAAACATCGTCTCAAACATCATTCAAATAACATAAATAATGTAGATGTTATCGCAGTTCAGAACAATCAGTCCTAATTTACGGGGTTGTTTAGTGTAGGATAGTAACCTTGCATCCACCAAGTATAAGCTGTTACAAACCTCCACTAATGCATTACAAGTGTTTCACACTCGTTGTTTAACAGTGTAACAGATACTGTGGATTACCTTCAAGCTTCACCTTGACCCACTCGTGTAACATGAGTGGTCACGTTATTATCCCAATTGAAATTTTCCCTCAGTTCGAGCTTTCGGTGTGAAAGACTCAGTCTATCTCCAACACAAACTAGCAAGTGAGTTGCAACACCATCATCATCTCCTCGACCGCTTTTCAATAAGCAAATGAATGAAGAGCTAATATGCCACAGGAAGACTTTGACCTTCTCAAATTTTCAGAATAATTCTCATTCAAAAGTCAAGGTCTTGTGTCAATTGCCATATGTGATTGTTCCTCATGGTAAGTGCTTGATTGAAGGGTTAAATATCAATCTCATAATTCTTTTCCAATCGATCCTTTAATATATATCAATCACACGATTCTATCCCAACCAAACCTCATATGTTTGTCACCTTCCTTTCATAGGCCGATTTCATATCTTCTCTTTCCATATTTTCATACTAATTAGCCAACTTGATTTTCTCATAGATAGCATGTGAGATTCTGTTAAAGATAGTCAACTCGTCATATGCTGGCACTAACACCCTCTTTCTTCCTATTGCCTATATGCTGTCTCTCGATATCTATAGAGCTGCAATTGAGTCTTTCTTTCAGGAGGGAGAGATAATCTATGAGAAAAATAAAACAAGAAGACCTTCGGGAAATAAGGAGAATTCAGGATCGGATAATGCCAACGATAAATAGGTAGATTTGAAACATTTATATATTTATTAAAACTTTAGTTTGACATCAATATAAATGATTATTAATAAAATGTAAACATTATAATATGGGTTTAATAAAAAAACTTATGATCTTCTTCTTTTACATTTAAATAAATATATTTTGGTCGAGCCTATCAGTGAGCAGGGTCAGCCCTAGGCAGTAGAGCAGGGTCAGCCCTAGGTAGTAGAGCAGGGTCAGTCCTAGGCAGTAGGGCAGGGTCGGGCCTGTTAGTAGGGAAGGGTCAGGCCTAGGCTGTGAGGTAAGGTCGGACCTATTAATGGGGCAGGGTCAGACCTATTTGTGAGCCGGGTTGGGTCTTTCAATGGGACGGATTGGGTCTTTCAATGGGACGGATTGGGTCTTTCAATGGGGTGGGTTGGGTCTTTCAATAGGACAAGGGTCAGACTTGTCAGCGGGAGGGTCGGGCCTGTCAACATGGCAGGGACAGGCCTATCAGTGAGGTAGGGTCAGGCTTATCAGCGGGGCAGGGTCTGGACAGTCAGTGGGGAAGGTCGAGCCTATCAGTGAGGCAAAGGGCTAGTTAACTGGGTAGGATTTGTCATCTTCATTAGGTTGACTTTTCAAGCTAGGGTTGTAGGTGGAATTTTTTGGGACTTGGGAGGTGTCATGGGGTGAGGTAGTGGATTTGAGGCCATTGAATGGAGTTCTTTTGGGGTTGAGTTGTGGAGTTGGGATTATAAGGCTACCAAGTGGGGTTCATGAAGATTGGGATAAGGTATTATTAAACATTTTCAATTTGATGAAATCAGTATAAACTATATTATATACAATTCTTCCTACCAAAATATATTCAGTAAAATATATATTAAACTAAATAACCAATTTTTAAAATAAAAATTAAATCAAATCATCTGGTTTGATTTTATTACCAAAATATATAAATTTTCATTAATAATTTTATTATTTTATTATTTTTTCCCTTGGTGCTAATTTAAAATAACCATTCACATTTAAAAATTTGGGATTTTTTCTTTATTAAATTTAATTGTTCATTATCATTTAAAATAATTTTTTTGTAAAATATTTATTTTAAATTATAAATATTGAAACTAAATTTAGTAAAGTAATGTATAATAAAGATGTGAGTTTAAAATAATAACTCTACTCTTTTTATTTTTGAACATTTTAATCCAAAATATATATATATTTTTTTTTCTCTGCGCTGTTGTGTGCTAGAATATCTATTTAAATTGGAACAGGGTTTAAAATTTTAAGCTCTCATTGGTCCATTTTCTGACTTGAACTGCTTAGTATGTCATCTTGCGTGCTTCTCACCAACAATATCAGGGACTTGGCGCTTCTCACAAGTCACAATCACAAAAATAATGAGATTTAAAATAAAAAGAAAGTACATATTGAAATGAACTTAAATAAATAGGGGTGGTACTAGGTCATGTTTTTCAGGTAACCCGACCCGACCAAACCCGTAAAACCGGGCTTGGATTCCCAAATCTAATCTATGGGTCAGGTTTGGGTTTGGGAATACAAACCCTATCTCAGGTCGGGTCCTGTGGTTTTTAATTTTTATTTTATATATTTTTCTAGAGTTATAAAAAAAAGTGTATAGAAAAATCAATTTTTGTCCGGCAAATTCAGGTTTTACCAAAACCCGATGCACCTGGTCGGTATTTTTTTGGTAACGCGACCCGACCCAACCCACAAAACTCAGGTCTTGATTTCCAAATCCAACCCGCAGGTTTGGTTTGAGTTTGGGAATACAAACCTGATCTAAGGCCGGGTCTAGCAGGTTTTAAATTTTTATTTTTTTATATATTTTTTCTTGAGTTATTAAAAAATTGTATAAAAAAATGGGGTCTTATCGGGTTGGGTTTGGATTTTACCAAAACCCATCAGGTTTTGGGGTTTTGCCAAAACCTGTCAGGTTTGGGTTTGTAAAAAAATAATTTGGGCCGAATTTGGATTTTTTGCATGTTCGGGTTTTGATTTATATAAGATGGGTCAGGTTCCAGTTTTTAAAAACCCGACCCATACCAACCCTATAAATGGCAATGGGGGGACAAAAAGGGAAGAAAATGGTTATGGGAGAAAAAAATGGGGACAAAAAAAGAAGAGAAAATAATGAAAAAAATAATTTTATATTTTTATATTTTCTTTTGTCGAATTTAAAAAAGTGAGAGGAATGAGGAAAGAAAGTGAAGCTGATGAAAGAGAAAAAGGGGATAAATAACAATTTTTAAAAATAAAACCATTTGATTTTAATGTTTTAATATATAGTCATATACATTTTTTTATTACTTTTACTCATTAGATTATACTTCAAAAAAAATAAAAAATCACATATTATTATAAAATTTTAAAATAATGTTTTTTTCCCAATAAATCTAAAAAATAAAAACTATTTTAATGCTTTAGTTTAATAACAAAATTTTCTAATTATTGTAAAATCTAATAATTATGAATTTTAAATTAACTATTTTTATAGAAAATGATTTTTTACTAACAAATGTAAATAGGTTATCTATTTTAGAGATACCATTTTATAGTAACAAGGTTACGAGTATATGAAATTTTGGAATTGTTAGATTTTATTTTAATTTTTTATATTATTAATAATTTTATTTCAATTGTGGTCCCGCGTCAGCACTCAGCAGTCGAGATGGTACGAGATCCACTGGTGGAACACCCCAAAGAAAGTACAGGTGGACCCACTTCATTCATTTTCGCTGCTGACTCAGAGTTTGCTGAGGGCCAGGGGACGTGGAGGCCAGGGGCGAGTTAGATGGACACATGCGGTATAAATACGCTTCCTCCCCCTTGGGACTGCATGCGGAGTTGCAGACTGCAGCAGGCATGGGATGGCACGAGCTTTCTCAACTCAACTGGAATTCCGAGATTCGGTTCCAAAATGAGGAGAAAAATCTGGATGATTCTGTTTGGGTTTTTCTCCTCTTATACTCCGGTGGCGGCTCTGCCAAAGAAGAAACCAAGACTGAGGCGTAGAAGCACGAATTCATATACTATTACAGCCCCTTCTGATCGGTAATGGGAGAATCCTGTTGATATCCGGCTGCTTAGGGATTTTCTTTCTCCATCGCTATCACTCTTTCTCCATTTATAAAATCGTTCTGATGAACTGAGTTTATTTCCGTGTGATGTCTGTTCAGAAATAAGACTTGTCTCTGTTCTCTGTTGGCTCTAAGCCTTTTCTCATTTTGTAACAATTTCAGAAATTATTCGACTCGAAAGTAACAAGATGGTTATAACTCGGGCAACGGAAACACAGTTTATAGTAAACGATGGACGTCGGGGCCGCTCCAATGTTCCTCTCATGGATTCTGTTGACAACGAACAAATCATCGTCCCTGAAGTGAGTATTCTGTGCATCATATTACTTTCAGAATTGTTGTTTAATTATAATTTGGAAGTGATAAATAATCATGATTGTCTCCTTCATTTAGAATTTCTTTTCATCAGGTATAAAACTAAGTTAAAAATCCAACTAACAGTGCCTGATAGAAGATATTGCTTTGAACGGGCATGGCTTAATTAGTATTTACTGTTGAAGCAAAAAGTGGCTTGCTTCTTACTGATGTAGTACAGCCCCTTGGTGAGGGCACATGTTTTTGGAGTAGAAGAGAATAAGTTTTGCTGCTCGATATTGTTACTGACAAAGCAGAGAATAAGTTTTGCTCCAGTGATGTAAACATTTATTTTTTAACCAGTGTGATGTTTATTTGATACTGACAAAGCAGAGAATGAGTTTTGCTGCTCGATATGGTCTTACAGATAATTACTGGTGTCATCTTCATATTTTCCCACAAATTTATTCTTGTTCTCAGGTGTTGCTGTTGTGAAAGCGTGTTAATATCAGGAACTGCCGGAAAAACACTTATTAGAATCTCCATACAAAAAAATTGTAGCAGTTTTAATTATTTGTCCAATTTAAATGGTCTGTTTTGTCACTTCTGCAGAAAAAGAGCTGGAAAAACTTCTTTGCATATTTGGGCCCTGGATTTCTTGTGTCTATTGCTTACATTGACCCAGGAAACTGTAAGATCTACTAGAATTTTATTTCTTTTTTTTTTTTCATTATTTCTTGCATTGGCTTTCTTTTGTTTAGTGAAAGATTTTTGCATGTCCTAACTTTATATTCACGTTTTGCCCGTGTACCTTCCAGTTGAGTCTGATTTACAGGCTGGAGCTCAGTACAAGTATGAGGTGTGTGATTTGCCTCGTTGTTTGATTTTTCTTGGATACTTCAGAGCATAGGCATATTGTTTTCACATTCAATGTCGTAAGAAAAGCATTCTTCTTTGCTTCAGTTGTTGTGGATCACACTTGTTGCTTCATGTGCTGCTCTTGTCATTCAGTCACTTGCTGCCAACCTTGGGGTTGTGACAGGTTTGTAGTTTCTCGTGGAGAAGAACATGTACGACCTATGGGCATTGTATGTATATTCAGATTGACCATCTTATTACTCATTGCAGGGAAGCATTTATCAGAGCATTGTAGAGCAGAATATCCAAAGGTGTCAACCTTCCTACTATGGGTGATTGCAGAAATTGCAATAGTTGCCTGTGACATTCCTGAAGGTACTGGTTCTTCCTGCTAGTGAGATGCTTCTTTCATTCGTTCACATAAACTGCTGAACTTTTCATTTCAAGGAGATGCTAAGCATTATTCTTCTAGGAGAATTTGCTTTTTTTTTTTTATTATTACTCAGAAGCAATGACTGTTTAATTCTGACTCTAATAGTTCAATTTCAGAGGGTTCATATGCACTATCATATCGAGATATGAAATATCATGATTAATTTATATCAAATTTATCTCATGACTTTATCTGGAATGAATAATTGGAAAACACCTTGACTTTCTCAACCTTAATTCATCTTGTAACTAATAGCTATTTTCAGATTTGATATTTACAGATGATGACCTAACAAAAATTTTTGTGGTTACAAGATTTGATATGAAGCTATCATCTCTTAAATTTAATGGTTCTTTGAGATGGCATCCTAAATTGTATGTGTAGAAGTGTTTTTTGAATGAGAGTCTTTGAATCTCTTGATCAATTTCTTTATGAAGCCAATCAGCTGGAGAACTGATCCTTTGTCAACTTGGGAAAAATTGTGGAACTCCTATTCAGATACTCCTGTTGAAGTCTTTTTCCCAAATGGTTTACTTCAACAGATTCTGTATTCTCGAAGCTTATATTCACATTGAATGTTTGATTTTTTCTTTCTAGTGATTGGGACGGCATTTGCATTGAATATGCTTTTCAGCATCCCTGTGTGGTGTGGAGTACTTCTCACGGGACTTAGTACTCTGGTGTTTCTAGCACTGCAGCAATATGGGGTATGGAGTAATATAATTTCAGATAAAAAAAAGTACTGGACATTGAATAAATTGTAAATATTCTTTACTAAACTCTCCACTATTTAAAAACTTTTTAGGTTCGGAAACTGGAACTCTTTATTGCCCTACTTGTATTTACAATGGCCGGCTGCTTCTTAGCGGAACTAGGTTATGCAAAACCCAAATCATCAGAAGTTCTGAGGGGACTTTTTGCGCCCCAACTCATAGGAAATGGAGCCACTGGTCTTGCAATCTCACTTCTTGGTGCCATGGTTATGCCGTGAGATTCTCATACCTTCCTCATTTCTTCATCTTATATCCATCCGTGCAAAAAACAGATTTGATTAAATATTCATTAACTTTTTTTGCTTGCTACAGGCACAATCTCTTCCTTCATTCAGCTCTTGTGCTTTCCAGGAAAATACCTCGATCAATCCATGGAATCAAAGTAAACCAAAACCAACATCATATTATTGTGAATTGAAATGGCATAAATTTCTTCTTTCTGTCAATGAATTGCATCATTTCGGGTGGTTGCTAACATGAGGCCTTTTCCTGGAACCTCGTTAGTGTCTGTAACGATAGTATTGATCTTAAGAAGGACAGCTTCGACATTTTAGAGACATTTGAATCTTTAATACAAAAATGTGGTTTATAGTAAATATATTATTATATAGATTCAGTTCAGTCATGATTTATGTGGATTTCTTCCTCCATTTTGTTATTGAAGCTTGCCACAATTTACTCTTTTCTAATCTCAAGTGTTATTCTATTAATTAGGAGGCGTGCAGCTATTATACCTTAGAGAGTGCCTTTGCCCTTACGGTGGCGTTTCTCATCAATGTGTCAGTTATTTCTGTAAGTGGTGCTGTCTGTGACTCTTCAAATTTGAACCCTGAGGATAGGAGGAGCTGCAGCGACCTCGATTTGAACAAAGCTTCATTTTTGCTTAAGGTAGCACTCCCCCCACTGACCTTTTCTTCTTTTTGTATCGGTTACTAACATTATAGACATTTGTTTGTAGAATGTTTTAGGCAGATGGAGCTCAAAGCTGTTTGGAATTGCTCTGTTGGCATCTGGTCAAAGTTCTACAATAACAGGAACTTATGCCGGGCAATATGTTATGCAGGTGCTTATAAATTTTGATATCACTGGAGCTTTAGGTTATTTTCTTAATTAGGCAGCACTCATTTCAGTGGTTCATGAATTGACTCTTATCCTTGCATTGGAGAATTTTTTTAATTTGAATGATTTTCGTGTAGGGGTTTTTGGATCTACGTCTTAGGCCTTGGATACGAAACCTTTTGACTCGTTCTTTGGCAATAATTCCAAGTTTGATTGTTGCATTGATTGGTGGTTCTTCTGGAGCTGGGAAGTTGATTATAATTGCCTCGGTACTTCAGTACTTGATTCTCCATTTTTTCCATTCAGCTATGATACTACGAAAATCAAGAATTAATCCTTGTAACACTCCCTCTTTGAAAAGCTTCAAGAAAGGAAAATGCATCATGCTTTGAAGATGTTTCAACACTAGTTGGTTTTATTTTGCAGATGACATTATCATTTGCACTGCCATTCGCTCTCATTCCGCTTCTGAAGTTCACTAGCAGCAAGACTAAAATGGGACCATATGTTAACTCTAAAAAGGTGGGATTTCCGGATAAAGTTCTGATACCCTGTTCTGTGAGCAACACAAGACTCTTTTAAGTTCTTCCTGTGATTCGTTTTTAACAGGTCTCGTCACTCACATGGATGATAGGATTGCTAATCATGGGTATCAATATCTACTACATAGTGACTAGCTTCGTCAACCTCCTCTTACATAGTGGATTGCGGACTGTGGCTGTAGTTTTTGCAGGGATATTTGGTTTCTCAGGACTGTTAATTTATATGGCTGGGATAATTTACTTGGTAGTTCGAAAAAATAAAGAGATTACTCCCTTATTGGCCATGGAGCAAGCAGAGATTGGACAAACATGTAATAACTCTGACGATCAAAGGGACATTCATCATAGAGAGGACATTGCAAGCATGCAACTGCCACCGACGGGAAATGCTACAGATTTAGAGTGATTAAATTTCTCATGTTAGTCTTAGCTCTACGTACTCATTTAGGAGGTATTCTAGGTTTATGTGTTCTCTGGGAGCTGCATACTTGAACTTGGATCACGTCTTGACTCTTGATGGATGTAGCATGTGCCCAAGTAAGACAGACAAATTAAAGTGATGGGCATCCACATTCCATACTGGTGATATCAACTACCTTATCGTCGTAACTCGTGTTCTGTAAACATCACCTTGTATCCACGTAGCCTAGACACGAATAGATGAATAATAAAATTTGAAAATCAATTTTTTTCCATATTTCTTTGTATTGCGATTAATATATTAGGTTTTGCTTTCTCTCTTCTCTCTCTGCAAATAAATTAATTTGTTTGTTCATCAAACATCCCATTATCGCATCTTTCGTCGACGTCTCTCGGAAACGTTTTCATTTTCGTTAGCAACATGCCAAACCAACAATAGCGGATGTCGTACACATGGGATTGTTCTGCTTAATTGGAACCTCCTTCTGAACAATTAACAAACGGTCAAGGGTTCATCCCGATTTCTTGTGATAGATGTTTCTTGAAGCAATTTTGTACTGATTTTACAGCCACGGAAGAGGGATAAATTAAATCTCATTGGTGCTCCCGAAAAGAAAACAAGGGGGAAATTAAGTCATCTCTTGTTCAAAGGACGACGAAGTCACGAAGTGTATTTTAAAGCTTCCTTCTGGATCTTCGAACTCTAGCTAGTATACATGGTGGTCTGTGGACAAGTGAGTCTTACTATATACTATATATTGGGCGGACAAATATTGCCTGCAACAAGTGCAAACCCTTCAATTCATCTATCTATCCATCTATCCATCTAAATTATAAGCTCACAATAGTAATATATAAAACCTTTTCTTGATGCCTTTAGGCCGACATCGTCGCATCAATCAAGAAATGGAAGCAAACTTGGTTGGTCACGATTTCCTGATTAATTAATTTATTGTTCTCGAGTACTGCAAGATATAGTTGCATAAGGAGGTCTTGCATTCTTGATGGTGAGACTATGTTTCTCTAGCTACGGAAACATTCTATCGGCTGCAGGAAAGAAGCATTAGAGGCAGACGATTTGAGGGTCCGAGAAACAAGCACGACTTCTAAGTGGGAGAGAAGATGAGAAGTACTACAAGTTGCTGCATGTCATTCTCTTTATATATAATGAGACGTTCGCAGCCATTAATGTTGTTACGTAAGGTTTCGACCGGTACGAGAGCTCAGAATATGTCTAACTCTGTACTCACAGATTTGGTAGGAGAGAGTGGGAATGAAAGTATTACTGTTTGAGCTAGTGCTTAATGTTATGTCGAGGGTAACAGCCGTATTATTGGAGCCCGGATCTGGCTATATTGTAGGTAGCCACAGCGAATCACAGGGCGCCAAACACATGGGACCCCTGTGCAACGCTCAGTTGGCGCCCCGTGATTCGCTGTGGCTACCTACAATATGGCCAGCGGATCCGGGCTCGTATTATTGGGAAAAGGAGGCACAGATATTAGTGGACGAAGCAAAAGAGTTCATATTGTGCAGGAGACTTTCTACGCGATGGAGGCTTCCCATTTGGGAGAATTTTTTTCCGGTTCCGGGAGCTGTATTAGACATTTCTGGGCTGGAGAAACGACTGGCTAAATTGCAGAGGAAACTGGATCTGTTACTGCAGGGGGTTGATCGATGAGCTTTGTCAGAGAGGTGATTCTTTGGTTGTTACCCTCGATTGATGTTTTATTGTCTCTGCAACAATTGGTTCCAAATATTATATAAATGATATCCTTAAGGAGATTATGGTGGAAATTAATTCTCCTAGTTCACATAATATGCAGGTAATGGTAGTGATATTCTTCTGATGAGTGTTTTTTTTTTTTTTTTGGATTTATTTACATGTTTTATTATATTGATTTAAACCTTTTTTCAATGTCCGGGTCCGGTTTGGACTACGGACAGTCAAAATGTCGGCCAATCCTTCCTCTGTTGACTAAGCAAATCTTGACATCCTTTAGTAATAATTTGAGAGCCACTGAGCTTCTGGAGATTTGTATTTGGATGGAGAGAGAGAGAGAGAGAGATTGGTGAATATGAAAGTTTGAGGAAATATAAGATTCAAACACGAACTAAGAGGGAGTCCAGGCGTCCGGATCCCCACACTCGCCTGAATCAACGCCGGATGGCAATCTGTTTCGGAAAATTGTGTCATTCTCGTCTATCTCATGTTCCTCCTTTTCATCAGGCCTCTCTATGTAGGTATCCGCCATTACAAATACAATAAGGTGTTAGAAGAAGTGAGATTCATTGATACAGGCGTATACGTTATAGACATTACTGGTTCCTGATAAAATGCATGATAATGTTTGGGTTTGATGATTATGCCACCCACACAAGTCGGTACAAACCAGAAGCTGTTGTTAATTAAAACTCAACCCAAATTTTTCTACCAAGAGCAAAACAAAAACTCAAGCCGGTGCATTAATCACTCCATCTGAAAGGAGCAACGTAGATCAGTTTACCTATAAAATGAATGACTTCGTTGAGAGAATAGGGGGAGGGAGGTTGAGAGAGAGAGCGTGAGTGAGTGAGTGAGAGAGAGAGAGAGTGAGTGAGAGAGAGAGAGAGAGTGACTGAGTGAGAGAGAGAGAGAATTAACGAGAGAGAGAGAGAGAGAGAGAGAGAGAGAGAATTAACGAGAGAAAATTAATGAGAGAGAATTAATGAGAGAGAATTAACGAGAGAGAGAGAGAGAGAGTGAGAGAGTGAGAGAGGAATACATGTCTCAAACGAAATAAAGAGAGATAGTGACTGAGTGAGATAGAGAGAGAATTAACGAGAGAGAGAGATCAGAGAGATAGATTAAAAATCATATAACTAGAGAGAATTAACGAGAGAAAATATAATGAGAGAGAATTAATGAGAGATTAATTAATCAGAGAGAGAGATAGAGAGAGAGAGAGAGAGAGAGAGTCCAAAATGAGAGAGAGAATGTCGTTCATATTATTATATATTATCAAAACCATACATATATATATTAAATAAAATCCATATCAAAATGTCCATATCAAAACCCATATATATAAATGTTCCATAGATCGAGAAGATCGAAACAAACAGATCGAAGAGTCAAAAACCATAGCAAAGAGAGCAAATACATGTCCATACATAAAGTTATTATTAAACTCATCGATTAATCTTACATGAAATTTTATTTTTTTAATATATACTCTATTAATATTATTAGAATTATCAAATACAAGACAGAGAGAGAATATTACAAATGAGAAAAAGCTCATATCAATGAGAAAGGAAAGGAGAAAAGAGAGAGAGAGAAATGAAAGAAAGAGAGAAACAAAGAGAGAGACAAAGAGAGCGAGAGAGAGAGAGAGAGCAAATGAGAGAGACAGAGAGAGAGAGAGAGAGCAAATGAGAGAGAGCAAATGAGAGAGAGAGAGAGAGAGAGCAAATGAGAGAGAGAGAGCAAATGAGAGAGAGAACAAATGAGAGAGTCAGAGAGAGAGCAAATGAGAGCAAATGAGAGAGCAAATGAGAGAGCAAATGAGAGCAAATGAGAGAGAGAGAGAGAGCACACCACAATGTAACAAATAGCTCAATCATCAAGGTAATAGTAGGAACCAGCAGATTTCTGTTCTCTGTCTTTCGTGGAGTCCAATTTATTAATCCGTGGTCGATAATTTGTTGGATCACGCCTGAATGTTATATCCAGATGCTGCAAAACAGAATAAAAAATTTCACATTTTTTAGAACGAAATAACTTAGCCAATTCAGTTTTACAAGCACACTGATAGACGTGAACCGTGTAGTTTGATTGTAAGAGTGCACATTCTACTGCATTCAGGGAACTGAAAAAAGCAGTAAAAATGCAGTATGCATCAAAGATAAGAATCACAGAAACAATATCCAACTTAAAACATATTTCAGCAGATGATTAAGAGTGATGCTTCACTAGGTTTTAGGCATAGTAAAGTTGGGCATCGATCAGGTTACAAACTTCTACTCTTTCAGGAATTCAGCAGTCCCAAGATCAAGATAAGATTAATCCAAGAAATCCCTGGACCTAGACCACCTGGCAGGTTGTGAATAGGACTATCTGGGAAGCTAGGTTCTAAGCAAGCCCAAGCAGATGATGGGTCTGGTCTGGAAGTTCCCATAGCCCTAAATTCAGTTCAATGTCTTAGATTAATTAATGTAAACCTTATGGGAAGTGATGCATGATTCTTCTATTTAGTAAACTTTTTTCCTCAAATGAGTACATCATCACCGGCTGAACATTATAATTTCTCAACCAAGTCAACCTAGCAAGATAGACATGAACGTTGCATGGACATGCTTAAATGAGAAAGGTCAATGGAAATTAAAAAAAAAATCCCATGGGAACTTACAGATAAAAAGAGATTCATTCCAGTTAATAGGGATTGTGGAGAGTTCGCAATACAGTCCACAGATGGTATCCCTTCATAAACAATAACTCGGTCTGCCAGATAAGTAGCCATGATGAAGTCATGCTCAACTACGAAAGCAGTTTTCTTCGCATGCAGGATAAACCTCTTGATGACCTTTGAAGCAACTATACGTTGCTCTGAGTCAAGATAAGCACTTGGCTCATCTAGCAGATAAATATCCGCAGGCTGCATTAATGGAGAAAACATCAAATTATCATGAACAAAAGAAGGAAAAACATGCTGAAAATAAATATAAGGTTGAGCCAAATTCTGAAATTTATCTCAAACTGTTGGTGTCTACATTAGCTTCTTAATTACTGTTACTGAAGGATTTTTGGAGCCTCATTATCAGTAACTCGTAAAATACATTTCAGTAGTCCAACACCCCAAATGCTGATATAGTAGAGTGAGAAACAGTTGTATTACCTTTCTTTCTGTTACCATGCCAACTCAATGATTTTATAGTATTAAAACTAGCAAGTTGTCGACTAGGTGAAAATAAATTCAATTTTTTAAACCAAAATAAAATTAACATTAATGTGAAATTTTTTCTTCAGTAAAAAAGGGAAAGTAATGTTAATCTAATTCTCGCACATTAATAACTATTTTTCGTTACTTTATTATGACACAATAATTTCGTAATACACACTTTATATAAGTTCATAAAGTTTCTCATTGCCTTAAATGGGATTTAATTACAGATACAATATTAAGATAAATGATACAACAATAAAGTATTTTAGGTAACCAATGTTTCAGTTACTCAAAACTCCAACAAGTCCTATTTACAAAATTTTGCTATCTGAAAAATGTCTAGAAATTTCGAAGGTCATAAATCTGGAATTTTATATTCTAGAAACATTAATCAAAGCAATAAGATTATAATATGAAGTTTTCCTCACCAGAAGATTATATCATATAATCTGCAGCAATCAAATTCTAAATACACAAAACATAGCTGAGGGCAACGAGCCGGGCTAAGTCTATGATAGTACTTTTTTCTGTATCATAAATTAGAGATATAAGGAACCATCAAAACATTTCTAGCAACATAAGCTAGACTGAGGAGATAATGATGGTGGTGGTTGTTATGGAGACAACAATAATGACGAAGATGAGGATGATGAAGATGACAGTTACGATGAATATGAGGATGATGATGACAACAATAACAAAGATGACAATGATAATGACAATTTATTCAATTTTGCACATCAATTTGTCCAACCATTGGGCATAGTACGAATTGCATTATTACCTTTCCCAGACAGAGACACAAAGCAACTCTCTGCAGCTCTCCACCAGAGAGATTCACTACTTCTTGATCCATCAATTGTTCAATTTGCAGGGGTTTCATAACATCGGACACAAACTGCGGATGCATGTATGAATCACGAATTTTTTGATGGAGTAAGTGCCTGACAGTGGATGGAAATTTTGGACTAATTTTTTGAGGTTTGTAAGACACATTGAACTCAGGAATTTCAGCATCAGAACTTTCCACCACATCAGGCTTCAGCAATCCAGCCTGCATAAGAATTTGCTGGCAATGAGCTAAGGAACAACCAAAAGAGAAAAGGCACCAAAATCCCCATTGGCAAGAGAGAAAACTATAAAATAAGTTTGATTGATCCACTTTTTATCCAACATAATCAATGGCAAGCACTCTAAAAAGCTTCAATTCAGCTCAAAATCCAGCCAGTGACATAATAACAAATAAAAAAGCAGCCACAGCTTCTGCCACTGACAAAAGCAGCTGTACTATCAGCTCTTTTTAAACTCAAGAGGAGCTCTTTTCCCACATACAATGTCTAATTATTCATAAAAGACAAAAATATTTACCAGCATACGTATGAAAGTTGTCTTCCCCGTTCCATTCTCTCCCAGCATAACAATGATCTGTGAATCAGTAAATTCACCTTCAATGACTTTAAGCTTGAAATTGCCCTGAGTTTTACTCATCGTAGGATATCTGCAACGTGCATAAGTCTGAATCTCTTCTGCACTTTCCTGAGGAGTCTCTGCTACCTGGAAACAGTGACATAAATACAAGGATGGTCAACATAAATTCAAACTGAAAAAGAGCTGTGGCACAAGAAGAAAATGCAAACAAACATTTTATGGATCATAAGTTTTACAATGTAAATTACCAGAATTTTGAAATAGATGGGAAACACAGTAAAGACAAACAGACCGAGATTTTAAGATGAGATCACACATGCATAAAGAGAAAAGCAAATAGAAAGACACTTGAATTCTATGTCTGCCCTTGAGTTGGTGGTAATTGGTCCCGATAAAAATCAATTCCATACTTCTTTTCTGATTGGAAAACAACCCACCCTCCACTACTACAAGCCTAAATACGCCCAGATGCCACGCACCTCATAAGTAAAGTCAAATTTCAAGTCACAACAATTCAAACATGAAAATGTACTCTTCATTACCTTAAAAGTAAGTGACACTTCCCGGAACCTCAGATTCTCAGTAGGGACAAATCCTGCCAAAAAAATATTTATCCCTTCCCTCACAGAGAAAGGAAGGGTTACTACACCATATGCTCCAGGTTTCCCATATAAGCAGCAAATGAAATCTGATAGGTAATCCAGGACGCTGAGGTCATGCTCTACGACAATCACATAACTGGATCAAGAAAAATTGCATCAATGTGCAATAGCACTGCACAACAATACCAAACAATAATGTTCTGAAGTTTATGATAAATTGGTATGCAAATATAGGGCTGTCAAACTTACCCATTTACCCATTTACTGTTCCATCCAAATAGTAATTGGAAAGTATATGGAACAACAAATCTTATTCCATTTAATAAAAGGATAATCGGGTAAATTATCTGTCTACCATTTATTAAACGGAACGGAAGTGGAATAAGCTTATTCCATACCCGAATACCCGATTACTTGGATAGTAAGCGTATATTAGTAATTTTAGACCTCAAATAGATAAACCCTAAAAGCTACTTTTAAACTCATTCGAGGTTTGAGAAACTCGGCTCCCCTTTTGGCGCTTCCTCACCTGCAGTTGGCAGCAGCTTTCCCCTTTCAAACATCATCACATTCAACAAATCAATCCACTCGGAAGGAGTCTTCTCTCTTCTGCTTCTCTTCAATCTCCATTCTAAGCACCCTCAGTTTCTATTTCTCGTCTCTACACTCCAGGTTTTCTTCTCCTCGATTATTTTTTGTCTTTTAATGTCTTCTCTCTTCCGCCTCTCTTCCCTCTTCATCCTAACCACTCTCAATTTCCATTTATCATGACCTACACTCCAGGTTTTTTACTTCTTGATTTTTTGTCTTTTAATTTTTCTTTTTTCCCTTTCTCTACTTCTTTCTGTTTCTCTCTGGATTCTTTAATGGTTCAGATCTTTCAATCTTAACAATCTGTCAATATTACCCGATTACCCGGCTTACCCAACGGATAAACAGTATGCGGACGGTATATAGAATAGGTAAAATTTAATCGGGTGAAACGGTATACGGAACAGGCAGAATAATAATTGGACGGTATACGGAATAACCTTATGCCGTTCCAATTGTATACCGTTTACAGCCCTGCTCAAACCAGAAAGCCTTAGAAATGTTGACATCAGGCATGTGATTGCCTCGTACCTGTTTGCCCTTAGCAAAGAGCGGATAACTTGGGCAGCTTTAAGCCTCTGCTTCACATCAAGATAACTTGATGGCTCATCAAACATATAAATCTCTGCATTTTGGATAGCAACCACAGCAATTGCAAACCTTTGCAACTCTCCACCAGACAAATCTCCAACATTTCGATCAATAACCTGATTCAATTCAAGATCATTACAAAGTTCAGCTTTAATATCTCTCTCATCCTTTTGGTCAAGCACCTGCCCAACATTCCCCTGCACTGCTTTTGGTATATGATCAACATATTGAGGCTTAATTATTGCCTGTCAAATAGCAAATGAACATGTTAGCAAAGAACTAACTAGAGAATGCGGAAAGAGGAGACATCCAAATTATGTCAGATAAAGGGTACGGATCAGTGTACCAGAGCATCAAGTATGTATCATCAAGATATGAGATGCTTTTAAGCTAAGGTGTGTGATGCTTCACAGAAAAGGTACAAGATGCTTAACAGTGGAAATATTGAAAAAAAAAAAAAAAAAAAAAGGAGAGCAAATCGCATGGAGTTGGAATCCAGTTGTCACATAAGATTCATGAGCCTACAAGTAAACATGCTGCAGAAAGGTCCTACTTAAATACTAGATGACAAAGCAAATATAAATTTTATTGTGCTTGGCATAAAAAGATTGTGGCCAGCCAACTAATGCCAGTTATTTCCAGCAAGACTTGGAACTGACAACAACAGAGGCTGAAGCAATACAACAGAATGAAATTCATGATGCCCCCAACTAGCAAGAAGTGGGAGGGGAGGGATGCCTTCGCACCTCAGTTTTGGATTGTCCCTTCCTTTATTCTGCCTGACGTTTAGTGCTGACTTCCTCTGTTGAATCATTATTTCTTTTCCTTCCCAATTTCCTTTTAATGTGTATTTTAGGGTTACTCCCTTTCCATGTGTACATTTTCTATTCACACTTAATGAATCCATGCTTCTCATTGTTCTCTCAAAAGAGAAGGAAAAAAAAATGTCCCTCACCCTTGGACACTGGATTGATAGTTAAAGAACTTGATTTGTAGAGGCACAGTATCAGAAGCAATCACATCCGTGAGCCAAATACTTAATACATCCTCATACAGAGGAAGGTGAAACTAGATAAACACAGTACAATTTATCACCTATATAACAATATAAGTCTTAACGAATAAATAATCATATCAAGCTAAACAATAATTTAGATAAATTCAGGGAAAACTTCCACCTAAATGCATATTCTTTTAAAAAATCATAATTCTATCAATAAAATACTAAAATTTCTGACAGGAAAAAAAGATACTAATATGTCCCCCAATAATGGAACTTAAGTAATTCCACGTTCTATATAATCAGTAATAAGAAGAGGTCAAGGAAATGGTGTAATTAAAAAAGGGAAAATATCAACATCACAAGTAGTTGATTTGCTAATAACAAATCTTAAAAGCAACAGAGAAGTATGAAGGTACATTATCTGACCCAAAGCAAGTGGAACAGGTTTGGGTGATATTGATGAGAATCAGGAAGACATGGACAACAACAAGATGGAAGAAGAAGATGATTGGTCTCTCAGGTTTCTTCAAAGCAAAAAAAAAAAGTAAACAGATAATCACTAAGTGAAAAAAAGGCAAGAAGATTACCAGGCTAGAACCCAAAAAGACAAAAAGTGGCAAGAACAAACCAAGCAAGACCTTTCACTAACAAACATCAAAATGATAGTCATATAAAGGATAACCTTTAGATTATCTTCTAAAATGCGAGTGAAATAATTCTGAAGCTCCGAACCACGAAAGTATGTCAGTATTTCCTGCCAATCAGGAGGATTCTGCAAAAGAAAGATTGTTAATTATGTCATTAGAAGATAAAAGAAGAAAAGGAAATAATGCTCAGATTACACATTACATTAAATCGGCCCAAATTAGGTTTCAATTTCCCAGCCAACACTTTCAGAGCAGTTGATTTTCCAATTCCATTTGTTCCTACAAGACCTAGCACTTGACCAGGTCTTGGAACTGGCAACCTGTGGCTCCACATGAAAACAGGAAATGGTCATCAGAAGCTCTTTTTCTTCTTTTTATCTCTCTCAGCATTTTATTGATCTATATCCATGTAATACCGTATCAAAAGATATAAACAATAAAAAAGAAAACCAAACAAAAAAAGAGTCATGTTGCACCTGTGCAACTTGAATGTGTTTGGACCATAACGGTGGGTTGTGTCCTTACCCAAATCTTTAGGCAAATTGATGATCTGAATGGCCTCAAATGGGCATTTCTGCACAAATCAGAATGACAACTCCATTAACCATACCTTGATCAATAAATAAGTACAATGAGACAGATTAATATAAAAAATGAAGAAAGAGAAGAGATGGATAAAACATTCTGTCTTGATTGATACTTGAACCAACAAGCTAGTGGCACAAAGAAGTGTTTGCCAATTACGAACAAAAAAATTCTATTGAAGATCATGTCCTAAGGCAATTGAACTCATACGGCGTGGAGAAAAAGAGGGGGATGTGAACTTGAGCAACAGCTCAATGGCCACATATGGGATTTATAAACAAGAGGTCTTGAGTTCAACTCTCCTTGGGAGCATTGAGGATATTAAGTATTTGGTAGCTGCCAGCTAATAATCTTAAAAACATTTCTTCTAACTGTATGCATCAAGAGAAAAATATCAAGCATATTGCAAGTACCTTGACACAGATACCACATCCAATACATAGCTCCTCAGAAATGAAAGCAATCTTTGAGGCAGGGGTGACCTCAATACACAGTTTTCCTACATAAAACAAGGAAATAAAAAGAAATCAAATGCCAAACTAAAAGCACAAGATCAAACAACATATCATTATGTTTTCCTAGTTTAGTGCAAGAAACATTCAAACACATTTTATTGGAACCTTAAACATTGCAGAAAAGCAAATCACAGGTTCATATTAAAACAACAATACACACTTTTCCATGAGAGAGAGAGAGAAACAAAAAAAAACCTCAAAATCCTAGTCAAGAAATCTTTTTAGAGTGAGCATTCAATATAACACGTTGGCTAAGCTTCATTGATGAATACAAAATAAAAATCAGCAGAAAAGAACTAGACAACATTTTCAATGTATTATAGAGTTTACCGGATCTCCACATACTAGCCATTCAGAATCCTTGAATATATATTTATGTCATTTCTGTAGCAGAGATAGCTTTATTTCTAAAGTTGAACATTTAGAAAAGAAAAAGGCCTATAACCTGTATGTCAACTAGTACTTATTTTTGACTTTGGAGACTTTTCCTTTGGAAATTTTTGGAAAACTTTTGTTTGTTTGAAAGGTACGATTAAGCACTAGCTTCAGGAAACCATATCAGAGGAGATTAAACTATTGATAACTTCTGCTAAGGAATATATTTCAGCTGACACAGTAAGCCATACACACACGCCAGTATGAAGACATTTATATTAGCAAAAAAACCCTGTTTGATTATTTCTGAAGGCAAAACAAGAAAACCTCAAACTTAAAATCAATTTGTACTAATTAACTATGCTGTGGTTGAATAACACCAGATCGGGAGTCGTACAAACTCAGGAATTACATCTATCCAGTATTCAATTTCAGCAATTTCCAATAATCTACTTTCCTGAAAACAGAATATATGACCTTAAAAACATTAACCTGTTCATAGTATAATTAAGTAAATAGAATGCAAGTACCCAATAGAGAAATTTAGAGATGCAGTCCGAAAATATCAAGACTTTTCAACAACTGAATGTTTCCCAAAAGCTTGGATTAACATGAAAAAATATGTTGAAAGTAAACAAGGGAAACAATTGAAAATAAGTTCACCTGTTTTAACAACAGGACAACTCTTCTTGCACTCCTGTCGGCATTTTTTTGGCTTGCATCTATCTGAACTCACGATGGCAATTCGAGTCAACCGATCTGCCATCCTCCCAGCTACAGACTACCTACAGGCCACAGAAAATCATAAAACAAAATCAATAAAAAAGAAGAAGAGAGAGAGAGAGAGAGAGAGAGAGAGAGAGAAGAAGAAGGAAATAAAACTGAAACCGCCCCAAAACTTATCTTCAGAAATCAATGAGAAATCATTCAAGGAAAGTCATAAAAACGAAGGAAAACATATTAAGAGAATAAAAATGCCAGGATTACCATCAACACAACGATTGGACAGTCAAGGGACTATTGTGAGCAGAAAAAAACCCAATTCCGGACAAATATTATGCCAAAACACCTTCTTCTACAAAATTGTGTTGCTCGGTAACTAAAGTAACTGCAGTATTACACAGTTTCCTCTTCCCTGTTGTCGCTAGCTCTAGAGAAAGAATGCAACCCTATCTATTGAGGGTTAGGAGGGGAAAACATACAATTAAAAAATTCCCTTTCTTTTATGGGGGAAAAAGGAAATGCAGATGAGCAAAACTATACCACAATTAGGTGAAGCGGGTGTAAACCAAACTTATGGTAACAAGTCATCACAATTTTCCCAAACAAAGAGTCATAAGATATTTAAATAAGTTGACGCTAGATGTTTTCCTTTGATTTATAAGCAGGCTTATAAAGTTATAATTGACCTGATGTTGATGAAAGTTCTCCATAAAGTTATTCATAGCCCAGTAGTCAGTTTATTCATAGCCCAGTAGTCAGTACACTCTTCATCAATTATGATAATTTATTATTTCACTTGTTAATGAGTTTCTATAACTTAAAGTGCATCCTTGTCCAAAAACCAGCCGCATTGAGGCGATTGAAATGCAGAGAAAGAGATTAGAGAAGAAATATAAGAAAACCAAAGCAATTGAAAGGCAACCGAATACAATCTCATAGAAAACATACAATATTATAAAATGTAAACATAAAGAAAATTAAAAATCAGAACCTGGAAGCAGAAAAAATAAAGAAATATAGAGATTTACTAAGAGAGAAATAACAGCAACAGAAATGAAAGCCAAAGAAAAAACTCTCAAGCAACTGAGATGATATGCAGCATCAGTCAACAGCCAGAAGAGAGATCATGGAAATCAAATAAAAAAAAGTAAAACTGTGAACTTACCAGAGAGGGACGGGAAGACGAATGGGAAGAGAGGGCCGGGAGGAGAGGAACAGGAAGAGAGTCGCACCGGGAGAGTCCTCGCAGCGGAAGAGAAATCAATAGCAAGTCTCAGAAATTAAGGTAAAAGAAAGTCTAGAGGGGAAATCCAACGACAGCTACCGGCTAGAGTTAGCAAGAGAGCTGGGAAGAGAAATTGGGGGAGAGATTACACTGAGGGAGAGATTACACCGAGGGAGAGATTACACCGAGAAAGAGATTACACCACGGGAGAGGTTCCGGCGGGGGAGAGGTTCCGGCGGGGGAGAGGTTCCGGCGGGGGAGAGGTTCCGGCGCGGGAGAGGTTCCGGCGCGGGAGAGGTTCCGGCGCGGGAGAGGTTCCGGCGCGGGAGAGGTTCCGGCGCGGGAGAGGTTCCGGCGCGGGAGAGGTTCCGGCGCGGGAGAGGTTCCGGCGCGGGGAGGTTCCGGCGCGGGAGAGGGGAGAGGTTCCGGCGCGGGGGAGAGGTTCCGGCGCGGGAGAGGTTCCGGCGCGGGAGAGGTTCCGGCGCGGGAGAGGTTCCGGCGCGGGGAGAGGTTCCGGCGCGGGAGAGGTTCCGGCGCGGGAGAGGTTCCGGCGCGGGAGAGGTTCCGGCGCGGGAGAGGTTCCGGCGCGGGAGAGGTTCCGGCGCGGGAGAGGTTCCGGCGCGGGAGAGGTTCCGGCGCGGGAGAGGTTCCGGCGCGGGAGAGGTTCCGGCGCGGGAAAGGTTCCGGCGCGGGAAAGGTTCCGGCGCGGGAGAGGCAGCAAGGGAGAGCTTATAGCAGGGGAGAGGTTACAGCGCGGGAGAGGCAGCGCGGGAGAGCTTATAGCAGGGGAGAGCTTACAGCGCGGGAGAGCTTACAGCGCGGGAGAGCTTACAGCGCGGGAGAGCTTACAGCGCGGGAGAGCTTACAGCGCGGGAGAGCTTACAGCGCGGGAGAGCTTACAGCGCGGGAGAGCTTACAGCGCGGGAGAGCTTACAGCGCGGGAGAGCTTACAGCGCGGGAGAGCTGACAGTGCGGGAGAGCTGACAGCGAGGGAGAGCTTACAGCGAATCTAATGTACCTTGTCTTTTTATCTTTATACTAATATACTTTTAAGTTATTTCTAACGAATCTAATGTACAATTTTATTGAAATACCTTATTTAATATTTTAAATTAATATGTTTTAATTAATTTCGCAGTAGTTTTTAATTTAATTTACCTTCTATTTTTTTTCAATTAAATTATTTTTACCTTTTTTATATCACATACTTTTTAATTTATTTTAAGCAAAGCCATTGTAATATCTTAATGAGATACCTCTTTAAGCATTATAAATTAATATGTTTTTTTATTTTTATTTAGTTTAAGCAAAACCCTTGCAAGATACCTCATTAAACATATTAAGTTAATATATTTATTTTTTATCTAATATTTTCCTTGTATTTTGTTTTCAATTAAATAACTTTTTTTCTTTATATAATATATATTTATTTATATTAAGAAAGGGTTATACTTTAATTAGAGACCTGTAGCGACGAAAATCCTAGGATCCGCGAAGCGGTATGATTGATTGATTAAATCGACACAGTTACACAGAAATTTACAATTTGGGGTGTGAATTGGGAAAATTTGCAGGTGCGTTCTCCTATATTTCCTCTTATTCGATCTCCATGGATTGGTTGACGAAGTTGCTACTTCTTACGAGTTTACGAACTTCGAGCCTTTGATTAAGTATGCACGAATGACGACGGATGTAGTCGGCCATACGAAAATATTTGTGTTCCATATTTTTTTCGGCGTGTTGACGTCACCAGTGAACGTGTAGAACTTCATCGGGCGCAGGAACTGGTGTGATAAGGCTTCTTTTTGTCAAAAAACTTTTTCGACCAATGATTTTCGAACCCACTTTCTTTTTTGGGTAGAAAGTAATGATTTATGGCGATCTTTGGCAAATCACTGGACGGAAGTATTTGTGTTCCGTGTGTTTGACGTTACCGAAGTCGTGCAGAGCTCAGGTTGAGTGTATCCGAAAGGATCATCACGTAACTTCTACCAAAGATAAATTTTTCCCCACGTAAATTTCCTCTTCCTGGCTTAAAGGTGCCATACCAGGATTTTGTCCATCCTCGTGGTAGACAGTTGGTATGATGATTTGGTGCTGATGACGACAGATGTGGCAACACATTAGTAGTGACGATGATGACAGACGTGATGACACATTAGTAGTAACGATGACAATGACGTGGTGACACGTTAGTAGTGACGATGACGACGATGTGGCGACGAACTAGACAAAAAAATGGGCTCCTAGCTCCAAGAATTGGTGAACAAGTCGTTGGTAGACCTATAGCTTAGGGGTGTAAACGGGTAATAAACAAAATAGGTAAAGGATATTCCGTTACCCGTTTCGCCCGAATAAAAATTAGTTATTCCGTCACCCAAATTTCTTACCCATTACCTGCAGGTAACCGGGTAAATAAATAAATAATAATATTTTATTAATATATTACTTTAATAAATTTATAAAAAATATTAAAATTAAAATCATATAAAAACTACATCTAAATTCTTAAATTTATCTAAAAATAACTTAGAACAATTAGGTTAATATATCAAAGAAATAAGGGCATAAAGTTTTAAATATTTACCAAATTACCATCGAGGTAATCCCATTATCTATATCCATTTCAATTAAGAGACGGGTAATCAAAATACAATTAGTTTGGTACAAATTTTGGCGTCTACCATACCTCTTTTAACATTATTTAATAACATTATGATTTTTCTTTATTTTATGTTTTGAGTAAGCCAGACCAAAAACCCGATCCGGTCAGACCCGACCGACTCTATTCCGGGTCAACCCAGACAAAACCCATTAGGCCTCACTAAAGACCCGAGTCGGTCAGGCTCAGTTGGACCGAGTTGACTCGGGGGCTGGAGGTCGTCCCTGACCTCCAGAAGCCCCAACAGAGAACAGAAAAACCCTAGTTTCTCTGCGGGACTCTTTCTGCACAGCCGTCTCACAAACGCCGTCCCAGGCTTTCTCACAAATAAAAGCAAACAAACCCATGATTTACAGAAACTAAATTAAAAAAAAAAAAAAATAATAACAAAAACACTGCAATTACATAGATTCCACATGAAGAAGGTACGGGAAGAAACCGATAGAGGAAGCATCGGAATTTTATCGAAAAGATCCTCCTACCGTTTTGCTTTTTGTCTTTCAATCGAAGAATTTCTCGCGCCCTTTCCCAAATCAAACGGGTTTGGCCTTTCAGAACCTGTTTCCAGTTTTACACGGTAAGAAAAGTTTGAGAGCTCTGTAGTTTTAGCGCCCGGCTGGATTGCAAAAGTGATATCTGGTGTCACGAACCGAATGGCATCTCCATCGTTTATTCAGGGGACTGTGAGAGATAAACGCTGAGACGATCGTCGCTTATGTCTGAAAGAGAAAATCGCCAGCAATTACATAAAAGAAGCAATCTAAAACGCAATTACATAGAAGAAGCAATCTAAAACGCAATTACATAGAAGAAGCAATCTAAAACGCCGAACAGAGGGAAGCAGAGGTAAAGTTACCAAAAGATAAACCAAGGATAAGATAATATCGAGATGATAAAAAAAACCTAATTTTTACTTTTTAGTTTGCATATTTAATAATGCTTAACGTTAAGGTGAGACTCGGGCGAGAATCTCTCTATGGACTCTTGGCTTTAAAATTGTTTGGTTATAATTCAATAATTATTAATTTAATATATAAATAACAAAGATAAACTTAAGTATATATTGTGTTTATTTAACCTAATTTTATGATTAATGATATATTAATACTTTATTAGGTTTGTTTTCTTATGAAACATGTATATGCATAGAGAGAAAAGTAGAAGGAAATAATTAAAAACATAAATATATAAAATTTTGAAAAATATTATTTATATTATTGATTAAATGTGGGTTTGTAAAAAAAATATATAATGTACCCTTATATTAAAATACAAAAGTAATTATTTAGTTAATATATATTTTATTGAATTTATTTTATCTAGAAATATTAAATATTTTATATTTTATATAGAATCCATTATAATTAAGAATAAATATACATATTCATATACATATTAGATAAAAATGTTCAATGATATCAATTTTTTAATATTAATGAACTTTAGGGAAAAGTTGTCGAATGTACAACATAATCCAAATATTTAAATACTATTTATATTTCTTAATGATCCTTTTTATTAATGTCTATTTTAAATAATTATAAAGTAAATGTACAATTTATTTATTATATATTTTATTATACCCAATTTGCTTCTAATTAACACTCAAACAGGCTTTAGGATTAAAGGGTTTGGTTTAAAACCCAAAATTTATTTTCACTTACATTATATATTTACTCTTTGTTGGATTTTAAAATAACAAACATTAATGATCGAGAATAACTTAAAAATGGTTTTTTAATTTTTATTTTATAAAATCAATAATATGATCAGTTAAATTTTTATATTCAACATAATATTAAAAGATGAAATTATACATGCATCAAACAAAAGTATAATAAAAGAAAAAAATGAATCCTTGTGACTACTCTAGCCCACGTAGCCCTTTCCATAGGTTGTCAATGTGACATGATGCCTACTTTGATACCAAATGTTACATATCTAACTGATATTCCAAAAGCTCAAAAAATGATGAAACAAAGAAAGTTAGGCACATAAATCAGGATTGTAACATTATAATCAAAAGGTACACATTTAAACATCTAGCATGATGCAAATTTTGTAAATATATACAAAAAGTTTAAGTAGAGGAAACATTACCGTCTGATTACTAAAACTTCTCAATGCAAGTGATGAACCGAATTGAGATGTAATGAGTGGGATATTCAAACCAAACATGTTTTGTCAACTACTTTTTGTACCATGTTCAAGATTGGTGAATTGTGCTAGGTAAGCTAATACTCACATAATCTCCTCTAATACTAGTTTCTTCAATGTACATTGGAGAAAGCATGAAGAATGCATTAAGTGCTTGTTGCAAAGGCATCAAAATTGGGAGAATCCTCATTCAACCACAGGGAATGTAACAACGGCCGACAGGTCATCTTTTTCATTTACTTTTTTTGGTTTTATAATTTTCTACATTCTTCTTCTCCAGTTTCTTAATTTCAATGTAACCCTTCATGTAGCTCATCTATGAAAAGCTGCCTGCAGACATTGCAAAACGCCAAGTTCTGCTGCTTGATCCGGTTCTTGCTTTAGGTTTGGACATCCACTTTTTGATAAATGTTGTCTCTGTGTTGATTGATCACATTCAAACTCCAACAGCCGCCTCTTCCATTTTCTAGGAAATTCAGCCATTCAAGCTATTTCTCTTCTCATCAGAAAAGGTGTAGCTGAGTGCAATATCATCTTTCTTAATCTCATATCGGTAAGTCACTATAGTTAAGAATTAAATATTAAAAAAAGATGTCAGTGGTTCACTTTCTTTACTGCAAGTGCTTTTGATTAACTGATGCAGGCCCCTGAAGGAGTACAAGCTGTCTGCAAAAAATTATAACATCGGAGATTGATACAAGACTCAATGAGGATTGTCACGTAATTCTAGACATGGGGTTGTTTGGGGATCGTTACTTTGGCACCAATGACCTAGCCCCCCACAAAAGTTCTACAGCACACACAACCTGAAAGATTCCGAGCCCAGGTTTTCTACTAGTGCAAAATGCACAAAAACTGAATGCTGTAATAATTGCCTGCATTTGACATGAGGTGAGGTTAACAATAGCGCCTCAAACAGAGATTGAAGTGACTGAGAATCAGTTACACAATTTTTTCCTACAGAGTCATGGTTTTTTTAGGAGCAAGAATTGACTACCAGAGCTAGACATCTATCGATGTCCAGAATCATCTTTTTTATCACCAATTGAGTCAAACAAAGGGAAAATTGTTGTCCCTTGGACCTGTTTTCCTTTGAAAAAATTTCATCTCTTTGACCAGTATTTTAGTGTTTGTGCTCCCATAATAAACTATAAGAAAACTAATTCTGGTGTTTGTGCTCTCACAATAAACTACAGGAAAACTAACTCTGGTGTTTGTTATGGTACTATAAACGGAAGGAAAGATTTATATAATAACAACGGACAGGATGGAAAACTAAGAGAGAAAAGTGGCCAAGGACTAGCTTGATACCTCTTAATTATTTTTCTCAAAGTTTCCTATCTAATGTCTTTGAAAATTTTAAACGAACTAGGTTGAACAAAAAAAAATTTCTCCATTGTTACTTTCTGTTAAGTTCCCTACTGCAAAGTTACACCTTCAACTCATTGTGAGCTCAGCTGAAAAGTTGCTGTTTTGAAGGTTATGTCTTGGTACAAAGAAATGAAATTCTAGTTACTGATATGGAAGTCAATTTTGTTTTTGTTTTATCTAGAAAAACATTGAAGAACAATTGCAGTTGCTCCTAAACTTAACCCCAAACTGATTTTGATTGATAGTTCTGGAGAAGACTTGCAAAACACAGTTGATCATGACATGAAGTTCTCATCTTTCATAGCCTACTGTAATGAAGATTAGAGAACTTTCTCTTTCCCGTACCTTCTTTTGATAAAGTTAATTAAATACCATAATCAACTACTAAGACTGTTCATTTGAAGTAATGGAACCTCTTTGTTGACTAAACGAACCAAATTATTACACACCCACTGCCCATCTCCAAAAGAGAAGAAACACAGTACCCACACACTGACATACTTACTTTTGGTTAGAGAAATAAAGCTATCCAATATCCCCCTACTGAAACAATCATTTATCAACGGATCATATTGGATTTCAAGGATTCCAGTATGATACTTGATATCAGTATGGCAGGTTTTAATATCAGTCTGCAGCAGATTTCTGGCTGTAGCTTGGAGGTGTACTTCTTCTTATGTACATAGATTAATGTTGGATATGACATCATCAGTGGGAACTAGAGTAATTGATCATAGTTATAATATCGTACATTTCTATTAAAAAAAAAAAAAAAAAAACTATAAAAGGGACACATGATGTATTCACAAATATTTCTAAGATAGGGTCACCACCCAGTTTGACCCTATATTGCATCATGGCTGAGGTCAAAATATCTAAGAAGAGCCTTAAAAAATGATTAAATAACTTTAAACTAAAAGTTTCACCCTTAATCATTGGACACCTTTTCTTTTCCTCGATGCAAGGAGAAGATTCATTCAACACAATGATTTTTCCAATACTAAATCCATTTTCACCTATATCAGAATCAGAATCACAGTATGAAACTGAATCACTTTCTCTTTCTTAATATAATGCTTGCTTCCACTGTCGGAGGCTCAAAAAGCACAGCCAACCAAGGAAGACCCGTCAAGAGATTCAGACCCACTTCAAGTTAAAGAAGAAAAAGGGAATCCAGCCGCCAGAGAAAGAAAGAGAATGGGAAAGCATAAATGCCGAGGAAATCGACAAAGAGTAAGAAGTAAGAATTACTTGAGGGAATTTGTCTTTAGACTGAATAATCCCAAAACGAAGTCGGTAAGGTAGCTGCAGCTGGTGAGGCTTTTCCTCCGAAAAGAAATTAAAAGAGGGCAAATAAAAATAAGAACTCGGTATCGTATTCCCACTCGTACCATTTCTAACCTGGAAGGAGATTACTTGTTTCGACGCTTGAACCGTGATTCGTTGATTCTCATCGTCGCCGCCGCCGCCGCCGCCGTCGCGGCGCTTCTCTAGTCTCCGCGTTCAGCACTCCGAAGTTAAAATATTAGTACCACTTAAAATATTAAATTCGAGTGTAACTAAATTCTGTTGGGAATTGGGATCACCACCGCGCTACTGGACCATGGAGCTGAGCTCCGGTGCGGCCAACTACATCGGACGTGTTGCGGGGCTAAAATATTATATTTAATTATTTATAGTTAAAATTAAAATATTAAAATTGGAGACTGAATATTAAATTTTTAAGTTATAATATTATATTTTTAGCTAAAATATTAGCATTAATTATATTTTATATAAATACCAAAGTATGGTGGACGTGTCAAATTAACATCCACCCTAGTCCCAAAAAGATGAACCCTTTTTTAGTGACCACCAAAAATTGTTTTCTTTCCTCCAAACACACTCTATCCACCCTAACCGTGCACTCAAAGGACACTTCCCACTAAGTCTCTAACCGTGGCACGAGCCGGGGAGTCCCAAAAAAAATAGACCAATTGCACAAGGAGACACCACAAAAGCGAAAGCGTTCGGTTGCTTAGTTGTCAGCTCTTACTAGTCAACTACTACTTTTTCCTGCCAAAAATGTATTGAGGCTAATGAAACCTTTTCGAGTTTCGACTCGAATTTGCCTCTGAAAAATTTGCAGCCAGGTCGACCCCGTCTGGACATCTTCCTTTTGGTGTCTTCAGTCCTCTGCTTCTTCGCCTTGTGGTCTCCCGTTCTTTCTTTTAATCCCTCTATATTAACCCGTGTCGTGCTTCCCTTTGTCTTGGCTTTGCATGTGTCCGTCGTCTCTCCATTTCTGTTTCCTACTTTCTTCTTTTCTCCCGTGTTCTGTGAGGTATCTCGTTCCGGAATCTCAGATAATATTTTCCATGCGTTGAAGTGGGTTTGTGAGGGAAAGGGTGGGTTTCTGGTTTTTTCTTTTTCTTTTTTTGCTTGTTTGGTAGGGATAGCATAGTGGGATTGGAAGAGGGACTGGAGGAATGGATTGCGGGTCGTCGTCGTTTGTTGCAAGAACGGCTGCTGCGGCGTCTTCCTCTTCTTCTTCCTCCTCCTCCTCCTCCTCGTTCCTGTTGCCGGTGTCGAACCCGAAAGAGCGACTATCGCTTCCGTTCAGAGTCCAGCAGAGGCCCAGGGGGTTCGTTTCAAGGCCGGTCAAGTTCGCCATCCGAAGTTGCCATGACCCTTTTCATCTTCCCCTTCGAAAGAGGGCGTCGGTTGCGCGTTCGGCCGTGACCGAATCTCCGGTGGGTGTGACCGATCTGCCTCGGGCCAAACTGCTTCGCCTCGTGGAGGAGTTCCGGTCCATGCCGGAGTCCATCGAGAGGGTGAAGCGGTTGCTGGAGTACGCGGCTCTGCTCCCACCTCTCCCCGACTCCGACCGGGTCCCTCATAATCGCGTCATGGGCTGCACGGCGCAGGTGTGGCTCGCCGTGGAAATGGACACCGATGGAAGAATGAGGTTCGCGGCGGACAGCGACTCGGAAATCACAAAGGGCTTCTGCTCCTGCCTCCTTTGGGTCCTCGACGGGGCGTCGCCGGAGGAGGTGCTCGATTTGAAGACGGACGACATGGCGGAGCTCAACGTGGGGCTGCCCGGCCGCGCGCACTCCAGGGCGAATACCTGGCATAACGTGCTCATCAGCATGCAGAAGAGGACCAAGGCGATTGTGGCGGAGAGGGAAGGGAAGCCGCCCTTTGAACCGTTCCCGTCTCTGGTTATCACCGCCGATGAGTTGGTCGCGGAGGGGAGCTACGCCGAGGCTCAGGTTAGCGAGCTAGCCGGTTCTGTTTAGTTTTTTTGGCTAGATGAACAGTATGCATAACTGTGGTTGTTCAATGTTGGGGATGGTTTAACATGTAAGCTGCTTGAAGAAAATAATCACTGGCGGGCTGAGAAGATTTTGTTTCGGAATTCGTTGGCATCTTCCAGTAATCCGCATGCAGGAAGCCAAGTTCTAGTACTCCTTTTTCATCATGAGTAACCGGAGAAACTGAAATTGATCAAGGAGCAAAAAAATTGCTTTCGACTTTGAAATCCAGTTCCTTACTTTGACGTACTTGTGGTCCTTGTTCAGTCTTCTAATAAAAAAGTTGATGTAAGGCATTGGGTTTCGTGAATGCTATTGCATTGAGCAATGTGCCAGCTTCTTGAGAGATATATAGGACTTCTGTAGCCATGAACGGGAAAAAATGAAAAAGAAAGTTCCAACTTTGTTTAATCTGAAAAGGAACATGGACCCCAGTGCATGTCGTTCATTTTTCTGCTTCATGAAGCTAGTCCTTAAAATTGGTGATATTTGCACTTGTTAGAAGAAGTCGGTGTGCATCTGTAATGTGCAGAGGAATCAAAAGGCTAGTCCAGAAGTCCAAGAGAGCTAAATCAAAGAACCATTTTTCTTTGTCTGTTGAGTACATTTTTAGGGAAGAGCACTAAGTGGCAGTCTAATTGCAGGCAAAATTTTTATCCCCTGATGAGGTGAAGGTCCAAGAACTCGTCAATGTGCTGAAGGAAAAGAGAATTGGGGTTGTTGCCCATTTCTATATGGACCCAGAAGTCCAAGGTGTCTTAACTGCTGCGCAGAAGCATTGGCCCCACATCCATATTTCTGATTCCTTGGTCATGGCAGATTCAGCTGTCAAGATGGCAGAAGCTGGATGTCAGTATATCACTGTCCTTGGAGTCGATTTCATGTCTGAAAATGTACGAGCCATCCTTGACCAAGCAGGATATGGTGAGGTACGTGTGTTCTATATCTCTCGTCCTACAGGTTCTGTCTCCATGGAAGAGCAAAAAAGTTACAGCAAAAGGGAAATATAGTTAAAATTGGGTGTGGTTGTGGACTTTGATGTATTTATTATTTCTTACTGTATGGGATGAGACAGAACTGTGATTCATGGGCTGAAAGTTTTCTCCATCCTTTGCATTTTATTTATCTTGACCCTGAGACTTGTGGTGCAGGTTGGTGTGTACAGGATGTCTGATGAAAGGATTGGTTGCTCGTTGGCAGATGCTGCAGCGGGTCCTACTTATATGAGTTTTCTCAAGTCAGCTTCAGGGTCAAGGCCTGCTCTTCATGTAATCTATATCAACACGTCCTTGGAGACGAAAGCTCATGCTCATGAACTTGTCCCAACAGTTACCTGCACTTCTTCTAATGTTGTACCGACCATCTTACAGGTTGGTTGATTCACAGTTTCAGTGATGATTAGTTGTCCACATTTTGTATTGAAATATCTAATTCAGCTATCCTTTGTCAGGCATTTGCCCAGATTCCAGAATTAAATGTTTGGTATGGACCTGATTCTTACATGGGGGCAAATATTGCTGAGTTGTTCTGTCAAATGTCCAGTATGACAGATGAAGAGATAGCAGAGATACATCCTGGGCATGATAGAAACTCAATAAGGTCATTGTTATCTCGTCTGCATTACTATCAGGTGAGTTCTCAAGTCTCTTTTTTCTTCTGATCATGCAAGTTTCTCGCAGTATAAGTCTCTTTTCTGATCTTTGCTCATAGCTTGGAACTGGCTTTGAATTCGTGGGACTTGAAAACCCAATCTTCAATTAGCTCCTGTAACTATGAAATTTTGCGGCCTTAATTTTATTAGATCATATTCACTAGTTTCTGTTTTTAGCTTCCCTTTCTGAAGTCATCTATGAATTGGTGAGCAGTCAGAAATGAGAATTGAGTTTTGATTTTGCAAAGCCATGGTAACTTAACTTTCTAATTACCTTTACCAGGATGGAGCTTGCATCGTTCATGACCTATTTGGAAATGAAGTAGTAAGGAAGATACATGAAGGGTACTCTGATGCATTCCTTACTGCTCATTTTGAAGTACCAGGAGAAATGTTTTCTCTAGCAATGGAAGCAAAGAGAAGAGGAATGGGAGTCGTGGGTTCAACTCAGAATATACTGGATTTCATCAAACAGAGGTTGCAAGAGTCTCTTGATAGAGGTGTCGACGAGCATCTTCAGTTTGTATTAGGAACAGAATCAGGGATGATCACGTCCATTGTTGCCGCAGTACGTGCACTATTACGTCCTTCCACTGATTATTCTTATCGAAGATCAAAAGTCAGTGTTGAGATTGTCTTTCCTGTCTCTTCTGACTCCCTTTCAAGAACATCGTGTGGCAGTAATGAAAATGACCTCCTCTCAGTGGTTCCTGGGGTTTCAACTGGCGAGGGATGCTCTATCCATGGGGGTTGTGCTTCCTGCCCCTATATGAAGGTAAGCACAGTATTCTCTTCTTCAATTCAATATGCAGCATATTTGATGCTATGTATAGGGACCTGTTTTTTGATAACCAAATCAGGCCGTGCGGTCCAACCCGGATGAACTAAAACTGGAGGCTAATTTGGTTCTTATTAACTTGGTCCAGTTCACTATGTAGGTCACTTCTTATGTCTTATTACCTATAGAAATATTAAACATATACAAATTATTGGGTATACTATTCAATGGTTGAACCATTGGTCCAACCCGGTCTAACCAGGTTGGACGAAAACCTGACATACTACCGATTTGATGTCTGATCCGTTTTTAAAACAATGATTGGGACTAATCTGTGTTTCAATGCTCTTCACAGATGAATTCTCTTGCCTCTTTGCTAAGTGTTTGCCACCACCTCCCAGACACGAAAAATGCCCTCGTAAATTATGAAGCAGGCAGGTTCAATGCAACTACTGAGCTTGGAAACCAAGTTGCAGAACTGGGTTGTGAACCCATCCTGCACATGAGGCAATTTCAGGTTAGTAAGGTCGTGTTTGTGTATTTGCAGAAAAATGGGAAATTGCCAGAGAAACTTACAATTTCAGACACTTAGTGTTTTATCTCTGGCAATTTCAGGCAATTTCACTATTGTGTTTTATCTCATGTGTTTTATCTGCACATGAGGCAATTTCAGGTTAGTCAGGTTAGTAAGGTCGTGTTTTTGGTTTTGCAGAAAAATGGGAAATTGCCAGAGAAACTTGTGCATCAGATCCTACATCAGTCGAGCAATGGGAGAATATGAACTCATCAAAGACGTAGGTCTGAAAAGCTTTTTTTCAATATGATAGACCTTATACCCAACTAACAAGTCCAAAAATTTTGTTGTATACGTATCAGCGTCTTCTTTCTCTTTTATCAAGGTGCGTGAGATAAAAAGTTCCAATCACTGTTGAAGGACCAAGCCTCCCATTCATTCTTGTCAGCCATGGGATTGAGTGCGTTTTATGGTTGCGTATATACTGATTGAAATATGATCCAGATAACCGACCCAACAAATTTCGATGATGAAGAATAATATGATTTAGAGTACTATACGTCTAAATATTACAACATTTAGTACGTTACTATTAACAAATTCAAGAGATTCAAGATGTCGTACATGCACATGAGACGTAACCTGAGGGTGAGGGTGTAATTCTCAAGTAGGAAGAAACTCAAAGGGGTACATCACAGAACTAAAACCAAAATACTACATGCCATGAAACAATCTGTTATTATTATCAAACAGCATGAGTTGCAAGAAGAAAAATATGAAGTGTGAAAATCCTACCGTTCCCAAAGAATGCGTTGCAGCTATTTTACAGTTTCAAACGCAAAACATATGGGAACAAATCTTTGGTGAGAATGATTTCACTTTATTCAAATTGGCTACATAGAAGAATTGAGGGAAGACATTTCCTTTCTTGCTTTCCAATCAACTCTCTTAATCATAGAATACATCATAAATTTAACAAAACTGCAGATTTACTGGTAAGCTATTGAGTCAAAGCTGAGAAACAGTTCAATGGACTCACAGTTCCTGAGCGGTTTAAAAGTTAAAAAAGCTGAAGAAGTTCTAAGAATTGGTTTAACCCTCCAGTTACTGTAAAGGATCAAATTGAAGAACAAAACCTTCTGAGGAAACAGAGTGAGGACGATGCAAGCCTAAATGAAGCAATATGATTTGTGGTGCTTGAACATACTCACCATCAAGTAGATCACAACATCATCCAAATCACTTGCCTTATTCCATAACAACCTTGGCACCAACTTCCTTCAATTTCGCAATAATCTTCTCTGCTTCTTCCTTCAGAACCCCTTTTTTCAATATTGTGGGAGCTTTCTCTACTAAATCCTTTGCTTCCTTTAAGCCCAAATCTGTGAATGTTCTCACTTCTTTTATGATCTTAATCTTAGCTGCAGCTTCAAAACTTTCAAGCTTTAAATCAAATGATGTCTTCTCGGCCTTCTCCTCAACCTTAGCTGCACCTGGTCCTTTTGCAGATGGTCCTTGGAAGCTCATCCCTGGCATCATTACCCCCATGGTTGGCATTTCCTCTATACCTAATCTCTGACGCACTAACTCTGTTAGATCACATACTTCGAGCAATGTGAGATTGGAAATCTCATCAACAATCGCTGAGACATGCTCACTAGGGGCTGTCTTCAATTCCTGTTGAGCTGTAGAGAATTCACGAGAGGACCTTGATTGATGGAGTGTCCTGTCACTTAGGCTGATACATCCCAACTTCTTTGAGACATTCAATGATGATGAATGGAATGCTTCGGCAGGAAACCATTGAAGTTTAGGGCTCTGGGAGGCAAGTCTAGAGAGGAAGGAGAAAATCCTCATATTAGGTTTCATAAATATTAGGAACTGGAAGCTTCAAAGCACTGAGGATTACAGCGATAAGATGCAACCTGCAAAAGACAAATGCAAAATTTAAAACACAGATCTGACCAGGTGACCATGACGCCAAAGTAGAATGAATAATCTAAAAAAAAAAAGGTGAATAATGTCAACAATTTCCAGTTTTCTAAATTGAAAATAAGCTCTTTCTAGTTTCCATCCTTCAAATAGATAAGCCAAAAACACCGGAAAAATGAGGATTGATCATCTCACACACTACGGATAATTAACCACTTCCCTCCCAACATTTCCTTCCTTGTAGTAAACCATCAGTATAAAGAATCCATTTAATTGACCGTAACATAAATAACAAGAGCTGCTATACAATGTGATGTTGTTGATCTCTATTTCATCTTTCAAGCATTACCTTTCCTCTCTTTTTTGTTAATATTGTTTAAAACCATATTTGCTTCAGTTTTTCCAATCTTTGTTTTTAATATTTTCAAATCCTTCATCTGTAAAAATTATCAAAGGATAGTTGACACACCAAAACAGACATATACAACAACCATTTATTTTTTTTTCTCCTTCTACATGAAATGGTTATTTTTAGATATTCATGAGAACCATATTATTCCTTCATATTTCTATAATCCAACACTGTTGAACCATGAAAGGAAGGAAATGCATAAATAAGTAATTCACTGAAAAATGTAAAATGTCTTCATCTTTAAAAAACCAGGAATATCTACTCAGGAGCAACTCCAAGGATAAGGACTGTCCACTCCTTGAGATCCTAATGTAAATCTTCTACAAAAAAACATTGGGGCATTTAGTTTCAACTGACATTGTAGGCATGTGAAAACACAACATAATTTTATTTTTTTTCCCTTAAACTGGAAAGGCAGAAATAGGAGTTCTCCACATTCACTTAACGCCTTAAGAAAACAAAAGTGTAACATTTTCATTAATTAAACTGTTACATGATTAGATTTCTCTTTAACCATCTATATACAAAAAAAAAGGCCCCCAAACATTTCGTATGAAATTATTTTAAGGATCTAAACATGGATAACATATGAGATCTTATACATCACAAGGGCAACCCAAAAAATGAAAGCTTTCACAAAATAAAAATCAATTCTTGAGTACATGTACGGTTTCAAGAAGACAACATCACTTCCTCATCCCCCATTCCTTGCCATATTTATCAATTGGAAAAGCTGAATGAGATGGGTGTTTACGCTATAAGAAGGACAACTACACCTAATAATGACAAAACATACGAAAGGATACGATGTATAATTCAAAATAAAATTTTAACCATAAATCCGCAGAATAATTTTTACTCCATTTATCATTGATAAAGCTGATCTTTCAGGGGGAACAAACTTGGAAGCGAAACCGTGCAGCTTATGCATAATTATAATCCATTTTTTGAGATGATAATTTCCTTCTAAACTACGCGAAAAAAAAAAAGAAAGAAATCTAAAGATAACCTAAGACAAGGGGAGCGTGCCTTACTAGAGTGTGTTACTGTTCGCCGGCGGCTGCTGATCGTACTTCGAGGCCAGTATCAAGCTGCTGAAAGTTTCCAGCCACACCTCGGCGGCTAGGTTCCACTTGAAGAGCAGAAGAACAGAGACGAACGGGAAGGAGAAAGCAGTCTGGTTTGTCCCGAGTCCCGACTCTCCTTCCTTTCTCTCCCCACATTGTTTGACGCTGACCGGCCGGGTCACACGAGTTAGCGGTTAAACACTACCACCCGCCGGGTCATACGGGTTTTAGTCTCCCTCTTGGCAAATATTTGGTCGGCCTTGTGAGAAATTTATAACAAAATTATTAAATATTATTAATATTTGTTTATTTTTAATAAAAAATTGAACAGATATCATTTGTTATAAATACAATGAACATTTCAAGACAATAATTTTATTATAGATTATTTCACCAAAAATCTGCCGGTTCGCGAATGCGTAAATCGATTTTCCTTAAAACAAAGAATTTTTTACAATTTGACGTTTGCTAATTAGGAAATTGTGGGGATCTCCTAGCTTTCCTCTGATTCGATCTACTAAATTTCCTCTGATTCGATCTCCAAGTTTTTCTTTAATTTGATTTCCTAATTTTTCTTTAATTTGATCTCCTTGTTTTCCTCTGATTCAATCTCCATGTGTAGTTGGCTTGAAGTTATTGCTCCTTGCGAGTTGATGATGAACTTCGAGTTTTCGAAACGAGTTCGGCTTTGGTCGGCCGGACAAAAATGTTTGTGTTTCGTGTTTTTGGCGTGTTGACGTTGCTTTTTGGGTCGAAAGATTTCCTTTTTCGTTTTGGTTTCTGGTTATTTGTAGTCAAAACTTTATGTCAATCCTTAGAAAGAGAACCAACCTCCTTTTTCTCCAGTTCCCAGGCAGGAAAGGCTGACTCTCTCCATTGATCCCGATGAAGTTACTTTCCTTTTTTCATTTATGACAATAACTTGGTTGATGAGTAGTTGGCAGGCAGGTGGCAAGATGACAGAGCGATGATGAGGCTGATATGGCTATGTCATGATGATGATGTAGTGATGATGTGGCAAAACTCGGCTTAACAATGGGCTGTTGGATGTCGCCTTCGAAAATTATTGGATTCACCCACGACGAACGATCGATGGGTTTATGGGCGATTGAACTCACCGTAGATGGGTCAATCACATTTTTGCGTTTACATAGATAAAATATGTTTTTGAGGAAAAAAAAGATATTTAAAGCCAACCCCAAGTATCTTTATATAACCTTTTCTCCCTTTGTTTAATTATATAATAAAACCGAAAAAGATAGGAGGTTGCAATTTAGAGTTAGATTACAGTCATCCAAGACTTTTAAAGTTGGTCATCCTTAAACACGAAGCAAAAAACCCGAAACAACGTTAAACCAAATATGAATTTCTTCCAATCCAGAGGTGGCTGCAAGTCAATGCCATCTTTGCCAGACAACAATCAGCAAGTCACCCTATTTTTCATTCATCTAGGCTTTCTCTTGTTACCTTTTTGCTTACCTTAGCTTAGTTTTACTCTTAGTAAACCCAATTATAATCAGTTATTTAAATAATAGGAGGGCAACATAATTTTGGTACTTAATCATCAACCTTAGTGCGAACGATAGTCACTCACTAATTTATTACTTGACTACATATACTCGTGTAATAATTACATTTTGACAATGCTTCTTTAGAGAACACGTTAACTATATACTATTTGAAGCGCGGATCTGAGGTCTAATCCAAAATGACGAGTTAGAAGTTAGAAAGCTTATTACTAAATGATAAGCCAAAATTACTTTTGTATATAGGAATTATCTCTAACAAGATAATAATAGATATAACCTAAAAAATGGAAGAATCCCAGGATAAATCAATAAATCACCTTGCACCAGCCAGAGAGAATGACCGAATAAGTTCTCAAATCTGGTCGGAAGCGATTCAATCAATCAGTTTTGAATGGTCCAAGAGCAAATCCGATTTTTTGACTCTATAAAAACCAAAATTGCCTTACTATCGATCGGTCTGGTCCAATTTTCAAAACACTACTTATAACAAACACATTACTACATTAGTCATATAAGACACCTTTTATTATCTCCAAATAAGGGTTCACTGCCAAAGTGCTCGTTAAGGATTCAGTTCTCTATTCTAGTTGTCCGAGAAACACATGGAAAATCACAGTGGTGCATTTTTATTATCCTTCCTAGTTATGTCTGATATTGGCTGAATCCAATTAGACCAGGTCGGACTAATGGCTCAATTAATGAATATTATACGCTATAGGTCATTGAAAAATAGAAATTTATATAGACTACAGTTAAATCTATTATGAAATTAAATTGTATTGAATTCATTAAAATAGTTGGACACTTAGAAATATTTATCAAAATATGATGTAATTTTTTTCCTTTTATTTTTTATTTTATTTAAAAATAAATGTGATGCCACATTGAACAATTTGGACCACATAGCTCGTCAACATAAACCATTGTGTTTAAGTTAAAAAAATATGATATAAATTTAGTATCTTTATTATAGATATAAATATAATATTTTTAAAATTTAAAATAATATAATATTTCTCAAAAAATTTTTTTTAATTTAATATAATTAGATGAATGCACCACTGTAGCTTGGGACTTTATTTTGAAATCCACATATTATATTTTTTTAAAAATATTATTTTTTACAAACAAAATTGTAAATAGAAAAACAGAAAAATATGAGTTCAAGTTTATATAAAAAACACAACATGTTTATACAAAATGAAGAGGACAGCATTACGGCTCCCAAAAGTCACAGGAAAGCTCACACGCGCGCTCACACGGCCCTCAACCTTTTTTTTTCTTTTTTTTTATCTCTTGTCCTCCCTCTTCATTACCGCACCGAACTCTGTTTTCTTCTATTGCGGCGGCGACGTGCTCGGGCGAGCCTTCTGCTTTTCAGCGTAGAAAAACCCGACGAGTGAGACGATGGAGAAGGCGGAGAAGCAAGCCGCGGCGATGTCGATCGAGGCGTGGCGCCCGGTAATGGCTTCGACCTCGAAGAGGCCGACGATCGTCTGGCCGTAGGCGACCTGGTTGTCGGCGGCGTTAAGGGCGTACGCCCGGACGAAGTAGGTGGCCGTCGGCACGTCTCGCTGCAGCACCCAATCGAAGCTCTCCTTCTTCCCGGTACTGTAAGGCCTCGTGACGATTGAGAAGGGACAAGTCTTGTCCTTGCTGAGGTCGTCGTGGGTCTTCCTCCATGCCCTGTCCCTCTGGCTCACGGGGGCGTAGCAGAGCTTCACCTTCACCGTCGCGTAGTTTCGATCCCCTCCCGCCGGGAGACTCCCGTTCGGCGCCCACGTCACCGACAGCGAGTCCTCCCCTGCTTTCAGAACTATAACCCAGTTCCGTAAAAAAACACAGAAACACTATAAATTAATCACTGCTTAATTCGATACAGAAGTACTCAACCCGAAATCTTCCATATATAGAGAGTTTTCTGGGTTCAATACCTGCGCCTGATTTAGGCGATGCAATGACCACCAGCGTGCGGGGTAGAGATGAGAACAGAACCCCACCGAAAGCCGAACCGAAGCAGAATAGGAAAACCATGGAAAAGAGAAAGAACCTGGTCGTCGCCATTAGAGATTACAGAGGAAGAAGAACCGGAAAAAAAACCAGTCCATGAATGATACAAACAAGAGAAGAGCAATCATAGCTATATAGAAGGGGAAAAAAGCACAACTGTAGCCCGAGTTAGCGGCTTACATAAATCAAATCGGACAATTTAAGTCCAAGTAAAATATATATTGTAATATTAATTTAGTGGGTTCTTAATGCCTTTGTGAGATCACGAAGAGTCAAGGGCTGTCTGCGAAAACTCGGTTGTTCTGATTAGAAGTCTTTGATAATAATTATATTTTTGGTTTTAACCATTTGTCTTTAGCATTTGGAGTCACAATCGGGTGAGAAGGTACATCCGTCTCGTCATTTTAAAGGTCCCCCATGGCGGGTGAGTACTGATGCGACCTGGCTGGATTAATCAGTCAAAGAGGGTGGGGATAGGGATATAGAGTACTGATTCTAATTAAGCTCGGGATTTGGTTCTTCACCTTAGTCCAAACAAAGTCATAGAACTATAAAAACTCAAAAGAAAAGATGTAAAGAATGTACGAGAATAAGTAAAACAAAATGTTGCAAAAAAGTGAGTCCGCTTCATATATTTTTATTCTTCTTCATAAATGGCGAAGGTGATCACAATTCAATTACCTTAATAATACATTTTGATCACATTGTAATGTCATTATGACTTTTCATGTGTTTCTAGGATAACTAGGAAGGAGAACCGAATCCATGATATGCACAATGTATCTGAAGTAAAACACGTAAGCAAACGGGTAATCAGGCCGAATAAACGATAGCAAAACGAGAAATCTGCATGAATCTCTAAAATAGGGCGGGAAAATGGTTTTAAGGACTTAGGACAAACCATATTGTCTTCCGGGTGTTTTACATGATTAATGTATTTGTTATAACTAGTGTATGCACCAAAATGTGCATGGCCCATGTTCGACAGATCCAGGAGTCCATCGACCCAACAAACAAAGTTCGTGGACAGGCCGCGACAATTCTCGAAGTAATCCGACGCAGCCCATCGTCGAACTCATCTGTCTCGCCGCATCATCGACACAACGAGCCGTCTCGCCGCATCGTCAACTCAGTGAGTCATCGTCTAGTCGCAAGAACGACTTCGATGAGTCATCGCCACGCCGGATGAGTCAAAGACCTCTGATCAGCCATTTCAAACAGAAAGGTGAAAACCTATAAAAGAGGCTACGATCCTCATTTAGGGGATCTCAACGGGGAGCTCCTGGTCTCCCTCCTCCCCTCTTCTCCCTCAACTTCACGAGCAGAAAGGGGATCGTGATCCCCTTTCACAGGCAACGTCTCTCACAGACAGGCTACAAAAGGCCAGAAGCATTATGTTCTAAGGGTTGGTTGGAAAAAAAGGTGAAAAGTTAGAGAAATCACATTCGAAAGGCTCTCTGAACTCTCTCGTTCCCAAATCGAAGGTCCAAAGCTCCCTTCACCGAGAAGAGTTCCTCACGCACAGAGGTTCTTTCATCACAAAGAAGTTCAGCCATTCGCAATAGTTCGTCGCTCTACAGCTCGACCAGAAGCATTTCTACACCGTCGCCGGCATCGTCACAAGTCGAAACACACGGAACACAAATACTTCCGTCCGACCGACAAAAGCCACACCAGATCGTGTACACCCGTTTCTGTAACTCGAAGTCTCGACGACGACTCGCCAGAAGCTTTAACTTCACCAAAAACACACGGAGATCGAATCAGAGGAAGCCTAGGAGAGTGAACTCGCATTTCTTGATATTTACAACACACCTTGTAACAAATTTATTCTAAAGTAATTGAAAATTTCTCTCGGTCGCCTCAAGGACCGGGCGGATTTTCGGTGAAACAGATTTGGCACGCGCCCGGTGGGACTTTTCCTACCTCTCATCTCCTTCTCCGGTCCAACAAAAAAAAAACTCTCCAACCTCTCGCCATGGCCAACAACTCCAACAACGGCAACAACAACAACAACAACAACAGGGGTAAACAACCGCCTCCTCGGGCTCTCGCCCAACCAGCGCCCGCCGGCCACCCGGAGGTTCAACTATTGGAACTTCGCGGATCTGGCTGCCGCATCGCCGGCGTTCAGCGTTCCTACCTCACCACCACCCGGCCACTTTCGCCCGGTGGCGAGAGCTATGGCTAGGAATTTGTCTGGCTGGACAAGCTCCTTTCATCGCTGACGCGGCGCCGTCCAAGCGCCTTATTCGTGCCACAGGCTACCGCGGCCTCCAACAAACCAGCCACGGTCGCCGCCAAACTGCTGCCAGCGATAGCCAAGCCGACATACCTGGCTGTCGCTGCATCTCCTCATCCTCGCAGCCCGACTGCCAGTCCGACGCAGTCGCCGCCGTCACGGAGAAGCTCTATCGTTCCCACCTTGGTACAGCAATACGAGCAAAGCGGGGGCATCTCCTCTCCCCTGCGACCAGAACACACTACGCAGGTCGGCTTCCTCCGTCTGAGAGAACATCGGCGACATGACAACTTCGCCCGGTTATGCTGGTCTCACATGACCTCCTGGCCGCACTCAATGCAGCAGCTGGTCCACCACCAATCCGTTCACCTCGCCGACAAACAACGACGACCTCCCCCACCGCCACATCGCCCATCCCATCTTGCCGATTCTCACCGGCGGGGCGGTCACTACAAGTCAGCCGCCGCCCAGAGCCACCTTCCGCCAATCAACCCGCGACCGGGTCCTTCGACCGCCCCCACAACAACCACCTCTCCAATGAAGTCACCAACGAAGGTTTCATATCTTCAAGCTGCGCCGAGAACAACTACTCGGACGCGAACCGCCAAGATGGCCGCGATGACGACTTCGCCAAAACTATTGAAGAACAAAGCTGGCCGAGATGCAGGCTGCAATAAAGGAGCAAAGCGAACAGCTGCAAGATAAAGATGCACAGCTTGCAGCCCGTGATGCTCAACTAGCAGCTCGCAATGATCAAATTTCGCGGTTGTTTGAACGGCTCGAAATGGGCACAACCACCAATAACACCGGCATGTCTCTCAAGAAGTCGACGAAATCGCCGACTACGCGCCGCCTCAGCCGAAATGACGCGAGAAGACTCTTCCTCCGACGACGAGCTGCCGCCCGCCGCTCCGGTGGCCATCCGCAGAAGCCGACCTGAAGTGGATCCGTCGCTCTCACACTTGACTCCATTACTGAGCTCATCAACCGGCAAGACGAAAAGTGCGGCGCGACACACAAATCGGGCCGCCTACAAGAGACCCATTACACACGAGAGGATCCAGAATATTCCAATGCCAATCGGCTATCACCCTCCCAAGTTTCAACAATTTAATGGCGACGGCCATCCAAAGCAGCATGTCGCACATTTCATCGAAACTTGCAACAACGCCGGCACAGACGGCGACCTATTGGTCAAGCGTTCGGCCGATCTCGAAGGGAAATGCCTTCGATTGGTACATCGAGCTGCCTCAAGAGTCTATTGACAGTTGGGAGCAACCGGAGAGCTTAATTCCTCGGTCGATTCTACAATTTTCGGCGTCTGCATTGTAACACTAGTCGAGATCGCCAACCTAAAAACGTAAGAAAAGCGAAAAAAAGTGGTCGACTACATCAACCGATGGAGGAACCCGAGCCTCAATTGCAAAGAAAGCTCGAATCTATCGCCGAAGCCGAAATAGAAATGTGCTCACGGGGATCGCGATGGAACCTCCCTCGCTACATACAGAGAGCCGAAGGCGAAAAGATTTCAAGAGCTCGCAAATGTAAGCTCACAATATGGAAAACCTGATAGAAGAACGAGGAGAAGAAGGATCCTCTTCCGCCGACCCTCAAAAAAGGGAAAGGCACCCACTGCGATTGCATCCAAAGAAACGAAAGAGAAATCAAAGTCCTCATTAATCCGGCGAATACTTGTTGAACCAATCAAGGTCGGCAAGAAGGTCAAGCAGACTTACCTCCCCACGACAATTGACGGAGGTTTCAAGAAGTTGACACTGGAAGAACGACAGGCAAAGACATATCCCTTCGCCGATGCCGACGTTCCCATCATGCTCGATCAGCTGCTGGACAACCAACTATTGAGGCTGCCAGAAATCAAAAGGCCCTGGCGACCAATCCAAAAGCAAAGATCCCAATTTTGCAAATACCATCGACCGGTTGGGCACTCGACGGAAAAATGTTTTCGCCTTGAAGGATCGCGATCATGGAGCTAGCGGCGCAAGGCCGTATTGAAATTGAAGGAGCTGAAAACACAGCCTCCTCATATGCCATCTCCATCCGAGCAGAGCCGAATCAGCTAACTCGGCCAAACAAGAAGCAGGCCACGAAGAAGGAGTACCGACCAAAGCCCGGTTCCTCCAGCCGACCTCATAACAGCAAACGACCACTGGCTAAGGTCGTACCAAAACCGGCACCCCGTGAACAAGCTGCAGCCGACGCAGAGGGGTGGATCTTGGTCACCCGGAGAAAGAAGCCTATTCGAGAAATCGAACTGGCACCGGTGACCATCAAAACAAAAGCAAAGCGGCCAAACAAAAGAGCCGCGAAACGTCATAGAAAAGCTCCTAGGACTGACGGCCAGGGGGCAAACAAAAAGAAAAGAAGACCCGTCACATTGGCGGATTTCTTCCCGAAGGAGTTCCTCTCGCCGCCTGCAATGGTGGCGACCTGCTCAACAGCTCCTCCCGAGCAAACAACAGCAACAAAAGAGAAGGGCAAAAGACCTGTCGTCGAATGTGACGACCTCGAGACGTCGCTCAAACAAATTTCACATCTCAACAAAATAGAAGATGATCTCGATTTGGACATCAGGTCCAGACAAGCCTTAATCCGAGTCCTCGACAAACCAGAGGAACTCAAAGCTGAGCTCGAGTCGCTGCTGATGAGAAAGCACGACGTGCCGAAAGTCGGGTTAACCCCTCCTTTTCGAAAAGAAGAGGAAGATGCCTACACCAAAGCGCATCTCGCGAAGTCGGAGGAAGCATTGGTCGTCACATGCCCGCCCTGTATTACATTCAGAGAAGAAGACGCACAATTGGGGTCAAAGAATCACAACAGACCGTTGTTCGTCTCTGGCTACATCAAGGATCACAAAATCAACCGTATCCTCATCGACTGTGGATCTGCAGTCAACATTCTGCCCATCCGTACGATGAAAAATATTGGTCTCTCTGCTGGCGACCTTTCTCCAAGTTCTCTCCTCATTCAAGGCTTCAACCGGGGAGGGCCGAGAACGCTTCGGCATGACGAACCTGAAGCTGCACATCGGGGATATGGTAGCCGACACTCCTCTTCAAGTCATCGACTCTAGGACGTCCTACAATTTGCTCCTGGGTCGACCATGGCTCCATTCAAACGGAGTCGTGCCATCTACACTACACCAATGCTTCAAGTATTGGGAAAACGGCGAGCAGAAAACGGTGTATGCCGACGAAAGCCCATTCACAGAAGCAGAGGCGTCGTTCGCAGATGCTAAATTCTATCTGACGACCAGACCGACAGTCAAATTGTCACCTTGGTCGAACCAAGCAGCGAACGCTAAAGGTACCCCGACGCAGGTTGCATCGTCCAAACAACCGGTGCAAGATGTAACACTAAAACGATCGTCGCGCATCAGCCAAACCACGACTTCGGACGCAAGTTGCATCTCCCAAAAAGACCACGACGCAAGTCGTATCTCCACCGCAGCCAGCACACAATCATAATCGGCCACAGTCCACGCCTACATCAAATCGGGCGCAACATGCCCATCTTGCGATACATTCCACGGTCGCAAAGGAAGAAAGGAGAGGCTCCCCGGTGGCGCCGCAACAAAATCCAGCCGACCTCGCGTTGCCGTTTAAAGAGTCACGCTTCCTCTACCAAAATTAGAGGAAAGAAGTATCGTGAAGCGGCTGCCGAACCAACAACGCTTGCCGCCCACACGCTCAAATGAAGGCTTCGACCCAAATGCCTACCGGTTGATGGCGGAGCGGGGGCAATCTTACAAAAGACGAGATTCACGCCAAGCCTCCTGTGACTTTACCCGTCTTCACTCCAGAGCAGGAGAAGCTAAAGAACGAAGGGCATCGCATCAGTCAAGGTCGCCTGGGCCTTGGCTATGAAAAGCCAAAGCCAATTAAGATCTATACAGCCCAGACCAAGCCGGTAAAGATAACCCGAAAATCATCGGCAGACGTGTACCAAGTCTCAGTTGGCCAAATCCCAACAGAGGAACAGGATACTTCAAAGCCGGTGATTATTTATACAAAAGCAGCCATCAATCGACGTCAACCAAAGAAAGACGGTGAGCCAGTCATCATCTATACATTGAAAGCAGCCCTCGCACGGGCTCGCGCATACGACTCGGTAATGGCGAATCACATCTCCGTCACCGACGACGAACAAGATCTTTGAGGAATTTGTTTTGAAGGAGGCTCCGGCTGAATTCGAAGAAGGAGGCCAGTCAACCGTCGATGAATTAAAGAAAGTCGACTTGGGCACGCAGAAGACCCCAGGCCAACATTCCTCGGTGCTTCACCGACGGCCGATGAAGAGGTCGAATATATGGCTCTCGCTCCGCGAATATCGCGACATCTTTGCCTGGAACTACACAGTAGATGCCTGGCCCGACCCGCCGAAAGTGGCAGTCCACAAGTTGGCGGTTCATCCCTCGTTCGACCCGGTGAAGCTGAAGCATCGCGAACGACGATTCCGCCAGAACTAGTGCCAGAAATCAAAAAAGGAGGTCGACAAGTTGATCGCAAAGCAAATTTCATCGGGGAGGTGAAGTACCCTTCCTGGATTGCAAACATCGCCCCAGCCAAGAAAAAAGACTGGCCAAATTCGGGTTTGCGCCGACTTTTCGCGGACCTGAACAAAGCGTGCCCGGAAGGATGACTTCCCCTTCGCCAATTACCGAGCTCATGGTTGATGCGACAACAGGTCATGAGGCTCTATCTTTCATGGACGGGTCCTCCCGGCTACAACCAAATTCGGATGGACCCAAAAGATGAGGAACTCACCGCCGCGACCCCCAAAGGCATCTTCGCTACAAAGTTATGCCGTTCGGACTCAAAAAATGCCGGGCGCGACATATCAAAGAGCGATGCAAAACATCTTCGACGACTTCCTCCATGTTTAATCGAATGTTACGCCGACGACTTGGTGGTGAAAACAAAGCAGAGCCGACCATCTTCTCGACCTCCGAAAGCAAAGGTGTTCGAGAGATCGCGACGGTTTCAGCTCAAAATGAATCCATTGAAGTGCGCCGGGCGCCACCTCCGGCAAATTCTTAGGATTCCTCGCCCACCACAGAGGAATTGAAATAGACCAGTCGAAAATCGATGCCATTCAAAAAGATGCCGGAGCCCAAAAAACGTCTCTCGAGCTCAAAAGCTTCCAAGGTCACTGGCGCACATCCGCCGCTTCATTTCGAACCTTGCTGGGAGGTGCCAGCCTTTCAGCCGGCTGCTGAAGAAGGGTACACCGCTCGAGTGGGGACGAGGCATGTCGGAACGCCTTTAACAACATAAAGGCATACCTCACCAAGCCACCGGTGCTCAGAGCTCGATGGTCGACAAAACACCGCGCTGTTGTACATCGCGCAATGGGAGAAGTCGGTGGGAGCTCTTTTGGCTCAATGTGATGAGGACAACAAAGAACGTTCTCTCTACTACCTTAGCCGAACATTGGTGGGGCCGAGCTCAACTATACACCGATTGAGAAGACTTGTCGGCTCTCATATTCGCAGTTCAAAAGCTTCGCACACTACCTCGGGCGCATTCGACAAATCTCATTTCAAGAGCTGATCCGTTGAAGTATATTATGTCGCGACCAATTCTCTCTGGTCGATCGGGCGAAATGGGCGCCTGCTTCTCTCCGAATTTGAGATCAACTTCGTTCCACAACGAAGCTATCAAAGGTCAAGCTCTTGCTAATTTCTTGGCCGACCACCCGGTGCTGCCGAATGGGAGTTAAGCGAGGAATTCCTGCACGAAGAAATATTCCTGGTCGGTACTTCCCCTTGGGAGATGTATTTTTGACGGGCCAAGACGAAGAAATGGAGCTGGCGCCTGGAGTCCTTTTCGTGTCTCCAAAGAAGGACCCTCTTGCCGATTCGCTCGTTAGGCTATCCCACATCTGTTCGAACAATGAAGCAGTAGTATCAAGCCATCCTCCTAGGACTCGGTATAGCGGTCGAGATGCAACCGCCGCAATTAAATATCTACGGCGACTTCGGCTTTGGTCATCAAGCAATTGTCGGGAGAGTTCAAGTCAAGAAACTCGAGCTCGAACCTCTCGGAGATATGCCGGTGAACTTCTGGCCCAAATCCCGGAAGTTTCACTCCACTATGTCCCTCAAGCCCAGAATGGGCCAGCCGACGATTAGCCCGGCATTGCCGCCAGCTTAGCACGCCGACGAACGGCCAAACCAAGTTCCCATTTGTGAACGTTGGGTCATCCCTCTACCACTCGAGGAAGAAAAAGAAAGAGAGCAAAAGAGGAGAGAGAAGAATCTCTCCCTATCTCGGCTACCCAAAACCAGACCGAGGATTGGCGCAAGCCTATCATCAACTTCCTTCGTCCACAAGACACTCCCGGACGACCCACGAGCGAGTCCAAATTCGTCGGACAGCTCCTGCGGTGACGCTTTTATCAACGACATACTCTCTACCGAAGGTCGTGCGAAGGTCTGCTCCTTCGTTGTCTTTCAAAAGAAGAAGGATTGCAAGTGCTGAAAGAAACACATGGTGGGATTGGGGGGCGACATCAAGCTGGCCCAAAGCTCCACCTACAGGTCAAAAGACTCGGCTACTATTGGCCAACTATGCTCGGGGACGCCATCGAAATGGCTCGAACCTGCAAACCGTGCCAACTCCATGCCGATTACATACATCAACCACCGGTGCCGCTTCACCCAACGGTCGCTTCTGGCCATTCAAGCTTGGGGTATGGATATCATCGGCCCTATCACTCCTAAGTCCGACTCGAACGGCAATACATCTTGGCTGCCACCGACTATTTCTCCAAATGGGCGAAGCTGCAGCCTACCGAGAGGTCAAAGCCACCACCGTCGCCGACTTTATCCGAACTCAAATCATATACAGATATGGAATTCCACGGTATATAGTGACGGACAACGGCACACCCTTCAGGAATAAAGTCATGGACCGCTTTCGCGAAAAAATTTCGCGATACAACAGCCGGATGTCGCCGGCTTACAATCCCGCAGCCAATGGACTCGCAGAGGCCTTCAATAAGACACTCGCAAAATTCTGAAGAAAACGGTCGGCACCCATAAAAGGAGCTGGGACGAAAAGCTTCCCCAAGCTTTATGGGCATACTGAACCACGGCCGAACGCCTACCCGGTCGACTCCATACCGCTGGTGTATGGCAACCAAGCCGTACTCCCCTCTCGGTACAACTCCCCTTCCTTACGATAGCAGTAAGAGAAGGACCGACGACGGAGGAATGCGCCCAACCGAGACTCGCAGAACTTGAGTCTCGATGAACAAAGACTCGAAGCACAACAACGCCTCGAAAAGTGCTATCAGTCCCCGCATGACCAGGGCCTTCAACAAAAAAAGTACGACTCAGGTCATTTCAGAAAGGCGATCTCGTGCTTTCTTGAGAAGACGGCCGATGCTTTTCACCAGCAAAACCGGGGAAATTAAGCCCCAAAGTGGGAAGGACCTTATGTGGTGCAAGAGGCCTATACCAATGGGCCTATAAGCTCGTCATCGCAAACGGGTCGAGCTGCCAATAACGAACGGTAAATTTCTCAAACGATTTTACCCATGAAAAGGGCAGCAGAAAAAAATGTGCGAAAAATAGTCGACGAATAAAGGAGAGTACTTCTCATAAAAAATCAAATGGGAATATTCTCAGCCTCACAAAACATAGACGAGGCAAACAAAAAAAAAAATGCAAAGGAAAGAAAGAGTGATATGGCCTCAAAGTCGGAAGCTCGAACTGGTAAGTTGGCCCTTCAAACGGATCACCTCAGCACCAAGGCCGGCTAGCTCATGTCCCTCTTGCTTTCGCTAAAGGTAGGCCGAGCTCTAACCTCGCCAAACGCCGACGAATAGTGGCAGCCTCTTCATCTTTGGCATCAAGCTGTCTCCTATCACGCAAGTTGCGCGATCTAAAGAGTCAAGTCGAAGCTAAAACCCTAGTAAGCTGCTCGCTGAAGCCGCTTCGTTCCTCTTCGACAGCCTGCCTAGCCGCCCGATTCTGGTCGACACTAGCGGATAGTCGGTCACGACCGCTGGTCACATCGTCGCTCCGCTTCGGTAAGTTCAGCCCTCGCAACTTGGCGTTCTTCTAGACTGAGTTTCCCTTCCAGTGAACAGCGCCAAATGCTGAAGTCGAGCCATGGGATGCGAACTCCTCAACCCAATGCCCCAATATAGAGGTGTCGATACCTACCTCAATCAGCTTCTCAAGGCAGACGAAGGCATCCTCCACCACCGGGTGAACTCGGATCGCTGGCTGGTAAGAGGTCCGTCTGGATGAAGTCCTCCCACAACCCCAAAGCCGCCCTCTGAAGCCTTAGAGTCGTCCTCGCTGATGGACGTCTCGAGGACCCCTGCAGAAACAGAGGCTATGAGTGAGTTCGAGGGAGAAAAGACAAACAAACACATATACGAAAAGGAGAAAAGGAAATCATGACTCACCGACAAAGACTTCGAAGAGGTTGAATGATCGCTGCCAGGCGGATGAAGGGCTGATGACGGCTCTCCACCTTTCGAAGACAAAGACACAACGGTGACTGGAGTCGCTGGAATAGGACGAGAGGTACTCGGGGCATCAGGCTGAATACCCCCGACGGCCACTTGGCTCAAGCCGGCAATAGTAACTCCATCCACAGTCGACTCTTTTCGCCTCGAGGGGAGGCACCATCTGCAACCACCGTAGTATCGCCCTCCACTTCATCGAAAGTATAGGATCAGCAGCAGATAGCGGACCCTTACGGAATCGCATTTTGGCAAGGTCTGCCAAAGAGATGTGATCTTCCTCGCCCAGCATGGAGTGGTGCGGTAGCTCCAACCCAGAAAGGTCCACAGGCTCGCCCAAAGCCGGAGTAAGCTGAATCTCCCGCGAAGTCAACCAACCGAAGCTTCTCCAAGTAGGCCCCCGAGACGGACCCCGAAGAAGAAGAGGAGTCGACACGGCCAAAGGTTCGGGCGGTTCCAAACAGAAAAAGCCGACGAGCTAGGGACATCAGACAAATCCTCGGATGGCTTAGCAACACCACCCCGGGACGCTTTAATGAAGGGTGGAGGAGCGAAAAAATCGGGGTTGGAGAGATGCCTTCCGCTTGGTCGAGCCTTCTTCTTCTCTCCGCTGAAGCTGGAATCGGAGACGCTAGCAAAGCTAAGACCACTGGCTTGGCCTCTTCCTCCGGCACAGACGGCTCCTTCAGCACTATACCCTTCGCCTTTGCCGCAGGTAACTTCTCCTTCACTACCTTGGGACGAGGCTGTTTAGCCTTGGCTTTCCCCTTCTTGGTCTTAGCAGAGGCAGGACGTGGTAGGAGAGCCTCTGCGTCATCATCACTCAGCGCGCGCAGCAACTCGGATTGAGATGCAGATACGTCGGTTCGAGCAAGGTTCTTCCACTCATGCTAAAAAAAAAAAAAAAAAAAAAAAAAAAGAGATGAAAAAAAAAAATGAAGGTATCGGAGACAAAGAAAAGAAGCTAAAGGAAAAGAGATAGAAGTCCACATACCTCGAAAAGGGGGACTACGTGCTCGAGCCAGGATTCCCTGAAGCTCAAAGTGACACCAGGGTCTGCGTCGGCCTGAGAAAAACCGGCACCTCAACATGGCCAAAAGGCCTTGCGCGACGCTGGTCCTCCACATCTCCAAAAGAGCCGAAAGGGACTCGCCTGCGCTGATCAGAAATAAGCACGCCAGCAAATCTTGGCAAAAGCCAAACCGCCGAGCTTAATCTATGAGGGCTCAATACGGCTCAATAGCCGAGTGTCGCTGCCGCCGGTAAACCAAAGAAGTCGATCGAACACACGTAAAATAGTCCGATTCGATCGATGAAGCCACGCGACTCCTCGCGTCAAGAAGAATGCCGAAGGAAGAGCCTCGGGCCGGATACCAAGTCTTGATCGAACTCTTCCAAAACAATGCACGGGCTTCGATCGGAGTAAACTGTCGACAGAGTTCTCGGGTTCCGATACATCCACATGAGAGGACCGAGAGCCCTCACTAGGATCGCGCCCGGCGCGACCAAAACGCCAAGCGCCAACCAGGCACAAAAGGAACGCCAAGCTATGCGACCGAGAGAAACCGTTGAGGCTCGATAAAGATGTGCCAAAGCCGCCCGGCCAAGCCTACTTTAGTTCCGCTTCGCCATAAAACAGGCCATCTTGAAAGCATCCGGTCGCATAGCAAAACCCGCCATAGGGATCACACCGCGGCATAACCAAAGCGCCAAGAATGCTGCCAGGTAGACCTCATCCGCAAGGGCCTCAGTGCACGCCAAGTTCAATGAGGACCTGATTTTGATGGTCGAACGATCTCGCTCACGGGACTCCGTCATCTTGCTGCGATCAATCCAGGGGTCGAAGAAGGAACGACCCCCCTTCCCGGTGCGGAACAGAAAGACGCCCAATCCGAAAAAAGACACAGCGGGACTCTTCTTGTCTCCGGGTTGCGACGACAAGTAAATCGGTAGAGAACGCCAGCAGTAAATATGGCACGCCGCGGCAACGGCAAAGCTCGGACAACAGTAAAGTCAGCCACCGTCGGCACCACTTCATCATAAATAGAGCCAGAAACGGGCAGCCCACAAAGGTGATGTAAATCCCACAAAGAAATCGAGAGCTCCCCGTTTCGAGTAAAAATTGTGTTTGTCGATGGGCACCACAACTCCAGGAAAGCATGGAGCACGTGAGTGGAACATTGATAAGTGAAAGCCGAAGCGCGGATTGCAGTCAATACGCCCAGCCTAGCCAAGATCTCCGGACAAGTACGAACGATAGTGCAAGTCCATTCGAAGTGAAAAGGCACGTAAGCGGGAAAAGGAACTGGTGGCGCAGGGTGTGAACCGTCCCAAACGCCAAACCGAGGACTATGAATCGATAACTCGGGCATTGTGTACGTGGCTAACTTGTGCAGAGGGCTCAACAGAACATTCCCCCCAGCTGAATGCGAAGGAAAGGCCACTTGTCGCAGAAGGTAACAAATCTGGTCGTCCTCGACTACCGGACGACTCCACAAGTCATGCACACTTTCGGGGGAGCGTGGGTGCGCATACCTGACCTGACCCCAAATACCGATTCGCCGTGGAGGTAACAACATCGACTTCTCTTGTCCATTTGAATCTCTAACCCGCAGGCAGCGTCAGCGTAACACCATCGGATAGAACAGAGATATCCATGAAGGTCGACCGAGGAGGGTAACTGGAAGTCGACTGATGAGACATCTCGGGCGGCAAAACAAACAGGTACGTCAATCACTCTTTCAAAAAAAAAAATTCTTATGCATCCCCTGCGAAAAAAAAAAGAGCAGAGTCGCAAATAAAAACAAAAGAAGGGGAACCTGAAAAAAAAAGTCGCAAGAAAAGAAAAACAGAGGGACGACATAAAGAACAAGTCGTCAAGAAAAAAAAAAAAAAAAACACTGGAGAAACAAAAAAAAAGAGAGTGGGCAAATCGAAGAGGTATACAAATCCCCTTCGACAGTGCGACAAACAAGTCTCGTGCTCGGCGACTGAGCCGAGTACGATCAAAATGGAGTTATCTCACCCAGAGACCAAATCGGGTGGAGCACATCTTCAAATTCGCAGCCAACTACAAGGCTGGCCGCAGTAAAAAAAAAAAGAAGGGGCAACATCCGACGACCGAGTCGGGTGCGACCAAAACAACAACACTGTTCTCGACGGCCCAAACCGAGAACAGTCCCAAAGTCTCGCGGCCACCAAACCGGAGGCAAACAGGACGGAGTTCTCTAGTGCTCGACAATCAAGTTAGGCGCACCAAAACAGAGAACTCAGCATCTAACGACAAAGGTAGATGTCGCATACCCGATCCTAGTGCCGGACGACCGAGTTGGACAGGAAAGGGATATTGCGAAACAAAAATGCCCGACGACCAGGCCAGGCGCAACTCAACTCATTGCGACCAAATCCAACAGTTGGCCGCGACCAAAACAGACGCCCAACACCAACACTGACGTGAAGAAAGTGCAAAAACACTACCCGACGACCAAGTTGGGCGCTGCACTTCACACTCCTGCGGCCGGCGACCGAGCCGGACGCAACCAACAGAACGAGCTCGCACCCGGCGACCGAGCCAGGTGCATCAACGCTGGAATTCAGCCCCCTAGCGACTGAGCCGAGCTCAGCCGAACCAAAGCCTCGGCACTCGGTAACCAAAACATACGTCTGACCCCCCGGCGACCGAGCCGGCCAAGTTTAAAACAAAAACTGCAGCACCCGGCGACCGAGCCGGACACAGCCAAAACATACCAGGTACGTACCTCGTGAAAAAAAAAAAAGAGAAAAAAGCAGCGACAAAAAGAAGCGGTCGCTAAAACAAAAAAAAGGGCAGCGACAAAAAGAAGTCGTATTAAAAAAAAAAAGGGCTACGACAAAAAAGCAATCATTAAAAAAAAAAAAAAAAAAAGAAGGTCAACATAACTTCGCGAGACCCGACCTTTGCTTTGCGCGACTCAACTCAATTCGCGACCCGGGCGACCCTTGCCGGCTGCGACCTCAACTCAATTCGCACCCGGCGACCCTTGCCGGCTGCGACCTCAACATAACTCGCACCCGGCGACCCTTGCCGGCTGCGACCTCAACTCAATTCGCACCCAGCGACCCTTGCCGACTGCAACCTTGCATTAGCAATCAACTCTGGCCTACTGCGACCAGACTGCTAATTGTACTCGGAAACCAAAACAGGTATGCTAGCGCAGACAGACTGTCTCCTGGCGACAAGCCAGATCAACCCACAGAAATTTCAGCACCTGGCGACAGAGCCCGGCGCGACCCGAATGAACTTCAACACCTGGCGACAGAGCCCGGCGCGACCCGAATGAACTTCAACACCTGGCGACAGAGCCCGACGCGACCCGAATGAACTTCAGCACCTGGCAACATAGCCAGGCGCCACACAAAATCACAACGCTGGCACAAAACTGTCAATTTGCCACAACAGACAAATTGACAAACACTTAGAGCGCGAGACAGAGAGAAAAGAAAAAAAAAAAAAAAAAAAAAAAAAGAGAGAGAGAAAATGAGAGACTGAGGGAGGAGTCGAAAATGAGAGGAGAGAAAAAGAAGAAGAAAGAAGGAAGAAGAGAAGAAAAAAAAAAAGAGAGTGGGATCGACCTCGGGCTGACTCGAATTCAATTCGAGACTGCCGGGAGAGAAGAAATTAATGCAATACCTCAAAATTGTGATTCGCAGAAGATTTCTGACACGAGCCGAGAAGATTGCAAAGTCAAAACACAGAGGGCAACAGGCAGACTGTCTCTCAGGTCACAATTGCAAACAATCTCTCCAAATTCGCAGACTAGCAGAAATTCAGTTTCAGTCAACTTAGTCGCAAGAGTCGCAGTCTCCCCAATAAGGTTTGACGCGGGTGGTTTTAAAGGAAGTTAAGTACCCTCCCTTAACTTAAGGGTTCGATTAACCTTCTTTAGAGGAGCTTATCAAGGAGACTCCCAAATTCAAATTCAAACTCTCGGTTGGGGAATCATGAATAAGCCCTAAATAGGCGGGGCCCACCTTCTTTAAACCAGCGACCTCGGCTCCCTCCTTCCTCTTCCTTTCTCCTTTCCTCCTCCTTCGCTCTCGTTTCGCCCCCTTTTTTTTTTTCTTCTCCCTCTCCCCTCAGCTCTCGGCTTGGTTCCTCTCTCTTTTTCCCCCGCCTCAACTCCTCTCTCGACAAATGACTCAGCGTCTCTCTCTCTCCCCCTCTTCGGCGTCGGTTCCCCCCTCTTCCGCTGGCTGGCCTCGACCCCTCTCCCTCTTCCTTTCCTTCCTTTCCTTCCTCCTTAGCCTCTCTTTCTCTTGTCTCCTCTCCCCTCCCCCTTCCTTTTCCTCTTTTTCTCCTTTTTTCCTTCCTTCCGAACCCTCCCCTCCTTTAATGGTCCCTCTCTGGCCTCCCTCCCCTGGGTCCTCTTCCCGGCCACCATTAATTCCTCCCTTCAGGCCCTTCGACTCCCCCGATCCCTCTCCCTCCCCCCAAGAGATCCATCCTCGCCCTCGCCTCAAGAAAAAAAAAATAATAATAATAATAATAATAAAAAAAGAAATTTGTTCTCTCTCATTTCACCGAGATCACCTCAATCTTCCTCTCTCCACCATTCAACTCTCAGTCTTCCGACAAGCGGCCGGCAACCGTTCCATTAATGGTCAACCCCCCCTTTCCGACCTCACGACACGATGTGGGGAGATCCATCTCATGCTCTCGGCGGCAAAAAAATAAACCGAATAATAAAAAATGTCGGAGAAATTTGTTCTAAGGTGTCAACGTGATCTTCATTCGCGACCAGTTCTACAGAAATTGACAAATACCTTGGGTCGTCTGTGCAAGAAATCCATCCCACGAGTCACGGGGCCAAAAAAAAAAAAAAAAAAAATATAATAATGTAATAAAAAAAAAAGAAATTTGTTCTAAGGTGTCACGAGATCTTCATTGCGACCAGTTCTCTGAGATTCGACAAATACCTTGGATCGTCTAGTGAAATCCAGAGCAGACGGGGGGCGGAGACCCCAACCTGCCTCCCCGCCATTAGATCGGGCGCCCTGGGATCTGCGGGCCGGATTCAGTTTCAGCTTTCTTCTGGCGCAGGGACTTGCCCGGTGAGGCTAGGGCCACAGGCTAGCTTCCCCTTGTTGCTGCCCTTCGGCTGGAGTAGTATGTAGGTCTTGGGGCGGGGTCTGGCAGAAATCGGACAACTCTGCTTGCGCCGGGACTTGCCGGTGAGTCAGCGCCACCGGGGCGGGGCCCTTCCTCCCTTCTTCCTCTTGCAGGGAGCAATTACGTGGAGAGGTCGGCTGAGTCAACCACATAGGCGGGGGCCACGGCGTTCTTCCCTTCTTCCTCTGCTTATTTGGAACAACTCTGCTTAGAAGTTGGGCTTCAGTGCAGGAGTCGATTCCCACATGGGGCCCGGTGTTTTGCCCCTCCCTTCTTCCTCCTCTTGACTTGGAGGAGCTTCTTAGCCAAACAACTCTTCTTGGGGGGCTTGGGCTGAGTCCGGGGCCCCTCCCTTTGGCTTGGGCCCACGGTGCCTCCTCTCTTGGGATCTTGAGTCCGGAGTGCTCACCGCCGATGGGGCTGGAGCTTCCTCTTGGCCCGAAGTCGGGCCAGATCTTGCAGATCTTGGGACCCATTGGGCTGCCTCCCTTCTCCATAGAAACCGTTCTCCCTTCCTCCCCCCGGGGAGGCAGGTCTGCTTGGCGGGAGGTCGTCAAGATGAGTCAGCACCACGCGATCTCCCCTCCTCCCGGTGTCGAACCAATTCGGTCGGAGCAGAATTTCACTAGCCATCAGAGGTTTGAAACAACTTTCGGCAACACTCAAAGCAGACCAAAGTAGCCAGCAGCTCAACTCAAGTCGTCGTTATTCTTTGCGACATCTCCGCTCAGGTGCTCATCATTTCTCTATACCGTACATACTCCATGTATGCGTATACAAAAAAAAAAAAAAAAAAAGCAAAACAACTCTAAAACAAAGAAGAGAGCCAAAAAAAAAAAAAGAAAAGAAAAAAAAAAATATATACAAGGTGTACAGAGAATATACATTGTCCTAAAAAGCAAGAGGACGGATAGAAATACGCATACACAAAATATAAACGATCCTAAAAGAGTAAGAGGATCAAAAAAAAAAAAAAAAAAAAAAAAAAAAAAAAAAAGGGTGTGTGTTGTGTTCATTCATCTTCATGTTCGAAACTTGTTCGTTCCTCCCGAACGAACAAGTCTCGAAGGGGGCAATCTGTATGCACCAAAATGTGCATGGCCCATGTTCGACAGATCCAGGAGTCCATCGACCCAACAAACAAAGTTCGTGGACAGGCCGCGACAATTCTCGAAGTAATCCGACGCAGCCCATCGTCGAACTCATCTGTCTCGCCGCATCATCGACACAACGAGCCGTCGCTCGCCAGATCGTCAACTCGGTGAGTCATCGTCTAGTCGCAACGACTTCGATGAGTCATCGCCACGTCAGCATGAGTCAGCATACAGTCAGCCATTTCAAACAGAAAGGTGAAAACCTATAAAAGAGGCTACGATCCTCATTTAGGGGATCTCAACGGGGAGCTCCTGGTCTCCCTCCTCCCCTCTTCTCCCTCAACTTCACGAGCAGAAAGGGGATCGTGATCCCCTTTCACAGGCAACGTCTCTCACAGACAGGCTACAAAAGGCCAGAAGCATTATGTTCTAAGGGTTGGTTGGAAAAAAAGGTGAAAAGTTAGAGAAATCACATTGAAAGGCTCTCTGAACTCTCTCGTTCCCAAATCGAAGGTCCAAAGCTCCCTTCACCGAGAAGAGTTCCTCACGCACAGAGGTTCTTTCATCACAAAGAAGTTCAGCCATTCGCAATAGTTCGTCGCTCTACAGCTCGACCAGAAGCATTTCTACACCGTCGCCGGCATCGTCACAAGTCGAAACACACGGAACACAAATACTTCCGTCCGACCGACAAAAGCCACACCAGATCGTGTACACCCGTTTCTGTAACTCGAAGTCTCGACGACGACTCGCCAGAAGCTTTAACTTCACCAAAAACACACGGAGATCGAATCAGAGGAAGCCTAGGAGAGTGAACTCGCATTTCTTGATATTTACAACACACCCTGTAACAAATTTATTCTAAAGTAATTGAAATATTCTCTCGGTCGCGCCTCTTCGCGGACCGGCGGATTTTCGGTGAAACAACTAGTGTTTCGAAAATCGGATTGGACCAGCCGGTTCAACTTGGTTGAACTAGAACCGTGGAAATTTTGGTTCTTATAGAATCATGAACCGGATTTGGTCATGAATCGTCAAAATTGATCTATTGGTCTTGTCCAATTTAATTACGATAGTAACGTCACTATTGTAGGCGTCAAAATTAGATGCAGCACAATTTCGATAAACTCATGCAATCATCCACCCAATAAACCATCTGAAGGTTTACTTTGTGTCTACCACGGATTCTTTTACAGTCTGCTCGTCAACTCCACCAAACAGTCCACCTACAAGGCCGACATCCAGCCAAGCCAATTCCTCAAATCACTTGGCAGACAGCAAAAAACTTTAATCAACTAAGTCTGGTCGATCCCTCAACTGTAGGGAACGAAAAGGAAAGTCATCACCTCTTGAGGATCGAGAGAGGAAAAACAGGAACTTCCTAACAGAAACAGAAATAAGTTAATCGAGATCCCCGATCGAGCTCCATCAAATAACTCGACCATTGGCTACAAATAGCAAGAGACTAAACACCAAAAGGGTTCAGAAATTTTCACTTAAAATCACTTACTCAGAAACCTTCTCGAGCTTGAATTTCATATATTCTTCAGTTCGTCAGAATTCACACAGTCTACCAAAGAAATTCTACACGTTCACCAGTAAAAAACTAATTAAAGACACATATAGGAGAGCAAAAGATTCATATAAGCAAAGAGCCAAAGACCATTTGTAAAAAAAAAAGGGTTTTCCGGGCCCTTGCAGAGAAGGAGATGAAAATAGGACAACACTTTCTTGACTTTGAAGGAATATTCAAGAGTTGGACCCTATAGTTTCCATATATGCACGAAAATGCATTAACGTCTTAATGATTTCTTTCCAAGATTACATACTTTTTCCCTTGAAATTTTTTAATGCGGAAACAAATCGGCCGATATCAATCCCTGGGAATTAGAGCTAGATCGATCATACAGATGTACGTTACTTAACCAGAGAAATTAATGAGTGCTTTCATCTTATTCAAAATTTAATTAAAATGTATTACATTTTGTATGATCTCAATCATTACGTCACAGACTCACATGCAGTAGATACATGTGCCAATAAAGAAGTATACATCTTAAAACTTCATGGGTCATCCATCCAATGACATGTCAACAACTATTTCTGAAGAGATAGCAACGTGTCACACGAAGCAGATGCCTCTTCACCCTTTTGACGATACGTGTCATACGACCCAAGTCAAAAACAATAGAGGAAGTTGTCGTCACGGCCGGAATCAAGAATAATTACAACTCTGATTCGTATTTATTGCCATTTTTTGCGTACGAATAATTTCGTAATCTTAGGTTTTTCTGTAAAGCGAACACTATACGTACATCATAAGACCCAGCCCATATGATCTAAGACCCGAGTTATTGGCCGGATCAGATTAAAGAGGTTCAGTTAGCTAGATTGATACACGTATATATATATATATATATATATACTGCTTAATTTGATGTAGGCACTGATTGAAATTTAAACGAGTACAAAATGGGCAGCCCTAGCTAGCTAGTAGTTATTTACTGAAGCCTTCTATTTATTAAATAGTCTCAATATATATGGATCGAACTAAGAAGATCGAACATCTGGCTAACTAATTAATGATCATCTAGCTAACTAACTAATGATCAAGCTGCACCGCTAATTCACAAGCTACCGTGCAAAGCTTGATCTGAAGACAATCTTGCTGCTTTAACGGCGAGGTAAGTTGCATTTCCTTGAAAGTCTTCTCGCAATCGGTAACCCTCGACCCACAGGCTGCGGCGGATGTCGATGCTAAGTTGAAATCTCCGTCGTCAATGGCCTTGAGAGCTGTCTGAATCGAGTCAAGGACACCGCCGGGGTATATTTGCAGGCAGAAACCAAGGGGCACCCTCAACCGAGGATCTAACTGGGGCGAGTTATGTCACAGACTCACAGACTCACATGCAGTATAACTGGGGCGAGATTACCCATGGCGGCGAAAGTATCGCTTGCGTTTCTCTGCGATAAATGGAGGGCTATCTTGGCGAGACCACGAAGGTCTGCCTCGAGGCTTCCAGGTTCGCCTTTCAGAAATGCGACGCAGTCGGCGGGGAAATCCGTCGCCGCGCAAGCCTTCTGGATATCGGCATCTGAAGCGGATGCGAGACTGAAGACATGGCAAACAAGGACGAGAAGAAGAAGAGGGAACAGGACCCCTCCTTTGCGTGAGGACATGTTAATTATTTGCTCACAGCTAGCCAGCTAAATGCGTTTGATCGAGATAGCAATGGTCTGGTACTCATGTGTAATTAGGATTTTCTTTTTAATTTATAGTGTTTTGTTTCCTAATTCGTGACTGCAAAAGGCCTTGAATTACTATATGCCAATACATTAATTCCCTGATTTTCTCTCCATTAACCTTGAACAATATTGCTCTCCATCAGGAAATTACCTCTCATGATTATCACAATCTTTTCAGACCAAGCAAAATATATTTTCTAAATTCCAATACACTATATAGCTACGTGTTTAGAATTTTTGCTTCCATATTGGTTCCTGCAGATTTGTCGTTAATTTGATTACTGATCACAATGAAATTACTTAGGATTCGCCGAGGGTTATTTTGAATTCTGATCTTACGTTATTACCATATTTTGACTTGTGTCGTGTATTTAATAACGTGGCTGATTTCGTGGTGTCATATATTTATATTCCTAATAGCACAATTAATGCAACACTATAAAAATTTATTAATTATGAATACTTCTAATTGTAATGACGAAAATTGACCGATTGATTAATTCGAATAAATTACAGAGAAAATTACAATTTTATATTTGCAATTAGGAAATTGTATGAGTGAGATCTCCTATAATTCGAAATTCGTGGGTTGGCCGATGAAGTTGCTACTTTCTGCAAGTTGGTGACGAATCTCGAGTCTCCAAGTGAGTGTGAACGAATGACGACGAATATAGTCGGTCGGATAGAAGTATTTGTGTTCCGTACTTTTGGCGTGTTGACGTCACCAGTGAACGTGTAGAGCTTCTCCGATAGACTGTGCGAATTTCAACGAACTGACAAAAACTAGAACCTTTGGTGAGATAAGGCTTTTCTTGAGAAAACTTTTTTGATCTCTCTGGTTGAGTCGTTCTGGCTATTTGTAAAAGTGAATATAGTTACAAATCGCTTTTATAAAAATGTCTCTCATTCCTTTTTAAAAAGTGCAAGTAGAAAAATATTTTCTACACATACGTGTAAGCTAGCTGCCCTCATTCATAAAATATATATATATATATATATATATATATATATATATATATATATATATATATATATATATATTTAATATGACATGCATGTTGATAACCTCATTGAGTTTGAAATATATTTCATATGTAATATAATTATTTTATAAGTTTGGACGACTGTACTACCCTATCAATATTTGGTATAAGCAAAATAACTTGCTATGTGTTGGAAAATAGTGTGCACAATTCACTCAAGATACAATTACTGTAATGGAACCATTTTCACAACCAAAAACCAAAAGTGCGTACCTTGTAGCCGAGCCGCTTCCAAATGATTGACCAGAGAATATTCATGAAGAAGCCAAATTAATTGTTTTTCCTTAAACTAAAGCATCTCCCATTTGATTCTCAACTTCAAATCCATCGATCAACTCAGAGAGTAGTTTTAAATACTACCCTAAGCCCAAAGGAAATTGTAAAAACTTAGCCCAGCTTAATTTTAATACGCTCATGTAATTACCCAATTATTAATCAAGTTGATACATACATTGCTTTTGGGGACCCGTTAAGCCCATCCCACTATAGCATGGGTGACTAACAAACCATCCAGATGTTATCCATTCTTTAGTCACCAAGGATCTATGGTGGTTGATTATATTAGTCACTATTGTGTTTGCCTCTATGGTGATTGTTCTACTGTCACCATTAATTACATAGGGGATGAGAATGAATATTATTACTTAAATTCATAAGTAGTTTTATTTCATTCATATAACTATTTGGTCTAGCTCCTCGACCCGAGTGACGAATAAAGAAAATTGACGATATTTAGTCAATCAGTCCATTCAATTTCTTTAATAAAACTAGGGGATAAGGTAAAGTTGATGTCCCAACGAATCACACATAGAGATATTGATAACACACACGTACTCATTGAGAAAGACCGGTGGTCAGTCACAAATAAGTTACATAGGATTGGTTTTTGCCCGTCACCACTAAGAAGTTTTTCATAGGACACATACATCATTAAATAAACACTGCTTTCCAACTTAATTATTATATTTTTCTCAACTTATGATAATTATTATTCAGATAAAAAAAAAAACTTAGTCTCAACAGAAGGGAGAGGGCTGGACAAGCTAAACTGAACAAGTTTGACCTCATCAATATAGGACTGAAACAATAAGGTATCCTTATCACATGTAAACTTAGGATCCATATACATCTGGGCAAAGAAATCAGAGATAGATTGGGAAGGTCCTTGACGCAATGAACGAATATCCATTTTCAACTTGTATTTCTGTGCAAAGTTGTGCCTACAAATTTACCAACTTAAAAGACTAATAGACGGGGACACTGCACTGGCTAACAGAGTGATGGCTCTTGAGTTATTGATCTCCTAGTCATCGAAGGCTTTAGTCGAGGAAACATCCAAAGTGACAATGGGCTTCTTGCAATCGCCCGTAACATACTTCCACATATTGTGACGAAATTGGGCATGAGTGAACATAGTTGGAATTGTCCAACTTAACAAGAACAACTTGATCACTCTCAACGGAAGTAACAATTCAATCAACCGAAAAATATATTGTTCTAAATCCCATTTACTGTTCGGCGTTGACAAATAAATCCACAAACCACGCCAAGGTTTCACGGTCGAATCAACAACCACAATCAAGCGACGAAACACCTATCCCAAACCCCAAAAAACAAGCACGAACAACCCAAATCACCAACAGAGCGACCTAAATCGCAAGATTGGAACAACCAAAACGCAAATGGAGCAACTGGAAGCAGACGCGAAGCAGCGCACGACGATTCCCAATTCGTAGTCGCAAAAAAACCCCAAAAATCGAACTCTCAAACGGCGAAAAAAACTGAAGCTCACCCAAATCAGGTTAAGGCAACAAGAACGTTGCACAAAACGACCAGAACAATAGCATAATCGCATGTAAGGTCAACCAGAAACAAGGACGCAGTCCTGCGTTGGCGACCAGCGACGCGCGACCAAAGAAAATCCCAACACGAAGCAAAAAAACTCAAGAAGACTCCACGATTTGGAACAATTTTGAAGGAATATGAGAGTAAAATCCGTTTGGATTCAAGCAACGACAGAATGAAGGGACGCCGTGGCCGAAATCGCGTCGCCGGAGCTTCTGGAACACAGAGAAAAACCCTAACTCGAGGTCAGGGATGACCGAGTCGGGACGAGTCTACTCGGTCGAGTCAGCGAACCACTACCGAGTCAGGACGAGTCTGGACCGATTTCAACAGATTTCAACCGAGTTAGGGCGAGTCACTCTGATTTATCTAAACGTGGGTTATCACAGCTATGATACCATGTTAATTTCATAAAAAAACCAATTGAATTTCTATTAAACACACTGGTTTATATACATAGGGTATACATAACTTGAATGACAAAAATACTCTTACATATATTACAATATTACATACTGTAACAATTATTATTCAGATAAAAAAAATCTTATGATAATTATTTTCTGTGACACCAAATATATCTATATGACACCTTAATATTATATATATACACTTTAATATTATATATATATATACACCTTAATATATATATATATATATATATCAGACATTAATTACTGATAAGCTTGTACTTGTTCACTAAAACGGCGAGCTCATTACTAAAGAAGTCCTTCATGTGCTCCTGAATCGTAAAGTTTCGATATAGAGCTGGTTTCTCCTCGGAGACGAGTTCCGGAAGCGGGCCGTAGATCTGTCCAGAATTTCCAAACTCCGACGGCCCCAGGAAAACTGGGATCGAAACACGCGGCTCCTTGTGACAATTAGCCAACACCCGATGCTCAACGCTCTTGTAAATCCCGTTCGAAATAACCTTCAAATTAATTAAACAGATCGCGCAGTACTTGTTATAAATTAATTAATTAGTTAAGCAGTATATAAATTGGAAATTAATTGTGGTCATGTACTACGTGATCTTCTTACCTGGAGAAGATCAGCGACGTTAATGACGAGGGCGCCATGCATGGGTTTAACGTCTATCCAGCAACCGTCCTCCATTTTGACTTGCAAACCCCCCAGTTCGCTCTGCAACAAGATGGTGAAGAGACGAGGGTCGGTGTGTGAGGCGAGTCCCAGCGTCAAATGAGGCTGTGGGCAGTGCGGGTAGCAATTGGCCACCTGAGTCCTCGATTCCAAGCACTTCAACTCTTCCAATCTCTCCGGCTTCAATCCAAGCCCTTCACTGAACAGCCTAGCCAATACTTCCCCGAGTTTCTTCATTTCCGCGTTCCACTCCATTAACTCCCGGCGGCAGACGGCCGGAACCCTCTCCCAGTCGGGCGAAACAGGGGAAGTGAGGACCCCGAGCGTGTCGTGCCAGGTGGCCTCCTTGGACTGAAAAAGATGCGCGTTTGTGGCGTAGGTGACGCCGCCCTTGCGAGACCGGTCGTACTGCTTCTTCTTCTCCTCCGTTGGGAGTTGATGAAACGCTTTGATTGCAGAAATCGTACTGTCCATGACTGAGATGGGAATGCCGTGGTTAACGATCTGGAAGAAACCGAACCGGCGAGCCGCGTCTCCCACCTGTTGGACGATTCGGGTTCTGCGGCCCGGGTGGGCGTCAGAGTTATTGATCAGGGCTGAGAGGTCGATGATGGGGATTTGATGTGGATGGTCATGATTTGCAGATGGATTATGTATGGCGCCATTGAGATTCTCGGGTGGGTGAACGAAGAAACGGGGAATGGTGGTGATTCCGGAGTCTACGAGGCCTTTCACTCCGATTTTGGAGTCATCGAATTCTTTCACTTCTCTCTCTCGATCAATGTAGTCATCCTCCGAAGAGTAGTACTGGTAATTCGCCATTAATTACTAGCTGGAACCTCAAATATTGTTGAATACCCTCGATCAAATCGACCAATATATGTAGTAGCTGTTTCAAGGGGAAATTAAAGACGGCAACAAGCTTGAATGGCGGGAAGATAAAGAAGCAGGTGAAGTAAAGTCAAGAAGCACGTGAAAGGCGGGGAATATTATATATGTTGAGAACTGTTCTCACAAGTATATATAAAGGCCGCGCGGTGTTCAAATTTCCATGGATGTGAAGACGGAGGAAAAAGATCTCTGAAGAAGGCGGGGAATATTATTCAGTGAATCTGATGTAGTAGTTAGTACTGGGTCTGGATTCTAGAAAAAGGCCAGGGAGATAATTAAGGTTCAAGATTGGATAATATATATTAATGGAAAGTGACCGTCAGTTTCTTTTAAATTAAACTTTGTTACACAGTTCATGCTTGGTTAATGGGAACTCATTCAACATCGTAGATATATATATATATATACACTAACTGAGAACTGTAATCTTACGTATATATAGAAACCTGCTAACGTTATGAACATAATCAGAAGTTATCTGGAAGTAATCGTTTAAATTAAGATTTCTAGAAAATTAATGTTTCAGATATATATACACCCTGCTCATCGATCCAAGTGTTTCTATTTATTCAGTACTATCACAAATCTTTGTATAACATGAGAATAAAGAAATAAAAACTAGACTGTTGGTAAAAAAGTACTAGCTAGCTAATTGAAGAGACTGAATTAAGTTTGCAGATAAAGAGCCGATATACGTCGTCGTTGAATGCATGGCAGGAGAATTAAAGACCCAGCCTTTTGAACCTGCTGGCAAGATCAGAATAGTACTAAATAATATTAATACATAAAAATCTAAGGGCCGGGTATATAAACCGATCGAGAGAAGAAAATGTGAAATGGGACGGAAAGAGATAAAGAAGCAAATTAATTAAGAAACGGAGACCACTTACTATATAATATATATATAATTAGTTGCATTTAGGAGCATCGATGTTGCAGGCCTTGGGAAGGTCCTTGGCTTTGGGCAGGTTGAGGCCGTAGTTGGAAATCCCTCCGTCGGTGAGCAAGCAGATGCAGTGTGGGCTCAAATCAGTGAAGATGGTGAGATCGATGCAGCATGCAGGGGAGGGGTTGGAGCTCGATCCCAAAAGGAAGTCGACGCATGGAATGAGGCTCAGTATCGGACCGAGGCAAGCGAGTCCTTCCCCTGGATTTGCCGGAGACGATGATGACGAGTCGGCGTCGAGTTGAACTGCCGGTACTACTCGTGCCGCATTTGCTCCAGAATATGTGAAGAGCAAAGCGAGAACAAAAAGGGACAGACCCATATTCTTCATCATCGCCATATTCGATCTTCCTGCCTACCTCGTAATTAATGATTAAGCTAACACAAGAATATAACAAGCTAAAGATTGATTCTCAAGAAATTAAATCAATCCAGGATGAAATAAAGAGAAGGCAATAGAAGGGTTATTTATACATGGAACGGATTCAAATTAAGGATATGTTAAATGGCTAAGGATCGGGCGCCCGATATCGATCGCGAATATATATGGATTGGTACAACAGACGATTTAGTCGATCCTGCAACTATATATACAGGATCCATGCTTCTCTCAATATTCTCCAACATTGACGGGGAAGATGAAGATGTAGAACAAAAACAACGCAAGTGGATTATCTTGCATTTTCACTCGGATTTTGTTGGATTTTCCTTTGCTTTTAGTAACTTTAGCTCATTTGCTTCTTGTTTGTTGGTTGAAGTTTTAAAGCAATATTCACAAGAAGATTCACAAAAATTTAAAAACATTTATTTGTTATATTATTTATTATATTCTAATATTTCTTGTCTGATTTATCTTTGAGAATCCATATACGCGAGTGAAAAATGAAAGTACTCTTTAATTAGGTTTTTTCTCCTAGATAGGCAACTAATTTAAAAGCTACTGACTGTTTTCTGCTAATTTTAAAAATTCACTCTCAAATAAGTTAAATTAACGCGTTAGATACTCGATCGTCTAAAGCTTAAGTCCCGTTTAAAAGCAATTTGATTTTTTGGGACAAGGAGTTTTGATTTACATATTAATACGATCTTATGGGTCAAAATGTAAAAGCTACCAAACTAAATTAATATATCTGAAGAATTATTTTTAATGTTACTCTTCCAAAAAGTTTCATCATCCCTATCCTGAAAAAGGAAAGGCTCTTTCTATATTATAAAAAAAAAAAAAAAAAAAAAAAAAGGAAAGTCTTCTTTAATTATACATACGTCCCCAATTCCCCAACAATATACAATTATACATACGTCCCCAATTCCCCAACAAATTTGATGTCCTACTTAATACTGTACCTTCTTCTATGCCTGACTGCATCAGGGTTGAGCGACCCGGGATTGTCTCATAAAATTCTTCCCTCTTCTTCCCTCTCTATTTACAAGTTCCATTAGCTATTTGGTGTGGTCAATCATAAGCGTCCTCAGTGAAATATATTAGCAAGTTCCATTAGCTATTTGGTGTGGTCAATCATAAGCGTCCTCAGTGAAATATATTAGCGGAGGAGATGAAAAAATTTGGAGGACGACAACCAACAGGAACCCCGTCTCTGGGGTGGTCTGCCGTTGTCGTTGTTGTTTCTCTTTTTGCTGGTGCCTCTTTCGTTCACAATATCTATAAACCCAATCTGGTAAGTTCCTTTCTCTACTTTTGTTAAATGTCTTTCGTTGAACTTTAACTCGTGGACTCTGGATTTCTTCAGTGTTATTAACAATGTCCATTTTTGGGTGTTGTTAGAGAAGTCGTTGCATTCTCTTTCAATGAAATTAGGTCTATATGCACAAATCTTGTAAATCTTCTTCGCAAAGTCATCGCGCATCTTACTGCCCATTGAAATTAAACTTTTTTCTTTATGAAAGATCTTGAAGATTTTGATGCTACAACTTTTATGTGGATGGATATATAAAACTGAGGAAAACAAGATGATTCTTATCAAAATTACTAGATGTAAATGTCACCTCCCTTATTTGAATTATACAATACTGTATTGTTACAGGGTGAAAATTTCTGACATGACCCCACTTGCATAATCGATGGCAATACAAAGGACTTTATTACGAACACAACCGGTAATTTGAATGGGTCAACTCTGCAGATCTTATTTCAACACTTGCACAAGGATTAAGAGTTCATTTTTCGAAACCTAGGTCCCTTAGGGTTTGGAGGTGTTTTACAAATCTTAGGGGAGAGGAGCTTGCCTCTTATGCCGGTCCATTTGGAATTTCCAACTCCACTGCATCCAGAGCTTCATGCGCTCATATTTCAGGAGTGATTTTGTTGTCAGGTTGCGGTTGAGGGAAACTTAACACACCTTTTGTGAAATCAAGGACCTCTCCTCTGTTGTATTTTCTAGTCTCATATGAATAGATTAGTAAATAGCTGTGCTAATGCATTTCTGTAGGAGTTGCCCTTCAACATCTCATCCGAAGGGTCCTCCTTGATGAATCTTGGATATCTAAGAAACTATCATTGAATGTCCCCAGCTGATTACTTTATTTCCTTCTGCCTGACCTCTCTTAAGCAAATGAGAATGCCTTTTCAAGATTATGGAACACTTCCAGTCAAGACTTTAACTTTGTGCCACTTGAATTCCGTTTGGAACCAGGCATAAAGTTTTCCACCAATCATTCAGATTCCTTTTGCTAATACGAAGTCCTGTTATGCTTCTTATTGGTCAAAGTTCTTCCCATGGTAACCACCTACCAACAATGAATTTGACACAGACGAAATCTCTTCGCAATTGATCAAGCCATGCCAAATTGTTCAATCTAAGCATGGTTAGGACTGGTTTGATACATTCTTGCATCTCGTAAAACATTTTTCCGAAGCTTGAACTGACAGGGTTCAGTAATCATGACTTGGGATGGTGTTGCCCTGAGCATAGCTCAGTTGGTCTCGCTGGTGTAGAAATTACGGGAGGTCTTGAGTTCGAGCCTCCGACAGGGTATTAGGTTGGGTTGTGGGATTTAAGTATGTAACAGGATAAAAAAATCATGACTTGGGATGGTGTTACAAAGTTCAAGACATGTAACCGATAGAATCCCCCCTTCGAACCATGAAGTGTTTCAGAAAAGGTCTTACTAACCAGTAGAAAGGCCCCGTTCGAATCATGAAGTGTTTCAGATTATGTCTTACTAACCAGTAGAAAGGCCCTGTTCGAACCATGGTGTTTCAAAATAATCTTAATTTTTTTCTGAAAGGTCTGATTAGACATGCATGCACCCTTCACCCAGTGAGGCTGGAATGTAAGGCCTCACAGTATGAACCATCCATGTGACCATTGAGCCAAATGCCCAAGCAACAAAGCTTGTTATCCTTTTTCCTTTTCTTTTTTAGGGAAAAGCCAGGCATCCTTTAGATCCCTGAAAGCCAAGCCATTGTACATGAGTGGGTATACATATGCACTGTTGGACCCAAGAACTTCACCAAACAACTTGGATGCAAAAAGGAAAAAGAATGCTACTATGATTTGTAAACAAGAAAAAGAAAAGGACAAAAAGACCTCCATAGATTTGTTAAGAAGAAAAAGAGAATCTGTACGATACCTGACTCTTGAACAATCCAGATAAATCTACTTTTCGCATTGTTCAAGGATTGAAGAGAGCAGAAAAAGGATGAAATTTTTCTCTTTTCTTGTGCTTGCTTTAAGGTGGTCAAGGGTTTTGAACATTTGTTATTTTCAAATTTCATATCAATGAGAATATAATAGATGAAACTGAGATAGATCAAGCAGAGGAAAGTAGATATCTTCTCGGATATGTAATTAAACCTCCGCTGAAAGGATATCTAGTAGCATAAGCTATTGGGCTTTTTAATTGTGGCACCTTGTCCCACATCAATCTCATGCCCACTTATGATTCTTCCTATTTGTATTAATAAACTTTGTTGTGTGGAAACAAGTCCCACCGTTAAAGGTGTCAAGAAAAGGTTATTATGTAGAAAGTTGAGCAATAACCAATCTTTTCGAAGAAGTTGAGCAACTCTGTGGCTGACAGTTTGCCAAAGGCAGGAGTACAAAGAAGTGAACTTCAAGTTGGGCAATCGGTGGAAGATCTGACTTAAAACATGCAGTAATGAAATAATGCATATGCCTGTAGTCTTAAGAGGCCAGAGCTTATGTAATATTTGTAAATCACTGCTTGTACTATTTTATACAGGAAAACAACTCTTTGCCATTTCAAAAAGGAGAAAAAAAAACAATCTTTATGTGCTCTTAGAGCAAGCTGTGAGCATGGACTGAGTCGAATTTGTGCTTCTTAGGTAATTTCTGTAGTATGCTTCATGAAGTGAAAACTGGGTTATTGGTGCTCTCTGGTATGTTTAGAGTTTGGGTCTACGTCTCTGGCCTGTTATGTAAAGCCAAGATGTGTGACATTGTTCAATGGAAGAAAGTCTCTCATCCAAGTATCAAGAGCAGGTAATGGACCTATAAATTTGAGCATTAAGCTTCAGTGGCTTGTCAGTTTGGAACCAGACTTGATCTTTACAAACTTAATAGCTAAAAGTTATAAGAACAATTCTAGTCATTAATTAACATCACACTAACATGGCTCAAAGTAATTTAGTTCTCACATCCTTGTCGAACATTGTCACATCTTGCAGATCTTGTCTCACCAGATTGACAGATTTCATGTAAGAGTCAAGCACCGATATTTGCTTATTTTTGTTTATTTAAAATTGTAGGAAGTTAATCACATGGAGCTGATCACTCATTTTTTTGTAGCTACTATTCAGTGATAAGGATTAACCATCTTAATTTTGTGCAGACATTGCCACCGGTTGAGGTTGAGGCCAATGTTAATAGTGTCAAACAGCAATAATTGTAATGATGGACACATTGTTACTCTGAAAAGATCGTCGTAAGTTACTCTTGAGGAAGAGGTGTAAGGATTGCTTACACACTGCTCATGTCAGGCTCCTCCTGTCCTTTTAATGAATTCACCATTAGACTTGATCTACGATGAGCTCAAATGACTGTTGTGTATCCTTTGGGGCAATTTGCCACTGTCAGATTTTGTTCCATAGCTTTGACCTTTGCGGCAAATTCATCTTGTGCACTACAATTTCAATGGCAAGATCTTGGGTGTATTTAATCTATTAATTTACAGTTTAAGGTGGAAGCCACATTGTAGTGGTGAAATAACAGGTGTGATCTCCTTTTTTATTTTTCTCTTATTTCTCTTTAGAGGTTTTCCCCCAAGGATTTAAGAAGGTATTAATAAGTATACCAGTTGGAGAAAATATTAAAAAATTTCAGGTTCTATTTCTTACCATTTTCTTTTATTTCTTATTATATTTTGATTCATTTTAGTTCATGCTAGGTTGAAACTTCAACTTTTGCTTGAATTGATTCCCTACTAAATGAATTTCTAGCTAACTTCAAAATCCTAAAATTGCATGCATAGCTAGAGTTTCAAGAGTCCAACCAATAATACTAAAGACATTTTAGCACAAGATCCTCAAGTAAGATTTTCTATAGTAGATAGCATTGAGTGACTAAGTGATATGTGGTGGAGCAGCAGCTCGCATAGGAAAACCGCCAGCTTGCAGTTGCAACAAACAGGACCCCGCATGTACCTGCAAAAGCGCAGAGCACTGCAAGAGAAGGAAGAAAAGGTACTAGGTGCTGTGGAGTAATTTGCAGATGTATGTTCTTGGCCTGTTACCTTCCAAGAAAAAGGAATAAAATTTCTTATCTCTTTAAGCTACACTATCAGATTTGAAGAAGAACAGTTTATATGTCTTCATGTTCTAGTTTCGTAGGGACTCAACCATGTAGGTTTGGTTCTTTCTCTCCTTCTCGTATGAAAACCCCTTTTCTAATACAAACACAGTCGTTCTTTTCAAGCATAAAGGCCCTATAAGAATTTTCAATTATTTTTCGGAAGCTCCATTTAATTTAATTTGTGTAACTAGCTTCTAGGTGTTACCAGTGTATGCTACTTGTATATTTAAAAATGCCTCCCCATTTCAGTTTAGACTGATTTTCTTTAAAGAAAAATCTATCTGTGCTGTAAACAGGGGCTGTGCGTATCTGGTACATTTACTTCTAATAGGCGAGGGCCAAAAGTGATACCAAACTCCAAAGTATTGCTAAAAAGTGCCGGTTTTTAATTGGGAGTTTTGTTTTTTTAGGACATCCCATGTCCTATTGGTTGTGCATACAGATATAAACATAATCAATTTTCTCTTTAGTAATAAAAGGAGATTACTTGAGTCTGGTGGATTCGGAGGGAAATGATCTAGCACCTCATCAAATAGCTCATGTAAACAGTAGTGGTGTGCTGGACCCTTTCTTCACTTCTTCAAGATTTCTCGGATCTTGGAAATTTACTGAAAGATTGGCGAGCAGCTATGCGTATTTATGTAAATGGTCCACTTGAGAACCAAAATCTGGCAATGTTGGACTGCATTTGATGCTCATGCGGGGCCAAAACATTAACTGAGCCACTCATAAACCATTCTGTGATCCTTCGATGAAATCGAGTACCCTTTTAAAGAAAACTTGGACGACGAGCTCAATCTGGATTTCAATTTTCATCTCGTCAGCTCTAAAGCTAAAGAACCCTAAATTAATTACGTTCCCCTGTTCTCGTACTTCAAAGTTTCTCAGGAAAATATGTAATGGCGTATACTGTGTTGCAGAAAGCCCGAAACTGAAAGTCCGAGAGTGGATGGATGGATGTGAGAGGCATCCCGTGAGGGCGCGACAGGGGAATCCCAGTTTAAAGGGGGACTTGTTTAGTTGTTTTCGAATTAAATAACTCCTTCAACGTTCAAAACAGTCAATCCGTCGCAACTTTTCAGTAAGGAGGAAGGAACTTCATCATGCTGCGGCGCACGGCCCGGAGCAGAAGGGAGCGTCAGGCGGCCTCTGCTCGAACGTGGGTGAAGAAGAGTGACTGTAAGAGTGGTGGAAGCGGCGGTTCACATTCTTGCGTGGAGTGCATGTTGCCGTGTTCTAAAAAAATTTTCCCTCGACTTCCGTCTACTGTCTGTTTCCGGGAGTCTTTGAAGTTGCAATGAGACACAGATTGAAGTACAAATAACAGAGAAAAACGGGAATGGAGGAGATATACCCATTTCAGATCTTAAGAACCGATAGTATTACAAAAGGCTTCTGATTCTTGTCCTTGGCCATTGGCTTCTAAATAAGCAAGGAGCAAGACGAGACGGCTGATCCAGAAACGGATTACAAAATGGGGGGCGCCGAAAAGGAAAAAACAGAGCCAGCAAATTGGTGTTGGCTTAGGTGACCAAGTAGATAGGCACGGAGGAGGTGGAAATCCTGCGACTCTCCACATTGAGCTCTCTGAGATTGAGATACGGGACCTCGAAATCCCCCTTCTGAGTGGGGTAAAGCGTCCCGGCGAGGGGGCCGGAGGTGGGCCTGCTGGTTCGGCACGGGGTGCCGACGCCGCACTCCAGCGAGTAAATGGGTCCGGAGACGGCTCGATAGGAGGAGTGCTCGATCGCCCGTCTCCTCGCGAGCGCCGGCCCTTGCTGCTCCTCTCTCTTCCACTTCCAGAAATGGAGAGCGTTTCTCCACCATTTCCGCTTCTTGCTCTTCTTCGACTCCTCTTTGGAGATGGGCTTCTGCAGCTTGAAATGCAGAGCGTCGACGGATCTGTTCTCCCTCTTGTGCCTCCTCGCTTCCTCCAGGACCTGCAAACAAAATCACACGTTAACCCAAACCAGTAAACCGAAAACGGAGAAGTACAGGAGTCAAAAAAAAGGCGGAAAACGAATGACAGGGTATTTGCCTGAAAGTAGTCCATCTGTGGGTCGAAACCGTAGTCGCTGAAATGCTGCGGCTCTGGCATCGGAAATATCGGAGATTTGATCGACATTTGCCTCTCTCCTTTCCCCCCTCTCTGCTTTCAGCAGCAGCAGCCGCACTCGCGAAAACAGAGAGAGAAACAAAACGAAAAAAGCTCCCACCAGAAAAATGAACCAGAAACAGCTCCCTGCTCCCTATTCTCTCTCTCTTTTTCTCTCTCTCTTTCTCTTTCTCTCTGTGGCTTGAGTAATTCTAATTCCTCTGGCGAGAGCGTTTAATTCTGAAGCAGTGGCGCTATAGCCGGGCCGGAGAGCGCCAGATTACCAAATCGCCCTTCTGCGTAATTTGTCTCGTCTCCTAACGGGACTCTTGTAATCTTCGATAGGACTGACTTTCGATCCCACCGTAGTTACGAACCGTTGTTGCTTCGCACTCGGCAGTCTAAAAAATATTTTGGCTTATCCCCAGAGCGTTTTCCGAGCCATGGGTCTACAGAGTTCGTGAGAGGTCGCATTCCCATCTCAAAAATGGCAGGCCCGCGGCTCAAATTCGATCTAATCGATCTTCGTTCCAGGAAAATGATAGTGGGGGTTGGTGCCACACTGCCACTCAATTGAATTGAGCCTGCATTTTACTTTTCTAGTAATAAAAGAAGGCTTTTTGTATTGATGCGAGGAGGGCGTAATAAAATCGGCGTCAGAGCTCAGCGCGGGCAGAGAGAGAGATGTTAGGAACTTAGGATTAGGAAGGAAGCACATGGAGTGTCTGTCCGGCCGACGGTGGAGTATACTGTAAAAGTAAAAGACGCGCCCACGCTCCATTATTAGACGCACAACAACGTGCAGTGTCCGCCGTTCTAAACAGTACAAAACCCCCCAGAAAGTGGAATTCCCCGCCGTGGGCTGCCGGAGCTCCGCCCCCGTGTCTGAGATTAGAAGAGACGGATTCGAATTTGGGCGACGGAGTCACGGAGTGTATTGAATGCGGGGTGGGCCTTTCCGCGGCTTTCTTTCCAAGCTCGGTCAGAGATTCGGTGAATCAATATTGCACGGGTTACTAAGTTTGTATAGACTAGTATCTCGATGGGCCTTTTGGGGCCCGGCTCGTGAATCTCGCGTTTCCTTGGAATCATGTGATCCAAGATAAATTTGACCCGAGACTGCCTTGAAAAACGTACTCTAACATATTTTGCAATTTAATGAAAAAATTGGAAATTATATTTCTACTACTGCATTGTAATTTGTAACTTACTATGAAGTGCTTCAAAAAATGTCATGCAATGAGACAATGTCAAGTGCTACATTATAGAAAAAATTCCATAAATGTAATAAGAGATATGAATTGCCTCATATCTATTTTTGGCATATTCACATCTGTTTATCATTTAATGAAGATATTTTTTAGGTTAAGATAGCATACAAATTCCAATAAAAAAGACATTGTTGATGTGCCGACGACTGTGTTAGTGATGTGCCCACTAGGGGTAATTTGAATCCTGTTCGTCGATTCAATCTTGAAGAAGGGTTGATCGTAGCCATCGATCATGTCGGTATAAATTAGAATAATAATTTACACTGCAAAACACTGCAAAAGACTGCAAAGTGCGAACAATCGTAAAATCGGTTTATATTCGATCATGCGCGTTGTATGCGTGTTCAATAATAATAATAATAATAATGCAAAATAATAATAATAATAATAATAATAATAATAATAATAATAATAAAATAATAATAATAATAATAATAATAATAATAATAATAATAATAATAATAATAATAATAATAATAATAATAAAATAATAATAATAATAATAATAATAATAATAATAATAATAATAATAATAATAATAATAATAATAATAATAAATAATAACAATAATAATAATAATAATAATAATAATAATAATAATAATAATAATAATAATAATAATAATAATAATAATAATAATAATAATAATAATAAATAATAATAATAATAATAATAATAATAAATAATAATAATAATAATAATAATAATAATAATAATAATAATAATAATAATAAAATAATAATAATAACAATAATAATAATAATAACAATAATAATAATAATAAATAATAATAATAATAATAATAATAATAATAATAATAAATAATAATAAATAATAAATAATAATAATAATAATAATAATAATAATAATAATAATAATAATAATAATAAAATAATAATAATAATAATAATAATAATAATAACAATAATAATAATAATAATAATAATAATAATAATAATAATAATAATAATAATAATAATAATAATAATAATAATAATAATAATAATAATAATAATAATAATAATAATAATAATAATAATAATAATAATAATAATAATAATAATAATAATAAGGACGTGATCCTGAATTCCCGATTCAAAACTAAAACGCTTTAATCCCGCGTTCCGGAGCCCGAAAAGGTTAAGAATTGACCCAATGCGAGGACCGAGGAGACGGGCACGACCCGAAAACACCCGAGTTTTATTTTATTTTATTTATTTATTTATTTATTTTTGCTAACTTATATTTCGCGTCAAATCTAACTAAATCTAAATACCAATTAGCAAACTCACTAAATCAGTAATCCCTCCAATTAATACCGGCTTCCAATTAATCAGCTCCCCTTTCTCGTACTCTCCCTCGTCGTCATATTCAATCATGTCATTGACCCGAACCAACTTCACTGGAACGAACCACCGTCTTTGAATTTTGAGGGGGGTTAGTGTAGTGACTAATAAACTATTCGAGACATCCCACAAGAGACGCCCGGCCGCATGCACACCGCTTTCAATCACGCCGCTTGTCAGCGTGACTCGGGCCAAAAAAATCAAAGGAAGATAACAAGAGAGAGGAACGTTCCTCACACCCGCGCTGCTTTTGTTGCGTAGCGCTGGGCCGCGGGCCCGCTTCCCCAACTACACCAGTCAAACGTTGTGTTGTGTACTCTCGTCGAGGCCCCGACTCGCGAAACACGACTCGTCACGAGTCGAGTGTGGAGGACGTTTCGTTCCATACCGGGAAGAAAAACTAAAACGAGTGCTCGAAAGTCAGCAACGGCGTTCAGCATCTTCCCTCTTCCTTCTTCCCGGTCACTACTTCTCAGTCTCGGTTCTTTTACGGTTAAGTCTGCATTTACGTGGGATTTTTCAGCTTGACTGCTTTGCTGTTGATGGGGACGCAACTGATTTGACGAGGAGTGGGGGCGAGTGAGGGAGAGTGGGACTCGGAGTCGGAGACCAACCAAACCAATATCTCAGAAACTTCCCCTGCTCCACCTTTTCTCATACAATAAAAACCCCCTTGTTCATGAACTTGCTGCCCAGTTATCTTCTTCTTCATCTTCTTCTTCTTACCCTGCCCTTCCCACGCGAGTCTCGATGGATGACCCTGGCGGTGACGCCCACGGCCGGAGCTACACGCACGACCCATCAAACTATGAGCTCAGCGGGAAAATAATGGTGAGCGCCATCATCGTCCTCTTTACCGTCCTCCTCTTCATCCTCTGCTTACACGTCTACGCACGGTGCTTTCTCCTTCGCCGTCGCCGGGAAGAGATTCTCCGTCGCCGTCGGAGGGCCCACTTCGTGTTCGTCTCCGAGGGTGTCGCTCCTGCTGCTTCCACCCGGGGACTCGACGCTTCCGTCCTCCGCGCCCTCCCCGTCTTCGTTTACTCCCCGGAAACCCACCACGAAGAACCGCTCGAGTGCGCCGTCTGTTTGAGCGAGTTCGAAGATAAGGAGAAGGGGAGGAGGCTGCCGAAATGCAACCACAGCTTCCACATCGAGTGCATCGACATGTGGTTTCACTCACACTCCACTTGCCCGCTCTGTAGAGCCGCCATCGAATTGGAAGCAGCCGTCCAGGAAGAGATTGTAATCACCGTCGAGGGGGGCGCCGATTCAGATCGGACGGCCTCCAATTCCGGCGTCTGCGACACCTGCCGCCTAGAAGAGGAAACGGGTCCTTCCTCTTCCTCCTCCTCCTCTGCTTCCAATTCCGCCCATTATTCACTCGATTCCTCTTCCTCCTCCTCGAAGACGAAGCCACGGGGGTTTAATGGGATAAGGTTGGAGGTCCCGAGGAGGGGGAGCGAAAGCTTTACCAATTTGGAGTTGGAGCTGAGTCTGGTTTCGCCCGGCGGCCAGGGTCTGAAATCGCCGGGAAGTCGGATTCTCTCCCTGAAGAGGATTCTGAGCAGAGAGACGAGGTTTTCCCCCACCGCTCTCTCTTGCAGTTCTGGAATCGATCTCGAACGAGGAGGAGAAGAGCAGGGAGCTCAGCATCAGAATCGGAGGTGAAGCGCGAACCCGGACACCGGAATGTCCATCTCCCGAAGTCGATTAGCGGTTGCGCCACCGCGAACGCAGGTACGAGATTCCGGCGGCCAGCCGCCTTCTGCGACCCGGAATCTCGCCGCCGTGGAAATTGGAATTAAGTTAATGTAAAGATGAGAGGATGGATAAATCTTTGTAATATTGATTCATTTTTTATTTACCTGGACTTGTATATGAAATTATGAATGAAAGTTACTAAAGCAGAATAAATAAAAAATGAGTGACACGTGAAAAATTTCGTTAACCATAGCGCGAACAACTGGGTCGTGGTCTCGTGGTCCGTCCACGGTCATAAACTGTATGTAACAAAACAACGTTCAAAAAGTTACATGCATAAATACATTACATTATTGGGCCACAACCCCTGCACGAGTCCTAGTCCAATAACGCCGCAGCACCTAACCAGGTACCAGTTTTCTTGCATAAACAAAATAATGTTTAGAGTGATAATTTTAGTACGGCTTATACTTTATTTGGGAATATTATTATTGATTATATATGAGGTTATCGATTTATTATATTTGTGTACTAGGCTTTACATTATTAAGAATCATATGCCAAAATTGATCTTACTTAACTAGTCTGATTAAGCTAATGTGGCTCACTGGGAGTTGACACTTGATACGAACTCAAAATATCAGAGTTGCCGAGTTGAGTGGTGACCCGCGCGCTTGGCGGTTCGCAATCGTCCCCGAGTCACGGGACGCTCCCTGGTCTGTAACTGCTTCGTCTACAGCCGTGAAGGCCACTCGTTTCCTGACGGAAATGCGGATCCTCAGGTGCTCTGCTTCTCCTTCTACGCGGAAAAGGCGTAGGGAGTGTTAGTTTCTTTCCCATCTCCTCTGCCGTTGCGTGTATTTCTACTAAGTCGCCGTCTTTTTTAAAACTAAAGAGAGAAAAGGCAAAAAAGCCTGCGACCCAAATCAGTCCGCTCCATGGCACAGCCTCATCACCTCCAAAAGGAAGGAGCAGCAATCATCATTCCCCTCGATCCCAATTATTATAACCAAGTAATCTTCCTGAGTCCCTCACGTTTAGCTCTCCATTATTCTTCTTACATTCTGTAATGGATGATCCGTACTTGGGTTTAGTTTTTCATTCCTCCTTTGTGATTCGTTTAGGAAGTACAAGAAGAGAAGGGTATTCGTGCGCGTAATGGAAATTCTTCCGCAAATGGGATACCTCCGCCGCCCCGGGTTCCTCCTCCCGTAAGTTAATTTGTTGGAAGATGCGATCCGGATTTTGTAGATCCCGAACACAAACCCACGATTCCCCCTATTTTGCTTGTTTCAGATTTTTTATCTTCTAGGAGACGTGACCCCTGGACCGGCCTATAGATTTGCTGAATGGTTGGAGTCTGTCCGTAAACGCAGCGGGATGTTTCGATCCTCTGGATTTCCAAATAGGCCTCCCAAACTGGAGTCTGTGGTATCCAGATCGCTCTCGCTGGCGCTCCTCCAAAGGTCTGTAATGTTTCAGTCGTCCAGCCTCATTGATGCCTTTAATACTCAAATTCCTGTGCTTGTTGCCTTCCGTTTTATTGGTTGGTATCACCAAGTAAATCTCCTGGAGTATAAATTCCATTTTGCAGTGCAGGAGAACCGACTTCTGGTTCGTGTAGCTCATCATCTTCAGAACAGACTGCGGAGATATGTTTGTGGGATAGGCTCGGAAGAGCCGCTATGTTAGACATTGAGTCAAATGAGTTCTCATGGTGCACTCTCTCGTCCTTACACCACACTGAACACGGTAGTAGCGCGGAGCAATCTGAGGAGGAAATGAATAAAGCACTTGAGGTATATGTTAACAAAACACTTCTTTTCTGTCATTGGTGTAGGTTGTATCCTTAGTACGTGTTGGTTATCTTTACTGAGTAATTATACCAAGTTAATTATCGGCATTGGTATTCAATGACGATAAAACTGATTCTACTATTCATATTTTTTATTTTTTTATTATTTTTATAATTGGTGGTGACTCTGGCGGACAACCCCTTACCTCTGGTGAGATTTGAACCGAAGATCCGTTTGACCCTGGTGACAGAGTAGTGATTTCTTGCAGATAAATTATATGCCCTTTTCCGATTTCATAATATGTTTCTGATTGAAGTTATTTTTTGTTGGGTCGATGCAGGTGACTGTAAATTCTGGAGGGGTTGTCTTCTTTGCGTTATTTAATAGGTCTGAGAACGGCGATCCATTACAAAAGGAAGCTGCTGCAGTAGTAAAAGTATCCTCTTCAAGGATGGCCACTCAATCCGAGCGTCTGGGTTATGAACTTGCCAAGTGGCTAGGGGTCAGGACACCACAGGCAAGTCCTGTTGAAGTATTGAAGTTGGAATAAGTTTATTTTTTGGAGATAGACCTTAAGTAATTTTGGTATTCTAACTGGGAGGGATTTGCCCGACCAGTCTTATGGCGTCAAGGCATTGAAGTCAACCAAGATTATGTTTTTTATATCTTACATGGTCCATTCGAACTTGTCCAAGGGGGACATGTCATTTTCACTTGCTCACGTGATTTAGTGGGAGTTCCTTAGTCTGAAAAGTGCTGAGTTTTTCTAGTGAAGCGACTGTGGTGTCTGGCTTGAACTCTTTAGCTTATGTGTAATATGCTGCATTCCTCTCCTATTGGTTTGTCTTGTTTTCGTCTCCTTCTGTCAAAACTTAGATAGTGGCATTGTTTGAGAATGTTGTGATTGGAATTATTTAAAGAATGAAGGCCCTTATTCAGTTGTTTGGGTGGATATATTATCAACTCAATCTGACATGCTGATCATGCATATTTCAGGCTAGAGTGATACATAATTCTTGCTCTGAATGGCAAGAAATCAAGGAAGCAGCAGAAAAGGCTAGAGAATCTGCAGTGTCAGAAGGAGATGAAGTTGGTGAATTGACTTGTTCAGAGCTACTGGAGGCCCTTGAAATGAGCCGATGCCTTCTTCTGATGAAGTAAAATAAACTTCTTTCTTCTACTGAATAATTCATATATGATTAACTCATGTTACATTTTGAGAAGGATGAATCCTTTTCTGCAGCTATGTTCATGGTTCACCCCTTTCAGAAACCTCTAATGCCTTTGATACAAAAGAAGCTGCGGAAAGAACTGCTTCAGCACTTGGTAGGATTTTATTGCTTGACCTTGTTATCAGGAATGAAGATAGACTCCCCTGTCGTCAGCTTGGTTGGCGGGGCAACTCAGCCAATCTACTATTTGCAGATAAAATTGATCCTACACATTTGAATTCTTTGAAGGACGCTTTTGATTCTTCATTGCGAAGTTTCCGTCCTCGAGTAATTCGATCTCTTCAGAAGGAGAGGAGATGCATATCAGTGGATAGCAAATTGGGCGCCTCTGGTGCTGATACTATGTCTGAGAGCACCATTTTGTTCGTGGATCCTCCAAAAGGAACCCATACTAGTATCGAGAGTCAGTCATCAAATGAAATGAAATCTGTTGATTCTCATATTGTGGCAATTGATTCTGGAGTTCCTCGACGTCCCCCTGCTGGAAAACGCAACAGTGACCAGACCAACTTTCCCAAGTTGGTTGAGCTTCTTATCAATAGCTTAGAATACTCATCTAACCTCCTGTATGAAATTAGTGGTGGAAAGATGGGTTCCCCTGAGACTGAACCGGCAGTACTATCACCTGACACTGTTGCCATTGTTAACGAGTTCCGAGCAGGATTTCGTGGGGCTCTCAGAGACTTACAAGGATTTCACTTGTTCTTATTAACAGTTTATCAAAAACTTGATAGTCTCTTGCGATCCTTCATTGCTATAACTGGTAAGAGCTCGTCGGGGGATTTTGAGAAGGAAGAATGTGGAATTGAATCAGCTTTAGTTGGAATGAATTACCACTCCCCTGTCAGCAAGGAACGTAATACAGGTGAAATTGCAGAAGTGGCTGAATGTGACGCAAATAAGACAGGTTTTAAGGCTGGTTATTCATGCAAAGAAAGCCCTGAGCCTGCTTCACCTTCGCGTGAACATTGGTATGCAAACAAGTCTAAAGGAGGCGGGGATCCCAGGAACTTGCGCTTGACTATGAAGCTACGGGACTTCAACAGATATGCCAAGGTTTAGATTATTAGCTATTGCTGCAGTTAAAAGTCTTTACTGTTTCCCTGATACTTTTGAAGCATAGTAACTCTTCTCTGCAGGTTGATGCAGAGTTGGCTAGAGAATTAGATCAGTGGAATGAGATGCTAAGAACAGATGCTGTTAGGTTTTGCCAGGAGAACAACTTCAATACTGGATTCTTTGAAGGGAATGATAATAATAGCGTAGTGGACGCTTATGAACTGAAGGTAATCCTTGTGAACTTATTAGTGACATCTATTTTTGCTTGATGAAGTTAAAATATTTCCACATTTACAGGTTAGACTGGAACACATTCTTGAGAGGATTACCTTGATATCGGATGCTGCGAATACGGAAAGACCCTCAATGATTACCAGTAACGTGTTTATAGGGGGGGCCCTTGCTGCAAGATCTGTGCACACCCTGCAGTACTTGGGCATCACCCATATACTCTGCCTATGCTCAAATGAAATTGGACAGTCAGATTCGCAATTTCCTGATCTTTTTGAGTATAGAAACTTCTCGGTGAGGATACCATCTTTCTGCTGGATAAGGTTTTTGTGAACTACTGTACTGTCATACCTGTGGTTGGTTCTGTTTTTTTACTTAAAATGATAACTTTGGGGTTCCATGTAGATATATGATCACGAGGATGCAAAAATCAGCAGCTTGTTTGATGAGGCCTCTGATTTTATAGAAGAAGTTGAGCGGCTGGGCAAGAAAGTTATTGTGCACTGCTTTGAAGGGAAAAGCCGAAGTGCAACTGTTGTTCTTGCATACATGATGTTAAAAAAGTTAGAACCAATTTAGTACTCCTTTGTGGATGTTTTACAAGGACTTGCTCACAATGTTAGTTTGAAGTTCTGATGCTTTCTTTTTCTTCTTCTTGTTTATTTAACGTAGGAACTACACACTTCTGGAGTCTTGGAACACTCTAAAAAGGGCACATCGCCGTGCTCAGCCCAATGATGGTTTTGCAAGGTGCCTGTTAGACCTGGACAAGAAACTCCATGGAAAAGCTTCCATGGAGTGGCAGCACCGAAGACCAACAATGAAGGTATGTCCCCTATGCGGGAAAAATGCCGGTTTGAGTACTAGTTCTCTTAATCTGCACTTGCAAAAATCACACAGGAAGATTTCATCAGGGAGCGTGGATAGTGCGATGACAATGGAGATAAAGAAGGCTTTATGTACTCTAAAGATCAGCCGCAGCAATAGTGTTAGCTCAACCCAGCAAGAGTCTGTCTCACTCATGGATGGATTTGATCAGTGAGGTTGGCATCTTGTATCTAACCATGCCTTGTTGTTGTTGTAAAGAAACTAACCAGAAAATTATAGTTCAGATACCATACTCGAGGCGGCCCCAATGGCACTGCAATTGATCAAGTTACCAAGAACAATGGATCAACTTCCATAAAATTAATAATATAATATTATTCTTAGAAAATATTAGTAGTATGTAACTACTTTGGACAGGAGAAGAAAAGCTTTGATCTGAGTACAGTACTATTTAAATTTCTTATTCATTTGATGACTGATACGAAAACATGGAGTGTGTTGTTTGGTTTCTAAGAAGTGCAACAAGGCAGTAGTTCTGGGATCAGCTGAGACGCCTCGCTCTATTTTTGGGATCCCTTCAGCATCCCCTGCTTGAGCAACGAAGAACGCCTGCAGATCTCGTTAGTGCCCCAACATTTCTGGCTTCTCCAACCACAAATGCTTGTTGACGGTTATAACCAGGCTTAGCGACACCTCGAGCACCTGTTTGCGAAAATCGGGCTCCATTGAGGAAGATATCCTTCACCGATTTCCAGTTCCACCCGCTTCCGTTCCCTTCTCGCCATGTTACCTGTTTTTGTCATTTTATCCGAAAATGAATTAAACCTCTCAAAAATTCTCATAAAATTGAGAAACAGGACAGATGTGACCTCTTTCTTGCCGGATTTCGGAGCGACAAAGAGGTTAGACTGGCTTTTGATTCTGGGATTCATGCTTCCTCCGATGGCGTACGATCCCCACCCCTGGTAGAAATTGTTCGCAACGTGCGCGTACCCATGTCGAACCCTGCAAGTCATGGCGACAATGAAGTTCTAAATAGAACACCTTTGGATCGCTTCTAGTCTCTAAATCAAAGAAGAAACCGGGAGCAGGAGCATCCACCTGGGTATGCGTTGATTAACATTAGGACCAAAATGGTTGAAGAGGATCGACACTTTCATCTTCCTGTCCAGCACGAACTGGTCGTCATGGCCGAGAAGCATCACCTTGTCGTGGTTCATAAACCTGTTGTTGGAGACGGTGACATCCGTAGATCCCCGGGTGACATCAAGAAGCCCGTCGTGGCATTCGTAGAGAGAATTGTGATCGATCCAAACCTTAGACGATCCGATGAGAGTTATCGCATCTCCGTCCAGTGCTCCCATGTTTATCACCCCCTTGGGACTCAGAACTGGGCCGGGAGCCGGCTTCTCACAGTGGTGAATGTGAAGGCCGTGGATGATAACATTACTCACCTGAAGATTTCACAGAGAACAAAATCAAGAAACCCAAATAGAAACCTTTAATACCGGGAAAACAGAGCTAGTGAGAGAAGAAAAACAGAGCTCGCGAGAGAAGAAAAACAGAGCTTGTGACAGAAGAAAAACAGAGCCTGTGACAGAAGAAAAACAGAGCTCGTGAGAGAAGAAAAACAGAGCTTGTGACAGAAGAAAAACAGAGCCTGTGACAGAAGAAAAACAGAGCCTGTGACAGAAGAAAAACAGTGCTTGCGACAGAAGAAAAACAGAGCTTGTGTCAGAAGAAAGACAGAGAGCTTGTGTAGGAGCGATCGAACCTCGTAGAGCACCAGGCAAGAGCCGTGGGCGATCTGAACGTTCACCCCGCGCCCGTCGATGACCGTGAAACTGCTGACCAGGAGTGGTTTCCGAAGCTTTATCACCATATCCTTTCGGAAGGTGATCCAGACCTTGCCCCGAATCGAAGTCGCCCCAAATCGCAACGTCCCAGGGCGGGGATTCACGGGATCGTCACTCGGGTCCGTCACGACGTAGTGCCTCGTCCCACTCCCAATGTTGTTCGTCATCTTCCCGGCGTAACCCACGGAGCACCGGGCCAATTGCTCCCGGTTTCTGATCCAGTTCCCGTCTCTCCTCCAGCACCGATCGATCACGTTCATCCCGGAGGCACTGGTGGCCTGAATCGTTCCTAACAAAAGGAAAAGAAGAGAGAAAGCTAATAGCAAAGGAGAACCTGCGGAAGGAGCCATGCTTAACAGGAGAGTCTGAAACAGCTCTGAATGAGGAAGTGATGGGAGTAACGAATGGATTTATAGCTGGGTTCGTTCGGCGAACAGTTACGAAGGTTTCGATCGAGAGAGAGTTTCAGATGCGTTGAGCTTGGAATTTCTCTCTGGCTTCGGATTTGTCTGGGTTTTAATGAGATGAGATGAATCGATGACATGTTCATTTATGTGATTCGGTTTCAAGTTCAAGCGAGCTTTAAATTTGGATTCTCCAACGAATGCAAGAGGCGGGAAATCTTCGAGTTTTCTTCTTTTTCTGCCCTTGGTTTTTTATTATAAGAAACAGGCACGAGGAGATGGCTATAATTGGTATTTCGCTGATGTTCGAATCCTTTTTAAGGCGGTAACGGCAAGACTCGAGTCAGTGGACCGTGCTTTCATTTGTCGTCGTTCATGGATTTGACGAGTCAAGTTTCTGAGTCCGAGAGCCGACCGAGAGAAAAGATGAGGCCAGGTAGGCTTTCGCTCGAGAACTACGACGATTTTATCCAAAATCCGAGACAGCGAAATGAACTTTCTTCCTGGAAGCTGAACGAGGTAAGCAAGCCTTTTTTTTTCTCTACCTTTACTTCTTCAATTCGTTGAATCCACCAGAATTCAGATCCGGTTACTTTTTTATGTTTCTATATTCTATCGGCGATTTTAATTAGGATTCACTTTATTGATCTGTCTGATATACATAAAGTCTTTAATATCCGTTGTTCATTTCACGGACAATTTTGTGTTGATCGTACCAGATAATCAAGATGCACGGTTTCAACAAATTATGGAATCATAAGAAGGTGATCGATATTGAAGACGAGTAATCCGCCGTCAGCTCGGTGCTTTTTTTATTTTACAACTTCGTGAACATAATTGTGTTGTTATTTCAGACGGAGATCCTAGAGGCAGTGTGCTCGATTGATGATCTGATGAATTCGCGGCGATCTACACTGAAAGACAGTACTGTCTCTTCCGAGGCGTTCCTATCGATTGGGGAGGTGAAACAAGATCTGGTAAATCTAGAGTGGCAGACATGCGAAGTCCAGACGCTCCAGATCGTGAGATTGGCAAACGAGAAGAATGCGATGACTCAAGATTTGGAGACGATCTGCTTGTCCTCTCGTTTCGATCGATTGGAACCGCAGCAGAAGAAGAGGAGAGTGTCGAAAACAAAAGGTATTGCGTCCACCGTCGTTGCCAGCTGTTCTAGTTCCACCAGTTCGCAGTTGGTGAAGGACAACTCGAGTGCTGCCTCTGATCTCGTCGCAGTTCCGATTTCCGGTGGAGAGTGAAGAGGTTGCTGCAGGTTCCTGGTTCGTGATGACTACTAATCGTACATTCGTACTAAAGCTCGGTTTTCCCTCTTTTCGGTCGACAATATACTTGAAATTGACGCAATTAGGATCCACGGCAGGAAGGATGTAAGATCACAGTTCACAGATCATTTGAAGTAGGTTCTGTATATCTTCTGCTTTTACGTCCTTGTTCAATTTTGTTAGTCAATTGTTCCTCAAGTGAACTGGTTAACGCGCTTCATCCCTTCTGCTTCTTTAATTTGAAGAAAGTTACTGGCCTATGTTTCTTACAGAATTGATCTTCTGCAGCTGTACTCGCAGTATGGAAAAAGAAATTTACGAGCATCAGCCTTTTCGTGTTCTTACAATCACATACGGACGACAATCTCCCGGGAGACAATGATTCAGAACTTACTTATGGACTAGATCATAAATATTGTTTCTTCGTATGCCGAACACCGGTGACAAAATTTTAAGATCTCGTGCATAATTTTATCGGAGCAAAAGAAACTAGCTGTAGATTAATATAGTAAGCGTTATCGAGCACTGGAAGCAATTGGGAATTTTTTACTACTATTCTCTGATCTCGTGAAAAAGATGAGATTGATAAACAAGAGCAATAGGGAATGCTCTACTGCGATTCTCTAATCTCAGAAAGTTAAGGACCCCGATTCGAAGCCCCAGTAGGAGGATCTCACCTATTAGGAAGGTCTCCCCTGTAGTCCCCTGTATACCCCGCTGCTCTGTAGTGAAATCAAATTTAGGACTCGGTGCGCGCACCAGAGAATCCTTCTTTGAGAAAAGCGCGACTGAACAGAAACTAGAGGGTTTGTAACGTTTCCATTTTAAACGCCCGGATTCAGCTTTCTCTGCGACCAAACAATTCGTAATTTTTAGTGAACTGGCGGCCCCTTAGTAGTTCTCAACCACGCGAGTATCTCCTAAAATAAAGCCTCACGATCGAGTTCATTCTTTTTCTATTAGAAGCAACATATGGCCTTATTTATTTATACCACCCTCTACGTTTCCTTTGCATATCACAATATGGCCGCCCTCCGCCGTTACACGGTCCTCTTCGCAGCCCTCGCCGTCGCTCTCCTCTCCCACCCCTCTTCCGGCCGTTCACTCTTGGCCGTCCCTCCCCGCCGATCACCGCCGTCGGGCCCTTCTCCGGACATCGTCGGGTTCGTCCAGGGCGTCGTACAGGTCGCCATAACCATCGGCTCGGACACCTACCGTGAAATCGACGTGCTCGTGAGTCAAACCAAGGACGAAAAACTGAAGACGAATCTGTACACTTGCCAGACGCTTTACGCCATTTCGACCGAGAGACTCCACAGCGCGCTTCTGCCTCTGAAGAACAAGTCGTTCATTGACGCGAAGGCGTTGATTAATGACGCTAATGCTGGCCTCAAGTGCGAGGGGTTCTTCGAGAAATCGCCACTGACCACCAGGAATGGAGTTTATGAGCAACTTCGCACCGTAACCTTGTCTTCTTTTGATCTCCTTGTATGAGAGTTGCTGTATGCATGCAGGGAATATTGTTTGAGTTTCTTCATTGGGCTTCCTGATTATGGTATAGTAGTAGAAATAAGAGTCCGATGATATATCATGCGGATTGCTGAATAATTTTATTTACAGCAAGGACGTTCAAAAGCTCTTGAGAATCCGGAAAAACTGCACTTCTGGGCTGTTCTCACTTCTCACTGAGAAAGAAAGTAGAAACGCTTTAAGACTAACAAGTCTCAAATTTTGGGTCTAGTAGGAATACTAGGGCATTCAAATCTGATTAGTTGCCCTTTGCTAAGACACAGACAGTAATATGTTTAAGGTATGCCGTCCGGTTCAAATTTGATAACCACATATAAAGTTCTTATGTTTGATCAGACTAGAGCGATAATACAATTGCGATTTTTTTTTTTTTTATTGTTTTATAACACTTCTTTAAGTTATTGCACTTGGATCATATTCCATGTCAGAGGAACTCTGGGATCCAAATATTATTAGCTTGGTTTGGTTTTAATTTTCTGATTATTTAGTTTAATTATCTTGCAAAGTGAACCACTACACTACCTATTAAAACGATTGATTAAAATGAAAAAAGAAAAGACTATTCTAGTGCATCGTGGATATTTTAAGAAGCGTATTACTTGTTTGTGCTAGTGAATGGTGGATATTTTAAGAATCTGTTTATACTAGTGAATGCATGGTTGATATCTTGTAGAAACACCTAATTTGTAGTACGAGTGATCAATGGTGGATATTTTAAGAAACATCTGTTTGTTGATCATTGGTTGGCCTTATAAAATTAAATAATTAAGAGCTAGAGAGTTTTATAGTCGTCCTTCAATCTCTTGATTCTCTGGGGTCTTCGCTTAAGGGAGTATGCATGTGTCCTGTTAGAAAAACAGTGGTCGCAACAAGAGTGCTCTGCAGCATTCCACTAGGTCTATAATATTGATTATAGACTTGAGGAAGTACTAATTTCAGAATGTGCAGAAATGAAGAGGTTCAAACAAAGAAATTGGAACCCAAATGGGTGGGGTTACCCAAAAATTCAAATGTGATTAAAATTGTCAATAAAAAATAATGGGGATCTATACGATTAATATTGCGTTCTGTTTAGATTCATAATGGATACCTAATAAGTTTAACATATTCCCAAAGGGAAATACATATTAAGAGCCCATTAGTCTTCCTTTTACTCCACTTTGTGGTCACCCATGCCCACTAATAAACACCACTTCGCCCACCACTGCGGCCCCAGACAACCGCTTAATTTTGTTATTCCAGACTTGTATTCAATTTGGCAGGACGGAGGCATCTCCTTATCTTTTAATTCTTGTTGTACTTATCTTATTGAAATTCATTTCTGTCAAAAAAATATGAAAGTTTAAAAGAGAAGTACTAATGAAATGGTGGAAGAAAAAGGTGAGTCATGAACAGAAAAACTAGCAACAGAGTTCTTCATAAACAGAAAAGCTAGCAACAGAGTTCTTGTAAGTAAAGAAAAGAAACAAACATCACATTCTTCAGATAGGTGTCCATGCCTTGCTTTAGCAGCACATGACTACACATCCTTAATTACACGACCAGATTTAAACATCAAAGAAGATTCGCAACTTTGTTTACATGAGATTCAGAAAACTAGTAGGAGAGATAGACGGTGAGCTCCAACAGGGTCTCCACTCCATCAGTCGTGTGCTGCTCTGGGTGCAATGTCTTCACAACTGCGTAACCCTTGGCATTCACATACTTCCCGGTCCCACCGAGCACGGCGAGGTGTGACTCGTCCGTGACGGTTCGGTGCACCCCAAAGAAGGTCAAGCTGTCCACGTAATGGTCAGCCTGAAACAAAGCCGTGAAGGCCATGGTCTGGCTGGTCCCATCTTCAGAACTTGACACATAGAAACCCTGTGCCTTTCCAACCACACCAGACCCCAGGTCATGGCCTTCGGTGAGCACATCGTCTATGACAGTCATTGTGCCAAAGAGGAGCTTCTGGAGGGAGACACCAGAAGGGAGCTGCCCGGCGTTGAGGAAGGGGAGGCCGTTGCCGCCGATGATGTTGTTACCATTGTTGTTCACAATGGTGTTGGTTTGTCCACCAAGGCCGGTAAGGAAGGGAAGGTTGTTGTTGTTGTTGACAATGCCATTGTTATTGGTGTTGGGGAAGTTGACGCCTCCGTTTAGGGGGAGCACGGCTCCGTTGGGTCTAGAAAAGGGAAGCTGGCCACTCACGGCAGTGTTAGAAACAACGCCAGTTACAATACGTGAAGAGGGATTGGACCCGCCTAGTATGTCATGCATGAAGAAGATTAGAGGGTGGTGGTCGGCATTGGCCGCAGTGGCTATGGCACCTGCCGCTGGTTGTACAGTGGGTGTAGGGGAAGTAGTAGTGGCCACAGGTGCCGTAGTGGCTATGGCACCCGCCGCTGGTTGTACAGTGGGTGTAGGGGCAGTACTAGTGGCCTCAGGTGCTACTACTTCAGGATCAGGTGTCTCCTCCGGCGGTGGTCCGACAACAGGCACAACAGGTGGCTCAGCCTCGTCAAGGATCCGAGCTGAGGCAGCACAGGTCATGGAGACTGCCAGCAAGAAGAGGAAGGTGACAGCCTTCAGTGTGAAGGCCACTGGCTTGTTGGTTGTCATGCAGAGAGAAGAAGACATCGGTGCTTTCCAGGGGTGGTTTTTGGTTTTGCTTTCTGATGGTGAGTACTGCCAATAAGCTGGGGCTATATAAAGAGAAGGGAGCTGAGGGAGGCTTGAGAGAGTAGAGAAGCAGCTGTGATGGAGTCGTTGCATGTTTTCATGATTCATTTAGGAATAGTTGAGATAAATTGCAGTAGAGGATTAGTTGTTATCTAATCTACCAAATCCCTTCACATCTGTCCTTCATCTTAACTGTTCCACACAGAATATGAAACGGAAATTTTGGGAGTGAAACGATTTAAGAAATTAGATATAGTACCCTTTGATATTGGATCAGGTCAGGTAAATAAATTGGTTGATGTCTTAGTGGTCCTGTTGTTTAGAGGCACATAAAATAAACTGAAGCATAACTAGATAAGCAGGTAGAATTTCGGAGATGGGATGAGATTTCAAAGAGCCAAAATAAATACTTTCGCAATTACCCACAACAAAATCTCCTCACAGATAGAGGCGCCAACGGAAGAAAACAAGATGAAGGGTATCCCCAAAGAAATGAGCTTTCATCATCTCAGCACCATCAAGCCGAGCTCTTCTTATGTTGTTTTGCCTTCGGTGGCAACTTCCCATACGCTATGAGTCGGGAATGCGTTAACTTGAGTTCTGCTTGCCGCCTTCTTCTCTTGCTTCTCCTTGATGTGCCTGATTCATCATTTGATTTCTCGATTTGGACTTTCTCTTCCTCGTCATGCAATGTTTTCTTTTGCTTCTTCTTATTATCATTCTGACCTTCCAAATGTACGTCCTGTATGAATGACTTCTTGTTCTTTTTCAGGTGGTATCTCTTTTGTTTAGATACCTTCCATTCAGTTGGAGTATAGGGAGCAAGTTTCTTCAGGGAAACATATTGGTTCAAATCCTTATCATCCATCACTAGGATTTCCTCAGAAGTTAATCCGTATCTGTTAGTAGGGACAGCAGCATACTTGAACCGAGTCTTCAAGTCTCCGATAGTGTCTTCATAGTCCAACTTATAATATTCCTCCAGATCTTTCTCAACAGCAATCTTCTCCCGAAGAGAAATTTTACGTTTTCTTTTCCTCTTTCCACGTTCAAGAAACACTTTTTCTTCATCTTCTTCCCTGTCATCTTCTTCTTCACCTTCACGCAGCTCATCATCTTCATCTTCTTCATTATCCTTTGCATCGTCTTCTTCATTATCCTCTGCATCATCTTCTTCATCATCCTCTGCATTGTCTTCTTCTACATCTTCTCCATCACCTTCATCATCCTCTGCATCGTCTTCTTCTGCATCCTCTCCATCACCTTCTTCAGCTGCTACTCTCTGTGAAAGCTCGCTATGATTGTTTTTTTTGCGCTTTAGGACTTTCTCCCTCACTGCTAAGAACCCATCACGAGATCCAGGCTCATCCCAACCTTTCGGAAGCCCAAACAATTCATCTTCCTTGTCAAAATCTGGTTTTCCAATGTCTCCTATATCATCATCACTTCCAAAACCAGGATCAGCATCCTCTGCTTCATAATAATCTGCATCAAAAGTCTCTTTCATTTTCTTGTCATACTCCTCAGGATCAAAATCCTCCTCTAAATCATCTTGATCAAGTGCACAAGCCTCTCCGTCCTTTATACCAGCTACAGCCCTAATCTTGTTCAGCTTATCCAGTATCTCCTTCATCTTCAAATTCTTCAGGTGTTTCAACTCCTGCTCCATTTCCATCTTCTTCTGGTTTTCTCTTTCCTCTTTCCTTTGTCTCTGAGATTTCCTGGCATTGCTTTTTATTCTAACAGATCCCTCTGGGTTTCGTGCATGGCCCAAAATTCGGTCACCAGCCCCTTCTTCATATCTGAAATTGTACTTTGCCTCATATTCATCTTCCCTATCCAATTCCTCTTCTTCCTCTGAAATTTCCCCCAGGTCCAGTGGCGAAGGCTTCTGACCCTTATCCTTATCAATCCAGAGCTGCTTTGAAAGGTAATTCTTCAGGAACATCTCATTCTCATTCAACTCTCCATCATCGCCAAAATACTCCTCCAATCTTCTCTGAGCCTCCCCATCATCCTCTTTATTATCATCAACAGATTTCTTTACAGTAAGCAAATCTCCCTCGTCCACATTGAAGGCCTCCTGTGCTGCATCTAAGAAGGCCTTTCGAACCTCCTCTTGTTCTTCAGCATAGCTCTTTATGTGTGTTTTTGGTAAATTTTCGCTGAATTCTGGTCCATCTTCAATTAATTGCTTTGCCATAACATCCTTCAAATACATGGGCTTCTCTTTCTTCTTTCTCTGCTTGTTTTCATCAGTTTCCTCAGATTTTTCATCTTCCTCATCTGAATCAAAGAACCTCACATCTTTCTGATTTATTATTGGGTCATTCTTCTTAACTCTAACTAGTGCTTCATAGAACTGCAGATCTTTTTTTGCTAAATCTTCTTCCTCATCGGATTCCTCTGAACTCTCTTCTGAATCTGGAATGCGCCCTTTTTTCCTCAGTTCCTCAAACCTTTGAAGATCCTCCCGCTTCTTGTTGTGCTCAAATCGCCGCGCAAATTCTTTGTTTATTTCTATGTTGGATATATCTTCCTCATCATCACTGCCCTCAAACAAATTCAAACCCATTTAGGCAAAGCAAGCAATCTGGCTTGGAACCTTGAATTCAACTTGGTTGCTACGCTGTCAAAATCACAAAATCAGAAAATAAGTACCATACTCAGAAGTCTCTGTATAAAATTTTTAATTGAATTTGAAGAATTTCAAAAAATGCATAGTTACAAACAGCTATAATTAGTGATATGAAGCACTGTCTAAAACAACTAATACTCCACCCAATAAAAGAGTTGAAGAATAACAAAAAGGAAGGAACCACACCAAACATGAGGAAGACCTACAACACAGTTAACCCATCAAAGTAGATGTAAATGCAACTGCTGACATCATCAATGGCAAAATGCTTTATCAGAATGTACACAGCAACAAGCAAAACCTAATATCGCCTCTCTCATGCTTCATTACCAACCACAAATAACATGTTGTATGCCAGAAGTAGCAGTACAACAGGGAGATATAACTTGAACATAGAGTGCAACCCGACACAACCCAACCCTACCCAAAAAGCTTGGGATGGGTATGAAATTCTGCCATGTGGATCAGGGATGAGGCAGGGAAAAAAGCCTGCCAGTTTTTGTGTAATCACTTCAATCAGCACTAGAAGACCAAGAATTGTCATATATGATCAGCAAAAGATAGGTGTGCCTATTAAGGAGAAATAAAGGAAACACACTTCATTTCTTGCTTTCTATCCTAGCTATACAAGACCAACAATTGTCATACTGATTAGCATAGAGACAAGTATGGTTAGCATAGTGACAAGTATGGTTAGCATAGAGACAAGTATGGTATCATGGAAAATAGTAGTGTTTCTATGTTATCATGAAAAATGAAAGCAAGCAAATACTGTTATTTAATTTCTTCAATCCTAGTAATAGAAAACCAAGAATTGTCATACCAATTATCAAAGAGTCTGCTATCATGAAAAGTGAAAGAAAACAAGCTAGACAATGTGTTGCAAAGATAGGACACATTATGCAACTTGACATTATAGAGCGCGAAAGAATTAAAATTATCAGAGAATGGAATGCAGAGACGAGAAGCCGATAAAAACCCCAAACACATACAAATCTAAAAATCTTTAACTTCCAGGTAGTAATCAAACCTTGTTGCTGCACTCAGTTTTTGGTCCCCTTTCCGTACCGAAAAAAGCTATTTCGGCGCCGTAAAATAGGCTGTTTCGCCGGAAAACAAAAAATGAGAACTTTAGGGTTTTTCAATCCGAAACAAAAATCAAAGAAGTAGGAGATATTAGTATTGGAGAATAGAGAACATACCTCTTTGCACAAATTCCGGTTGCCAAATCGCTGAAAAATGACGCCAGTGGCCGGAAATCAGAGAGACATTTCGATTTTTTTCCGCCGCTCGCAGCTGGTCCCCTCGGGAAGAAGAAAGAGTTGAGGGAAGAAGAAAGAGTTGATGGGAGAAGAAAGAGACGGGACGGTATTTTATTTTAAAGTTAAACACCATAAAACCGCGGCTTTGCCCGGTTAGCGGGGTCGATGGGTCTGCGGTTCAACCACAAAACCCAGCCCGGTCGAACGGGTTTCACACCAACGCCCGGTTTTGCAAGTTTAGAATAAACTTTTACCAATTGTTTCACCGTAATTCGATTTGCGACAGAATATTTGAGTTACAATTTGTATTTACATATCAAGGAATGCGAATCTTATTCTTCTTCTGATTCTATCTCCGTGTGAATTGATGAAGTTTTGACTTTTGCGAGTTGACGTTGATATCTGAAGTATTTGTGTTTCGCGTGTATCAACTTGTTGACGGCTTTGGTTGGTCGGACTGAAGTATTTGTGTTCCGCGTGTATTGACTTGTTGACGTTGTCGGTGAACGTGTAGAGTTGCTCCGGTTGAACTGTTAAATCTCGACGAATTGCGAGTTGCTTAACTTCTTCGGCTCGAAAGAGCATTTCTCGGCAAATGATTTTCGAACCCTACGACAGAATGTTTCTGACTATTTATAGCCGATTCTGTCCAGTTGTTGGGGGTATTTCCTTAGAATGGGGATCGCGATCCCCTTTCTACTGCTTCTATTGAGACAGGAGGAGGACTTGTGCACTCCTCTGGATCTATTGAATAAGGATCGTTGGTGTTTTTTCTCGGCTTCTACAGTTGGCGACCAAGCATGGTAGTTTAACGGCTGAAGTGGTTGGTAGCTGAGTGGTGGCGGCTCATTGCTGACTGGAGGGACGATTGTACTGATGATGTGGCGAGACGAATGGGTCCGACGATGGGCTGCGTGAAGTGACTTTGAGAATCGGTGGAACCTACCCACAACGACCGACCGATGGACTGGTGGGCGTTTGGGCTCACTGTATTTGGGCCGATCACATTTTGGTGTGTACACCAATCTTTGAAAATTTTAATTTAAAAAAATAATTTTTTTAATATTTTTTTTAAAATAATTAAGTCAATTTTATTTACTGAAATACTTATAAAATTTTCCAATTGTTAATATTTCTTATAATTTTTAAATCTTTATATTTATAGTGGATCCTTATTAGATTCAAATGGTAGAAACCAAATTTTGAATTTCAATAAAGCCTAATCTTGATTATTTTATTTAAAGCCCAATAAAGTCCAATAAATTTTATTGGGTATTTGGGCCTTATCGGATATCCAATGAATATCCATTTCCTTATTGGATATACTCGTACCCGACCCAACAAGAAACAAGTATCTAATAAGAGGCTTCTTGGATACCCGTTTCTTATTTGATCGGGTACGGGTTTGGGCTTAATGGATTGAGTTTGATATATTAACAGCCCTAGATAATGGATTCCCCAAATAAAGGAACCCGCCCCGCCCCGAACCAAGGTTTGGGTTTAGTAATTAGTATTTTACCACCCATTTACCCGATTTTTCATATGCTATTTTCATGGATAAGAAAATTACCATATTACCCGAATCCTCAGTTACTCACTTTCTATTGGAATAGATATAGAATATATTTATTGCGTACATGATTACCTGATTATCCAAATGGTAATTTAGTAATTTTTTCAAAGTATATTTTTTTCTCAATCTCTCTCGTCTCTTATTCTCTATGGGCTTTGCTATAATTCCTTTTTATAATTTTATTGGTATTTTTTAAAAATGAAAAATTTTATGTGGTTTTTGAATATTTATTAGTGGTTAGAATTCAGATGATAAAATTGATAAAATAACGTATACCTATATATTTATTTGGCTACCTATTTACTTGCCGGAAATCAGTTATAAAACTTTAAATTTAAAATAAATATTTTTAATTCAGGCAAAATGGGTAATGGAACATAGGGAGGGTAATTAGAATGAGTAATAAAATATCCTTTACTTGTTCCGATAATTATATATTTACACCCCTAATTATTCCTTATGGAGGGGGGTGGGTTTTTTCTTTAAACCCATTGCAGGCTCGAGACAGCGTAGGCACAGAAATCAGGATCATAACAATCCATCACGCTTCTGTACAAATGATCTTGGTGGATCAGTCTATGACAACTTTCACTTTGCATAAGGTAGCCCTTTTCACTTTTGTGATGGTTTACACTTTATAAGTAGCCCTCTTCATAAGTTGCCTTATTTGATACCTCCACGACAACCTACTCTATGACGACTTTAACTCTGGACTAGATAGTCATTTCCACCCTTGTGACATCTTTCACTTTAGCGTAGATAAAGGTGGCAACAGGTTCTCATAAGTAGGGGTGTAAACGGGTAATAAACGAAACGGCTAAGGGTTATTCCGTTACCCGTTTCGTTTACCCTACCCGGTATTCCGTTTCGACCGAATAAAAATTAGCTATTTCGTTACCCGAATTTCTTACCCGATTACCCGCGGGTAACAGGGTAATCGGGTAAATAAATGGATAATAATATTTTATTAATATTTTACTTTTATAAATTTATACAAAATATTAAAATTAAAATCATATAAAAACTACATCCAAATTCTTAAATTTATTTAAAAATAACTCAAATAAATGTACACCATACATATTATATAAAAATAACATCAATTATATTAAGTTTTAAATATTTACCAAATTACCATCCGGGTAATCGGGTAATCGGGTAAGGAATACCCATTATCCATATCTGTTTCGATTAAGAGGCAGGTAATCGGGTAATTTTTTAATCGGGTAATCGGGTAAAACTGCCACCCTTACTCATAAGCAGGGAACCCACCTAAACCCGACCGGCTTAAAGCGGGTTCAGGTTCAAATATTCCCTGCAGGGTGGGTATGGTTTTCTAGAATGAAAACTCGTCCGGAGACTTTTTATATATATATAGAGAGAGGGCGGCTATTCCTACACGTAAGTGTAGGAGATCTTTTTATATATATATATATATATATATATATATATATATATATATAATTTTAGAATGCTTCAATTTAATAAAAAGAATCTTAATAGGGTTTCAAATTTAGAAAACTCCAAGTTAAAAAAAAATGAAATAAGAAAGGAAAAGAGGTTGTATAACAACATACAAAACAAAATATTAAACTCTAGAAAGAGCTTAGTTCTCTTCAATGCCAAAACTTTGTGTATAGATACATCATACTATAACTCAAGGAAGCTTTTTATTACATTTTTTCTAAGCATTATTATGGTATCAGAGCTCTTTACATTGTGAAGAGTTATTTTTCTATCATTAGCTTTGATATGTTAATTTACATATAAACATATCTTAAATGACAACATATTTCGATTCATTCAATAGCTGAACTTGGTTTAACCGCGATTGACATTCGCATCTCAACATTCTCGATGTTTTTACTTGCATGTGTTTTGAAACTATTATTAAAGTATAAATTTCTATCATGACCTGTCATTTGGTAAGGGACAACCAATCATTGGTACGACTAATTTTTCACGTGTTTTACAACTAATATGTTGACCGTATTAAATAACTTCCAAGCTTGTTAAATCCAAGGGTCACGAACAACATTTATAAATAGTAAAAAAGACAACAAAAATGGAGAACTTCAAGGAGAGTTAAGTTATGTTTTAACTTTTGTCTAACCTTTTTACAGTATTTTTTGTAAGAAATAACATTGCCAAAAGAGGAATAGTAGCTACTCAATATTGTCATCCGTCATTTTTTAAGAGGCTTGCCTCCTGTCATGCAATCTATCCCTTTGTAAGTCTTTTTACATAAATATTTATATGTTTGTAATGCACATTTTTTTGTATTTTAATTGAAATTTGTGTTCAATTTCTTTGGAGTTGTGCTATATTAGAGATTAAATCTAAATAGGAATATGTAGCAATGTTTTAAAAACGGAACCGATTATTCAACCGGCACTATGTTCGGTTTTGGTTGAACCCAGTTCAACCGGGTTGGACTGTTGATTATTATATATCATATGTTACTTATATTTAATATTTCTATAAGAAAAGAGGCAAAAGTAATACCGGTTGGTTACAGTGAACCGCACGCCGAGTCAATAAGAACAGGACTGACCTCCGATTCTGGTTCAACCGGGTAGGATCGGCTGGCTCGCTTCTTTTAAAACACTGATATATATAGTTTAAAATCCATTCACATTAGTGATATCGTTTTATATAGGTAAACACTATGATTCTTAATAGGGATGAATTTACTAGGGCATTGTGAGTGTCAGAATTTTGAATCTATTAAAATCCTTTTGCCAACATATATTTATATTGGTGAACCTTTTGTAAGTCTCTTCAATTATTAATTTTATTAGTTCATCATGCTCATATAGCTTCTTCCCTTTATTTTCTTGCCATTTTTCTTCTTTTGTTTCTTCTTTTTATCAAATTTATTATATATGATGCTTTCATCAATAATAGTTATTCTATTTAAGTTTGTGTGGTTGTTTCTCAAAATAAACAAAATGGAATCTAGATGAAATCAATTTTGGTAAACAAAATGGAATTTAGATGAAATCAATTTTTTTTTTAGTTTGAATATGGCATAAATTTGAAGTCATTAAAGCATTTTTTATCTTATCATATATTTGGTAAGTCTATATGCTAATTCATTTTTCTTATTCAACACTTTACTATATATATATATATATATATATATATATATATATATATATAAACCCACGATTTACAGAAGTTAAATTAAAAACAAACAAAATAAGAAATAACGAAAAGTAATTACACATATTCTACAGGAAGAATACAGATAGAGGAAGCAAATTCTCCCAGGGTTTTGATTTTTCTCTTTCATGAAAACAAAAATAAGAATTATCCATAACATAAAAATACCTAATTTTAATTTTATAGTTTTTTTATTATAAAGCTTTTTCTATTATTTTTGTCAATTTTTTTAATTAATTAAAAAGTTTTAAATAGATGGGTTTGGGTGGTCCGAACCCGGGTTGGGTTGGATTTTTGAATTCCAAAGCTTGAAAGGTATTTACCACCGCCCTGGCTTCCCACTTTAAATGAACATTCGAGAAAATGAACATTCGAGTCCGCGGGCGGTTATGAGCATGGGGAAGGGGGGGGGGACCCTACGTCAACTAAGCAAAATGCAAACTAATGGTGGCTAGATTTTTCAAGTTTCGAAACCGGACCGTTGCAAGCAGGGCCGGAACCGCAGAGGACTCAGGCGCAGAGCCATTTAATTTTGAAAATCGAGCACCACTGAACACGCTGACGAATTTTTTGGGGTTTTGGTTCCCTTCACGTGCCATCAGTACTGCCAAACCAAACGGTTTGGTTCCACTGGGTTAACCGGTTAAGGCCCCCCCCATTGATATTATGGATGGATTGCCTTAATGACAGACCCTGTCCTACGTTACTACGTATATCTATCTATCATCGAGGCCCTCGTAAGCATCATCATAAAGAATCAGTTCTCCAGGCATCCAATTAAAGTTCCAAAATGAATAAAAGAATAAGAAGAGTTGGGGTTAATTAGGAACTTAGAATCAGAACAACTGACCCGCAGTACCAAAGACAGCTATGAAGTGGACAATTCCATTATGTCTTCCAAATTTGATCTTTTAAGGCCCTTAGATCAAATGATAGAGAAGAAAAAGCAAACGACCCCGTTTGGCCGTCCCGTCACTTTGGAAGAAGGAAGAAGGGTACCACATCACATCTCATATATATTGTTCACATACACATGATTTTCTTATCATGATTTCATCATCTTTTCGCATCTAAAACAACCTAAGCTTACAAGGGTCTCACAAGATCATTAAGTTGTTTTCTCTCCTAATCCTCAATAAACTGTCAGTGGAAAGAGTAAGGCAGCTGAAGATGAAGGCGGTTGCGGCTGCTGAGGAGGTGGTGGTGCCGGCGAAGGCCAGAACTGTGCATTCTTCACCCTTGATATGCTTGTGAGCACCCCTAATGGGGTCACGTCCCCGATCACGGTCACCTTCTTCGCTTGAAAATCGATGTTGAAAGATTTCACTCCTGCATGTAAAACAGCGGAGATGGTATGTTACAAGCATGTTAAAATGGACAAAATATTCATGGGATTAAAAAAATAAGCGTCCACCGCATGGGACAAAATTCAAATCTCTCATTGGAACTTCCTAGGTTAATTTGTCGTCCATGTCTCAATTGTTTAATCTGATCATTAATATATTAAATACTAGAAAAAATTAAACTGAGGGACTGCTCTGTGTGAATCAGTTCACAAACCAGTTCTTTTAACTTAATTGGAATATCTGCAGTGTCAGATTGTTCTCACCTTCCATTCTGGAGATGTGTTTCCTGACTTTCATTTCACAGCCCTTGCAGTGCAGAGACACCCTTAAGACCACAACCTGGAAAATAAATAAAATCACCCCATGATCAGCAAATTAATCCCTGATAGATGTTCCTGTTATACAAGGAAAAAGGGGAAAGAGGGAGATAGAGATGAAGGCGACCTGTTCACGTTGCCTTTGGGGAGGAGAAGGCTTGAAGACTAGGGATGCTTCAGCCTTCTTCTTGATGGGTCGATGGGGTGCCGCTACTCGTCCTTGCTGAACTGGAACCAAAGCAGAAATAGGGTCGAAATCCTGGAACACATCGAAGTAAGAATCCTCTCCGAGGAGATATCTGGAGGAGCCCGGAGGGGTGATAATTAGGTCCTTCTCCTTGGCAGAGCTCTTTCTGTGCTTGGGTCGGTGGGGTTTCGTCGTCTTCGTGTTTGGCTGCGAAGAAGTAGAAGCTAAAGAAGAAGAAGCACGAGAGGAGGAAACAGAAGCAGAAGCAGAAGCAGGGGGTTTGGAGGACCGCCTGCTGTCAATGAGGCGTGGGGTGTGGCGATCCAAAACCCGGCTGCTACTCCTCACCATCGACTTCTGATCCATACTCACGCATATGGCCGTCGAAGCCGGTGACGCGCAGAAGAGATCGATTCCTTTGACCCCTTTCATCCTTTTCGATTGAGAGATCGATCGACACAGCGAAGAAAAAGAAAGTATAATATCACAGGCTAATGAAACCGCATTTCTCTGAGAGCCGGAGAGAGGAAGACAAGGAGGAGGAGAGAGGCAGAAACTGATAAGAAAGTGAAGGAACTTCTGCTCTTCTACTTTTTAAGAAGAGAGTACCACAGGGTGAATGAGAAAAGGAAAAAAGAGACAGGAAACAGGAGACTGGAGAAGGGCAGAAGGTGCCCTCCTGGAATCAAATAACAAAAATTAAAGACTAAAACAGATAAAATGACAACCCAATATACCATATTATATATCTACTTCTACTAAAAAGCCATAAATCCCTTTCCTTTTAATTTTCCGATCATTCTATCACAATTAAGACCCCCACCAGGCACCACATCCTACTTTTTGAACAACTAGACTGAGACAGTACTCTATTCACTCCTTAAACATCTCCATTTGAATATCGAATCTGTTTCTACTCCACATTTATCCCAATCAGTATCTGCCCAAATTGACGCCCCATCAGAAAGTATGAGTCACGGTACTGTTACAGAGTGTACATGGATTTATAGAAAGCTTCGTCTCGTCCCTGGTATATATATTAAATGGGGGTGGACCAAAGAAGTATAAAACTGACTAAAAATGGGTCCCCATAATTGTTGCAATCCGTGGTACTACTCTGCTGGCCTCCACCCACACGAATATTGGTGATGAAAGCTGGGTGGTTGTTATCCTAACAAAATTGTGATACAGAGACACGACGGTGATTTTTCTGGATGTTAATTGTTATACTGCTCTAAAGGGAAATAAATGGAATCGACCTGATATGACTTTCATCTTCATGGGCCATTTGTTGCATAATTGACACAACTTTATAGTTTGTACTTATTGCCATTTAATAATCATGATATACTCCTTGAAAATATAAAGTATAAATCAATGTTTTAAAAACTCTAACCCGCGTTATGTCTTGTTTTGGTTGAACCAGGCTAGACTGGGTTGGACAGTTGAATATTATACACCATGTTGTACATTTATTTAACATTTTATTAAGAGAAAAATGTAAAAATAATGCTTGTTACAGTGAACTGGGCTGAGTCAATAAGAACCAGACTAGCCTCCAATTCTGGTTCAACTAGGTCGGACCGGCCGGTTCAGTTTTTAAAACACTGATCATATAAATACTAAAATTTGTACTTCTACCGTTTAATTATCAGATCTTTATACTGCTTGAAATTTTAAAGTATAAATACTGAAATTTGAGTTGATTAATTGGAAAGATTCATGCTTTAGATTCTGAAAGCAAATATTGTAGCCTTTGTGACTTAGTTATTTTGATTTTGGAAGAAGTTGCTTAGCATCTTCTATCATGATATACAAATATTTAGATTGAAAGTTGTTTTTTAGTTTGTTTCAAGTTATGAAGTTGGTGGTTGTTAACTTCCATGGACTAATTATATAGAGCGTTTAATTAGTTTTATTAATTAGGCTTGTCTATTTCGTTATATTTTGAATGCATATACATTGAGTTTGAAACTTTAAATATTTAATTTATGAATAATATTCAAATTTTCTTCAGTGAATTATACCCTATATTAATTTGTATAGCTATATGTGTTTAAGATGAGTATTAGTTCAACATAACTTTTGTAGTCCAGAATTTTTAAAAATTAAAGATTATAATTATTTTCTTAACTCTTTTCCAACATGTTTCTTAGTCAGTGTCTATGTCAGTAAAAATAAAGATATATATCCAAGTTGTTGACTCGTGAACCCATGAAGTACATAGTGTACAATTAGTGTTAAAAAGCTTAATTAATTAATTCCCTCATAAATTAGTTAACTTTTGATTAAACTTGGAAGATGATTGTGTTATTATTAACACTTGTCATAATCATCTACCCCGGCGGTGGAGTTATTTAATTTAGGAGGAGGGGGGGACAAGTGGGAAAAGGGTGCACCATGGGGCACCATCATTAGGGTGCACGATGTACATAGCTGGTGGGGCCACTTCTCTTTAATGAAGCCTGCGTTCCCATGGGCCATGGCCAGCCTGCAATGCATGCGCCTGCGTCGGCGCAGACGGAGGAATTTATGCATGGTTTATTTGGATTAGTGGAGGCTGATGATATATAAATAATCGGATGCTTATCTCCATAAATTGCTGATTTCAAAAGTAAAAACTGAACTGTGGACTGACTGAATCGTTGAAAGGTTTAATATTTAAAGGGAGCCATTTTGGAATAGAAGTATGATATATATATGTGACCCCTGTGGCTGATCAGTGAGATATTTTTAACTAGCTAGTATTGGATTGAAATCAGCAGTGTCATGTTTGGGCAAGCAATTCCTCAAAGAAAATTCCAAGCTTCTTCCGGAAAACATTGCATCAGAATATAGCAAATCAAGGCATGAGCATGCAGCAGTTCTCTTTCTTTCGAACGTAGACTCATATTTGCCGATCTAGATAATCAGACAAACAGGACACCTAAACTCGCTACTGATTGCTTCATTACTATTGAATATGAAACTGCTGTTATACACGCTACTGATTGCTGAAGAAGAATCCAAATCTGGGTCGAAAATAGTCGAAAATGGCGTTGCTTCAGGGAATTGTTTCCCTGCTGTTTATGGAACGAAGACATGCACGAAACGGAACAATCCAGCTGCATAAAGTCGCTCAACCAAACTTTATTTGTTGTTTCTTTTCGTTTTGGCAGGTCAATCCCCCTGCGAGAACTGGGAGATATGTCCTGTTACCGAATGCAGATCCCTGCGAGTATTTTTCTAGATGAAGGCGACAGGAACCCACTTTCTCTCTCAGTTCCGTTTTTCTGTTCCCGATCCACTACAGCTTGGATAGAATCCGATGCCTTTCATCACTTTCTTCTTTTTTTCATCCTTACCCTGTTTGCTCTGATATCTTCCACAATCTTCCGCCGATTCCCTTCCTCTCTCTTGTTCTCTCTTTCACTTCTAAACCTTCCCTTTTGATGTACGTAATTGCACACAGTTTAATCCCCATTATCCTTCCTGGTTTGATTATTCTAAAAAGAAGGCGGGTCCCCAGCAACCCAATTTTCTTCCTCACGCTTGTAAAGAGCTGCGAGTACTTTAGTTAGTGAAAGGAGGATTTAAGGATTTAAGTATCTTCCCCTGTTCTTTCTCCCCCGGTTCTTTTCTATCTTCTTTCTTCCACTGCACTACGATAGCTTCCATTTTAAACTTGTAAGAATCAATTTTGTAAAGTCCGACATTTACGGTCCAAATCAGCACCGTACAATCCGGGTCAACAAGTCAAAGACCGACCCCAGTCAGATCAACGAAATTAAGCCGTCGATCAAGCTTCAACAAATCAACGGCCAAGATCCCAATTGCCACGTCAGCAGCTTACATGGGCGACATGTCACCCAAAGTGGCCACATCAGCAGCCAACAAGGATCATACATGGCTCTTGCCTCAGTCTAAGACAGCTCTACTCTTTAAGGAGAATGTTACACAGAAAAAGTCAATTGAGTTACAACCGCTCCAATGAACCCGGTCAATGCAGTTGGAGCCCGGTAAGCTTATAAATTCAGAAGACACAAAAGGGATCGGGACAGAAAGATCAAAGAGACACACAAAACTTTCAAGACGCCCAAAAATCCCAAATCACCACCCAAATCTGAGAGAGCAACAAGCATTCATGCCGCTGTCTCGCAAATCAAACTGCGTGAGCCGACCGGAATACAAAATTTTCCGTCAAGCTTAGGCGAAATTCAAATTCGTCTCGTTCGTTCGTTCAGAAGGCGTAAGTTGATCATTCGTGTCTACTCGGCGATCGTTTGTGGTTAGTCGGAGATTGAATCAAATGAGTTCTAGAAGTCGCACCCCACACAATCACCTGAAAATTACCAAAATACCCTTCAAATTATTTTGTACACTGTACATCGAATCCATATTTTTTGGTCCACATATTGTACGCGTTTACAAATCTTCAAAGTTCAAACAAAGTATCTTTAATTCAAAGGTGGGTGGTTCAGTGGCGGAATAGTTTTGGTACAAAGCAGGAGCAGTCAAAAGGCCGGAATTCTATTCTGACACTTTAGGTGGAGAAAGTTGTGAATTATTGGAAAATCATTCTGGGACGTGGCGTCCGAATGTTTGGAGAAAGAAACGAAACGGGTCCCATTGGGCGGCGAAATTTTAGCAGTTACCGGCTTACTGCTTTTCTTCTTTTGACAAGATTTGTGGTATTATTTGCTCGTGATTGCGAGTGTTTGACGGCGACGGAGAAGAAGGAAGCAGGGGAAGAAAGGGAAGGGGAGAAAAGGGACGCGTAAATCGAGAATACAAAATATGGGGAGCCATTATGCGGGGGTTTCCTGCTGAAGACCCGCGCTGTCCGGTCGATTTGCAGAAAGTACAAGAATTCCTTGTTCTTGGGGTCTATTCTGATCTCGGATTGGAGAAGATTGGACGGTGACTTTTAAGATTTTTAATCCATGGAGACGAGTGAAGTTAGATTTGCTGACGAGACTTGCGTCTGGTGAGTGTGGCATTACCCATTAAGCAGGGGAGGCCGTTTTAATTACTAATGTTGATTAAAATTTTATGCAATACAAGTATACAAACTAAATCAAATAGTCCAAATTTATCAAACATCTCTCTCTCTCTCTCTCTCTTCCCCCAAACGTCTACATTGGTTGTGAAGAAACTGGTGTTAGATCACCACTCACCAACATCGACAAAAGGGCTAGCAAGCAACTGAGGACAAAAGTTCATGAACCGAATAAATACTACCATCGGCTCATGGAATAACGATAGAGGCTCTTTCTCATAGATGGTGTCACGGGTAAACTCGTCGCTAGAAGCTGGGCTCGGTTCGGGGACAAACAAATCCGAACTGAGTTCGAGTTTTGAGTCTGAGTTCGATAATACTAATGAGTTGAACCTGATATGGCATGGGTTCGGCTCGTTACCTCACAAACTGGTTCAATCTGCAATTCAGCAGGGTCTTTAATATTTTTCCTTCGCACCACTTGCTATTTAAGTCTTCGACACTTCAACTTCAATGTTCAAACTCTAGTCAACTTCCTATATCTAATCCCTTTCATCACCGCTTGCTCAGATAATATAGCTCAAGATCAAAATCAAAGATCTAATTCGAATATCTATGGGTTGCAAAGCTCAAACACATATTAGGCTCGAAATTGGATATGAATCCGGCCCAGTAAGGTAAGCCTATAACCGAACATTTTAATAAATGTGGCACCTTCGCTCCAACTTGGAAGAGCTGCTAGAAATATGAGGAACATTTCTGCCACTGGTGAGGATTTTCTGGTTTGTTGTTTGTAATTTTGTGAAAATTTTGGAGGTTTCAGAAGCTATATTCTAGCAACCGATGAAAGAGCTCGTCTAATTGGAGAAGTGGAGCAGGCATTACCAGAAGAGTATCCCGACGACTCTTGCATCATCATGCAGCAATCTCTTCGTGACATTTTTGTGTTGGCATCCGGGCACCGTTTCAAGCATTCAGCTGACTAAGTTCTCTGATCGCCTTCACCCTAGACCTACCAAATTTAGAGGAAATGGTTTCTCGCATAGATTGCTCGACCCAAACACACATAATCAGGGCAATCTCCTCCACTTACTTGGCGTAGAACAAGTCGTTCACCAAATGAAATACCCAACAGTCTAGACTAAGAAATGTCAAAGCATCTGGAAACGCAGTACAATACAAGATCAGGACTCTGGAAATATCCTGTCCTAATTGATGTTATTATTATCTTTTCAATCTGTGGCTGGAGAAATTAAAATCTTAATTTATGTTATTTTCAATCCGAACTACAAATGTCTGTCGATAAACCCTAATAACACAAGGTAAAATATAATCCATCTGCAAATGCACTCAAAAATTCCTTTTGTCCAATACCACAAAAAAAGATAAATCACAATGTTATAACATAGAAAAAAAGAAGTCTGAAATACTTTTAAAGTTTGCTAGTCAAGGAAAAAACTAAATCACTCAAAACTGCTTTAGTACATTGAGACCTCATTTCTTCGATTTTTTAGCTCCCCTGCAGTAAAAATAAATAAAAAATGATAGTCAGCCACATTAACGCAGGAATGAAGGAACTGAAACCTCCAAAACTCAAAAACACAAACTGAAAATAATCTTACTCTGATTTTTGTGGTTGAGCTGCAGCAGGGGCAGGAGCAGCTCGCTCAACAGGTCCCTACAGCATCCATGAAAATTTTGTCAATGAAGGCTTTAAGAAAAATGAAAATGCAGGACGCAATCAAAAAAAATTTTGTTGTCGGTGACCAAAAAAGCCACTTTTTCGAACTTAAAAGGGTTTCACAAGCAGAATTTTAACAAAGATTGAATACAAAATACTCTTATGAAAAATGACAATTTTATAGCATTAATCAGTGTTTTAAAAACTGAAACCAGAATCAGAGGCCAGTCCGGTTCTTATTGACTCGGCCCGGTTCACTGTAACCAGCATTATTTTTACCTTTTTTCTCATAGAAATATTAAATATATGTAAAGTATGGTGTATAATATCCAGCAGTCCAACCCAGTTTACCGGACGTATTGCAGGTTGGATGGCCGGTACGGTTTTTAAAACATTGGCATTAATAGAGGCAATCTTTCTCAGGATTTCTACGTTTTGCACTCACTTATTCTTACCAACTCCAAATTCATTCTACAGACATTAATCAATTCAAATCAAGAGTGGATAGCAGTTAAAAACAAACCAAAATTATATAGCAACACAAAGGGACACTCAAGATGAGAGGAGCATCAAAACCATGCGAATTGCAGGTAATTCAATGCATGGAGAGAAAATGAAATAGTTTTATCGTAAAAAATAAATGAAGAATACCCTTCTGATGTATGACATGAATACAAAAGAGGGTAGATACAGCTTCATTGACATTATTACATTAGTAATTTTATCTGTATACACAAATGGTAGGGAAGCTGACCTGTTTTGAAAAAATACATTACGATGACACATTTTGTTACGTGATCCTAACATAAATCAAAAGTGCTATTGACTAAATAAAACTTGACAATCGAGTGAAGTTATTGAAACAATATTTTTTACAAATAAACATTTCACTTAGACATGATGATTACAACATTTCAACAAAATAAAACATGAGATCTCATAAATATAGTAGAGTGGGGATTAAGAAAATAAAAGCAGTAAGTTATAAAATAACCATCGTGAATAAAGACAAAGACATAAAGTATTGAACTCACCTGGGCAAGACGTTCCTCCCTCCTAGCAATCTTTCTTTCTCTACTTGCCTTGCTCTTAGCCCTCCTCGCTTCATACTGATCAGAGAGAGTCTTTTCTCTTGCTTTCTCTGCTTTTGACTTGTGAATGCTCTCCATCAGCACCCTTTTGTTCTTAAACACATTACCCTTCACTTTCATGTACATATCATGGTACATATGCTTGTCAATCTTCTTGGATTCCCGGTACTTGCGAAGTAACCTCCTCAGCACTCGCATTCTCCTCATCCAGAGGATCTTAGTTGGCAACCTAGCCTCTCTGGTACCCTTACGTTTACCTGCAACATTTCACAAGCCACGTAGATAAATATTTTTCATTTGCATTTATCTATACTTTTTCACACACAGCAAGCACAAGTATACCGTAGCCAGAGTGTCGGCCCTTTCTCTTTGCCTCAGCAGCTCGTCGAGCGCGAGACCTGGAGTGGATCTTTGTGGGTTTCTTGATAATGAAACCATCCTTGACGAGCTTCCTTACATTTTGCCCTGCACAAATATTAAAATAGTTATTGAATAAATCGAAGACGCCAATTTGTGCTTGATATTGCGAAAACATAGAAGGAATCCAAACTACGGCAAAAAACAGTCCCCTATCGAGGAGCCGTTTGCATAAAGAGGCAGCTCTCATTATGCGAAAGGTAAACAACTAAGAAAGGGAGAATTTGGTAAGGGAACATGTCCGCTCTCAAAGAGGGCAAGCTAACCCTAACAAAAAAAGGCGCATATATAACCCTTTTCACCCCATTTTCGTGATATCCGCATGGTCTGAGTTCCCTTAACTTCCCAAGGGAGAAAGACCCTATATTGATTCGATACTTATGAACCTATCTTTGAACCAGCCAAAACGCGTGTGACCTCGCTTCTTCAATCTCCAATGCAGATAACCAGTGAAACTACACAGTATGGCAGGACCATAAAGGCACATGATAAACAAAAAGAAAAGAAATTTCCAGTAAAAATATAACGAAATGATTTTCAAAAGTATGAAAAACCAAAAAGAAAAGAAACACCATTCAACCATCAACAACGAGGACAATCGAAAAACTTCAAACACCTAGCACGATACACTACTATCAGTTAGTTAAAATAGGTAAATCAGGGCAAACACTTTACTTACTTGAGTTGGCCATGGAGATCTCGCTAGCCTCATTTGGGTCCAGCCAAACTTTGCCCTTCCCACATTTGAGGACGCTCGCGGCAAGCCGCTTCTGCAGCTTCAACGACACCATCTTCCCCTCGCACTCCGATCTCGGCCTCCTTCGGAAGAAACCAGCACGGCACGATGAAAGACGACTTTATATCCGAAAACTAGTGGAGCCCTGGAAGCTAGGGTTTAGTGGCATTTTAGATAAAAAAGCAAAATTCGGTAGGATAATTTCGTAAAAGAACCATATCCACTTCACGCCGGGGGCTTTTCTTTGAGCCCATATGAGTAAAAGAATGGGTCAAGGCCCACGTTCCGGTTTCCATCTTTTCCCTGGGCTGGGCTTCCTAAATTCCACCAGATCCACCTAAAGATTATAAATAAACGATCAGGATGGGATAATGCCACTTAGCGGGACCCGTTCTGAACTTTCCGCGTTTTGTCATCCAGAGATTCTGAATCAACGTTCGCGATGGGGCGATAAGAGCTGGTGGGGCCCTGCAATTGCCGTATCCAAATCCAAATTGCCTTCTTTCTTGAAGACTTGAGATTGAGAGGGGAGCCGCGAGAACACGGCTCCATTCCGCTTTCACGTCTTCCCCTCTCTTTCCCTTCTCCGACGTCGACCTCGGGGTCTCCACGAGGGCGGCATCTGGAGTCGTCGTCGTCAAATTTGTTTATAGTTCCGGATTTTTATCTGTCCAAGTTCGTGAAACATGGAGGTGTCTATGATCGGCGATGTAGTTGCCGTCGCTGAAGCTGCGACTCGGGGCCTAGGGTTTGCAAGATCCGTCCTCTGTCTCAATTCGTCCGCTGCAAGTAATTGTGTTTCCGTGTCTCATCAGAGCTGCTCCTCCCCGGAGGCCTTCTCGGCGTCTGGGATTTTTGCAATCTGCGCCGGATTTTTGCCCGTCGACGCGGTTTCTCCCCCGACGGTCAAATTCAATTCTATCCGAGCCCCGCGTCGGGTGCTCGCCCGAAGGGCCCGGCGGACGAGGCGCAAGCCTCTGGCCGGAGATTCTGAGGACGGCGAAGAGTTTGGAGGTTTTTTCGGGGACGGGGACGACGGTCCCTTTGGCGGCGGGGGCGGCGGTAAGGGATGGAATCACGATCGCGACGGAGGAGCCGACGGCGGGGAAGAGTCCTCTTGGCGCGATCCGGCCTTTGATTTCGTCTACGAGGTGCTGTGTTGGATTGCGCTATCGAATTGCGTGCATTTTGCTTATAAGAAATTCGTTAGAAATGTCGCTGGTGGTATTGGGCATCCCTCCAGGGAGAAGGTTCCTGTGCCATTGGTGTACTGACTTGGCAATAATATGCCTCCATTCTTACTGCTGTGGCAGAATTAATTAAGATGCTTCTCAGTTTGATGATGAATGTGTATATATATATATAGGTTATCGTCTCTTGTCAATGTATGTGAATTTGTACATAAACTATAAAGGCTGCTGCCAATCCATCCTCTTTAATTTGATTTTACTGGTCCTCTGTTTTTATTTTTATTTTTCCTTTAAGGTTCCGCTTTGTTGCAGAGTGATGTTTTACGCAAGGCTCTGTTCTTTCTTGCTTTAGTACGTTTCTCATTCCCTGCTTTACCTTGGATTCGTTGATCTTTAAGGTTCTGAGTTCAGTAGTAGTGTTTTGTGCTGAGTGTCCCCGTTGTTTCGTTTGACTTCTCTCTATTCTGAAAGATCTTTTACTACACAGCACTAATGAGAAATGTTTCATTAAGAAGATCCATACTGAAAATTTAAGCTTCCCTATTAAAATAAACTATATAAAAAAAATCTTAGCCACAACAACAGAACCATAGCAATTTCTATAAACTACTAGGGTCATTGAAGTTCCACTCAAAATATGGCCCTTTAATTTCCTTCTAGAAGTAGTGTTCATTCCAAATAAAAAATCAAAGTCAAACTCAGGCAGTCCAAAAGCAGATGGGCCTTTCCTTCTAGAAGCTAGCGTTCCTTCCAAATCCAAAATCAAAGTCAACCATTCACAAACTTTTAGATCCTGGAGGAAATACTGATATTCACCTATGACAAGGGCTTAATGGAGCTTCATTAAGAACTTTATATCCAATGTTTAGCCTTCCCTACACCAGAAAAAGAATTGTTGCTACCTCATACTCGCTTTCAACGCCCTAGTGAGGAAAACCTTAAGAACCACCAACAAAAGCTAGCACAAATGAGGGAAACAACGCGATGATACCTGGTTGTCCTACCATTGACTCCATCTATGACATACTTCTCAGCCAGCGAATTGGTACAAGACTGCGGATACATGATAGAGAGCCACAAACATCGACGGACATAAAAGCTTGTCCACTATTACAATGAGTAACCAAACTTCATGTTTTGAGGCTACCACCAAAGGAGGTTTTTAAGGGGGACAAGATGTTGGTGGCAATGTCCTATGCTGACGACTTGAACCGCGCGTCTTATCAACATGTCTCTTGCATAATACAATTTTCACAATCTATGAATAAATGAGCAGCCACAAAGTGCAGATTTTCCTAGATAGATGTCACAAGCAAGTATTGTTACAAGCAGGTATTGTTAAAGGACTACCACAAAACAACAAGAAAAGCAATTTCCTAATACAAGACTACAGTAACACATCGCGTCAGGTCATGAAATGTGATAAGTAATGCAACAGTAGCATGGAAGGGAAGAAAGATACATGCCTATTATAACACAATCTCACAACTAGAGTCTAAAACCAGAAATACAAGGCTTCCAAACGCGGGACGATTTCTCCCTTATAAAGAACACGGTGGACGCCTCTAAGAACGAACGCAAATACTCAAAGGAAGATACATCATGCGTGAAGGGGGGGCTTGCCATGGAGTTTCGTCTGTACCTATCTTGTACTAAGCAAAGCTCACTTTGTGCTCATCAACAGTCATCAGGTTTGAAACAAGAAGCCATTAACTACTTAAATCAGCATTCTCTATCTCAGGGTATTGTTACAAGAGGATCGTTTCGTTAGGACATGACACATTAAGGGGAGCCTGGGTGTGAGGGCAGTGAAAGATTTCTGGTGGTGCATCACAACAGAATTGTCAAAGAGTGTTGTACTAGTTCGAATCCTTTTTGGAGGAGAACTTCAATCTGAGCAAGTGTGTAGTATAAAGTTGAGATTATCCTTTGTAATATCTTTGATTAGTGGATTTATTACCTTGGGCCAAGTCTACCCCTGAACCACCAAGTCCCTATTTCTAGGGCATTTGGGGCCATGGTACGATTCACCCCCCGAGTCAACTTACTTGGAGAGAGAGCTCAAAGACAACACACTGAATAAAAATCAAGATGGCCCACTTACCACAAGAGAAATGGAATTCAAATTATGTTACATAAAAGGATGCTGCTCTTATTCTTTGTATCTCAGAAACAAAAGGAAAATGTGATACAAACAAGGGATTTACATCCATGGTATAGATTCAATCTCTGTTACGAGATGGATCGGCAAACACGTAGAAGCCACTAATTGCAGTGAAAGAAGGATTTGGATTATGTTTGGAATTTCTGCAAAACATGCCCTCTCTTTCTCTCGTTTCTTTTTTCTCTCTTCTAAAACCTTTGCATGCTATCAGATCTATATAAGAGTTTGATGATTCAAAAAAGTGTTTCTTGACTCTATTGAAGCTTTTGGTCTTCCTAGAAGGCTGCCACTCTCCTCTAGTTGTTGGTTGCGTTCAAACATATATTGTCTTCTTTGCAACATACAAGGACACACTGGATTCTCCTAAAAAATTTGCATTCACTAACAAATGGGTGAGCAAGGGCATGTTTCTGTCAAAGAGAGGGAAACATAATTTTGTCCGACAGGAAGTACTTGGTAGGACTCCATAGATGCAAACTATTTCGGTTCCCATATCATTACTCAATATGAAATCCTTTGTAGGACATGTTTATGACCGATTTCTCACTTTCTTATTAGCTACTCTATAGTCAGCAACCTTATGGGGGATGTCTTAAAAAACTCCCTGTCACACTTAACAAAAAGCTTTCACTTCACCATATCACACTTTCGTTATACCGTCCATAAGGAACAGCACATGTCGCAAAGCTTTCATTTCACCATATCACACTTTCATTATACCTTCTATAAGGAACAACACATATCACACATAACCAGAAAACAAGAAGGTGAAACCAAATAAATGCTTGAAAGAATAAAACCCAGTTTTCCGATGCTCCTCAAGCTTTCTTTCATCTTCATTCTTCTGATCTTCCCAGTATCACATCCAGCCTTCGTAACATCTGCAACATGTCTCGTGGATATGCCTACAAAAAAATAAATGAAAAAAACTTGACATTTCACAACCCGCCATTGGATTTTTTTTTTTTTTTAAGAAAAATGATATTTATTGATTGATTTCCAGTAAAATATACAGACTACAGATTACAATGTCATATCAGGGGGTTATCCAATAACAAGTGATTGCAAATGAACCCTCTCTTTGGCAATCTGCATCAAAGTTAGCACATCTAGGAGTATAACTTCAATTACAGCTAAACGCTTGACGTGTGTCAAATGTCTCCCTAATCATTTTGTTGAGAATAATGTTCTCATTTTAATTAATAAAGAATGCTACGAAGAATGTTTACAAAAGTTGCATTTACTCTTGATACATGACGAAGAATGTTTACAAATGCAGGTGTTGTCGAATAGCTGTTGTGGTTCTGCTTCCTCCTTGTGCTAGTAGATCAGCAATATTGTTGGTTGACCTTGGGGCTCCAATCCAAGCTATGGGCCAATCTCTTGTGATGCTTGAAAATCTCCCTAAACATGACTCTAAATCACCATGGTGGGTCAGTAGAACACTTCCCCATCTAATCATTGTGCTCGAGTCACCTTCAATTTCAAGGGGTCCTGAGAGGGAGGAGATTTTGAAAATTCTTACTCCATGCAGTAATCCCATGACTCTGCCGTAACAGAGTCCGAGTGTCCCACGGGTCATAGTTAAATTTAATTTTCCTCGGAGTGGGTGGAGACCAAGTTACATTTTTGTATCGGATCAGATCTCCTTGCAAACCTGGAATCTAACTCCAAGAATTCTTGTTGTCCCCTTGAATATCTTTGAACTCATCCATAGAGCATAACCATCTTACAATTCTTCCCGTGAGATCAGTCACTAATTGCTCCAATGTCTGGCTTTATTTAGAAATACTCAGTTGTTTCTCTCTGCCAAATTCCCCAATGTATTATTGTTAAGCATACCTCCATCCATCATTCATCTACATATTTCCAGTTGAGTATTATATGACATCTAATTCATTTATGCAACACTAGCAAAAAAAATCTCATTTTCTTTGCAGAGATATGTTAGCTCCTTTCTTGGTCCAACGCGACCTCCAGCATGAAGGATGTCACTTTCGAGCGAGCATTCCAAGCCCATGCAAGCCCACAACGAAAATGAAGCAGTTTTTGGTGTCCTGTAAAATGGAAAATCAACGGTACACTCCTTAACATAATCAGAGCCCTCAAATATATCCATATACACAAAAACATGCTCAACTAGCTGCTCCACACGCATTTGGAGCCATAACCTATCCTTGCTACAAACATTGTGCAAAATCATCCGGAACTTTATGCCTGTAGGAAATCCTGAAACAAAGGGATGAGGATTCTCTGAATCATTCCCAGGAACATATAACTCTGCTCGCTTGAATTTGAATCTTTCTGCCAGCATAATTTGCTCAAGAGAGAATAGTTCTACCAACTCACATGAAAGAAAGGGGAGAGAAATTTTGTCATCACTCACATCCGTAAGTGCCTTCCGTAGTTCTTTCACAAAGACAGAAGGTTTTATATCCCCATCTTCACAGGACAGTGCCACTTGAGGCATCATATTGATTATTCTCTTCAGTATCAAGTTACTCTTTGACATAGTGTTTGACAATCTCAGAACAAAAGTGAGCAACATAAGCTCGGTGATATGGAAGTTTTCCTCTTTGCTCAACCCAGAAAAACTGTATTTTAAACGTAGCAGATTCCTCTCCAAATTTTTCAGTAAAAGATCCAACAACCTTACATTCGCCTCTTTTGATACTCTTGGTTTGACATACTCCCATACACTTGCCAGCAAGTTAATAACCTTTATATACTTAGAGGCAAAGACTAAAACATCATAACACTCATCACAGGCCACAGTCATCATAGCAACCGTTTGCTTACAATTCCTGAAAAAAATAAAAATAAGAAATAAGTAATAAATATATGCAAAGAGGAAACGTCCTCAGAAAGATGAAAAACTAAAAGGTACAAAGACATTGTTGGAACCTTAAAATCTTATGGACTTCGTCTATGCATTTTGACTTTATCAGAGGCCAGGTTTGAGCAACTGCTGCCAAAGTATGGATGATTGATGATAATGCTTCTTCTTTCTGAAAAGTCAATTTTCCTTCACATTCTTCCAATGGTGCCAATGTGAGTCTTTGATTCAATAAATCATTTATTTCTTTGTTAGGAAAAGAGGCGGTACTGTCATGGCTGAACAAGTTGATGAAGCTGCCATTAGGGTGCATGGCATTTCTCATGAAGAGTGACATATTTCCTACTAAAGGAAGAGGATAAGAAAATGCTTTTTTTGGTATACAAGATTCAATTTGGTCATAACCAATGTTTGCAGCTAGGCCCAACACAAGTAATATGATTACTTCAGCTTTGTCTAGGACTAACTCTTCGTTGCTTGAGTATTCCATCTGAAAACCATGATGCAAGAAAAAGTACAAAAACAACAGTCAGTAGCCTTATATCAAAATGATGCTTCATCATTGATAAAAATTACAACGCAAGCAAGCAATGTTTCTTTTTTTTTTTAAATGATGATACTTTATTGATGGTAAGATAGAGTTACAGAGATTTAATGATACAACAGTATTGGTACAAGACTTTGAAAAGGCATGGGCTTTGAGCCCTTTACAGATTTAGGATAACATCCTCAATGTCAGTCCCTACGTAAGTCCTTCCTTTTCCAGCTCTGTTCTTCGCTAGCCTATCTGCTATGGAGTTTGCGGACCTTGGGACAGCGATCCATGCTATTCTCCACTGTCGGGTGAGCTCACTGACCTCATCAAAGATATACTTCATCCCCCAAGGGGCTGTATTTTTCATGGCCCAGCCAATGACTAGCTGGGAGTCCCCTTCAACAATGAGCGGGCCCTGGTGGTGTTGGCTGAAAAGCCTGATTCCTGTGAGTAGAGCTTTAGCCTCGGCTTCGTTTGAGTTGCATATACCTGCAAAGCCAGAAAAGGCATGTAGAACCTGTCCCAAGCTATTTCTTACTAACCCCCCCCCCCACCCCTGCTGGCCCCAGGTTCCCTCTAGAGGAGCCGTCAAAGTTGAGCTTGAGAAAAGGGTGATCAGGTGGTGACCATTCCACCATTTTGGGGTGGGTTTTGGCTTTGAATTGGGCAATCAGAGTCCAGAATCTTTTAATCACTAGAAGAGGGAAGGGTGGGAGGCCATACATGCTTTGAATCCAAGTGAGGATATTTCTGGATGTTGTTTCTATTATGCTTCCAGTGGAACTGATTTTGTTTTTGAACACTCTGTTGTTCCTCTCAATCCAGATGCACCAAGGAACTGCTGCTAGTGTGGAAAAAATCTTCCCCCTATAAGGTAAGGGGCAGTGAATAGGTTGAGCAACTAGCTGGTCTAGCTTCTTTGGCATACACAGCTTCAACCCAAACCTCTTTATAAAGTGCATCCAAATCTGGTGACTTACCTTACAGTGGAGTAGGAAGTGATCTCCTGATTCTTCCTCCTCATTACATAATCTGCACAGTGAGTTAATAATTGCTTGCCCTCTCCTGAAGAGTTGGTCACATGTTAGTATTTTTCCATGCACCACTGTCCACATGAATTGTTTTAGTTTGACTGGTGCCAACAACTTCCAAACACAGTTAGCTCCCTCTGGAAAGGGTATGGCAGATGGTCGAGATATGGCATAGAAAGAAGCCACTGTGAACTGTCCATCCGCAGTGGGTGCCCATATGATCTCGTCCTCCCCCATACTTGGTCTGAATAGATCATCCAGTGCTTGGAATAGACCGGTTAATTCTGCAACTGCTTCGTCTTTTAAACCCCTTCTTAACTGCAGGTTCCTGCTGTTCTCTTGGCTGCTGCCCAGGACTTGGCTTACCAAGTTGTTTTTATCTATGGCTAGCTGATATAGCAAAGGGTATGTTTTAGAGAAGGGCTGATTGCCAAGCCAGGTGTCCTCCAAAAAAAAACATACTTTTGAGCCTTCCCTGACATGGAATCTGAGATGTTTAATCACTTCATTCAGTCTCTTTAGGATCCCTCTCCAGAGGGCTGATATTCTTCTGGTATGTTGGTTGGGTAGCCAAAAATGTTGAGGATTTCCATATTTTGCAACAATCAGGCTCTTCCAAATGAGTTATCGTCAGTAGCAAATCTCCAAATCCACTTGGCCAGCAAGGCTGAGTTCACCTCTTTAACAGTTCTGATGCCCATTCCCCCCTCCTTTTTGGGTCTACATACCATTTCCCACTTTACAAGTGGGTACTTGAATTGGCTGGAGGAGCCACACCAGAGGAATTTCCTTTGAATTGCCTCTAACTTTGCTGCAATGCTGGCTGGGCATTCTAAGAGGGATAAGTGATGATAGGGGTGGCAACGGGGCGGGTTTTTGGAAACCCGTCCCCGCCCCGTCAAAATACGGGGAAACCCGTCCCCGCGAAAACCCGCCCCGCAAGTTTGCATTGTAAACCCGTCCCGCCCGCCGGAAAAAAAATCCCACCCGAACCCGAAAGAAAACCCGCCCTGCGGGTACCCGACCCACCCCATGACATGTTTAGTATTAAAAAATTTAAAAAAAAAAAATCAAAAATAAATATTATAAACCTATAAACATATAAATATAAAACTTTAATATGTTGTCAAACATAAAATTCATTAATATATTTTTTTTTCTATTATATATTTGCTTTATAATTTATTTATTTTTACATAGGTGTTAAGCGGGTCGGGTCGGGTTTTTGGCGCAAAACCCGTCCCCGCCCCGAACCCGTGACGGGTTTCGCTCCAAAATACCAAACCCGCCCCGCGGGGTAAAAATGCAAACCCGAACCTGCTTTAAGCGGGTCGGGTCGGGGTGGGTTCCCCGTTAACGGGAACCCGTTGCCATCCCTAATAAGTGATAGTTGGGTATCCTCCTAAAGTGGCTTTGATGAGCGTGGCTCTCCCTGCTTGTGAGAGAAATCTCTCTTTCCACATATCCAATCTCCTTTGACACTTTTCTATCACCGTGGTCCATAGACTCTTGGATGACCTTCCGGAGAATAGTGGGAGGCCTAGATACTGGGAAGGCAGAATAAGCTTAGAGCAGCCAAGAATATTCTTCATCAGACCTTCTAGGTTGTCTTATATGCTCAGACCGAGAAGGCCAGATTTTGACCAATTGATGGATTGACCTGATGCCAGTTGATACAAATTCAGAATTGCTATAACACTCAACATTTGCTTATTGGAGCCTTGGCAAAGCACAATGGTGTCGTGTACGAATTGAGGAATGGGGATGTGGAGATCTCGAATTGATAGACCAGCAGTCCATCCTTTTCTCTGGCTTTCAAGGAAAAGTGCACACAGACCTTCACTGACCACATTGAACAATAGGGGAGAAAGGGGGTCTCCTAAACCCCTTGCTCCTTTGAAGTAACCCTTGACGGTGCCATTAATGATGAGTGAAAAACGGGCTGAGGATATACAACTAGTCATCCATCTTCTCCATTGCATAGGGAAGCCCATTTTCCTCAGCATATTGCCCAAAAATGACCAGCTGACCTTGTCAAAGGCCTTCTCGAAGTCCAGTTTGAGGATTGCACCTCTATGGGGATTCTCCTTGCAATGGTTAAAGATCTCATGCATTATTAGCGCAGAATCAAGGATTTGCCTTCCTTTGATGAAGGCTGATTGGTGGCCGCTGATCACCCTATGCAGAACCTTCTATAGCCTATTGGCTAAAACCTTGGAGATTATCTTGTAGTGGCTGGAGACTAGACTTATTGGTCTAAAGTCTCTGGGATGTGTAGCTCCTTCCTTGGGAATCAATGTGATAAAGGATGATCCCATGCTTTCCCCGGTGATTCCTTTCTCATAGAATTCTAGAAACATGTCCATGATATCATCTTTGTGAAAACTCCAGCTAGCCTTATAGAAATCAGCAATGAATCCATCTGGACCAGGCGCTTTGTCACTAGACATTGAGAAGATGGCATCTAGGATTTCTTCCTCATTGAAAGGTAATATCAGTCCCTGAGCTTCCTCTTCTTCAAGGACCTTCAGTTGTAGTTCCTCTGGGAATGACTTGATGTCACCTTGGCTAGTATATAAGGTCTGGTAGAATCTAATCAAAGATTTTCCAATCTGTTTGGGTTCAGTTAGACACTGCCCTTCCAGTTCAATGGTGCTGATTTTATTAATTTGTCTCCGTGATGAGGCCATGACATGAAAGAATTTGGAATTGATGTCACCCTCCTTAAGCCATTTGTAGTGAGCTCGCTGCCTCCAATAGATCATCTTTTGCGTGTCTAAACTCTCCACCTTTTGTCTTAGTGTATCTCTCTCCAGTTCTTCCATTAGACTAAGGCTTTGGATTTCCTCCCTTCTATCCAAGGTGCTGAATTTGTCTAGCATCTCAGCCCTTTCGCCATCAAGATCAAGCCTTCTGTTTTTGCTCCATTCCCTTATCTTCCCTTTGAGCAGCTTCAGTTTTTCACTAAATTGGAAGCACTTTGATCCCGTTATGCCCATCGATATCCACCATTGCTCTATCATCTTGATAAAGTCCTCTTCATTCAGTCATAATGCCTCGAATCTGAAGGGTGGAGGGCCCCACGACTGTGGCTGGGTTTCCAACAAGATAGGATTGTGGTATGACACAGTCCAAGGGAGAATTCTTCCTGTCGAGACTCCGAAGACATCCAGCCATTTCTGGTTGACCAGAAAGCGATCAAGTCTAGCTAGAATAGGCGGATGTCTTCTGTTGGTCCATGTAAACTCACCTCCTGACAAACCCAGGTCAATGTGGAGCTGGTCTCTGATGAATTCATCGAAATTCTTCATAGCTGTTGTGGTTTTGTTCCTTCCTCCTTTCTTCTCAGCACAATATCTCACCACATTGAATTCGCCTCCCAAGACAGGGTACACCCCACAGCTGGAGCAAACCTGAGAGTTCCTCCCATAGCTCTTGACGTGCAGAAGTTTCTGTGGGGCCATAAACTGAGATTGCCGCCCAAACTTGGTGATTGTCTTTAGATTCAAATTGACAAGCTAGCACATGCCTGCGTTTCTCAACGGCCACAAGGTCAAGTGAGTTCTGGTCCCAGGGTAGAACTTGACCTCCCGCACTACCATTAGCTTCCAACACCTCCCATGCTGGGTTTCTACCGTGCCAGAGATCACACACAGTTGCTGGACTTATCTCTTTGAGTTTGGTCACCTGCAGCAGTACTACTCTTGATTTGGCTTTCTTGACGGTTGCTTTCACACTGGCTTTGCGGCTTAGCGATCCAAGTCCTCGAACGTTCCAGGATAGCAGATTCATGGGTTTAGTTGTCTTGTGTGGGCTTTCTCCATCTGCTTGAAGAACCTTTATCTACTAGCCAAGATTACTCCTCTGTCCATGCCCAAGAATGCTGCTAGTAGCAAGCAATGGCTTCTTACTATTTCAAAAACAATTTTTTGAGGAAAGAGCTTAATTTTATTAATGATAAAAGTAAGAACATGATACAACTCATAGTACAAATGATTGAGTGAGTCCCACAGTATGACAATTCAAACCGACTTCCTTCCACGTGAAAGAGTCTGCCAACAAGTTGGTTGACCTAGGAATACATTACCACATACAAAAAGAAGGAACAGAGAGGATCTCCCGAAACAAATACAGGAATCTCCTGGACAAGCAGAAGTCATATTTACACCATTCAACAGCATTATTGGAATCACCTCATCCTCGCTTTCACCCAAGAAATGACTACTAAAGCACCTTAAGCGACACTACGCCATGCACCTCAGCCCAAGTGGAGTCATCCTGACCAAGAGGCCCAATAGAAGAGAGTGGGATGACCCCTTTAGAATTCCTTATTACACCACCATACCCTGTAGGTCCCCGATTACCTTTTGATGACCCATCAAATTTTAATTTAAGTAGGCCCACCATTGGAGGTAACCAAATGGCATCAGGGACTCTACTCTGAGGGGTGTATGAAGTGACCACAAAAGTCTAGGTTGTCAAGAATAGAGTGCTATCATATCCTTTTCTGTCACCTTGTGATTTAAGCCAAGAAATAACTTAAGCCTGGATGGTCATGGCTACTTCCATTCATTGCCTACTCTTCCCTTAGAAAATTCTTCTTTTCTTCTCTTCCCAAATGACTCATGGAATAATGGCACAAGATGCCTTCCACTACTTATTCAAGAGGAGCAAGGAGATTGAATGATATTCGGATAATCTCTCCAACAGTTTTGGACAAGACCCAATGAACACCAAACAAGATAGTGTACCACAGCCATATATTCCTAGCATACGAGCAATGGATGAGTAGATGATCAATAGACTCTGGATCATGCGAGCAAAGTGGGTAAGTGAGAGAGGGTAGGGTGACCACTTACCTTGAGAGAGCATCCCTTGTAAGCATTTTACCACACACCAGACTCCATATGAAGAATTTCAATTTTTGGGGACAGGTAGGCTCCAAGCCCATGTGCTCGGGTGGTCCTGACCTCTAAATCCAACAGCATGCACAGCTAGAGGCTCCCAAGAATTTACCATCGGTGGCTAGGACTCAAAAGAACCCATCATCAACTGCCTTATCTTTGAAGAAAATGTATAGGGTGGAGTCGAGCATGCAAAACCAAATAGTTCATCATCCCTTAACTCTATTCTAAATATTACACTCTATTCCATAGTGGTAGGAGGGTTTGGGTAAGGTATCACTTAACAGGTCAGGTTTGGACCCATCGAATACCCTACCACTAGTGTTTCCTCCCCCTTCGCTCCTTGAATCAACTCTACTATCTTATCCTCTGCAACTATCGTGGGATGCAGAGACTTATTCGGGCACTAGTGGGGAGTGTGAAATGGCTAATCACACCTCACACAGAAGCCTTTCTCCTTCATGGCGAGAAACTCTTGATAGGAACAACTTTTCTGACCCTCTTGTTCCTCTAGAGGACGCCAATGTCAATAAAGCTGCAATTGATGTTGTCCAGAAACAGGGACGTGAAGGAGTTGAGGACGTTTTTTCAGGTCAGGGTCCTAAAGTGTAGGCTTCAACTATAGTGTAACTTAAGCCAAGGCAATAAAAGAAGCCCTATTTCCTGACCCAGAGCCTGAGCATACTAAAATTTCCTTCAAACCTTCAACTCAATGCCACAAAAATTGGCTGTCGTCCCCATCTAGTTGCAACTCTTTTATTGATCACTCTGGAGAGATCGATTGTGCGAAAGATGTTTTTGGGCTGTGGGTGCACATTGATCCCCTTATTTTGTCCCTCAAGCCACTAAAGAAATATCCCACACTTCCGTCAAATTAGGGAATAGCTGCTAATCACTCAAAAGGGTCCATCGCATGATGACCACGATAATGTTGAATCAGCTCAACAATGAGCTTATCCCATGTCAAATTCAAAATTTCCTTTTAACACATAGGAACAGATGGATTGACGACTTTTCATGTTGTGCAACTTGTCACCTCTGTGGCTTCTCTGTTGTAGTGTCTATATGATGTTTCATCCTTTCTTTTGCTTTTTATTTTCTTTTCATTTTCTAGTAATGATCTTTTTTTTTGTTTTTTTTTTTTTTTGAGGAAAAGAAAGGATTCTTATTTTTAATAATCAAATTTCTTTTTTTTTTTAGAAAAGATGATTTTATTGATAATCAATATAAATTATAGTACAACAGTAGTATTACAGTAGAGTGATTTAAATGATAGGGATTAATGTTCCCATTACAAGTGTTGCTCTTGTCACTCCTTCCTTAGCTAACTTGTCAGCCAACGAATTGGCTGATCTGGGGATTTTACTCCATTGAATTTGCCAACCAGCCGTTAATTCTGTTATCTCGTCAAAGATGTTCCTGAGCTTCCACGGTGGTGAGCCTTTTGTGCTCCAGCCAATGACCAATGCTGAATCTCCTTCAATCCTCAGTGGTCCACTGACGTTAGTAGAGTAAATTTTGATTCCAGCTAGAAGTGTTCGAGCCTCTGCCATGTTTGAGGTGCTCGGCCTATAGGGCCACGAATAGGCCATGAGGGTGTTGCCCGTGTGATCTCTAAAAGCTCCTCCAATACCAGCTTGGCCTGGGTTCCCCATAGATGATCCATCAAAATTGAGGCATATCCAACCTTGGGGGGGGTAATCTTGTGGGTGCGAAATTGTATGATCGAATTCCAGTGCTTGAGAATTAATATGTTTGGGAAAGGAGGAAGCTTTTGGGCTGCTCTTGTCCATAGTAGTATACTCTGCATGGTTTTGAAGATGACCCCTTCTTTGGTGGAACTTCTGCCCTCAAAGATTCTTTTTTCTAACCATAGATTCCACGGAACAGCCGCCAGTGTGGCTGTCCAAAGTGCTTTGCCACAATATGGCAGGGGGCAGCTTACCCATTGTTGTATGAAATGATTGAACCTGTTTGGAAAACAGAGATATATATTGAATTTTTGAAGCATTGCTGCCCATATACTTCTGCTAAAATTACAGTGCAGCAAGATATGATTGCTTGTCTCATCTTGGACACCGCATAACTTGCACAAATTATCTATGATCACATGCCTTCTCTTCATTAGCTCGTCGCAAGTTAATATTTTACGGTGCATTGCTGTCCATATGAAGTGTTGCACCTTCTTTGGAGCAACTAGTTCCCATGCACAGCTGGTTGCGATGATCGACTCTTGTTGCTGCTGCCCTGAACAAAGTATTTTGTAATATGATGCGGTTGAGAAACAGCCTGAGGGACAAGGTTTCCATACAATATCATCATTTCCATTACCAGCAGTGAAGGTAGTGTCTAGCAAGTGTGTCAAGGTTCCTGCTTCAAGGGCCTCAGTATCTGTCAAATTCCTTCTAAAGTTAAGGTTCCAGGTGTGTCTTTGGGGCATTTTGGCACTGCTAACAGTAGTTGTTTGATCTCTGGCTAGTCGGAATAGATTTGGAAAAGATTGGCTAAGAGGGGAGTCTCCTAGCCAACAGTCAGTCCAGAATTGAATTTGCGCCCCATCTCTTGCATGGTAGAGAATGTGGGTTTCAAAAACTGCCCTTTCTTTTAGAATTGCTTTCCATATGGGAGTGGCTACGTGAATGTTGATTTTTGGTAACCACTAATGATTGCCATGACCATATTTGGCTGCAATTGCCTTTCTCCATAGACTTTCCTTTTCTAAAGAGTATCTCCACAACCATTTCGCTAACAGGGCTTTGTTCATCATCTTAATTTGCTTGATTCCCAATCCTCCTCCTTTTTGGGATTTGCATACTTGCTCTCATTTCACCAAAGGGCATTTAAAATGGTTTTGAGACCCACACCATAAGAACTTCCTTTGGATTGCCTCAAGGTTTTTGGCAATGCCTTTTGGGCATGGGATTAGGGAGAGTAGATAATTGGGTATGCCTGCGAGTACTGATTTAATTAGCACCAATCTTCCAGCTTGAGATAGGAAGGTTCCTTTCCAAGTTTCCAGCCTTTTTTGGCATTTCTCTATGACTGATTGCCAGATGACTTTTTTTAGTCTCCCATGGAATATAGGAAGACCCAAGTAATTCGAAGGGAGCTGGATGGGGCTGCACCCTAGTATTCTTGCAATGTAATCTTGTACTCTTTGGTTGCAGTTTATTCCAAGTAACCCTGATTTGGTCCAATTGACAGTTTGACCTGACATGGCCTCAAACAGTTTGACCTAATCAAATTTCTTCATCATTCAAAATAAAAAATAATGTACGCAGCATTCCAGAATTGGTAAAGTAATTGTATTAATGGATTTTGGAAATTTGAATAGAGCACCAGGTCAAATATATTTCAGATACAAATAAAAATAAAATTTAGCATATCATAAATGGTTCAGCAAAAGGATGACCAACCTTTTCAGCATACTCTTTCACGATAACAACAGTGAATTTCTCATTGTGTTTACCCAATAAAAATAACGCAGAAAGTATTTTGGATCTATCCTGCACACAAACAGAGAAATTACAATAACCAAAAAGAAACATTAGAGACATTCGAGTGAAAGTACCTTCAACCACACACTAGAACAGAAGAAAATTGCTAACTAATAATTTTGGTACATATAGGTTGTGTTTCGCACAGCTCATTGGTGCTCAAGAACAGATCTTTAAATTAAGGAACTGCTAGTATTAAAAGGTAACTATAGTTAGCTTCCTCTTAAAAAATTGTGTTCCAAGAAGGATAAAGCCACATTTTTGGTGAAGCTACAAACTGACACTTCACCAAACGTGGATATTTCTCCTTCTTGAAAGAGTAATATTATACGCATTTGACAATATGCTTTATAGGTCACAATTAATCATTAACACAATAGAAACATAGGCACAGGTCCATACAACTCAGGTTGGACTCAACAAATGATGACATAGTGAGCCACCTAGAATAGGTCTACAGATGTGAGAAAAAAAATGGTTAAGGTCCTTAATCTTAACTCTGAATATAATATATATCATTTAAATCTTATTGTAAAATCAGGCTATTAATGGAAGTTAGTAATTTACCTTTAAAAATCTATAAAACTTATAAAGTACAACTAAACAGTATGCCAATAATTAACCTTTAAATTTTGTTTCTGCATCCTAAATCTAGGCCATTTTTTAACAGGATGGATTTTGGTTATTTTGCTTTCAACAGCATTTTGAAAGTTATGGAAAGAGAGGAAGAGTAGGATTTGTCGTGGTACTTCATTCTCTCTAGGAGTAATTGAGAAGGTTGTTCATCCTATCTTGTCTTGGGTGCATTCAACTGAGATACTTCAGTCATATGCTGGGGATGTCAGACATTCAGATTAGGCTGATTTTACTCATTTTTTGGGTTATTTCCCTTGGCACCCATGGGGTTTTTTATGTCTGACCACTCTAGGTACTCCAAAGCTCAATTTGATGAGAGTTCTTTTGGATGCCCAAGGACAGCAGGTGTTAATGGTGCAATACAAGAACATAACAGCGATATAAGTAGGAATATTCAGGTGCTATTGGTTTGGATATCGTGATGCTCAAATAGGCGCTATTTTACATGGAGTTTGATTTTTACACAGTTCATTTCTCAATTTTTAAATATTAAAGGTGACCATTTACTGCGATCTCATGGGGCAGTAGAAATTCCACTCTGTTGTGGCTGCTTCAATATTGTGTTGCGGAGATTCTTAGTCTTTGTACAACTTTATTTGTCAGTTGAGTTCATGTCGTACAATCAACTAATTCATCTGCAGATTTTTTAGCCATGGAAGCTGTATAAAAGCCACATATTGCATTTGGGGATTGCCATCCCCTTCAGGCCTAAGCCTCTTATTTCATAGAACATCATCCTTTTAAAAAACAAAATAAGTCATATACTTTGTAACTAAACCTAATACATGATATTTTTTTATGTAATGAACTTTTCTCTCATGGTTGTGGCTAACCAAAATATCCCCACCTAAATAGTTCATTACTGAGAGAAACTCTTCGAGAAAGGCTTTCCTCAAGAAGCCTTCTAAAAAGGAGGTTGCCACACACTCCCTTGGATGAAGAAACTCACCCACTTGAAACCAAATAATAAAAAAATATACAACAATCCAATACAACAAAAGGAATAGCAAACCTGGGGGTACATCTGCAAGCTACAACGGAGACCAGCAACTGCAGTTTTGAATATTTCCACATCTGGCCACTTCATGATACAAAGAAGTTTTCTTGCTGCAGATCTGATATAGGAATCTCTCTCCATAAGAACATTTAATAGCTGCAAGGATCATAGACCAGAAAGTAAGAACTTTAGTCCTGGATCAACCATGGACAAGCAAAATCATCGACTCAACTTCAACCATGCCAGGGTCAAGTGAAATGAGCAACTCTCATTAACTGCATTGATGTGGACCCTTAATATGAAATCTAGATGTTCAGATCACACCAATGCGTCAAGATACCTAGAGAGGGCTGCAGCCAAAGTATCAAAAATTTTAACATAAAATAGAAAAAGAATAATGTTAACACACAGCTATTTTATAATTTCTTCTTACCAATGATCATATTCAATATTAAAAATATGTTTCTCAGGTATGGATGTCATGTTTTAAATTTCCTTTAACTCTGGACTGTAGAGATTGAGTTATGGGGTGTTGGGACGGACCTGTAGTTAAATGTTGTTTACAGATCACACTATCAACTTGACAATTTCTCTAATGTGACCGTGCAGGTGAAATTTTGATGGGGCATTAACAGATAGTTATTGCAAACACGTGGGTGACAACCATGTTACATTATGAGTAAAAACTAGTTCTGATAACAAACTTTGATGTTGAAGCTGAACAAAATATGATGTCCTTGGTCATAGAATTTCACCTTCTTTAGACAAATTGATGGTAATAGATTGAGATAATCAAACTAAAACTTCATTACCAATAACCAGTGTTTAATGAATTAACCAACTCACCAATGTCATTGGGGACATTTTACTAATCAAAATGGATAAATGAAAGTTCCATAGTTCTCATAACAACTTGAGATTTTTTTACATTTATGACCCAACTTAAAGGGGCTTGTCCAGTAGCCGGGGTAATTGTGCCAATGGTTTTAGTTTTAATCAGACAAACTGGGTTTTAGAGAGTGTTGTAATATCAGTATGAAAGTTATCATGAAATTGTGGGTTTCATTCCTCAATTGAATAAAGGATTAGGAATCAATCAACCCCGCCTACTCTTAATGAAAAACATCAGCCCTCTAATTTAATTCTCTTTCTTCTGTTGACATATTTTATTTCTTCATTTTTCTTTTAAACTTCTTTTTCTCTTGGTTTTCTTTTGTTTCCTCTTTTTTTAAATCAAACAATAGGGAACAGATATTGAGTACAAAGAGAAGCAAAGTTTCATGAAATCCATGGCATATCCATATACACTGGCACTTATAATAAGAAAAGGTCCAAACTGTACCATATGGATATGCAGCTCCTGAAGATTAAGGTCAACAAAAGAAGCCATATAGAATAATGTCTCCATTGTCTGCAAACGGATGATCACTGTATCATCATTCAATAGATCCACCAAAAAGTTTGAAGCCTCAGCAGCAAATTGAGGAGAGAAGGTGGCAAGTTTTCCCAAGGATGCGCAAGCAGATCTTCGGACCTGATACGAAGTAAACAATGAGTAGTAGTTTATGTTAATGCATTGCTACAACTTTATTTTGATAAAAAGTAAACAATGACTAGTAACTTTATCTTAATGCATTGAAACAACTTTACTTCAAGAGTGCTATACTTTTGTAATGTTCCAAAATTCCCAACATATGTCAATAACGTTTTTAGAAATTATGTAGTCACGTCTCAGATATTAAATATGTACTAGAAAATTTCAAAATATTCCAGAAAATCTGGAGATGGTCAGAAAAGATTTCCAAAAAAGTAGGAAGGTCATCATGCAACAGGTACAATCACATGATAGCAAACTTAAAAATGATAATTTGAATGCCTCAGAGGGGCACAGCAAAAAATAACTGGAGCATTAGGATAGATGATCTCATAAAGTTACAGCAAAGAGAGGAGTAGAGGTACCTCATAAAATTCATCCTCGAGCCCATGGATGAATGCACCAGCAGCACTTGAGACCAATGACAGATGCACATTTTGAGAGCATTGAGTCAGAAGTTCTCTCTCATGTCTGCTTCCTAAGACCTTTTTAGAGAGTGTCTGTAACAGTACAGCCTCAGATACAAGCTGGATCCCCCCAAGAGCAGAGAAAGCTTCAACTCTGACCTCCACATTCATATCTTTTCCCGTCGAACAAAGCTGACAAAAATTTGACAAGAAAAAGGTTTGAGGGTGAGATACAACCAGCTTTATAGTTCAGTTAAAGATAATAGAATCCATACCTCTACATTGATCCAATCCAATAATGAGATCCTAGGTATCAAATTATCAACGCACGCACGCACTCACACTCACATATTTTGTATGATTGACATTAAAACTATGTTTTTAACATATTCAAATGTTTATTAACATTTTCACGAAAATCTAAACAGAACTTAGATATTTTCTAAACTTCTTCACACTTTTAGAAGTGTCTCGATCAATTGAACAGAGAGTATCTCCAGTCATCTAAATTGAAACGGGAGTAAGCTCTTGCCTCAATCAATTAAATAGAACACTTCCTTCCTCAATTTATAACAGTTCCTCTAACAATTCCTGCCTCAATCGATTATGAAAGCTCCCACCTTGATCAATTATAACAATCCCTGCCTCAATCAATTATAACAGTTCCTACCTCAATCGATTATAACAGTTCCTGCCTCAATCAATTGAACAGAGAGCGGTTCTCTCTTCTCTCTTCTCGGGCTTCACTTTTCTTCTCTCTCTTCTGAATCATCTCTTCACAACTCTCACATTATATAATTGCTTCTTTAATTAACTTCAGTTTCTAAAATTTTCACAGAAATCCATTAAAAGTACATGCTGAAGAATTTAGAATATTGAACATCTGCTCTTTCATTAAATTTCATTTCTCTTCACTTAAAACAAAACTAAAATCACACACTGAATATTCATCAAAACTTTAACATCTTCTTCGATTAAATTCCATTTCTCAAATTCAAGAAACAAAAAAAAAAAAAAACACAGACTGAATAGTTATCCGAACTCTTTTCTCATCGCAAAGAGAATTTATTGTTTTCGTAACCCAATCAAAATCATTGACCTTGTCAACGAAAATGCTCGTAGTGATCGACAAAAGCCGTATGTCGTAAATTTCCCTTCCAGCAGGAGAAGAAGCGCTACTAAATATATTCTCTCTAGTTGGTTATTTCTATAACTCCTAAGTTGCCCACCAAGTTAATGTTTCACAGATGAAAACTAGAATAAAAGAAAAAGGCACACGGCCAAAGAGAATTACCCGAATAAACACTTCGTCACGTTTCAGTTGATTCTTTTCGTCACCTGAAGATGGTAACTTTTGCCCATACTCGCTAATCTGTATTCACACAATCACAAGACGTTGAATTCATTTCCTAGAAAAGAATAGAACTACTAAAAAAAAGTGAGCTCTTACCACTTGAACAGCAGCAGACCTAACAACTGATTCTGTATCCAGTAACAGCTCCACTGCGCGATCATAAAAGCTAGACGTCTGCGGGTACCCAGCCCGAATGAGAGAAATCAAGCCTTCGAGAGCAGATTTTCTTACATACGGGTATATGTCTCTGGTATATGCTAAGAAAACGAAGTGCAATAAATGCCCAAAATTTGAGTTCGAGAGTGCATGTACTTTAAGCAAATTGAGGATTCGCGAACGGTAAGAGGGTTTTTTAGCAGAGACCAGAAAAACAATGAGGTCCTTTGCAGAAAGAGAAGTTAATGTCGAAGGTTGGATATCGAGGCGGGCGGTATATGGCAACAGCCTGCCCTCTTCCATACTGGTATTTGAAAGAGGACCTTCTAAGTGTTGCTCTTCGCCAATACTCTCTCCTTCTTCCATTATAGTGCTCGCTAAAAGGAACTTCAAAGATGCTTCTCCAGAAGTCAGGAGTCAGGACTACTTCGGTTCTTCCACTCTGTCTTCACTCAACTTTCTAAACTCCTGTACCCGTCCATGTGCGTTTGAATCTTTGCTCTTATATATGGATCCCCTTTTTTTTTTTTTTTTTTTTTTTTTTTTTTTCACCCGGATCAAGATTCAAGAACCGAAGTGATTTTGTGGTCGGACCAGATTAACTAGCCGATTTTCGTGATTTTAAAGGCTAACCAGTTTTGATGCAGGATCGGACCAAAATGCCAATCGATTCCGACCGTTTCACATGATCAGTACGTCATTGAGATGTTTTGTTATTGATTTTAAGTTATTATATATCTAATTTTATTTAAATTTAATGTAAGCTAACTTGTGAAATATTGCATTATTATATGAACTCTATAAAGTTTATTTAAAAATTAGTTTCCCAATAAAGTATTATTATGGTATACTCCAATTTAATAAAAGCTTTTTATTTTTAAATAAGATTATTATGCTATGATATAAATTTAATAAAAGCTTTTATTCAATTGACCATCTTGTATGGCTTTAAAGCATATATGTAATTATGCATCCATACCTTATTCACAACAGCATTCCATATAAACAAAAAAGATTAGCAAAACCTGCAGTTTCCTAATTCAGATTTTAATCACTCTATGGATAGATACTCTGGTTTATTTATCGGTATTATAGATACAGTTCAGACCATCAAATCACTGATAATAACATCGGCGACCTCGGCGAGCTGGACCACGTTCCGGTTCCTGCGCGTTAACGGCGAGGCCGCGTTGCCCTTCCTGAACCCGGCCTCGCACTCCGTGACGTTGCTCCTAACAAGTGTCAGCCGGCTCAAAACGGACCCGAACCGGTCGTAGTCCTTGGACTCCTTCACGGCCGCCCTCAGGTCTCGGACGGCGAACTTGTAGTTCTTGTAACAGGCGGCGAGGCAGGCTTTCGCGGCGGGGTTCGTGGCCTGGTTAAGCAGCAGGTACACGTAGCTGCGCGTATCCGTCGCGTTGTTGCGAACGATGCTCACCACGGCCGGACCCATCTTGTTGATGCAGACTTGGGAGGCGCGGGGATCGGCTTTGAGGGAGGAAACGCAGAGGTCGACGTGTTGGGAATCATCGCAGATTTCGCGGATCAGGTGCTCGCCGGGGGGCGGGTGACATTCGGATGCTTCGGATTTGTAAATGAGCAGAACGAGTAGTAACTGAAGAAAAAGAAGCGAGTGTGGACGATGGAACGCCATTAATTCTGTTTATCTTCTCCGGGGACGACGGGTGTGGTGATACATATATTTATATATATATATATATATATATATGTGGAAGGGTAACAGATCCCTGCGTTTGGAAGGATTGGTTCGCAGACACGTACTTCTTAATTTGAGGGTGCACGCGTTTGGTTCACGTTTGAATTAGGTGTGGATTCATTTCCTTCGTCTCCAATTTTATGAGTTCGCTTTAGAGTGCATTTAGCGACTGATTGGGCCATAAGAAAGAGGCGCAGACCTGAGAATAAGATAAATCGGGTCAGGAATGGATCGTCTAATGAAATCCTGTTTATATCTACAAATCTGTGGCCTGATTCTTGTCCAGAACTTACTTTTAAATATTTGGATTTTTTGAAAACTTGCCGTTGTTTCACGGATCGCCCAAAGAAAATCAATCAAAATCACGACCAAATCATCCGTCTAAAGAAAATCAATACCACCAAATTTTTTTCGTTTTAATTTTATTATTTTATTTTCGCTCAAGAAAAATACAACCCAGTGATAACTGAAAACCCATTTGCATCATAGTTATGAAATATATATATAAGTACATGGCGGGCTCGAAGCATTTTAAATCATCATATCACCCACAATCACGAACCCGTTGTCCGCAAGTTTACCGATCATCTCGTTCCTCTGCGTCAATGGGGATTTCAAGCCTTTCTGTTTCTTGAATTCCTCCTCGCACTCCTCGGCCTTGGTCTTGGCCAAGTCGAGAGCCTCTTCCACGGGCATAAAGTCCAACTCCTCCAAACTGTCTGTCACGGTGTGAAGTTCCTCGACCATGGAGTTGTAGCTCTCGAGGCAGATCTCGAGAGACTTCTTCGTTGCCGAGTCCTCTGCTTTGTTGAGGAGATGCTCGATGTAGTCGCGGGTGTCCGTGGCATTGGCCGCCACCACTCTAACGCTGACCGCGCCCAGGTCTTTGTAGAGGGCGCTGGTGCTCTGGGGGTCGGTCAGGAAGGACGAGACGCAGAGCTCGGGGTCCTCGGTGTCGCTGCAAGTCTCCTCGATCAATTTCACACCGGTGTCAGGACCCAATTGTGCAAGGGAAAGCTGGGCAGTGGAGAGCAGCAAGGGGATTAAGACTTGCAGAAGATGGGAGACACGGATCACTGGGCTGCCCATGCTTTCCCTTCCCTATTCGGTATGCTTGAATCTTGATCAGTCGGTCTGAAATTGATGCTCTGTTCAGAGAAACAAGGACTATTTATAGAAGTTTGTGCCATATTGCAGGTGTGGCTGAGCGGATTCATATCTTCCTCGTATGTTATGGTTGGCTTCCATGCCAACGACAGTAAGGCCCTCCAAGTCAACAAATGGAACGTTTGAGATGAAAACTACTATTCAATCTCCCGTCATTAGCAGGCTAAATTTAGTCCATTCTAAGAATTGGAAATAGAGATAAAATCATAAAAGAAACAACTTTGACGGAGTCCGTGTCTGAATTATTTTTAGGGAAAATATATCGCTACTCTAACAAGCATTGGCCCGGCTGGTTTCTATGGGCCAGGCCACTATTTAAGGAGGGAAACGAGAATTTCCCTCCCTTTCCCCACCGGCCCCCACCCATAAGTAAAAAGTTTGTTTACTGTTTTTTGTGCTTACATTTTTTTATGGTCCATTTAAATTATATATTACATTACTGAGTCAATATTTATCTGAAAATCATGATATATGTTTCAAAATGTTCCTTTTCCTCTAAGGTATCAAACGCAACAAAAATCTCTAAATAAGTTAATCAAGCCATTAAAAATTAGAGGAAAATAAATTGTGATTTTTATGTTATTAATTTTCATATGGGCTCCGTTCAACAGAACCAACTCAGCTTTAAATCTTCATATTCAAATATTCCCAACTCAGATGGATCTTATACACTATTTAAGGACACTTTGGAAAAGATCTGGACAAAATATTTTGAAGCCCAGTTCAAATAGAGTCTTGAGAGGCTATAAGAGGTTGTGAGACATCCTCTTTGAACCTTTGAGTCAAGAGGGGGAAGCAGCCATTGGAAGCCATCGTCAACAAGGGAGTATTTGCTTGTGTTTTAATTTTCAGTATATATTGAATAGTCATTTCATATTGGGAGTTCATGACTTATGTAAAGAGATTGAGACTTTATTTTAATAAATTTGAATTCAAATTTCAATGAGTTTATTCTCGTCCATATTGGAGAAGTTAGGAGCTAAACCAAGTTATTTATGAGTTCATACACTAGATGTTTCAAACTTGCTTTAGAATTAACTCCAGAATATTCTTTAATATATTTTGATTCATTTATGGCCTAAAGTTGATTATCGGTTATAAGGTTAGGTTGTTGAGCTTCGTATTTATATTATTAAATAGACTTAATCATGCTAGCCGGTTGACTCTAGGAGGTAAAGGTGATGCCGGTTATAAGCTTTAGTCATGGAATTAAAAAGCTTGTCAGATTTATCTTCTAATACCTCTGCTTAATTGAATCTCTGAATTAACTAGAGAGGAAATGGATTCCCAAAACTTTTAAATTAATGATTTTTTATCTAAATCACTCCTTGAATTCCATAAATTTAATTACTGTTTTACAACTTTTTATCTCAATTTTTCAAAATTTAGTTCTTAAACTAGAAAAATAGTTATCTATTAATTTGGTCATTGTCGACGATATACACATTCCATTGAGTTTATATTACTTTCATTAGCCGCTTACTAACATGGTTTTTCTAAACCCTAAACTCTTAGCAGCTACGTGTCCGTTTCTTTAGGCGAGGAACCATAACACGGGTGGGGTTTCAGTTTAATGAAAACATACCCATGTTTGTTTCCTTAGGTATCGATCAGTTTCCTAAAGTTTCCAGGGAACTGACCATGATATGAGACGAGATGATCGATGAAGTTTTGGAGACTGATTTGGGAACTAAATCTAGGGTACTCCAGTCTCCAAATCGCACAGAATCAGTCTTGAAATTTTGAAGCCGAAGCTTGAGTTCAAGGTATATATGTATTACTATTTTTTTATTTCTCTATTCTCTTTAATTTCTTTTCTCTAATTTTCTTAAGCTGTGACTTTTTAGCCCTCTTTTTGTGTATTTTTGCTTGGTGTGTTGAAAACGTTGAAGTCTGAACCTTGAAATTCAAGGTATTTCTCAGTTGTCTTCCTTTTTGTTTAAAGTATTCATATTTATTACATGTGTTTTCTAGCGTTTCCTAGTATTTCGACAATATATTTTTTGTTTTCGTAAGCAGCATTTCTCCGATATTACAAACCTTGCTTACTAGCTGATAGCTAGGATCCAGAGTTTTAATTTTGTTATTTTTGCTCAAGAAAAACTGAAAGAAGGTTAATTCAATCGTCATCTATTCAGTTGTACAATGAAACATATATACACTTCGTGAGTGTTTGTTTCTTAGTTGGACTAGGAAAGTTTACAGAATCAAATCAAAAGATATTGAGATTACAGCTGTATAAGCCAGATGAACAGAACTTGAAGAAGGTCGAAGGTGATTGCACACGGCAAACTTGAGCCACATCGCTGAAGCGCTGGCGAGGCCGATTGTGTGTGCAATTGCTGCATAAGATAGGGTGGCTACGATCCAACGCTGGATCGTCTGGTCGAGGGCATACCACTTCGTGTAGAGTCGGTAGTCGAATATTTGAGAGGTGGTTTGATGAAGCCGTCGACGAAACCCATAAGGGACTGACTGAAAGGAGCATTTCCGGTTGCAGAAGCGGGAGCCCCAACCAAAGTGGATGGAGTAAAAGTGGAGGCAGCGGAGGAAGACGCGCCAAGGAACAGAAATCCTGGCATTCTGAAGGCAAACGAGGGTTTCAAGCCCGCCGCGGCTTTAAGAAGGTAACCAGAAGAAAGAACCCCTACTTGGAGTTTGCAAATTAGCAAGCAGAGAAGCTGTAGGGGTGGTGGACGACTGAGAGGAACCTTCATTGGCCACTGGAAGAGAGATGCTAGGGTTCCACGCAAATTAGGGTTTTTACGTGGAGCCAGGGGTTTGGCCTGATACCATGTAAGAAGTTTAATTCAATCGTCGTCTATTCAGTTGTACAATGAAACATATATACACTTTGTGAGTGTTTGTTTCCTAGTTGGACTAGGAAAGTTTACAGAATCAAATCAAAAGAGATTGGGATTACAGCTGGATAAGATTACAGTATCGTATCAAATTAAGATTATGATAAGGAAGGTGATTTAGCGTGTACTGCCAACTGTATCATCGTCTGATACTTGGTGTGTAACTATAGGTGTAACAGTGTCTGTATCATTGGGTGATTCAGGATGTCTAACAAAACCCAAATCACATTATAAAATATATATAAGTACACGGCGGGCTGGAAGCCTTTAAATCATCATATCACCCACAATCACGAACCCGTTGTCCGCAAGTTTACCGATCATCTCGTTCCTCTGCGTCAATGGGGATTTCAAGCCTTTCTGTTTCTTGAATTCCTCCTCGCACTCCTCGGCCTTGGTCTTGGCCAAGTCGAGAGCCTCTTCCACGGGCATAAAGTCCAACTCCTCCAAACTGTCTGTCACGGTGTGAAGTTCCTCGACCATGGAGTTGTAGCTCTCGAGGCAGATCTCGAGAGACTTCTTCGTTGCCGAGTCCTCTGTTTTGTTGAGGAGATGTTCGATGTAGTCGCGGGTGTCCGTGGCATTGGCCGCCACCACTCTGACGCTGACAGCGCCCAGGTCTTTGTAGAGGGCGCTGGTGCTCTGGGGGTCGGTCAGGAAAGATGAGACGCAGAGCTCGGGGTCCTCGGTGTCGCTGCAAGTCTCCTCGATCAATTTCACGCCGGTGTCAGGACCCAATTGTGCAAGGGAAAGCTGGGCAGTGCAGAGCAGCAAGGGTACTAGGACTTGCAGAAGAAGGGAGACGTGAATCGCTGGGTTGGCCATGCTTTCCCTTCCTTGCTCGGTATGTTTGAATCTTGATCAGCCGGTCTGAAATTGATGCTCTGTTCAGAGAAACAATGACTATTTATATACGTTTGTGCCACCTTGCAGGTGTGGCCGAGCGGATTCATCTCTTCCTCGCATTTTTTATTGGCTTCCATGCGAACGGTGGACGGTGGTAAGCCCCTCCATAGTCGTACCGATAGATGTTTGCAATGGAAACTGCTATTCTCCGGTCATTAGCAGGCTAAATTTAGTCCATTCTAAAAATTGGAAATGGAGATAAAATCATAAAAGAAACAACTTTGACTGTGTTTGAATTATTTTCAAGGGAAAATATTGAAAAATAAAAACGATTACCCATGCTGCTACTCCTCCAATACACAAAGATGGATGGGCGGATCTAACTGCTAGTTTCTGAGACTGTCCGGTCCGGGCTTGGAGTGGAGAGAATGCCATCATGTATGTTACAATCGAAGAAATTTAAGGAGAATATGCCTCGGTGTGATCAGACAGAAACAGAGTCCTTGAGAAAAAACCGATGTAACAACAATGGAGAATTAACGTACCAGCTGATACAACATTTTCTTGGGTATTGGCCAAATTTCAGCAATGGGAGCGCTCAAGGAACTTAACGCACAAAGGAGGTCACCTGACATGGACGGGAACGTGTCGCTGAAGTCCCGTTTCCATCTTTTCGAAGACCACCACAGTGATCATGAACCCAATGCATGCAAGATCTTCCAAAAGATGGAAGCGGTGACTTCAGCGCTATCTTCTCCCGGCCCAAGCTTAATTTTCCTCCCCAGCTGCGCCACCACTTACTCTAGTCCGAATTTGCTACGCCCCCCGGCCCGGCGCCGTTCCCCCCTGCCCGGGCTCTGGAGAAGGGGGGCGACGGCTATATATAACCTCCTCCATTACTGCCTCACTGCAAGAAATAACTCACTACGGGTGGCGCCAGGCACAAGCATCCTATTTCAGTACTGCAATAACTTAATCCGAGCGAGGTGCCACCATGTGCAACAGTCAGAGATGCACCAGAAACTGGAGAAAGGGATCCGATGCTGTTACTGAGAAAGAAACCCGATAATTTGAACGATTAGTGCAAGTAATTATATGAACAGTGTCTTATAAAACTCTTGACTAGTTATAGTATACAATTAATTTGAGTAAATATATTCCTATCTAACTTAAGTATCTGGGGTCGGGACCCCGCAAAAGAAGAGTGAAGGCTCCTCTCTTTATCCCATCTTAGACTCTCAGACTCTCGGTTCTCAGTACAGGTGGTGACAGAAGGAGAAATTGGGTCTTTGTTTCCCATCTCTCCTAACAGTGGAGGCCGCTTTCACTCAAAAAACACAGGAAGAAGAAACAATAACGACGCACACAACTGAAAAATATACAGTGTTTTTCAGGTTCCCTCTAAATGTTATTATTCCATGGAAACCTTAGATTTTGCCGAGATGTAAATGTGGGTTCACTTTATGTAGAATATTATACTAGCTAGGTCTATTCTTCTCTCATCAAAATATAACCTTGAGCAAGTTACCATCTTTCCATGTAGCAGATAATGAGCCTTCCTATGCTGACAAGTGAAATGGCCACCTCTTCAAATTTTCATGGTGTAAGCAATACCTTGGTTTAAATTAAAATTTGTAGAGAGTTCGATGTGAAAATGCCACATCAGTTCCACCCAGGTGCCAATTGGACCATGATTAGGCACCTTTGGAGGCACACGTGGCATCAAGTGGAGGCACGTGGACCAACCAGGTACTTCCAGGAATTTAAATCCCCAATAACGTGGGTTTAATCCATAGAAAATTCAATATTTATGGAGAATTTGAAGTCATAGACAATTATTTTCCTAAAGTAAACTTTTGGAAGGAAAGTTTATGTTGTTAGTGGTTGACATCGAGTTTCAAGTCTATTGTTAATTAAAACATTGAGAATTTCGGAGACATTGATATCTAGATTAACTAATTACTAAGTTTCACTTATTGATACATAATAATTTTATTTATCATAATAATGGGTTACAAGTTATTGTTGAAGTGTTCTTGAGAGAGAAAAATTTAAAAACCACTACTTTTAATATAAAAACAAAGAATTTATCTTTTCCTTATATGAATAATTCTATACAATGAATTAGAAGATAAATATTTATTTAGTAAACATCATTTAATTTTTTTTAAAGTTTTTTATACAATAATCTTATTATTTGATTAATTTTTATTTAGTAACCAAGTTTATTAAATACTTAACTATTTATTACATGTAAACTTTTTTTTTTTTCATTTGAATGGTTTAATTTAGTATATATCATTTTAATTAAAATAATGGAATTATTTAAATAAAATATTAAATAAATTTAAATATTAAAATTTTTAACTCGTAACAATTTAAAACTTAATAACATTTTTTTAAGTCAGTTCATGAGAAATATCTTATAAAAATAAATAAGATTAAGTTTACAATTTATGAAAAATGATAAGCATTTTTAAATAAATATTTAAATTAAGTTTATTATAATTGCATTTTATTATTTTAAATATTTTATATATATAAATGGTAATAAAAAAATTAGGTCCTAAAAAAAGATCTGTCTTTCAATGTTATTAGACTTGGCTCAACCCGGCGGTTCGACCAGTTTGGACCAGACCTGGTCTCTTTTCTGGGTTGAACTCAGTGAAACCCGACAATATATACAAACCCGCTTTACACCGGCAGTGGCAGAGCCAGGAAAAAATTATTGCGGGGGCCACAAACAAAATGTAAAAAACATATAATATATATTCTCTCTGTCCCTCCAAGGCTCCCACTCTCTTCCCTTCTCCTGATCTCCTCTCTCACGCTCTCTACCTCCTCTCTCTCCTTCCTCTATCTCCCTCTCTTCTCTCTCACTCTCCCTCTTCTCTCTTATTCTTTCCCTCTCTCCTTCTTTCTCTCTCTCTCTCTCTCTCTCTCTCTCTCTCTCCCTCTCTCTCTCTCCCTCTCTCTCTTCTCTCTATCCTTCTATCCTTATTCTCTCATTCTCTCTCTCTATAATATATATCTCATTCTTCTGTTTTTAATAATATATTCTCTCTTTCTTCCTTCTCTATTCCTTTTTTCCTTCTCTATTTCTATTTTAATATGCATTTTATATCTTAAATTATATATATAAACCCTTTTATATTTCATTTTTCTAATTTATTATGTTTTATATTTTCCTTCTTCATCTCTCATTAATGAATTAATCATCTTTATTATAATATGTAAATTCTCATTTAATCTTAAATAAATAATAATCTCTTTCCTTCTTTATCCTTTCCTTATCTCCTTCTCTCTTTATCCTTCTCTCATCTTTCCTTCTCTCTTTCTCCTTCTTTAATAAGAAGAGGGAGAGAAGAGAAGCGAGAAAAAATGGAGGAAAAACACAAGGAATGAAAGGAGGAAAAAAGGAAGAAGAAAGAGAAGAAAAAAGAGAAGAAGGAAGAGAATGGAAGAGAAGGGGGAGAGAAGAAGAGGGAGAGAAGAAAGAAACGCAAAAGAAAACAGAGAAGAGGGGGAGAAAAGAAGAGGGGGAGAAAAGAAGAGGGCGAGAAGAAGAAGAGAGAAGAAGATGAGAGAGAAGGAGAGAAGAAGATGAGAGAGAAGGAGAGAAGAAGATGAGAGATAAGGAGAGAAGAAGATGAGAGAGAAGGAGAGAAGAAGACAGAGAGAAGGAGAGAAGAAGACAGAGAGAAGGAGAGGAAAAGACAGAGAAGGAGAGAAGAAGACAGAGAGAAGGAGAGAAAAAGACAGAAAGAACGAGAGAAAAAGACAGAAGGAGAGAAAAAGACAGACGAAGGAGAGAAGAAGACAGAGAGAAGGAGAGAAGAAGTCATTCCCTACCTTTCCTCATCCTTCGATGGGAAACATAAAAAGGAATAGAGTTTATTATATGATAAAGCACGCCTGCACACTACCCAAGCGTGCGATCACTTTTAATTTTTTAATATCATCGATAAAAGCGACCCTATTTAGCGGCACTTTTACTTTAGTAGTGCTTACAGCCTCTTTCTATTGACTGTGCGCACAACCCTTGTTGGCAGCAGATCCCGGGCCGTTTTGACCCGACCCTACTAGTTTTACGAGTATGATAACATTGATGTCTTTTATATTTTTAAATAATTTAAATATTATATTACTTTTTATATACTTTAAAATAAAATAACTTATTAAATTGTGGTTTTATGGAAAAAGAATTCAAAACATAAAAAGAGGTACTATATAAAAATTTAAAATTATTTTATTTTTATTTTAAAAAATAGATAAATAAGTTTGAGAAGAAGTAGGACAATATTTAATTTTTTAAAAAAGAGTAAAAAATGAAGATATTAATTCAAGATTTGTAGAAGCACTGTTACTGACTAAACCCCAAAAGAGAAGAGATAGAAAAAATGAGGGGGAATATTTAAGTTAAACAAACATGTACAAGATGGTACCCGGTGTATCCCAGTTCAGTTAAAGGTTTTCCAATTTACATTAGAATCAGTTAAACAAACATGCATGTACAAAACTGGTAACTTCGAGATGAAGCATAAAAATTAAGTGAAAATTATGTGGTAAAATATTCCACTAGAGTGTGAGAGATTGGACTCTCTGCAATACTGGTGTCAACGACGGCGGAGCTAAACTCTGTTATCTGTTCTTCATTAACAGAATTTTCAAAACCAAAGGGACCTCCAACACGACGATCGGAATCCAGGAGAGGCCACGAGAAGGAGGGCTTATCAGGGGGTAGAAGCAGAGGAGCAGCTTCGCCCCTGAGAATCTGCAGAATCAGTCTCATGGACGGCCGTTTCTTAGGGTCCGGATGGCAGCAAGACAGTCCCGAACCCAGAGCACGCTCCATCTCTTCTTTCTCGAACTCCCCTCGCAATCGCGGATCCGCTGCATCTACGACCCTGTGTTGTTCATGAAGATCCCAAACCCAGTTAAGCAAATCATTATGGAAGACACCGTGCCTGCTTCTGGGCTTCCGGCCGCAAGCAACTTCCAGCACGAAAACTCCGAACCCGTAAGCATCCGTCTCGACCGTCGCCCTCCCCGTCATGCCCAACTCCGGCGCCATGTAACCAGGCGTTCCGGCGATGACATCCGTGGTATGGTGAGTTCTGCCGAGTTGGATCGTTCTGGCGAGTCCGAAGTCTCCCAACCGAGCGTTGTAGTCCGAGTCGAGCATCACGTTGCTGGCTTTCACGTCTCTATGTAAGATCCGTCCGTGACACCCTTCGTGGAGATAAAAAAGAGCCGAAGCCACCCCACGAATTATCTCAATCCGTTTCTCCCAGCTGATCAATTTCAGTACTCTCTCCTCATCATCGTCTCCAGAGCTAATATTATCGAAAAGAAACTTGTCCAAGCTTCCGTTGGGCATGAACTCGTACACCAGAAGAAGCTCGCTCCTTTCGTAGCACCATCCGATTAGTTTGACCAGGTTCTTGTGGCTGAGGCGGCTGATCGTAGTCACCTCCGCTACGAATTCCTGTTGCCCTTGCCGAGATTCTTCCGATACTCTCTTTACTGCGACTACTTCCCCTGTCTCCTTCAAGTAACCCTTGTAAACCGTTCCGAATCCTCCCCGGCCGAGCTTGTTCTCGTGGCTGAAATTCACGGTGGCGGATCGGAGCTCCCTCAGCCGGAACTTGCGCGGACCTCTCGTCGACGTCTCTAGTACCATTTGCAACTCGGGGCTCGGGCCGCCTCGCCTTCTAACCTCTCTGACCCTTTTCCTTCTCCGAAAAACATAATAAAACCCGAAGCCACAACCACCGGTAAACAACAGAGTACAGCTCAGTAAAATCGGCAGGATTATCCGATTTTTGCTCGTGTCTTCTTCGTCTCCGACGAAAGTCCATGACATTACGTAGTTGAGTTCGACGAGGTGCCCGGTGGAAGCAGAGAACCCCACGGAAACATCCTCGTCGAGGAACTCCGATAAGTCGACGCGCAAACACACGACGGGTTCCCCGTCCCCGTTACCCATCGGTCTCGAGCCATCGATCATCTCGACATAAACGGTCAATCGTCTTTCAGTACCATTGTACCGGATCTCGACGAATTTGTTCGACTCACTGGAAAGATTGACGCTATGCCGACTCAGAGGAACTTGAATCAGGGGCACCATGCCCTGTACATTCACCGAGACGTGATTGTCGTCCAAATCGTCATCGTAGCTTTTGTGGGTATCGAATTCGATCGCAACCGTTTTAGACGACGACCCATTTGCTTCTCTGTTTGTAATCCCGAGCCAGGGCCCTTCGCTATCTGCCGGAAGCTCGGGGCTGTTTGTGAGTAGGAAAGCCATGCCTTCCGCAGACGACTCGTTCTTCGCGCTCTTGATCATCAATTCGAAGGTCGTTCTGAAGGACGAGACGATCGATCGATTTTTTCTCCAGAGTTTGAAGGTTTCTTTATACATGGCCCTTCCGCTTCGGTTCTCCATGGGGCCTTTGAAGGAATCTGTCGTCATTTGCAGAGCCGAAATGTGAGGTGAGTTATCCGTGAAAATAGAAGAAACCAAGCCCGAATCGCCGAAAAAATCGAACTTCTGGGATTCCGAGCGGGGTTGAGAGTCTGGCCCAAAATTAATATTCAGGGCATTCACTTGGGTTATAAATACTACAAGGGAGATCACCGGAAGAAGGCGGAAAGCAAACAGAGAGCAGTACAGCTGAAACTGATCGAGAAGTATCATCCTATTCCTGGGACGAGACAAAAGCCTGAAACCTTCTTCAAATGTGAAATAGGGAAGCAATCACCTAGCTAGCTGCCCGCTTCATTTATTGAAACTTCATACATTCATAGATCATAAACAGTACTCACATAAAAGCCAGAAGATTAATTAGGAACGAAAGTTCGCGGTTATGTTGCTTACAGTGGACTTTGATCAGGACGGCAGCCTTTAATACTTTTCTACTCGTTGCACCTTGCACAAGTCAAGAGTTCACAAAAGTGCATGCAATTGGATTTCCAGAATGGATAGTTAAAACGTTCTCTCTGTGATCATCTGCATCTCTTATTTATTCAGTCAAAATTTTTACTAAGAACTAGCTTCTATTATCTCTTACCAGGGAAACAATCTTCCTCGTTAGCTGAAGAAGACCGAAGCAGGGAAAACAGAAGAAAGCGCCATAGTCAGTCAACATTCAGAGCATCTGTTCATGCATGTGTACATACTTTTCAAAACTTGGGAAGTTTCTTTGAAACAGGAGTGTCTAGCTGCATCGTGATATCGTACGAGCCAGCCAGAGTTATTAATTTAAACAGGACCGAACTGGCTGGTTTAATTATATTATATTAGAATCAATATTAATTATACTTTCTGGAGTTACTAAACCGAGAGTCATCTAATGGATCAGGATTAACAAAACTACATGTGCAAGCTAAAGTCACAAGAAATATAATGGTATAACAGTAGGCACATAACGGTTCAACACCAGTTGAATATGGTTTAACCAAATTAAACAGAAACTAATTAACGATATCCTTACCTCAAATGGCTATATTTTAAAAACACTAGCGTGAACTTGAAACAGGTTGACCATCGTTAGGATACATGTGTATTGTAAGGTGATGAATATCTATTGAGAAAAAGAAATCTATTGCATACTCCTTTAAAAACTACGTTCAGGATTACTCCTGTAGGCTTGGTATTTTGTCATTTAGAAAAAGATTTATAGGACGTCAGTGCATCATGATCTTACAATTCAAAGTTGGTAAGAATGACAATGAGATGTTCCATATAAAAAGAAAAAATCTCGTTAATCTTACAAAGTTTTAACTTCGTATAGGCGAAAAATTTTAAATTATCTCAACAATAAAATGTTAAGGACAATTTTTGTGGATAATTAAAATTTTCTCTTAATATCCCATTTAAAAAATAATAATAATAATATCTACTTATCTGGGGCTAATCCCTGATTTGGGAATCTTATCAAGTTACTAAAGAAAATGTAAGAATCTTGAGCTATTGCTAAAAATATATTGAGAATCTTATCCGTCTTCCATTAGCCGTTGGTCGCAATTTGGTACCCTGTTTTTGTTCTTGACTTCTTGGTCGCTTGCCAGCTGCACTGCTCTGAAGCATAGAATCCACTAGCTTCTACACGTTATCTCGCAGCACCGGGAAGGTACTGATGTATGTTCCCGCTTTGAATTTATTCTGGTTATTGAACCGGGAAGCTGAGGCTTCGTCATTTTCTTTCGTTTAATTCAGACACATTTTAATCTAAATATTAGAGAAGTGTATGATGTTTCCTGCTTTTTCACAAAGAAAACTAAAGGCAGCATCTGAAATCTGTATTCAAATCCCAAACGTACGTTCTCTTCGGTGTTTTCAGATTTTGAGATGACCATATTCTGCTCTAGGTCTCTCTTTTACTCCTGCTGCTCATGGGTTTCTTTTTTTCTTTTCTTTTTTGGGACACTCCTTCCTTTTTATGTTTCATTTATTTTTCAGAAATGAGCAACTTTGAAATCTGACTAGTGCTGGAATCTTTTGCAACATTCTGTTAATAGTTTACTCTTGCTTGTATTCTACAATTTGGCCCTAGATAAATTCAATGGACTAAATAATTCTGCTTTTAAGGTGCGAACTGCGAAGACTGCAATTCAGGGAAAGAAAGTCTGGCAATTGACCCCGGTGATAATATCCCCTATTAACAATCTTCTCTGTCCTTCTAATATCTCCAATTATGTATCTTACTTCAGCAAACTGATTTTAATATAATAAACAAATTTTCAAGGACGCCGTGTTCAAGTTAAAAGTACATTGAAACAAATTTTTGTGGCATTCTGCGAATTGAATATCTTTTCTGTTGACCTTATGGGATGAACAAACCATGCATCAAATAGCTGTAATAATGATCCTCGAGAAGTAGGCATACTCGGTTTGGAGAGTTCTGAATTGTGAAGTTACTTTATTTTAATACAGTTACACCTTTGCATTGCAGAGAACCAACTTGTTGTTGACTTCTGTTAACAAGTGAATAAAGTACTCTCTTTGAGCATAGAAGATGACCTCTACCACACTGAGTATACTGTCCTCTTCTATGCAATCTTCTCTGTATCAACACTTCCCTACATCATCTGCTTTCTCTTCCAGAGCAAAGAGAAGTGAAAAGCTTACATTTTCCGGATTTACAACAAAAAGACTGGTCCATCAACCAACTTTGGCCGCTTCATTCCCTCGTCAATTGTTCTTACCATCCATTTCAGGCATTTGGAATGCCTTAACAGGAGGTAGTTCATCTCAGGATGCCCTACTTGCCATCAGACGTGGAATGGAGCTATTTAGACTGGTATAGGTCGTTTTGTTTGGCGTTTTCTTTAAATTTTATATATCTTACAACAAAATGTATTTATTATTTTTTTCCAGTTGTTATAGTTGCAGTACATGCAACCATGAATTCATAGAAGTCTCATAACTGTGCTCTCATAACTGTGCTTGATATTTTTGAGATTTTTGACAGGGTGATGTTCAGGGGTCGTTATTAGAATTTGATAAAGCAATTGAGTTGGATCCTCGTCAGAAGGCATGTAAGTATATGAGTTTGGTATTTTATTGCAAGTATTATTTTTATGATGTATAACATTAACTTTGAAACAATTACTGTCAGATCTTTGGCAGAGGGGATTGTCACTCTATTATGTAAATAGGTAGTGCCTTAAACCGATTTTCACTTCTTCATTCATGACAGAAAAAGGGTAACCAGCCTGAAGAGTAAAGAGATTGCATTTGGTCTCACAGATTTGAAGAAGGTGCAGAGCAATTCCGTATTGATGTTGCACAGAATCCAAATGATACTGAGGAATCAATATGGTGTTTTTTGTGTCAAGCTCAATTGTATGGAGTTGATGAAGCACGGAGACGATTCCTGCAGGCAAGTTTAAATAATATGACTTTTTATGCCTTTTCTTTAGGTCTATGGGTTTTCCAAGTGGCATCTGTTGTGAAGACCATTAATACGTTGTTCCTGATAATTATGAGTTGGTTACTAGTACTACTTTGAGCTTCCTGCTGTGTATATGCATCCGTCTCTATAACTATATTTTGGTGCAGGTTGGTCAAGATCCACGGCCTGTCATGCGTGAAGCCTATAAGATGTTCAGAGATGGGGGAGATCCTGACATGGTGAGGAAATAGTAGATGCATTTGAGATTTGTTTTTGAAAGGGAGGTCATTGACAACGAATCTGATTTCCTTCAGGTTTACTTTATGTAAATACATTATAAAAAAAACTTCATTTTGAAAAAAGGTAATAATGACAATATTCCAGGTTCCTTTCTATTACAAGTTCGAATTACTAAATTTAATTCTGACATAAAATACCTGTATCTCTAACTCGGGGATTTATAAACTTGAATGCATGAAATACATGTTGGTGCTGTTCGTTCCAATCTCAACATCAATCCTCTGAAGTTATAACTTAACAACAATCCTCTGAAGTTATAACTTAAGAGGGAATGCATAAATTAGAAGTTTACTTCCACCTAACTTTGAGGATTTTATCTGCATCAGTTATAGTGATTCAGACAACTAAAGGATCTTTCTGGTTTGGACAGCTTGTTTCAACATTTTTGAAAGGTCGAGATAATGAATATTTCTATGCCTCTCTCTATGCTGGTCTTTATCATGAAGCCCAGGTCTGTTCTGAACCTATACATATCTTGTTTGACATCTAATTTGCAAAGTTGGGTTAATAATTTAACAGAAAAGGCCATTATCTGAGAAGTCAACTGCAATACTACAGTTGCTTTGATCTATTAGTGATGGCAAATATCAAATAATTGTCTTTATCAGTCTTGTTGCCAGTTGCTGGAAATCTGTAGGAATGCTTCAGTTCTAAAGTTTAGTTTCTTAGCATTTTTTGCCTGTTTTCTGCAGAAGGATTCCGATGCTTCCAAGTTCAACATTATTGCAGCATGTCAGTCTCCATATGGACAGAGGTTAGTATCACTTTTTTTTTTTTTTTGCAAACAAATTATCTTCAATTCTTGAATCCATGATAGACTCAATCTGGAGTGTCTTATTGATCTTTATTGTAGATCTAGCGACTATATGGCTTCTCTTGCCTGGGTTCACTGTCTTTGCAGAAACTGGAGTGTAATGTAACATGCTGACACTTGCAGAGGCTGTTAACTAATATATTGGGGGATAAAATGACTGTATTAAAAAAACATCATGTCAGTTCGTCAGGCATGATGTTCATTACATCTCAGTGCAAGATTTTGAGTCTTGCGTTTAAATCCCATCAAGGGAATATTGACTATCTTTTTCATTTTCTGGTCCGCACATGCTCGTCCAATACATCTGGTGACCGTATGGCTTCTCTTGCCTAGGCAACACTATCTTTCCACAAATTGGAGTATTATTTAACATGTTGAAATAGCAGAGGCTATCAGCTGATATGTTGTCCCATAAAATGTGTTTAAACAACATATTGTCGGTTAGTCAGATATGACCTTCTTTTACTTTTGAGTGAAACTTAGGTAGCATTCATATTCCATCAAGGGGAAAACTATCAACTGCTTTTTTTTTTTCGTTTTCCTCTCCTGGAGTGCTCTTCCGGTGCAGTTTTCCTTTCATGTAAGTTGTTTATCACTGAAGCATTTATACTTCTTTAACTCTCCTTGCTTAGATTGCTTAATATCTCCAATTCTGGTCCTTTCTTGTGGAATAGACAAGAGACACCAGTCTTGTCCCGTCGTCAACTTGTTCAGTGATCACGGTGCTTTGGATAAAAGAGATTCTTGGGAGGGTTAGCACCAGGCACCACATATTGTACCAACCAACAAAAACAAAACTATAAACCGAAAGAGGTTGCTGGGTATATCAACTTTCAACCTTTGCGGTGACTGGGCGACGTAACTTCTTGCTTCCTTGTTGACAATCAGATAATCAGGTACTGTACACAACTTTGAAATTGCGTTATTAAAATATGTGGTTTCTAGAAACTAAGACTAAACTATTTATCTAGTAATCTGCCGCGCACCTTATTCTAGAAATAAAAATGTCCATTGGTTCAAGTGGTTGGTTTTCTGAAGGGGCATATGCTTTCCAACTTGACATCATTCCTTGTGGGCAAAATTACAGATTGGATTAGATTTATGCAATATTGTCTCGGACCCATAACACATCCTATTCAATTATGAAAACCTACTCTCCCCCTGTTGACTCTTCTCCGAGTGCATGTTGCTCTCTCATATTTAACTCTTCAGTCCAAGAAAACCGAGATTGAGGCTCGCTTCGCTCCTGTATCCATTCTGCAAGTAAAAGTGAAACAAAGGCATGAATAAAGTAATAAACCTTTGTGACTCTTGTCATGGCTGATACGCTGCCTGGAATGAATGAAGTGTTTTCGGAACGGCCGGCTGCCTTCGCGTGCGTTCTGGTTTTACGAGGAAGGAGAAGAAACTACTAAGGGAACACACAAGTAAGGAGCATTTCTTTAGGGGCTAGCGTAAAGCGGCATTTTAGCAAACAAGTAGGCGGCGGCTGACGCGGTCAGGGGTGAGCGAGCCCGAAAGAGAAGTCTCAGTGAGTCCGCTTTATACGTAACTCAGTTACTCACGCGGCGCGTAGACGCGTAGTTAAGGATGGGACCCCGTGGGAAATCAAAATCTAAGATGTGATTGTGTGAAGGAGCGCCCAAGTCCGTCACGTATCTCCGACGAAAAGGTTTAAACGCTCAAGTTAGATAAAAAATACAAAAATAAAAATAAATAAATAAATAATAATAATTAATAAAAATAAAAATAAAAGGTTGGAATGTTGACGCCTACTATCTATCCTATGCGAAGCCGTCTCGGAAGAAGTTTGAAGGGAACAACAGATTAATCAACGTCCCGGAGGGTCCTGGGCGGTGAGCCACGAAAAAGCCTGCGCACGGGGGAGTCAGAGGAGGACGCTCATCTCGTATTCTCATCGCGATTCAAAAACGAAAAACACGAACATCTTATTACGTCTCTATTAAGTTTTAGTCCGTCCGTGAGTAGGGAGGGAAAGGAAAGGACTACATGCCAAGCCGTGTCGCCCGTTACTCGCACCGGATTTCGTCCGTCAATTCCGGATCCCAGAGGCAGGCGTTCTGTCGACGATTTAAGGGCAAGCATCATAATGTCACTCGAGGCTTCGGAGCAATTCTTCCCGGGGCAATTACCGCGATACGTTCAGATGCAATCGGAGCAGACTTTATCGTCCTCTCTTTCCTTCCGCCAGGGGTCGGAACCTGCTTGGATTTTTGAAGAATTGCCCAAAGCTACAATTGTGTCCGTATCTCGCCCCGATGCAAGCGATATCACCCCGATGCTCCTCACTTATACTATCGAAATTCGATATAAACAGGCACGTTGATTTGTCAATATCATATTTTTTTTTTTTTTTACTTTTCTGTAACTTTTTTTCATGCATGACATTATTAGGATTTTGGTGTGATCCTTGATGTTCCTTATCAGGACTGTGGATACCCTCTGATTACCTTACTTTGCACAGTGGAAACGATTCAATACTTCTGGTGATAAGACCGATTCGTTATCATCAATGATTTTCCTTATATCGACTTCTCACCATAAAATTAAAAATTTGACTCTTTCATCAGTCTACGCCTCCGCATCTGGCAATCTGATCATTTAAGGAGATGAAAAACAATTCTTAATTTCAATGTTTTCAACGTCGGCCACTGACCACGAACTCTCATCTTTTTTATTCCTACTTATAACGGAATTCAAATTTATCAGTTAACCGCTGATAACTTGCATGGCCAGTTATCCGCACATATAGAAAGTTTTATGAATTGGAATTTGGAGACCTGCTGCATCTAATTTATCAGCCGTATTGGCAGTGAATCCCGAATTCTGGACTCCGTAATAGTTGTTTCCATCATCTGTTTTATTTAATTAATTTATTTAAATAAGAGCATCCGAACAGGCCTTGTACAAAAATCTTTTGCAATTAATGCAACTATATAGTGTGCTGATAAAAGGTTCTGCTATGTGTGGATTAGGACACTGTGGAGTTTGTCTTATTTGTTCACTGATAGATACACATTAGTTATTTTATGGAAATATATTTTTCTTTTTGGAGAATAATTTATGGAAATATTACATTACTGTCTTAATGAAATCCCAATAAAATTCCAGAAAAGGTAATTTTGAGTCATAAAATAGATGATTCACCAAACATTTCCCGCCAGTTTCTATTTGTCGTACATGAGTATGACATCCTCCCAAGTTCTGGATGAGTCCAAAACTGATACGAGTTATTAAGACTATACTCGAAAAGAATATAGGCTCCATGCAACAAATTGTTTTTTGCTTTTTTTAATTTGATTCATTCTGAGAAAGGGATGAGGGAGAAGGGCCACTCGGTTGAGTTTGGACAAATTTGTCTTGAAGTGTTAAACATTGAATGGGATATGAACCTTTCTGATGTCCAACAGTTATCAGGAGACTTTCTTAAGAGGTAGAAAAGAGATTCTAGAGTGGATTAGAACACAACTAGTTGTTGTGACCAGTTGTTTTAAATGTACTAGGAATGTATGTATGTGCTTTAGATAAAAAAAGAAGAAAAAAAGGTTATATGCTTAGACTGATAATTGCAGTTATCATATATTTCGTATGGTAATGGATATTAAAATGTCTATCTTCATAAACTATTCTCCTAAATGTCTTAGAAGTACTATGTAAGGTCACCAACCTAATTTAAAAAAAAAAAAAAAAAAAAAAAAAAAAAAAGAAATATAAGGTCACTGACTTCATATCCTATCTTATTTATGAAGCATGATTCTGTAAGCTAGGCTTCATGAATGATATTAAAAGGTTTTCAAAAATTGATATTTTTTTGTAGCTTTTTGAATTGTCATTTAGCTGATTGAATTTTACCAGCGAGTAACTGAATATTGTAATGCATTGATTTTCATTGGCACCAGTTCAAATGGAGATTAATTAAGAATGCTGCTCAAGTGTTTTATCTTCATTTTCAACTAAAGAAACGGGCAATTATTGAGGAATTCCATGAGAAACAGGAGCAGGTATTCTCTATATTGCATTGGTTCATTTACACAGTTCTATTTAGATATTGGTTTAATGCGTTTTTACTCTCTTCTATGAATATTAAAGGTTAAAGAATGGCTCCAAAACATTGGAATTGGGGAGCATACAACAGTTGTCCATGAAGATGATGATCCTGATGATGATACTGTACATATGCATAATGATGACAGCTATGCAGCTAAAAATAGGTGACACATTAGTTCTTTTTTGTAATTTTTTCTTTCAGTTCTTTCTCTTTATATGTTTTTTATATTCTTCCTTTTTTTTTTTTTTTTAAAAAAAATCAGATGCTGCCTGTGCTTTCATGCTGCTAAATTACTTTTGCTATTCCTCAGTTGCACAGGTTGCTGTGATACTGTAGTGAACATTTTTCTTGAAAAGAAAAAACAGACCAAGTGTTTCAACCTCATTGTGATTTGTGTAATCTGTGCAGAGATGTTCCTTCAAGTGCTGCTTTGTCCATCATTCGGCCACAGCTTGGAAGACAGCATTCTATTTCAGACAGAGCAAAAGTTGCAATGCAGGGTTACTTAAATCATTTTCTTGGGAACATGGACATTGCAAACTCACGTGAGGTATTCCTTTCGTTTTGATACTGTTATATATAGCAGAAACTAGTAGGTGTTGCTGAACATTTGATATAATACTTCATTTTCGCACTCTGAAGTTTCACATCTTTCTTCTGGTTTTATCAAAAAAAGAAATTTTCTTGATTTTGGAAAACAAAGTAGTGACAGTTTTCAGTTTATCATGTGACTGTGTGTTTTAGTTTTATTCTTTATCATGTGTTCTTCCTTAAAGCTATAAAAACTTTAAACTATGTTATTAATTTTTTTTGCTTTAAGACTAAATCTTAAAAAGTAATTCATAATATTATAAAAAAATAGTATTGCATATAGTTTGTCAGTTTTACTCTTGCAAGTTTTTGTCTAAGCCATACTGTCACTCTGTCATTCAGTTACCTTGTCCTCCATGTATATGAAAGGGGGGGGATTGAAGATAGTTTTTGAAAAGGAAAAATGATCCAGCGGTAAATGCAATAGGTTGAAGTTCGGATTAGAGTAGAGGCCACATGATGGCATGTACGGTCAAGGTTGTGTACATCTTTACTCTAAGTTGTTCTTGTTGTTTATCTTTTTTTCTTTACCTTACATGGATGTGGGTTTGGGAACGCAAAATGACAATGAACGTAATATGTTGGTCTGCAGTTTTTATAAGACAGGAGTACATGGCACTTCTTTTGAAAAAAAAAAAATACTGGTAGTTTGTCATCATGGTAGCAATTGAATGACAAAAGGGACTTTTTTCTGATCAGAAGCAATCTACATTATCAGACTTGCGAGGTGTATCTATTACATAAACTCATCTGGTGCAGCATTTCAGTGTGAGGGACTGATTTGGATCAATGAGCTTATCTAATTTTTAATGTTGCAACTTTGGAAGATTGATTGTCATGTATCAAAAAGAATCTAAAAAAGTGGAGATATAGAAAAGGGCGCTTTTGTGTTTGGGATTGGATGACAAAGATCTTATCTTCTGTGTATTGGAAGGACCACTGAAAGAAGCATTTATTACAGAGTCTTTTTCCTTATAGAATACAAGTTTTGATGAGCATTATTGAGCAGATAATGATGATTACTATAGCTCTTTGGTCTAGACCTTTGTGCTAGTTAATCTCTTTGAATGGCCTTTACAAAAACTTTATTTCTTAGGACAGAAGTGAATTATCATAAACTACAGCTGTCAGTGCATCCACTAGTTTCCTCTTGTTTCATTTTGTTCATCCAACTCCATTTTCCTGATTTCTGCATTAACAGCTTGCACGATAATGGTCGCCTTCTTGTCCATTGTCTTTATTTTCCAATTTGGTGATACTTTTTTTTTTTCATCTTTCTTTCAATTATTGAGGTTGAAGTTTCTTACCACAACTTTGTGCATATGTCCAGGTTTGTAAATTTTTGGAAGTTTCCAAATTATCTTTCTCTCCAGAGTATGGACCTAAGTTGAAAGAAGACTATATTATGGTGAGGCATCTTCCAAAAATTTTGAAAAATGAAGATGATCAGAAATGTTGCTCATGCTCATGGTTCAATTGCTGCAATAACAGTTGGCAAAAGGTAATGTTTTACCCTACTTAAAACTTCCTGTAGAAGAGGTTGCTTGCCAAGTGGTTGAAAAACTGCATATTGCCTTTTATTTTTCAATTGTAAGGGGCTTCTTCTTTTGTGGCATGTAGTGACCCTCATACTTCCTAGAGGTTGGCTTTCTGAGTATGGAAGCTTGCTTATCGGGTCATATGTGGGTCATTACTTCTATTAGTTATCCTCTATAAACGGATAATAGTGTCTGGGCTGGATTTCAATTGTTAATTTTTATATGATCGACCACGAAATAGGAAATGGCAACATCCATTATTTTTCTTTATCAATTCCTCGTGTTAGTCAAACAACTCCATTCTCAACTCCAAGGTGCAGACTCTGTAAGAAATGTGAAATACATTGTAAAAAAGCAAAAATAGAGAGAAGCGATAATAGTGGAACAATTTTAGTCTTCATCCAATGAATAACTAACACTTCATGGTGTTTTGAGTTTGTTTTACTTCCTAATCATGCAAATAGACAGCATTGGGGCCATTTTTTTAAAATGATTCAAAATAACATAGCAGGCACATGGTGGGGACTATGCACAACCAACAATAATTGCATATTGTTCCTTTCTACTTTGTATCTATATTGGCTTTGACCAAGGCAATGATGCAGCAACCACTTGGCTTACAAGATGGTATCCATGAGCTATTGAGGGGGTGTGATACTTTCTTAGAGGTCGTGAGCTAATCTACTGCATGTGCATGGGAAAGCTGTCATGAGCATGGAGTAGAGGAAATAATTGTGAATAGTTGTAGGTGGCTGGGTGGTTATGGCTGGCCTAGTGAGGTGAAAGCGAGCTGGATGATGTAAGAGGATGAAAATCTGAGGATGGTAGTTGATAAGGGAGCTCATGGGGAGCTAGAGCAATATCGGTGGGTGGAGGATGGTAGACAGGAAATGGCAGTGGACACTTTCTGATGGCATAAACCTAAGATTGTACTTGATTGAAGTTAAATTCAAATATCCCTTTGTGCCTGCAATTTGTAGAACTTGCTAGTAGACTCAAGGTAGGACTCCTTTGGGAATGTCCTCTTTCCTTGGATTCATAAGATGAATAACTTCTTTAAGACTTTTGTACAGACTTTTTAAGATAGATTCCGACTTCAACCTTTCTGGCTTAGATTGGATTACTAACAACATAGGGCAAATTCTTCCTAACTAGGCCTTCACATGGCCAAATTCTTCCTCTCTAACTAGGCCTTCACATGGCCAAATTCTTCCTCTCTAACTAGGCCTTCACATGGCCAAATTCCTAGCCAGCTACCTATCATGCCTGTTTGACTTTGCCTAAAAAAAAATCATAGTTTATGACCCCAGGTGAAGGTGTAGTCCCTTTTTTTAGCTAGAGAATCTGCCATAGAGTTGGCAGCTCTAGGAATACATGACCAATCATAAATAGATGGTAAAGCTAGAAAATGAATCTCCCAGAACAAATAAAAAAATCTCCATGGAGGAGCTGATGTCTGCCTGCAACTAATGACGTTCTTAGAATCCCCTTCAACTACTAGTTCTTCACTAAGATGTTCATGGAAACACTTAAGATCGTGCAAGATTGCATGCACTTCTGCTGAAGTGGAGTCATCTTCTCCAAGTGGTCCTGTGTAAAAGAGAAGGATTCACCCGCCCTATTTCGGAAGACACCGCCTTACCTTGCCGGCCCAGGGTTGCCAAACGGTGAGCCATCAAAGTTCAGTTTAATTTTCCCCTTGGGGGGTGGATACAACTGTACCAGAGAGGAGGGGGCTAAAACAACGAGTTATTCAATATCCCCAAGGTTAATTACTTCATGCTGTGTGTAGCCTTATAGGATTTTCACTGTTGGGAAGCTGGTCCAGGGAAAAAATTTCAAACCTCAAGTTGCAAAATTTTTTGCTGCTTTTTACTTCAAGATGGCTGCCTCAATCTCTTAGGAAGCATTGGGGTATATTTCTTTATCAATGTCTACTTGTGCTGGTGGACAGAAAGAATGAACTTTAGGAAGAATCTCTTCCATCATATCCTTTTTTGAGCTGTATTATTTAGCCATTTGCTTAGTTATTGTTATACTGTGCAATTTGAATGGGTCCTCCTTTTAGTGGATGACATAAGCTCAAATGTGATGGCTGATCAATCAGTAATCCTTGAACTATGGATGTCAATGATGCTATCTGAGATATCAGAAGAATACTTTCTAGAACACTGTGCTTACTTATGTCTAGGCACTCCACTGTGTAACTTTTCTCTTTTTGGACCTCACTCATTAGCTGAGTAAAAGTCTCATTCGAGCCATCTCATATGGATTGATTATAACCTGGGATGCCCTTTTAGTTTTTTCTGGTGGCACAATGATGGACTTCAGTGTGTTCAAGTATAGCTACTGTAATAAATCAGAGAGAATCCTTAATGACAATGGCTGTATTAATGAATACAAAGAAATATTACAGGCATGGATCTTAGATAATTCCCCCCCTCAAAGGAATGGTACCCCCATAGCACTCTGCTCCTATTGAGAAGCATCATGAATACAAAGAAATATTAAAAGCATGGATCTTAGATAATTCCCACCTCAAAGGAATGGTGCCCCCATAGCCCTCTGCTCCTACTGAGAAGTATCGTCTACCCCAATGAAAGGTTCACAACCAAAGTTACACCTCCTTCCTCTCTATCTCACGTTCTTCTTTTAATTTTCCACACACAAGCCAACATGCAGCATCCAATTACTGGATCACATATTGACCCCTTTGGAACCTTGTTCAGATAGTCCTCTGTCATCTCTTCACATGGAGTAACTTTCTTGGGCCTATGGTACATAGGAGGGCGCTCTATAACAATACCACCTTCTTGAATATAACCTTGTCCACCAGTTTCACAACAAATGCAAGGCTAAATGCTTGAAAGTTGCAGCTGCATAGTCGCCTCATCTGTCCATTAATATCATTTGTCCTTACAAGCGAATCAAGAATAGCACTATATCTGGTTTGAATACTTGTCCAGAATCTACAGCCATGTGATATGATTAAACATTTTTTAACACATGCATCAACACATCTTTTTTCAGTTGTGAAACATAGAAGACTTTGTGTATCTTAAAACTGAATTTGTTTGAAATGTATAAGTGACAGTACACATTGTATAGATCTTGGAAGGTACATCTGGCTGCAAGATTCTGATTGATTGAAATAGAATCTTGGTGATGAGGTGGAGTTTCAAAAAGTCTCAATTGCCTTCTAAATGGCAAGTCCTTTGGGTGAATGTTAGAAAATGTTGTCATGCAAGTTTGAGCATGATGCAAGCAATACTTCAGTTGGGGTGCTTCATCTCTCTCCAACAACTCTGTAACAACCCACAACTCTTCTTCTGTTCCATATAACATAGAATTGTTTGAGGAGGTCACCATGCATTTGTTGAAATGTCAGTGTTGGCAGAAACATGGTACATTGTGTTGTACCAATATTCTGCCTAGTGAAGCCGATCCATCCAAGGTTGTGGTTGTTCCGAGGCAACACCATAATTATGCACCTGTCCTGTTTGATAATCCATTTTGGGGTGTCATGAGAAACTTATTTAAGTGTGTTCCTTGAAGCTTTACACCTGTAAAAAATTGCTGTATGAGTTGGATGACATTCACAATTGAGGACACGGTGCAGTGATATGACTTTTGCAAGAACTTGATTGAGGGGGGAGAGAGAGAGAGAGAGAGAGAGAGAGAGAGAGAGAAGAAAAGTGTAGGAAATTTTTCTCTACAAGCACTTTTTAAAGAAGAAAAGTGATGTCATTGTTATAAAGGTGAGGGTCATTTTTGTAAAAGTGAATAAAGTTGCAAATTACTTTTACAAAAATGCCCCTCATTCATTTCAAAAGTGCGCGTAGGAAATTTCATGTATGTGTAGGGTAGTCGCCCTCATATATATATATATATATATATATGAAGATATCCTACACGTACGTGTAGATCTTTTCCTACAAGTACTTTTTAAAGAACAAAACAGAAGGTATTATCATAAAGTTGAGGGGTAATTTTGTAAAAGCGAATAAAGTTACAGTTCCCTTTACAAAATTGCCCCTCACTCGTTTAAAACGTGCGTGTAGGAAATAGTTTCCTATACGTATGTGTAGGGTAGCCGCCCTCTATATATATATTGCTAATCCGTTTAGCAACAACTCCGGTTGTTGCAAAACGGTAGGAGCGATTTGCCACTTCCGCCTCAGTAGGCTTCACAATAGCTCGCAATAAATATAGAATGCAAAATTCTTCAATGGTAGTAAATCATTAAAGAAGTCATGATCTCATACCTGGATCTGATGTCAACAAATTTTCTTATGTAGGAGAGGTGAAATTATGGACAAAGTCTTTTTTCACTTTCAGTTCTTGGCATTTAAAGAAGACATTTAGAGGAATTTCAATGAAAAACCTTTTCTGAATTTTTGTTTTTGGGTTGAATGTCCACTGCAAGCATAGCAATATGATTATTAATTTGTGTCAAATGGCTAAATGCATACTATTTTACAGGTCTGGGCGGTATTAAAACCTGGATTCTTGGCCTTCCTTGAAGATCCTTTCAATACCAAGCTTTTAGACATAATCGTGTTTGATGTATTGCCAGCTTCTGATGGAAATGGAGATGGCCGGATGTCTCTAGCAAAAGAGATAAAGGAGAGAAATCCTTTACGTTACGGATTTGCAGTGAGTCATTTTATGAGTCTCCTCTATTTACTCTAATCAACTGTCTTAAGTTAATAATCTGATCAGCATCTAATTTATGAAGGTTTCTAGTGGAAGCCGCTCTGTGAAGATAAGAGCAAAAAGTAGTGCTAAAGTCAGGGACTGGGTTGCAGCAATTAATGATGCGGGCTTAAGGCCTCCTGAGGGGTGGTGTCATCCCCATAGATTTGGTTCATTTGCTCCACCAAGGGGTTTAACTGATGATGGTAGTCAGGCTCAGTGGTTTGTGGATGGGCAAGCAGCTTTTGATGCAATTGCTTCATCCATTGAAGAAGCAAAATCAGAGGTGTTAAACGTTTGCTCTTTTTACAGTTTGAAATTACCTTGTCAATACAAAGACATGCTGAGATGGTTGACGCTCCATGCAGATATTCATAACTGATTGGTGGTTGTGCCCAGAACTTTATCTTCGGCGACCTTTTCTTACCAATGGGTCCTCTCGACTTGATGCACTGCTCGAAGCTAAAGCAAAACAAGGAGTTCAGGTACTATGGTCACAGTTCATGGTAAATGAGTTTCACAGTCAATGTTAAATCTGTGTTTTCCTTGTCATATATTCATACTGGCAAACTCTGGTTTCTGGGCTGCTATAGGCACTTTATGAAGCTTTGGTGCTACAAGGTTCTACGAGTGTTCTTCCTGTTAATTATAAGCCCAAACCTTTAGGACATAGTAGATGCTAGTCGATGAAAGATTGGGCCATATTTTAGTACAACTACCAGAAATGCTTTGGCCTTTGTTATGCACTTAAGCTGGCTTCAGCCTCTATAATGTACTGTTATACTAGTAACTTCTTACCATTATATTTAAGATCGATAAAAGTTTCTCCATTTCAGAAAAAAAAAAAAAAAAGATTGAGAGAGTGAGAGAGAGTTTATGTTCTGTGAATTATCTCAAGATTTAGAATGTGTTACTTTTCTTTTCCTATTAACTAACAAATGACTGTTTACAGATATACATACTTCTTTACAAAGAAGTTGCTCTTGCTTTGAAAATCAATAGCATGTATAGTAAGCGCAAACTTCTTAGCATTCATGAGAATGTTAGAGTCCTACGTTATCCGGACCATTTCTCAAGTGGCGTTTATCTATGGTAAGCCTTGTAAAAGCATGTTTCAGATTGATAAAAAGCAATTCAATCTCTAGTTAATCTTCAGTATCACTGCCTCATGTCTGATGAATATTTTTCTGCTTTGATGAAGGTCTCACCATGAAAAAATTGTAATTGTTGATTACCGAGTTTGTTATATTGGAGGACTAGATTTATGTTTTGGTCGCTATGACACCCCTGAACACAGAGTAGGTGATTGCCCACCACAGATATGGCCCGGAAAGGACTATTATAATCCTAGGTAAGCTCACATGTTGCTTTTATGACAAACAAAATGATAGTTTATGCTATAATGTTTCTGATGGCATTTTAATTCTGCTAATAGAGAATCAGAACCAAATTCCTGGGAAGATACAATGAAAGATGAATTAGATCGTGGAAAATATCCTCGTATGCCATGGCATGATGTTCATTGTGCTCTATGGGGACCACCTTGCCGCGATGTTGCAAGACACTTTGTTCAGCGGTGGAACTATGCCAAGGTTTCTATTTTGAACGCCTTATGCTTTAACTAAACATCAGTTTTAAATATTTAGTAGACTGACAAGGTTGTGTTTCTTCCAGAGAAACAAGGCCCCTAATGAACAAACAATTCCTCTACTTATGCCTCAACATCACATGGTTATCCCACACTACAGGGGTAAAAGCAGAGATTTGGATATTGGGAAAAAAGTGGAAGAAAAAGGTCAAAGGGAGATCAAAAGGCAGGACTCTCATTCCTCACGATCATCTTTTCAGGACATCCCATTGCTTTTACCTCAGGAAACAGATGGGCATGATCTCACAGGCGGGCTTCAAAAACCAAATGGTGTTGAGACAAACCGCAATCTCATAGACCATCCAAGCAAAATCCCCTTCCCATTCCGAAAATCCAAAGTGGAACCTCTTATTCCTGACCTGCAGCTGAAAGGATTTGTTGATGATCTTGGTTCCACACAACTGAGTAAGGAAAAAGCCTTTGATATGTTGGCAACGACTGTCCCGGAACAACTGGATAAAGAGTGGTGGGAAAATCAAGAACGAGGGAATCAAGTTGTTGCTGCAGATGAAGTGGGGCAAGTGGGTCCTTGCACTCCTTGCCGTTGCCAGGTTAGGAACTAATTTTCAAAGGAAGAGTTCGTCTTTAATTAGTTTGCCTTTCTGTTTTTCGGTTGATCTGAAACTATCTAATTTTCTTCTTCTATCTTTTCCTTATATTACTGTTCTACAGATTATTAGGAGTGTGGGACAATGGTCTGCTGGAACTGGCCAAACAGAAGATAGCATCCACAGTGCTTATTGTTCACTCATTGAAAAGGCAGAGCACTTTGTTTACATTGAGGTAACAAATAATAATTTTTTTATGTTGACATTCTCTCTTTTATGTTCAACTGAGTCTTTGTTCTATTTATTCTCTCTTTTTGTTTGTACATATTGCTCTTGTTTCTTTTCTTTTGACTTCATAAGTAAGAAGCAATATAAGAAAAACAGAGGTGGGCAGCTGTTAACAGAAAAAGATAAAGGGAAGACTTCAGCTGTCGAATTTGATGGTTCAAACCCTCCTGAAATAGATTCCTCGGAAAACTCACTAGATTGAAACAAGGTGTTTTGATTTAGATTAAGCATCATTGTCCTTCTATTATCTTTAATGCTTCCCTCTGTGTTAGCTTGTAACAATTAAATAAGGAAGCATGTCCTCAAACTTGTATTGCTCTCAGCTCCTAGTTTCAAATTTATATTGCTCTCAACCTTTTTTTTGCTCTTTATGCAAAAAAGACAAATAACATTATATGTTATATTTATATTTAAAATTTTGAGCTAACTGTAGTTTCAACAGCAGAGTGAGAGGCGAGGGGCCATTCCTGCCTCCCTCCTCAATGTAATCATGCTCTCATGCCAAGCAGGGAGGGACAGAAAAGTTATATGCATGTCTCACATTTGATGCTATCTCCAATTTGACTGCCCATCATTTTATGTGCCACAATCCTCAAATCTCCCTACAAGTCAAACATTGGGACAATGAATGATGAACCCATAACTACCATGCTTTTCTGAATCACTATTACAATCATTTACAGTAAGGTGAACACACTTGTGCAACCTCATGAACACCCTACAGAGTTGACTGTTTTAAACACAAACAGGAAAGGCGAAATCTTGGTGTCACTTGTTGAATGGTATTCTAAGGTGTCTTTTACGTGCAATTACATTTTTGTTATTGGAACCTATAGATTTCATATTTATTGCCTCCACTTTCTGGTGCTTTTGGGGATTGCTTGCCCCTGAGGTCAACAATTTGTCACAAAATGAAATGTAATTTGAAATGTTTACCCTCTTTCTGATCATGCTTTTATTTACATTGTCCCTTATGCTTTTAGTGCCAGAGCTATAAGAAACATTTGAAATCCATGCTAAGATAATTTGTTACTTGATTTCCAGAATCAATTCTTTATATCAGGCCTATCAGGAGATGAGATTGTGCGTAACCGTGTTTTGGAAGCATTATATAGGCGAATTAATCGAGCTGAAAGAGAAAAAAGATGTTTCAGAATTATTATTGTCATACCACTTTTACCTGGATTCCAGGTAGTTTTCTTTTTCTTTTTTAACAGAATCCTGGTACTATTACTACTACTTTTTTCCGCTGTTTCACATGGAACATTAAGTTCTTTACTTTGGAACCTACAGGGAGGTTTAGATGATGGTGGCGCTGCATCTGTGAGAGCTATCATGCATTGGCAGTATAGAACTATTTGTAGAGGACCACAATCCATATTGCAGAATCTTTATGATCTGATTGGTCCCAAAGCACATGAATATATCTCATTTTATGGTCTCAGAACATTTGGTCGTCTTCGTGATGGTGGTCCTGTGGCTACTAGTCAGGTTAGGAGATTTAAGTACTATGATTTTTTCTTTACTAGCATCAATAGCCTGCCCTGATATTTTTGGTTTTTATATGATCAGGTGTATGTGCATAGCAAAGTGATGATAGTTGATGACCGTGTGGCCTTAATTGGATCAGCTAACATAAATGATAGAAGTCTTTTGGGTTCAAGAGATTCTGAGGTAACTTTACTGTTCTTGGCTGGGAATTTTGTGCTAATTTCTTTTGCTGACTCTCTTGAGCTTAACCAATTTTTTTTTTCTTCTGGTTTTCTTTTGATCGTTTACTGACATCAACCTACTTGTTTGCAATTGATTTTGAATTTCTAAATTCGTAACAAGTCATTGATAGGTTATACCCTCCTGGGCAGCAAGTTGAAATGTTAGTCTACAAAGTTAGTAAAAGATGGAAGAGATTTATAACATGGCCTTACAAAGTTGAGGTATTAAAATTTTGTAACCGATTTTAATCAGACCTGAAGTAACAAGGACTACAAAATCAAGTTCATTTGCAGCAGTTTTCCAGAGAAGTGTTTTTGCAAACCATGTTCTTTCAAGGGTTTCAGTGTTTCAAGTTCTATCTGGTATTTGGATGTTGTTATTTCACGCAAAGGCACTAACAGAGCAGTTTTACTCTTTTATCTTTTCATGGCATGATGTTTTTCATCACATGTATTTGGTCTGTTTTCCCATTACATCATTTCTGTTGAACAGATATCATATTTTTCTATTTTTTGTTTGTTCAGATTGGAGTATTGATTGAAGACAAAGACTTTTTGGATTCATCCATGGGTGGAAAACCATGGAAGGCAGGAAAGTTTGCTTTTAGTCTCCGTATCTCCTTATGGTCAGAACATCTTGGCCTTTATCCTGGAGAGGTTGGTGTGGTATTCCTGTATGGTTTTTGTTTAGCTATATTTGTTCTAATATTGCTGTTAATTAGCTGTGAACTTTTACTGGAAACAATGCCTAGTTTTGTAAATCCTGTGCTTCATGTATTTGAAACTAAGAGCCTCTCAACGTCTAATCCTTGTAGGTTGTTCGGATAAGTGATCCTATTGATGATGCTACATACAAAAGCATTTGGATGGCAACTGCAAAGGTTAGACCAAGTTAGCCTAATGAAGTGTGCTGATGTGTTTATTCAGGAATTAAATCTGATTAGCTCATTTGAAGTTTCTCTGATCTGGTTTCCCTTTCTGAATTTCATCTACAGACTAATACAATGATCTACCAGGATGTCTTTGCTTGCATTCCAAATGATCTCATTCACACAAGGTAATATAATATTTTCTTTTATTTCTGGTCTTGTGTCCTTAAAAAATCAACTCTACGGTCTATAATTGCTAGTTATGTTTCCTTTACAGAACGGCTATCAGACAAAACATGTCCTACTGGAAAGAGAAGATTGGTCACACAACAATTGATCTGGGTATAGCTCCAGATAGGCTGGAATCCTATCAGAATGGGGAGATCAGAGTGACAGATCCAATGGAGAGATTAGATTCTATTCGAGGCCATCTGGTATCATTTCCGTTGGATTTCATGTGTCAAGAGGATCTGAGACCAGTATTCAATGAAAGCGAGTATTATGCATCACCGCAGGTATTCCATTAGTCTAATGCCCAACAGTTTGTCTACATCTAACATCGAAATCATTTATTGCCAAATTCGTTTAGTGCGTTCCACGGATACTTGTATTTAAGAGGATTCAACAGACAACATTCCGACAGTGCACAAATGCTTCGTTGCTGTGCCCAGAGTCGATGGGTTCTCAGGAAGCTCAAACTGTCGATTGTATACTTGATTATTATGTAATTTAGAGAATCAAAATTTTGTCAAATATTTATGCAAATTCTTCGACCTCCTGCTTTTACATTGTGTGGGTGGTGACATGTACTGTGCTAAGTGAATTGTAAGACATGTTTCTGCACCAAAAGAGGATGTGTATTTTTCATTGTAAAGAGGTATATTTATTATTGTAAAGAAGTCCATTTAATGGGTTAGTTCTTTCTTCTCGGCTAGTTCAGTAAAAGTACTCGATAATGCTAGATGTTCTTGTCAATGAGATTCCATTCACCATTGCGATTGGGAACTTCAGAAACTTGATAACATCTGGTTACTGAAACCCAAATAACTCGGAATAGTAAGGCTTTTTAAGTTTTTAACCTAGTACACAATGAATTCTTACGCTATTGAGTTTCGTTAAAACTCATCGTGATTCATCAAAGATACCAGTGTTAAGCTCTATACGGTGAAAAATAAGCGTGCTGAATTTCTTAAATCATCAGTTTCTTAACGCGAACTAGAATTTTAAAGCTGTCACTGATATTTGATGTGGGGATTTCAATCTGGGCGCCAACAGCCAACGTCGACAAAATCAACGACAATTGCTTAAGACTTTCGAACATCAATTAACAGTTGGATTATGATTCGTACCTGACTTATTTATTTATTTATTTATGTTTGAGTACAGTACTAAACAAATTTTAAATCAGGTAAATCCTCTTATTTGAAAAATGTATTCTCGGAGAAACTTCTAGACACGTTCCTAATCAAATTTTAAAACATAATTTAATGTACATTTCATGAATTCGTATTAGAACCATTCTCATTAAAAATTCAAAAATAAAATACCGTTTACTAAAAAATCCGTAAATTTACTAAAAAAGTCTGAATTTAATGTATGTTACGTATAATATAATGTTGTGACTTTTATATACACGTGATTAGATGTAGATTCATATAAATTATGTGGGTCTGACCTAAACAATCATTGAGGTGTATCCTTGTATATTTTTTAAGAAATCACATTAAATAAATCCTATCGTAGCTATGAGATTATACATGAAATAATTCCAAGTCTGATATCTTTCTTATATAAAGAGAAGCAGAAGCTTAATAGTTAATATTAATGATATCATTTAGAGAACATTACACAATTCTTGAAAAAGACACATGAAAAGTCATACATTCATTTTAACAATATATACAATGTAAAAAATCAATAATACATTTATTTAAAAATGATATAGCATCATACATAAAATGGTCATCCTAATTATTTAAATGCACACAAAATTATAATACCACATATAGCTGTTGAACAGGTATAAGTATGTTAAATTATCCATTGTAATTCTACTTACTAATTGAGAAAAAGGAGTTAAATTATCTATTTATATATGGACGAGGTTTTTTTTCTTGATTTCACATCCATCCCATTTAATAAACGACAAGACTAATGTAATAAATTGACACCTTAGTTTGCAGGCAAGGCAACAATAGACCTTCACCAAACAGCAAAAAGCGGTGATTGCCTTTCTGTTCATCTTTCAATATTGAGATTACATTCGAACCTGATTTGGCAGATGTAGCTCATTGACTCACTGTCCATTTCCAAATATTCGGATACGATCTTAAATCCAACCAACACTAAAGGCAAGAGAAAATAGATATTAGATAACATTATAATTCCCATAACATCTTACTTCCAGAACCTGCCTTGTACAGTTTCTCTTTTCCATTTTAAGAACTTCCAAATCAACATGATTAAATGTGTGGATATGCAACCATCAGACCTTCATTATCAGAACCTAACAAAAACACTTGCATAAAAGAAACAAAGGTCGCTGCAACATTTCAACCCTTACAAAAGTTTTAAGAAGAAACTAGATTTACAGGAGAGAGAGAGAGAGAGAGAGAGAGAGAGACTCCAAGAATTTGGGCCTGGCTCCTTTCTCTCTCTCTCTCTCTCTCTCTCTCTCTCTCTCCCTCTCCCCAGGATCCATCCATTGTAAAGGTCAGATATTTTGGTTGTTGATCAGGGAATCTACTTTCACTGAGTTGGGCACAGTACCAGAGCATGTGACACCACATCTCCATTAAATCTTTGTGGGGCAGGACGAGGCAGTGGCGGTGCAACCCCACGGACCTTCTTCCCATCCCTTCCCTCGCTGCCACATACCTTTCACTCGACAAACAGTACAGTACTCCTCTCTTCCCAGTTCCTTTCCCCTTGCCCCTTCCTTTTCTCCATCTCTAGAGTATACATCTCCGACACAATTCGGTGGGTGGGCGTCCTAATTCCCACTGCCGACAAGCGAGTCCTCCAGACCCAGCCGAGTCCTACGACCCTTCTCTTCGCAGACTCAAGGTCGCCGTCCGTCTTCGTCGTCATCATCCTTGTCACTCTCATTCGATCTAATGCGTTTAGGTAGCAATTCCCCACCTTTGTATTTAATTTCGACACCCATCTGCCTCGTTTATTCCAAACAACCACCGCCTCTCATTGACCCAAAAATCACCACCTCCTTCAGTCCCACTCAATCATCCCCTTCCATTATCGTGTCCCCGAATTTTTCCCCCAAATGCCATTATTAGCTCGCTCCATCCCCAATCATGCTCTTCCCTTTCCCATTCCCAAATCCCACCATTCAAACCCTTTTTTCCGCTCCGCATGCCCCCATCCCCAATCATACGATACGATTCCAATTTCTACAGTCTCCACTCGAGAGCCCTCGACGGAGGAAGACGACGACCTTCGCTTCAATATTTTACGCCCGATGCATGCCCCTTCATGAACGATATTATACTGTTGTAGAGTCGGTGAATTTAAGGCGAAGAGGCCGCCACATGGGCTTTTATTATCCATTCCTCGTATCGGATTAGGAACGTCGTCAATACCGTCGCCTTTCTTAAACGGTTTTGCTAATTGTTTCATTAATTAAATCTTAAACCCACCGGATTTAGTAGTGTTAATAAATCGTGCCCCTGCAAGGCTGCAGCAACCAAAGCCAAGTATTAAAATATGTTCCGTTCGGCTCATTTTCGTGGCACCTATTCGATTGACGACGGGCTGTTAATTGTCGATTAATACGATTATGTGACGCGAACTGTTGCTAGTGACGTATTATGAGTTCTTAATCTGGATTAATGCGGAGGCCGCAGCCCCGCAGCTGCTACCGATTGACGACTTTCCTGAAAGTTCATCTAGTGGTCGAAATCGCATTGACGGTGCGGGCCCACGAGGTCCCACGGGAATGGGGATGCGACGGACCAATCGTAATTATTTTCCGGGCTTTCGAGTTGAAATTATCTGTCGGAATGGAGGGTAGTTTTGTTATTTACAATTAGTATAAGAGGAGTCAGAAAGAGAGGTGACGACAGAGGAGAGAGAGAGAGAGAGAGAGAGAGAGAGGGAGAGGGAAGGGAGACCGGAGACGTCTTCTTGTGCTTGGGAAAAGCTGCCCCTCTTCGTGGCATTCTTAAAGCTCTCTTCCGTAAAGGCGGACTTTTGAGATTTCGCAGAGGGACTGGATTTTGTAATCACGAATCGGTAGGCTTGGATACGACGAAAAGGATGGAGTGTCAGGGAATTCGGCTTTTGAAGCCCTACAGTAGTGGTGCATTTCGCCGGGATTCAGTTGGGAGTCTTCACGGACATGTTCAAATCCGGCAACTGGTCCCAATTCTCGCCATGAAACTCTGATTACTACAGGAAGGCTCTGTGGAAAAAGGTTATTCTCAGATCCCTATGAACTTTTTCTTTTTCGGTTTACCACTTTCTTTTTCGGTGTCACCTGCTGTTATTCTGCAGAGAGCATTCGTTTGAATATGCGTTCAGTTCTGATGGATTGTTTGTTTTTATCTTAAAGGTTGGTTCTCTAGCTGTTGGAAAAGAGAATCTCATGTTGGAAGTCCATGTAAGTGAGGAAGCAACAGTTTCGCTTTTCATGTCAACAATAATTGTAAATTCTAGTTTTGTTCTTTAACTTGAATGCCGTTTACTCTCTGACTCGACCCGCTTTTGTCTTGTCAAATTTTGATCGAACTTCCAACCTCAGAGCTCATTTGAGACGTCGCGCGAACTGAACTCGGCCATTGGATCGGAAGTTGGTTTGGTAATTAAGAAAATGGGACACTTCTCGTCCTTGTTCAATGGCCTGGCTAGGTCGATAAGTGGAGGGAAAAAGAAAAATTACTCAGATGAGCTCGGAAGGGAAGCGGCAGACGCAATGGCGAAGGACGCGAAGAAAAAAGATATGATACTCTGTTCTTCAGGCTGCGTTGACGATGTAAACTCCAATTGTTTTGCGTCAACTTTCACGCAAAGAGGAGAGAAAGGCGTGAATCAGGATTGCTTTCTCGTTTGGCAGGTTGTCTTCTCTCTGTTTCCGTTTTCCCTTTTTTTTTTTTTTTTTCCTTGGATGTTTATTGAAGCTCGTTTATGTCTTTCTTCCGAACGTTGATGACGCTTTTGACTTCTGGTTTAATGATCATTACGTTTTAGTTGCTTTCAATCCGAAATTGTTGGATTTGAGCAGTTTTTATCTTTGTGCCATGAATATGTATTCGAATGGGACGATTTCCGAATTCGATGATGAGTTTGATTCCAATTTTGACGAAAAATAAATTTCGGCTGTAATACTGTAGAAGATATTCCCTCAATCTCGTCTGTGGACTATCTTATTTCCATCTAGGCTATTTATTTATATTTAAGTATACATTTTAACAAAAGGATCTAAGGCAGGGAGTACTGATTTAACTAAAAAATATTTATCCTTTATTTTTTTAATTATTAAGTAATGTATTCTCTCCTGGACACATTTCGTGATGTTGCCACCCAACGTGGCTCTATCACCGGAGGCGATCTGATTCTGCGAATGTTTATTGCTTTTCTCAATCTCTCTCAGTTTTCTCAAGAGTAACATTTATTGCTTTTCTCAGTCTCTTTTAGCTTTTATCAAGGTGAATGTTTATTTTTCTCAATCTGTTGATAGGAATTTGGCTGCCAAGAGGATATGATGTTTTGTGGTGTCTTTGACGGGCATGGTCCATGGGGTCACTTTGTTGCCAAACGAGTCAGACAGTCGCTACCTTCATCTCTGCTCTGCAATTGGCAGGAGGCTCTTTCCTTAGCTTCCATCACTTCTGATTTAGATTTAAACAAAGAGAAGAATGTGAATCGGTTTGACATTTGGAAGCAATCCTATGTTAGAACTTGTGCAGCTGTTGACAGGGAACTGGAGCTGCGCTCTGATCTTGATTCCTTCCACAGCGGGTCGACTGCTTTAAGTATAGTTAAACAGGTAGTGGACAAAACTTAGATAACTTTGTCTATTCCATTATTTTACCTCTTCATTATTTATATTTCCTATAAAACCTTTAAGTCAGCCATATGAAAACATATGGTAGGGAAACCGGTGATGTTTATCTTTCTGTTAGAGTGACAATTAGATTATTTGTTGGGTGGTACCTGAGTATAATGATATAGGGCTTTTCAAATGAACAAAGAAGTCTTCCTATCCCAACATATGTTTATTCTTTGCTTCAAGGAACCACAAGACTTGCAGGAGGCTAGAAATTGAATAATGCATATCAGTGAACATGGTATTCAATCTATTCTAACAGCATAGAAAATTTTTCCATCATGGCTTTTTCCCTTGTATGCTTTAATGGATATTAGGAAGACCATTATAGAAAGGATTTTTGTTGAACCGCCAGGAATGCTAGCATTAGACACTACAGGGCTAACACGAGTTTGACTGGAAGCCCAATCAAGTTAAATTTCTACTTCGAATTATCAGACATTAAAAATCCTGCTGTGAGTATGTGGTGATTGAAATCCTTTCAAGGGCTTGCTGCCGGACATGGAGGATCCTTGCATTATCTCCAGATGAAAGTAGGACTAAGAGTATTTTCATTGGAAAAAGTAATAACTCCCTGCATGTTTTTAATAGTGATGGTCCAAAGTGGAAACAATTTTCTTTTTTTTTTTGCTTTGTGATATGAATGCTTTGTCAGCAACTTTAATAAGACCCAGGAGGTTCAGTTTCCCACATCATCTTTAGCAATAATGTCTGTTAGTTTTAAAATTTGCTGGCAGTTGTTGAAATCCTCTTGTTCTTTTCCTAGGGCGATCTTGTTGTCATAGCAAACGTTGGCGACTCTCGGGCTGTGTTGGCAACAACATCCGAGGACGGAAGCTTGGTTCCAGTTCAGCTAACTGTGGACTTCAAACCGGGTTTGCCTCGTATGTATCTCTTCTTCTCTCTCCCCTTTTAGCTTTCTCTCCGCTCTTGCTCTCTCTTCAACAGAAACTGGAACCAAACTCTAGCCGGCAACTTTCCTCTCATAATCAAGACATACTAGATGTCAAGTGTCCGAATTCTCGCTAATCTGTTTGGCAATTAATTGTCTCAGAGGAGGCCGAACGCATCACACAGTGCAAGGGTCGTGTTTTCTGTTTAGAAGATGAACCTGGCGTGCATAGGATCTGGTTGCCGGACGTGGAAACACCAGGATTGGCCATGTCGAGAGCCTTCGGTGACTACTGTGTCAAGGATTTTGGTCTTATTTCTATGCCTGAAGTGACACAGCGAAATATCACCCACAAAGACCAATTTATTGTTCTGGCAACAGATGGGGTATGTATAGCTTTTTTCGCGACAATAAATAACATCCCAGGAAACTTGGTAATCTTAGCTCGAGCGCAATCCTTCTCTTCAGCTTGTTCATCTTTTCGTTTGCAGGTATGGGATGTTATCTCAAATCAGGAAGCAGTGGAAATAGTAGCTTCCACTAGAGAGAGAGGAAAAGCAGCGAAACGCTTGGTGGAATGTGCTGTTCGTGCTTGGGGACGTAAGAGACGAGGAATAGCAGTAGATGACTGCTCAGCTATATGCCTCTTCTTCAACTCTTCTCTGCCATCTTAGCTTCCAGTGGCCAATCCCAGAAAACAAAAGGCAAAGCGACATCCTACTCAATGCTTTCATGCGCCTGCGCATTATGGTTGATAATCTTGTTTATATCAAATATCCCTACAACAGGAAAAGCTTTCCCAATCAGCCATCACTTCCTCAGTGCATCTTTCAAGTTTTCATAATCCAAATTATATTTAAATCCTACAGAAGTCATCTCATCATTGTTCTCACTTGTCATAAAATAAATTAAAGGTGCGGGAGAAACTCACTCAATTAAATAGGGTACGCAAGTACAAGTTCCTCCCAAGACGATCTACTGAAAGTGAATGCTCGGTAGCAAGACGGGTGCGGGGGCTGTCTGTGATAATATAAAGTATAAACTAATGAAAATCGGAAAAAGTCTAACTCTGTACATTGAATAAAGTTAGAATGAACGTTATTACTCATAAGTTGGTCGGTTAAATGTCAATTAACACCTGATTCAATCTGGGCCATATCAAAATTTGGCTTGAGATGATGGGCTTGGAGGTTACTGTTTCACTGTCCCTCTGGTTGTAATGCCCGATTTAGCAATTGTATAGTCTAAGTTTTTATAAAGCTGAATCAGCCATCAAATGAAAATGTTGCTGATTTTGGTTCCAACCTTTAAGTCTTACTATATCATTCTATTTCTTGTTTTTTTAAATCTTCACCTCTGATTTTATTGATCATAATTCATACATCGTCCCCAACCTTTTCAAGTCATACATAAAAGGAGAAATGTTTCTATTTTACTATAACAGGGTCCAAGTTCCAAACGTTCGACTGTCCCCTCTAATTATATTACAAAAATATGAATGCGACCGTTTCGGTGAAAAAAATCCTTCATTTCCATTGTGATGCTTGGGTAAATATTAACCTCGACTCTGGTAGAAGGATTTTCAGCATCTAACAGCCTCCATCTGTAATCTTCCGAGTGCTGAATGTTTTTCCCATATCGTAGACAGTTGAAGTGAGTACTGTTGTGTCCTGTGATGGCTTCTTTGTGCGCATTTTTTCTCTTCCTGGTACTGTTTCTAACTGGAATGTTGCAGCATTTGCAGGGGATACTCGGCGGTTTCCATGTTGACCACAACAAGACTGACCTGACGGCGTCTTCTGTGTTTCTCGTTGGTTTTCCGGTAATAAGAATTATTATTCTTTTCTGCGTACGCGTTGCTAATATCTGGGATTCTTGGCGGTGATGCCTAAGAGTTGCTATGCATCAATCCTCGTCATCCTCTGGTCCAGGATAAAAGGAAGAGCTAAAAGATGAAACTTATCTTCAATCTGATTATGGGAGTTCGCTTGTGAAATCCCAGTACCTAAAGTCCAAACCTTAGCTTTTGCGCTCCCGGCGTATGCTGAAAATCCCCTTTGGTTTTCTCGTTTGAGGCATTTAATTTCTGTTGTTTTGTCTTCCGGGTGTTTGCTCGATTGCGCTGTCCTATAATTTTTTTATCAGTCCATTTATCATTCTTCTCGACGACGTTAACATGCTTAGCCTGAACTCTTCTCCCCATTCATGCTACATCAAACAACTCGCGCCTCCTAAACGCCTGTCAAGATTTGCTTACACTATCGGGTCTTTACCTTCATGGTTTACATTCAGTCCACACGGTAGGCATCACGGCCGAGTCTCCCGCATCAGGGCTATCGATGCCGCGCAGCCTTATGATTATGAGGCCCATATCCACAGCCAATTTGAGAGAAGCACAAAGCTTAAGATTGCCATTGTCGGATTTGGTAATTTCGGGCAGTTCCTCGCAAGGACCTTCGTGAAGCAAGGCCATATTGTTCTAGCCTTCTCTCGAACAGATCACTCAGCAGTTGCCGGCGAAATGGGTGTCTCCTTTTTTAATGACCCTCATGATCTCTGCGAAGAGCACCCCGAGGTAATCCTTCTCTCCACTTCGATAACATCCACCGAATCCGTTCTCAAATCTTTGCCCTTCCAGCGGTTAAAGAGAAACACTCTTTTTGTTGACGTCCTCTCTGTGAAAGAATTCGCCAAAAAGGTTTTCCTCAAGCTACTGCCTCCAGAATTTGACATTCTCTGCACTCACCCAATGTTTGGACCAGAGAGTGGAAAAGATGGGTGGCAGGGACTCACATTTGTCTACGAGAAAGTGAGAATTGGGAGTGAAGAATCCAGGATAAGTCGGTGCGACAGGTATTTGCAGATTTTCGCACAAGAAGGATGTAATATGATGGAAATGACTTGTGAGGAGCATGATAGATATGCTGCTGGCTCCCAATTCATAACCCACACCGTGGGCAGGATGTTGGGAAAATTGCGTTTGCAATCAACACCCATTAATACAAAGGGGTACGAATCACTTTTAAAGTTGGTGGAGAATACTCAGGGGGATAGCTATGATCTCTATTACGGTTTGTTTCTGTATAATTTAAATGCAATAGAAGAACTTGAGAGGCTTGAAATGGCGTTTGAAGCTGTGAAAAAGCAGCTCTTTGGCCAGCTGCATGATGTGTTGAGGCAGCAGCTGTTCAATTCTGAAGACACGTAGAGCGAGCAACACTACAGGAACGGCAAGACATCCATCCGAGTTGTGCACGGGGCCCTAAAAGTATTCTCTTCTTTCTTTATTTGGTTTATTCATTTGGAGTGATTCCGCCATGACCCCTAATATGGTGGCAGCAGCTTCTGTAATTCATTTCATACAGCTTAATCGTCTGCTCAACTGTTTATTTCTTGAAAGGGATTTGTGAGCACTGTGATGGTGATGCATTTCTTTGTTATAGCAAACCTCTCATTTCATTGTTTTATTTAGAAGATCCATTTCTTATAAATGTGGAGAAGAATGAAGACACCCAGTGCATTTTTTTTCTTTCACAATAATATTGAGTTGATGTATGCTATAGGGCTATCCTTCTTTTGAGACAGTTTGGATTAACTTCAGGTTTAACTTGAGCCATAATCTTTCAACTCAAAGCTGACTTTAATATTAAAATGTTGACTGTTGTTTGATAAATGAATCGGACTTCAGTTCCAATTTTCATATAATATACAAGGTTTGTTTCTTTAATGCAGGTACACTATAGAATTGTGTGGCAAAAATAATCTATTCAAGCCATAATGGAAGGAAGCGCAGTACTAAAAAGTGCATGGATTTGCTTTCTTAGAAGGTGGCTCCACTCAAGGCCCAAGGGTGGGGAGCCAAGGATCTCAAGTAAATCAAAACAGGGTACTTCAAACCAGATCAAGTCTATTATCCAATTGGAAGCAGTGAAAAATCAAGGCAAAAACCCTGATTTTTTCCACACTGCTTTGGGTGGAGAAGCCATGCTTTTTCACGCTTCATTGTTTTGGATATCTGTAAACCACTACCCCCATCCAGCTTCTTTAGGTTTGGGCATGAAGTCCTTATAATGGATCATCTTAAATTCTTAATCAGTGTCTTCAAAACGAATAGACTAACCAATCGATTGATTAAACCGTCTCCAGGTATGGTTTAACCAAAACGAGTGAGTCAGTGACTTTGTTGTTCCTGACTGACTAAATTGGCTAGTTCAGGCTTTAAAAAAATCATCAATTTAGGAAAAATATTACATAATTTAATAAAATAAAATAACTTAAGACAATAATTTTATGAAGTTATATCATAAAGAAATTATAAAAATATATGAAAAATAATTAATATACCCTCCTTAATCGGGTAAATGGATAATTAGAGATGGAATGACCTAGGGGTGTAAATGGGTAATAAACGAAACGGGTAAGGGTTATTCCGTTACCCGTTTCATTTACCCTACCCGGTATTCCGTTACCCGTTTCGCCCGAATAAAAAATAGGTATTTCGTCACCCAAATTTCTTACCCGATTACCCGCGGGTAACCAGGTAATCGGGTAAATAAATGGATAATAATATTTTATTAATATCTTATCTTTATAAATTTATAAAAATATTAAAATTAAAATCATATAAAAACTACATCCAAACTCTTAAATTTATCTAAAAATAACTCAAATAAATATATACCACACATATTATATAAAAATAACATCATTTACATTAAGTTTTAAATATTTACCAAATTACCATCCGGGTAATCGGGTAATCGTGTAAGAAATACTTATTATCCATATCGGGTAATTTTTTAATCAGGTAATCGGGTAATCGAAATACAATAAATTTATGGATAAAATTGACAAATAATCGGGTAAAATTGACACCCCTACTTCCAACCTGGGCGGAATTAGGTCAAGTAGGTCGAATCTCATTGATCTGCCTCGGTCGGTTTGGTCGAATCTCATCGATATAACGCGGCCAGTTGGATCGAATCACATTGATCTGACTCGGTCCGTTCGGTTGAATCCCGGTCGATTGGGTCGAATCTCATCCATCTGACTCGGTCGATTGGGTCCAATCTCATCAACCTTACTCGGCCAATTGGGTCGAATCTCAAACACCTGACTCGGTTGGTTGGGTCGAATCTCAAACACCTGACTCGGTTGGTTGGGTCGAATCTCAAACACCTGACTCGGTTGGTTGGGTCGAATCTCATCGTTCCCATGTCCCTGGTTGGGTCGAGTCGCGTCGATCTGATTCGGCTGGTTGGGTCGTGTCTCACGAGTCACTCACACGACCCAACCAGCGGCAACACAGCGGGTACAAGATGTAATTTCATATTAAATCCACGGGTTTTAGGTAAGCGAAAAGCCAGCCACCGCAATGGGATTCCGCCGCCCGCACGTTTCTGCATAATGAACCCTAATTCTCTTCTATATATACTTGTTTTGTCACAGGTCTACGCCATGACGGAGGGAGGTACCCCTCCGCCACTCCTCGCCGGAGCTTCTCTTTGTATGCTCTGAGTTCTTCTTTAGATTTGGAGGACTGTTTTTGTTTTACCCCTTCCTTCCGATAGTGTTTTAGTTTTTCCCTTTCCTTCTGACATTGTTTTTTGTATTTCCCTTTCCTTCTGATGGTGTTTTTTGTTTTTCCCTTTCCTTCTGATGGTGATTTTGGCAGTCTTGTAAGGGTTTCTCGGTGATGTCAATATGATGACGAGTCTGAGCGAAAATCCATTCTATCAACCTTGATGTTAACTGAGGCATTTGTCTGAGAGGAACCCTTCAATGGATGCAATCGTTTTTTTTTTTGTTGATGCTTTTTCTATTTTCCTTTTTTTTCCTAAATATCGGCTACTTGTTCTTTTTGCTGTCTTCGTTGGTGTTTGTGGGTTTGAAGATTCCGCCTTTTTTTTTATCCTATGATGCGTCTTCTCTTTCGCCTCGCGTTCTTTCGAATTTGGGGAATTAGTTTATTTACCTATAATAATATTTGGGTGAAATCAGTTAGGAGGTCGATGCTGCTGTTTATCTGATCTGCCCCATGGGACTTTCCTCTGTTTTTCGCTTCTGTTTCCATGTCAATGTGGAAGAACTGGCAAGGTGCCTTACATTTAGTAAACCCTAAGGTTAAGGATGGATTAAGTTTTGGTAAAACTGAGATTATGGATTTTATTTGGAAGACAAGTTTTGAACTTTTAAGCTATTTTGTAATCTTAAATAATCGAATTGTCATTAATGTATTTGGGCTTGAATCATATCATGATTTTAAATGAAACTCAGTATTTGAGCAACGTAGCATCTTGTGATAACTGCACCAGGTATATTGAAAGTTATAATGGTTGCTGGAATCATCAGTAGCGCCCGCAAGTCGGATTTTTGCGAGCGTTTCTGCGAATTTGTTCTGGTTGTAGTCATTGAGTAGCAACAGACTCGCATTCAGGGTCTCCTGCTTCCTCCCTCCCATCTCTAGTTCCTAGTCTTGCGATCACCGTGGCAGTACTACCTCTGCCTGGGCCTTTACTATGGAGGGTCAGCATGCCACCCATAAGTTCCACTATCCTGCTCATGGCAATGTTCACCAGTTAACTGTTTCAGTTCATTGTTACTAAAGAAAGGTTTTTTCTTTATGGGCTTTTCTGTTTAGGTTGGAGAAGTAATCTGGTTTTGGTGTGCCTATACCTCATGGACAAGGAGAGAGCAAGGCCATTGTTGCTTTGCATTCTGCTTGAATCCTCAGTTTTTATCAAGTTACCAGTATATTTAGCAAAACGGATGGGAATATCTGGAGGACTAAATCCACATCCAGTGTCCTCGACCTGTGGAAAATGAAACATATGTTACTCTTGAGTGCCTTGATCGAATCTCTAAAGCACTGGAAGCAAATATTTATCATTTTCACCTTCAATTGCAAGAGGTAGCTTTGATCATTCCAGCTCGGGTAAGATATTGGATCTGGCAGATCTGCTATTACATCTGGCCTTGCCGTACTCACTGAAATTGAAACACCTCCATTTGTGGTGAATTTTATAGCATTGGAGACAACATTTAGAATCACCTGTCTTATCCGTTTTGCATCACCAATGACCACATCAGGTACATCTGCTTCTAGCAGATATGACAGGGATAATTTCTTTATGGCTGCCACAGGCTTTACCGAGTCAAGTATCTGGAATACCAATTGATTGTATTATATAAGGTCATTGAGGGCTGCCAACAATGGATTTGATGGACGCCAATGAAGTGGGGAAAGATAAGCTAACTTTACCTCCTGGAAAAGTGAGTGTAGGTTGAAAATGGTCAATGTAAATTGAATCGATCCTTCTTCAATACCCGAAAGTTCTGAAACATCTGTTATCAGGTCTGCTAGAAAATGGGTCGTTCTAGACATACCTTCCACCAGCAAGTGCTGCCGTGGGGTAATTGTTGTTTCTTGTAGAAGAGAAGTTGAAGCAGAAAGTGAAAGCAATGGCATATGCATCAATTTGCTCATAATTGTGACAAAATCACGATGGAGGCAGAGTATTCTCTCTGCTGTCTCTGATTTCATTTCAAGGTAAAACGAATGCTCCTTAAGCCGACCGTGGAACTCAATGGATTCCTCAACAATTGAAGCATGGGAAAGTGCAACAGCAATCTGCATCAAGAAGCAAAGGTGGTGTCAAACAGCAGCAAACAAGAACCGTTAGGAAGGAGCATATCTAGACCTGTTGTATGACTGAATCAACGAGCTCCATTTCATGGTCATGCCATCTTCTTCCACTCTCAACAGGGAACATCAAAACCAGAACTGCATACCCATCAGACTGGAACTCCGGTGACCCATTAGATTGGAAGAAGGAGAACTTGGGAAGTGATACTCTCGATGCAACAATTTCATCTGATACAAGCCTTCCATCAACTGTTGCACTCCTTGCCAATGAGCATGTGGTGGGTATTTTTATGGCTTTCTCACTCCTAAAGATTTGTTGAACCAAAGAATCTCCCACATGCTCCACCATTCCTATTGTCTTCTGATGGCGGAAGGTTCGACAAAGTAGAAGTTTGCTCCCATTATCTGTCGGCATCCACAAACTACATTCTTCTAAATCCAAGCTCTTTCCCAACTCGGACACAACAGTCCTTAATATGTCGTATTTATCGAGCGAGCTATTAACCCTTTGCATCATCTGGGTACTCCTTAGGCGCGCTTCTTTTTGGGCATGTAAACGGGTTAACACCTGATCAACCTCCTTAGCTTTTCTCATCAAGTTGTGAGTATGTAGTCTTAATTTTTCTAATTCTCGGGTGGGCCGGAAAAGCATAAAGACAGCTGCCAATAGCACACAGGCAGAAGATACTTTTACGGAAGCCAAAACTGCGGCCATAGTTTTAAAATAGGGCGTGCACATAGCCAAGCTCATAAGCTCTGTAATGCCACTGATAACTGTAAACAACCCCAAGAGCATCAAGACCGGTCTGTGACAATGGAGTGGGAATTTCCAGACGAGCAAGGTTACGCTCAGAGAAATGAAGAAGTAAACAGGCACAACGAGAAGATCCAACTGATACTGATATTTAGGAAAGCATTGCATCTCCGAGCATTTGCAGGTCCCCATCTTTCAAACCGACTGTCTCACGCTGCTGAAATAACAAGAGAGAAGATAACCAAAACATTGTCTCTGAGAATCAACTCAGTTACTTACACTTGGCAGATGGGAACCAGGTAGGAATCCATGCAAAAAATGTTTTATTAAATTACACTTACAAGTGCTTATGTGACTCTGGATACTGCCAATGCAGGAAAATTTTCAAATTAGATTAACTTTAACTATTGAAAATGCAGTAGTTGTTAGGCAGTAATCCACACACCAGAATTGCTGCAAACATTACCTAAGCCGCATCTTGCAATGGTTTAAACTTTAAACGATGAGAAAAATCAGAAGTTCCATATCGTGAAAGTTGTTCACAAAATGAAAGTTGAAAATGATCTTTGTTGTTTCTTGTGTAATACTTAATGGCAAGACATGGCTTATAGAAATTGTTAAAGAAAATTCTCTAGATTCATCTTTCGGAAGAAAAGCCGGGATGGTGATCTAGTCATTGATTTCTGACCAAAAGCTAGCTTATTTCATGAATCTAGCCTGAATTGTACCCGGAATCAGGGGAAACCCTAGAAACATTTGTCAGAAAGAGAAAAAATTGAACAGAGTAAAAGTTATAGGAAGAACATCAGAGAAGATATGTCCTTTGGATTGGAACTCAATTAGGTACACGAGACTATCTAAATTCTGCAATGACCCATGAGGCATTTGTGCCGGAACGAGAGAAATTTAAAAAAAAGCAACAATTATAGCTGGACGAACAGTGAAGAATTGTCCTTTGGAACTCAATTAGGAACACGAGTGCCAGGGACTATCTGACTTCTGCACTGATATATCCAAATGTCAACAGCCAAATTCATTCCAGCCAAAGGAAAAACCAAAGATCAAGATGCAAAATCAGGCAAAAAGAGAAGGTAGAGTGAAGGTGAACTGTACTCTACCTTTGGCCTCCGCTCCAGAGCAGAAGATGAGCATCCAGGGAAGAAAGATGACTCTACTCAGTGTAAAGCTCAAGAGTCCGGCGAAATGCAGCGGAGTTTCTTACATCTGCATGTTACAGAGTGGTAGCCCAAACAACTCTGCTGCATGTAGCGCATTCTCAAGAGCCAAATGTCACCCTTTCTTGTCCGCTTTTTCCATTTACATAAAAAGCAGACCTGGTCCAGGACAAATTCATAGTTGGTCTGGTCCGAAGTCCCAAGTTCACCAGTGGACCCACTCCCGGGACCCGGGCAAAAAACAAACCGGTCCCATTCTCGTCTTTGAGGGACGCAAAAGATCTCAGTCAGCTTGGGTAAGCTAGCGGCCTCAATGGAAGGAACATGATACCAAGCGCCATCGCACATCTCCGAGCTCGGACTCCTTTCCCTTCCTTGTCTCGGAGACCAGTGCAAGTCCAATCACCACTGCCAAAATCTGTTTGCCCGCCGAAGGTCCGGGGCACAGGCCGCTTCCGCTATACGGCTAGACAAAACGGTCTCTGCTCTTTCTCTCCTCGCGTAAACATTCCGATGACGTCCGCCGCCGACGAGCCGTCGGAGAGGGCGAGTTACCCCGAGCTCAGTCATGTGACCGATTTCGAGACGATTTTGTCTCCCGACGGTTTTGTATCTATTTGTGGCTTTGGTTCTCTTCTTTCTGGTAAGTATCTTGTTCCGTCTAGCTACCTTTTTTTCTGCTAATGGTTTAAAATTATGCATGCACTTTGTTGTCTTTGAAAATTTGGTTTTTGGAGTTGATATAGTCCTTTTCATTTTGGGTTCGTGTTTCAGAGAGAAGCGCAAGGAGCACATTTCCTGATTTAAGAAACTTTAGAGTGGCAAAGTTGTATGGATTTCGGCGCGTTTTTGGTCATGTAGCGCCGATATTCTTTGATCGTGGAATAGCAAATGAAGAAACTAAGGCAAGTAGGACGACTTTGCTTGTACATGGCGATCAATTGATCATGATAAAGGCCGTCATTAGTCCGCAGTTCGTTAGTAATCTTCGAAGGGATTTCAATGTTTAATCCAAGATTTTGGAAAATTATGTGTTTTTACTGGTCACATCCTTTTCACCCAACGAAGTACATAGGTCTCTCTACCAGTACCATAGGGGCCGCGGAAAGGATATTATACTTCTTTTTTTTTTGAGGAATGATATTATACTTCTTTAGAAGCAGAAAATTTTGAAAAATTCTCTTGAGGTAGTAAAGAATCATTTATATTGGTGATATTGCACTCTCTTGATGTGACCTTAATGAAGATAACATGTGATCGATCAAAATCAACTGAGACATTTTCTTATGAACTTATGATCATTGACTATTGAGAGAACTGCTTCCGCTATTGAAATTAATGAATGCCTTTGTCACGATCTGGCAATTACTGCTACTCATCTAGCGACAATATTTTGGTTTCTACTTTGTTGTAGTTTTGTCTGCATTTGAGACCTTTTGAGTAGATATTCTGTATAATATTGCAGGAAGTTTCAAGTTTAAGTGTTGAAGCCTGTGAAGGAGAACATCTTGTTATTACAGTATTTGAAATTAAGAGATCAGAGGTACATACATACTTTATGTTTATCTTAGTCTCATTGCCAGTAATATTCTGCATTGAAGATTTTACCTTTTAGCCCATTATAAGTAGCTGTGTTTTGGCAGGTTCCATCATTTATCGAAAGGGAGCATGAATTCCGTTTTCTAGTGGTGTGTGGCTATACTTTCCTTGATAAATTGTTCCTGGATAATGTGTGACAAGCCCATTTTACATCATATGATAATGTTATTATTCTTGTTGTACAGGTGGTGCCTGAGGAAATTAATGGTGAATTGTATAGTAGACCAGCAGTAAGTGTCAACTCCTACAGAACCATTTTAGAGTCTATCAATTTTTCCTTATCATTTCAGATTGATTTAATTTGTCCTAGATGAGGACCTAGTGTTCGGATCAGAATATATTGGTCTATTTCTTGGTTAACCTAATTGTAAAATTGCCATTTTAATATCAATATTCAGGTGCTATGTGCTCGCTATAGTGATGAAGAATATTTTCAAGTCAGATGCAAAGGTAGTTATGAATGTTGGTTGTTGCTCATGGTTTCCTGTTTGGTGGTTTTCTCTTGAGAAGGTGTTAAAAAATTTTCTACCTTTTCTAGGAGATGAAGCACTTTATTTTCAGCGTTATGGGCGCCATAACATCCATAAGATCTGGAGGGATGATATCTTACCATGCCGTATCTATCTTAGACACTGGTAACTAATCATTTATTCCTTTATAAATATAATATGGCATCAAACTTTGACATTGTTAGATGATGACGTTTTCTTGTTGCATGAAGGTATGGTCTCATCTCCGAAAGCATACCTGGCTGTTATTAACCTGATGTTGACTAATAATATCACCTTGCTTGAGTGGTTATAAATTTACTAGAGTTACAATTAAGTATAATTCCCTAAAGCTAGTTTCCACATTCCACAGCAGCATTGGGAGTAAAACTTGTAATTGGGAGTAAAATGTATTCACTTTCCTAAAAAAAAAAAAGCTAGTTTCCACATCATAACTATTTGCAGAAACTGTTTATCACTTGTTTTAAATCTCAGTAATAAGTTTTTTTTTGTTGGTTCAATAACTTTATCACTCTACAATAGTTGTTTAAGTCTGTGATGAGGATTTTGATTTTCCTTCCTTTACGTTTTTCTTTGTCACAGATTACAACTTATCTTTACAAGATATTGTTAATTTTTTAATTAAACTCAGTGAATTCTTTTATTAGGATTTCAAAAGAGTGTAGCATGAATGGATTAACTGAATAGAGTACGTAGGGTACATAGAATACATGGCTTGTTGAGTGTAATTTCAATACAATAAGAGGCAGCAATGGCCTCAATACAATAGCATTTCTAGAGACCTCTTTCTTTTGCTAATTATACCAGCCACTGACTTGACTGATCTAGGAACTTTAGAGACCAGGATATATGCCATTCAACTGTAGTATCTACCAGCTTATGATAAAAAAGGGCCTGAGATGCCATGGAAAGGGGGAGGTGCCACTTGTCCAACTGATATCTAGATCAGGATCGCCTTCAATTATCATTGGATTTCTGGCCCATTGCTCATATTGTTTGACCCTAGTCTCTGTGTCTTTAGTAGTGCAGCAACCTGCAGGTCCCTAGAGTACTATAAATGTTTGGGCCATGCTATTTCTGATTACTCCACCTATCCCAGCTGGCCCAGGGCTAAGATATTGTATATGTCTCTGAGTTTGTTTCTTTTGTTCATCTTGACTTTTCAAAGTGGACAATTACATAGTCATGTCTTCTAAAGTTGCTTATGGAGCAACTGAAATCTATCATAATTGCTATTTCCAAAAAACAATCTAACATAATTGATCCTAAGACAACTTCTTCAGTTCATGATGTCTTTCTGTGTTCTATTGTCATGGCATGACTTGTTTCTTATGTTCTATCCCAGTCTCTCTGTGTGCAGTTGTGGTTATATAATTTTAAGACTAGTATCCCTTGCAAAACAGAAGCATCTGCATGAATGAAAGTACTGTTCATATGTTATGTGTTCAGATTAACCAAATGGACAAAGAATTACTTGTCTGGATCCTGTATCTTTGGTTTCATGAGTCCTGGAGTGCATGATTTCTTGGCGAATGCCAAAAATTGAGTCATAAACAAAGACTTGTCTCTTCAAATTTTAACTGAGGTCATTATTCATAATGAAGTTATTTTCATCTAGTCTCAGCGTATCTGGCTTGTTTGCAATTCAACTCTGACGATTATTGCCAGTTGGAGGCTTCCACTCAAATCTGTTTGACCAATACTGTCATTTATTGAAGAGTCATTGGCTTGTACTCAATTGTCTAATAGAAATTGCATTCTTCAATTTTGAGGCAAAAGGTGAAAAGAGAAACAGCTCTCTCGTGATTGTTGTCTCCCATCATTATCTTCTCTATGATATTTGGTATTATTTTTGTCAGAGAACTCGAGAATAAAAGAGAGTGAAGCAAATTGAAACATGGGTTATGCCTCATATGCATGCTTTTTAATTTAATATCATGTGTATTTTCAGTGTATTGGCAGCCAAAAGTCTTGGTGAAGCTGCCTATGATAATTTCCTTGACCATACTTACCTTGGTGATAGGAAGACAAGTATCCGTGAATACTTGGCTTCGAGTGGCTCAGACATCATGGAAGAGGAACCTCCAGAGACACTCAAGTTCCGCTATGGAGGCTGAGAAATAATTCCTGTGTACATTGAACCCAGGTGCCATAGTATTACATTGGACACCTGATACAGTCATGCTATTGCTTCCAATTTGCTGGCTGAAAAGTAAAGGTATTGCAGTTTATACATTTAGCTGAAATGAATGGGTGCCGGTACAGAGAATCATGTTCTATGATGGTATCTCACATACCCAGATAAAGTTGTGGAGTAGGATAGTTGGGGTGTGAAGCAGTTGATTCGATGGTCTGACAAGTAGTAGTATTAATCAAGCATGATCTCAATCAGTCACAGGGGACACATGCAAGAGCTCATGATACCTAATGTTAACATTGTATTGCAACATCTGGTTCTTTATGTTTGGATACTCTCCGCTAATTAATTGGTCGTAAAATATCGATTTCCTTGACAATGTGCACTCGCTTTCTCTTTGATTGTGTTGAGCTCAATTTCTTTATCGTCGTGCAACACCTGTAGTACTATTTCACTCTTTTCCTGGCACTGATAATACTCAAGATCTGTTTCCCGCACAAGATTTATTGTGGTCTGAATAATTCATCCACATAGTATAAGGTAAGATATAGTTTAAAGTAAACTGGAGGAAGCTTGAAGTTGTGTAATTTCGACAAATTGTACCATCGTGTTACCGATCGTTCGTTTACTAAAGGACGAGGGTACATTATGTCAAGCGGACATATGTTATCTTTTCTTAGTTCGAGTGCGCGAAAGGCAACTCTACTCTCGTTTTACCCTTTCAGACACGTAGAACGAACTGGCCTGAGACTGGAAGGGGAGTCCTTCCCTTCCACTTTCCACAGCCATTGATTAAGGCTCGGGATCAATGGATTTGGTTAGAAAGGCAGCCGGGCTCGAGCAGGAATGTGGGTAAGCAGAAAAGAAGTCGGGGAAAAAATCTTTTGAACTTATAGTCCCACATCGAATGAAAGGCAAAAGATGTGGTGTTGAGAGCAATTATAAATTAGAAAGAAGGTTTACAACGTAAAGGTAACTCGTCCTGTCGGGGGTGAGGGGTGACTCGTCAATGATCGTATAGAGACGGCGGGTCGTGCCAACACCAACGAAAGCGAACACAACTTTCAGCGGCGAGCGAGTTGGCCCTACTTAAGGTTACTCGCCCGTCAATTTTTGGAAGCCCCGAATCACGGGGCTCACCACAAGTGACACCCAAAATGACGGGAAGCGGGAAAAAGAAATGAGAAGATAAAGAGGTAGAAACTGAAATTCAATATCTACAAGACAAAATTCATTTCTACGTATCTAATCATTACGTATGTGCTAAACAAGATATTATTTGTGTATATGTAATTATGAGATAAAATACGAATCATCTTCATATTTTTCAAAGATTCTTCTTAAATCTAATTTAAAACTAACGTAGATAAAATAATATTTCAAGAAATTGTTTGATCTAACCAATTTTTAAGGCCAACATCAGTTCTCTGCCAAAAGAACATTTACGTACCATTGTGGCATGTCATCTGGAGCTGTCTTTCGTGTAATTTCAGTTATTAATATCTTATTTTAGCCATGCAAAGACCAATTTAACCACTTTGAACTGAAACAGGATTTCTGCCCAGCGAGATGCCACATGAAGTCGCACCCAACTCCAGCACCTTAGCTCAGTTTTTTCAGATAAAGAGGAAAGTTTCATAATAATCTCATAAATTAAAGTCTGCCATCCTTGTACACTATACACAAATGCTCTCACTACCTCGAGAATGACAAAAGCTTGCTCCTAGCCTACATCTACTGCAGGAATATAACACACTACAAGCTCTTTTCTCCCCCCAGTTCCGACGTCAGGCGTGAACTGTCCATTGGACACCGTGGTCACGGGATGAGCCAAGGCTTGTGACGAGAAGACAAGACGAGGCTTTTAGCTTTCTTGAGGTCTTCACCAGCCATCATCCTCAAAAATGGTTGACATCAAAAGACCCTGCACAAACATGCTCCTTTGAGCCCTCTCTTTCTGATCCTTGTCAGACAAGGGCGGTACAACACTGCAACATCATTTGATATATCAAATGTCAATTATCAAAATGAGGGCGTAAGTTATACATAAGACACAAGAGAAACCAGTGTATGAAGGCTAGAACCAGAGAGCTAACAGGGGACGCCCAGATCATTTTTCTTTAAACAAAACATATACATAAAAGAGTACTTCATTATATTTTCCTCCATTTTCCTAAAATGATTTGCTTTCGAGTTCTTCAACCAAAAAAGAGGCAAGAAGAATCTAAGCAAAAACATCACCATAGTCTCCCAAACAGTATCTCAAACCCAAGATTTTAGCAGAAGAGTGTGGAACAAATGTTCAGACTTCCGCAGTTCAACTTTCCCCAACAAAGGAGGAAGGGAGTAGGCAACATAATTCATGATTCAACAACTAAGATGTCCACACTAATATCCATTCATTCAACTTTGAACAACCCGTGCAGTGATTTTTCATGTCCCCACTTCCCCTCGCTGAGACAGGCAAAAACATACATAAAATTTATTACTTAAGTTCAGACTAACCAACAGACTGTGCAGCCTTCCTTCACATCAAAGGTATACACTGTATAAGATCTCCAACAGCTCAAGATGGCCGGAATCAAGAATGTATGCATCATATCTCAACCATTCATACCCGAGATACATCATTGAAGTAAAGATTACATAACAGAATGAAGCAAACAAACAAGGAATATCACAACATTAATAAGGAAGGAAAATATGCCAATGTTTGAGCATTGTACCTTTCCACTGCTTTGTCATTATGACTTTTCTTCGATGAGCTCCCTTCATCCATAGGATGAGGCTCTGTATATTTTGACTCTTCCGCAGAAGGCAAATTGTAAATAAAAGATGAAAGTAGTGGATCAGGTGCCGCGTTGTTAGGAACTACACAAGAACCCCTAAGAAGAGACTGCAGATGTCCATCTCGCAGCTCCTTCCTCAACAAGGATAGTGTCGAATGAGAACCATTTGACCCTTTACGAAATCTCCTCCTACGCTGCATGTAATCAGTGGTCAAGGAGCACCAGACACAAAAATTTTCTTTACTTTTCTGAAGAAGGGCTGGGTCACAAAGAAGGAGAGGGAACAAGTGGAGAAATTTTAGAAGAAGAAAACAGTATATTGCTAATAAGTGAACGAAATTTGCTTTCATGACCTGCTCAGAGGTTCAGCAACCACAGCTGCAACATCCTGATTGCAGGCTACCCAGAGACACCAGTACAGCATATATAAATGGAACTTCGGTAAAATTTTCATGTAATGTCATACGAAAGGGAACAGAACCAAAACCCAAATCAACTACCACTACTGGAGATAATCCAGTAAAGGGGCAACAACAAGATCTGTCTAAGCTTGTAATAAGCATTATTCTGAGAGCCAGAAACAAATTAAAGTTCGAATATGTAAATATCCAAATAAAGCTACACATGAACCAAAGAAAAAGGAAAGGATATCTTGAAGAAAATATCTATATGACCAAGTCCAACTGTACAGGAAATCCATCAAAACGAATAATCATCATAACCTTTAAGTGTTGAAAAACATAAAACATTAAATTAGCAAACAAAACTCCGGATTGACAACTTTAAGAAAAAGAGAAAGGATATCTTGAAGAAACTCCCATGCTGCATAGTTATATGACCAACTAAGTCCATTCCCACCCGATTTGCGCAAATGGGGCATACCTGACAATGCAGTAACATTATTCATCTCATGAGTTTTAAAGAAACACAATTAACAGCTATGACCAAACCTCTGGAAATAGACAATCAAAGTAACACAGATAATTGAACACCTCAACAGACCAAATACAGCAGATAACATGACCAAAAAACTATATAAATAATTCAAGTAATCTAACCAGCCCCTCCAGTGTGCGAACAGAGAAATATGCACAATCGGGAAGAAGCGCCCATATACACCACCGGAAAAATAAATTTTTTCCATAATTCAACACCAAAATAACGACAAGGAAAATATCAAGCTCGTTTAACTGGATATAATATCACCCAAGTCATCTTTATTTCCTTTAAAAACCGCACTTTCGTTGAGAGCCAGAAACCAACGAAACAACAGAAACATCAACTAAGAAGATGAATCTCTTTCTTTACCTTCCTTTTTCACTAAATCTTAAAATCCACGGAACCGAAGTTAATTCCAACTGAAATTTGTTTTATTTGTTGAAAGGGAGGGGATTAAATTTGAAAATTGCTCTACTGCCCTGTACCTAGAGAAATATTTAAGGAGGTCCTCAAGCGTTTAAATTATCCCAGTTTTGAAAGGTATTACACAATATTCGGTAAGTGTAGTACATAAATGGGCAAAATGAACGAAGCCCCAAAATCATTTCATACCTCTATCAACCTAAGAAAGATACTTCAGGGGATTCAATGCTAATAATGCTTGGACAATCACATGTTAGAGATATTTCTGCTTTGGAGAAGCACGATTCATCTAAAAGAAGGAAGATAAAATATACCCCATTTTTTGCCTCAATGGGATGCTCTTCATCGATATGGCAGCATAGACCGACAATATCGAAGTCGTCCGCACAGAACGGGCAGGCGAATTCGGCTCTTAGATCATCATCGACCTCAATTTCCTCAAAACCAAGATATAGATCTGCGCAAAAAAGAAACAATCGCGGAGAATCAATCCCAGCGAAAACATCGAGAACAGATTCAGCTCCTCCGTTTTTCCCACAGACAAAAAATGGAAGCATCCACCCGAAAAAAATGAAAAAAATAAAATAAAATGAGGAGAGAGACATACCAGACCGAGATTGGAGAGTGGATTGATGGCGCTTTGAGGAAGTAGAGTAACGAGTGGTCCACGAATCAGACTCCATGGTGGTGAGCTGAAAACTGTGGGGGAATTTCCAAAACCCTAACGTGGGATTCCAATGGGGTGGAGAGGCGAGTGAGAGAGAGGCCCCCCGAAGTCACGTAAAAAGGGGAGACGGAGAAGAAAAAGCTGGTGACCTCCTTTCCCTGAAAGTGCCCTAAAAAAGGACAGCGAATGAGCCAAGCAAATGCGAGCGATCGAGCTAAAGCCAGCCACCCAGCCAGCCCACCGAATTTTACCTTTCGCCTTTTTCCCATTTTTCCCAGTTTGCCCAAAGTTTTATGCGTGTGCCAGCCGCAGACCCCCGGGTCAGGCACATCACGCAAACGACCCCAATCTTTCTTCGAATAACATAAACTACCCTTTAACTTTGTCCCCCCTCCCCCTTCCTCCCACTATGCCACGTCACCACCACGGCATTTTGTTTTTACTTTTTTTTTTTTTTTTTTTTTTTTTTTTTTTCTGCCGAATGAATCCTATTACCTAATTAAGCAATCGAATCTTTTGACTCCATCCGGATCTGGCCTGGCGGTGGTCCGGACCCACGTGGTTTAAGCAACAGCCCAAACCGGCGGGCCCACCTATTCCCGCCTTGCGATGGCGATTCTAACACGTGCCGTGCGAGGACGGCCGACGTACATCTACTAATTCCGTCTTTATTTGGGTCGGTAAAAGGCGGTTTGTGCGGGTTCGCTTCGCTCACATGTTTATCGACCCGACCCGAGCCATGACGAGCCGAGTTCGGCTGGCTGCGGAGGCGCCCCAGAGCCGGAGGGTTGGTGGGTGCGGAGGTGACCGTAGCTTAGAGCATTCCAGCTATTTAAACATTCGAAGACGTGGAAAGGCAAGTGAGGTCAAACTCAAGCAGGACAAAATTCGTGACACGCTCCTGACACCGGCTTAGCTTCGCGTCGTTCGCGAAAACAATGTTTATCTTTATGTTAATGAAATGTCGCTAGACGGGGCTGATTCTTAATCACTGGGACTAAACGTGCTCTTGGTGCTCCTCGCGTCGATGACAGAGGTAGATAATATAGGGAACCCATCATCAGCTCTTCGGATTGGATGGATGGTGCGGCCCGGTTATCACTAATCAGAAGCTCCTGTATTTTTTTTTATTTTGTGACTCTGTCCTGCTTTTGTGGTCCCAAAACTAAAGCTTTATTAATTTACTTAGCATAAAAGAGGTGCAGATTTCGTTTCACGTAACTACGGTTCGGCCCGTGGTCCTGTCTTGGGTTCTGTTACCCAGGCAGGGGCGAGCGGCCCACAAGTCTTGTGTCCACTGTCTCGAGTCTTAACAGCAAAGTAAAATATACCGAGGAAAGCGCAGGACTAGTCCCGCGGTTTTATGCCTTTCACCGGCCGGTGCATTTTAACGTTACCGGCGCCAACATCACCGTTCATCATCGGCGGATCGTCAACGATGCGCTTGTGGCTACTCCCTGGTACCTCCTCAATTCTCAGAATTCCGATCTCTTCAGTCATTAGCATTGCAAACCCCTCAGTTCCCCTCAATCGTCGCGATCTCGCCTCCTACTGTTCGACTTGATGGAAGAGCTTCCCGCTGATTTTCCACTCTCAGATCTATAGCTGTTTTACCTCGTGTATATTCGTTTCTGTTCGTTTTGGATATTTCCGATGGCAACGAGAAATCGAACGCCGTTGTATAGAAAGTATAGAGATGCTTTGCGGCACGTACGCGCGCCGAGTAATTCGGCTTCTTCGTCGTCTGCCGGTCCGGTGATTGAAATGGTTAGCACTTCTCTGCTGCACCCTAATAGGTCATATACTCCACTGAGCACAGAGGATCCTGGGAATTCGAGGTAGGTATGCCTATGTGGATTAAGGCAGATACCCTATTTTTCTGCTATTTTGCTTTCAGCTACAAGGTTAGATGATTTGTATAAGTATGCACTTTTTTTGGTTCGTGCCGCCTTTTCATTGTCAAATTTTAATGAGCATTATGATCGTAAGTCAGCTTTCCGCATGAGATTCTTTATTCACTAGTGAAGAAATTGGTTGTTGGCTCTGAGTAATGATCCATTATGATAATTGGATGTTTTTCATCAATTCTATATATGTGACCTTTTGCCAATTATTGCGACTTGTATGGGATAGGTAGTGCTATCCTTTTGCAATTTTATGACACACTAAAAATGTTCTTACAAAGGTTTAAAATTAGGAGGATTTCAAAACTTAACGGCAGGACTTTAAGCATTTTAATTATTTCTATGAAAAACAGATTTCATATGCTGACCCCCTGCTTGCAGGCATATCGCGCATAACTTTGTCTTATGTCTCACGAGTGTCTAGTGAAGTAAGGAATCTAAAGGAACGGATGAAGAAATTAAAGTCAAAGAAATATCACTTACTCTGCACTTGATGAAATAAAATAAACTCAACAACCAGACCCTTGGATTTTCTAGTTCACTGACTACTACAGTCTACAAAACAAAATACTTCCATCTAAATGAGTTGATCAATTTCTAAAGGCACTGGATTGTTAAAGTAATATCTGAATTGTTAGTATAATGGATGAATAAAGCCCGGGCCGGTTTATTCATCCATTAAATTTGTTCATGTGCTTAATATGGGAGCACTTGGTGAGACATATACATGATATCCTTACGTAACTCCCAGAATATGTGACACACCCCTCGTGCTATTGATGATATCTCAGCCCTCTCTTGAAAATGTGAAATTTCTACCCATTACCATTAGTCCCTGATGCTTAGTGTATTATATGATTTCTTTAGTGAAATTTCTATAAGTTTTGGAAAAAAAAGGTGGCTCCAGCTCCATATGGATTTAACCTTGGCCTTAAACCTTGATGTAGTTTAGAATTCATTGATCTGGATATGTTTTGGGTGGACTTGTACTTGCTCCACTTTGTTTGAGGTCAAAATTGAATTTGACCCATTGAAAGTTGAAACGTTATTAAGACAAGGGCTTAGATGTAAAGGTGTTCGACCAGGATCTGATCCTATTTGTGTCAAATGTGGATATTAGAACTTCAATAGTAGGTTGGAACATTATGATTTTATTACTTTCATTTCATGTTTATTTGTTGCTTCTAAACTAGTTTTTTCTTAATGTATTAAATTGCTTTCAATTAACTATAAGTATACTATTTTTAATCGTTATCATTATTTTAGTATATCCTATTACGTTGTTATTTATACTTCATGTTTCGTCCTAGTCTAAAGATATTTTATTTATTAAATGCATTACTAAAATAAACTAGTATAAAACTTTTGCATGCTTATACTTGATAAAAAAGGTACAGTCTGCATCTGATCAATTAGAAATCTCTGTGGACAAGACCTAGCCATAAGAGGGTGTACCCAAAAGGGATGTAAATTAATCTTACTAAAGGTAATGTTCATGATGTTCAAGTGCCTTTTCAAAAAAGGAAAAAATGATGTTGAAGCGCAGTTTCAAAAGAAAAAGGAAGATGTTGAAGTGACTTTCATGTAGATTATTTTGGAACATATAGAATTGTTATATGATTTTTGGCAATAAAAGACTGCAGTCCGTATTGAAGCAAATTATAATGTTGGACCTGCTTTCGTCCTTTTCTTCTTCCAACATTTTGAGAGGAAACTGAACAACCCTGTCCACCCTAAGAATTTATTTATAAGCATATCTGGTTTCAAATGCTTTTCATTGTAAAAGTTGTCAATGTCTCTCACATCCTGTCCATATGACAAAATCCAACTGCTCAAGTGAAAGAGCATATATTCAGCACACTTTTTGGATATTACATGTGTTGTGCAATTACTAGGTAGAACAAATGTAGGTGTGTGGGTAGGTGGATGTGTACACAACCCACACCCTATAGAAAGAGCAGGAGGAAGGCCATCATTATAAACCTTCTAATCATCTAGGAGAGTTGAAGGGCCTGCTGCAGTTGGGGTTTTATTAGATGATTTCTTAGCATTTCTTTTTTTGGGGGGGATTGATGGAGAGTGATTCTTCCAATGCTCCTGTCAGATCCTTTCTCCTTGGACTCAATTTTTTGTTTTCACTAGGATTTCTCAAATTCTCCAGTTGTTGAAGAAGATTATGCAATTGTTATCAAGTCGATCAGAACTTCAACACTGGATTCGGGTTTTGTGTAAGGTGTAGGATTTAAGTCTTAGCAATAGTATTAGGTGTAGCATGCATGTGTAATCTTCAGAAAACAAATAAACTTTTAGCTCCTATGGATACATTTAGTTGAAAAAATCTTTTAATGGCGGTTTCACCCAGATGAACATTTGTTGAAGAGGTACAGGTCCCGTGGATGCATGTAGTTCTTTCGTGGCTTCTCTGGATCACATTTTAAGAGAAGCAACTTCTTTGTACATTCATCAACAATCATTTGGCAACCGAGCAATTTACTCTCCTGAAATTTTGAGGCTTGAGCTCAATTTGTCTATCATTTTTTGTCCATTTCTGTTTCCATCCAGTTGTTTTTTCTTGACTATTCGAACTACCTGTTTTATGTCTCATTGATTTTCTGGACATCCACCCCAACATTCTACTTTTTTGCCGTTCCTATCCACTTTAGTCAGTGTCGGACTCTACTCTCTAGTGTGTAGTTGTGGCATATAATTATCTCTACTTTCCAAAAATAAAAAATGTAAGAAATAATACTTATACTTGGTCCTCCCAGTTATAGAAATTCATTTTTCTACGAAGAGCAACAAATTATGGAAAATTATTTTTGGTTGCAAAAATGAAAGAAAAAAATGTTGCTAGTACTTGCTTGGTTTCCACATGTTGTCATCAGTAGCACTTCTGTTACAGTGTTTACTTTGTCACCTAATGCGTTTCTTTGGCATCTAGGTGTATTTTTGCATGTGTCAATAGTAAGTGTTTTCAAAGTATTTTCCTCAAAAAAAAAAAAGTAAAAAAAAAGTGAGTGTTTATTTTTCATTCTAAATGTCCAAAAAGGAAGATGGATTCTGCTTCCTCCTTCCTGCACTTATGCCCTTGTCTCTTGTCCTTCTCTGTTAATGGTGCTTTTATTTTTTTATTTTTTAAACAAATGGTGCTTTTATATCTTTAGACATGTGGCTGCGTCTCTGTTTAATGTGAAGTTGCTATCACAGAGTTCATATGTGGTTGGGTTACTTGCATGTGTGTTTCTTTTTTCATCTTTAAATACAAAAAATTGAAGCCATCTGACTAATTGAAAATGGTTGTGCAGTAGAAATGCTCTTGCATTGGGTTTACCTCCAGCATGGGTAGATATTTCAGAAGAAATATCTTCTGATATGCAGCGTGCGCAGGCCAAAATGGCGGAGTTAGTCAAGGCTCATGCAAAGGCCCTAATGCCTTCTTTTGGTGATGGTAAGGAAGATCAACACTTGATTGAAGCGCTTACGCAAGAAATTACAGATCTATTGAAGAGGTCGGAGAAGAGATTGCAGAGACTTTCTGCTACTGGCCCATCGGAGGATTCAACTGTTAGACAAAATGTGCAGGTACAGTTACAATCGCATGGTTTTGTTCTTTTCCCTTGAATCTTGATTTCGTGCAAGTGTCCTCAATATATCCTTTTCCCTGAAGAAGCATGGAATTTTATTTGTATAGGAATAGAATTTTGCATCCAAAAGGTTCTGGGAGGTTCCCTTGCAACAAGGGATTGATTTAGAGACCCTTAGCCAACACATGAGCATGAATATTTTTAAGAATGAGGGATACAATTCTAGTGAGTACTGGTTTGATTAGTAATATAAAAAATCTCCTGGAATATGTGAAGGTATCCCTGGGTGGAATTAGACTGTAATCCCCAACTAGTAACTGATTCTGAGTCTCCTTTAATTTGGAGGGACCCTGAGAATTTCTTCCTAACAATGTGGAGACCATGAAGGATTCCGATAACCTCAGCCATAATTGAATTCGATGTGCCAGTGTACCAGCATACATAGCAAGAACAGTTCCAACGTGATCTCAAAATATTCCACCAAAAACCAGTGGAGCCAGGGTTGCCGCATTATGAGCCGTGAAAAATTCAGCTTTGTGCTGTCCTGTGGTGGGGGAGTCCATTCCATTGGTATCCTCTGCATTTGACAGTCACAGCGCTGCCACCAAAGTCAATGATCGTTGGCATCTCCCTGACTTAGCAAACTCCTAAAATACATAGTGAGCGGATGATATGGTGGAATATCCTGAGATGCATTCTTCTAGATGCACTAGGGAATAATTGCAGTGCAAGTACTGCTCATGGGACTCACTTTTGGTGCAAGCCTCCATGAGTTTAGCTGATAGACGAGGTCCTTGAGCAAAGCTGGCAAGCACGTGGAGAGACCAAATTGATTGTGGAAATGGCGCCAAACCTTCCAGGAGAAGGGCACTAGCACATGGTTGATGGTCTCCAGGACCTCCTCGCAAAGTGCACAGAAGATGTTGGGGATCATCAGTCCTCTGTTATCTCAATGTTACTAATTCTCGTTACATTTTTGTGTTTTTCCCCCGAAATTTTGATCCTTTAACTTGGTTTGCCTGAAGATGAATTTCGACATTCTTTCACTTAAGCTCAGCCTCCTGAGCTGAAGTGCACCTTGTATATCCAGGTCTGGTTGGCCATTGCCTCAGTATTCCACTTCAACCATTAACACACCCAGTCAACCAGTATTCTGCTACCCAATCTCTTTCAGAAAGCGTGCGACATGTTTAATCAGGTTGTTTCTTTTCTGGATGTCTGTATTGATGCAACTTTGTCGTTTTTCTTGCAGCGGTCCCTTGCTATGGACCTTCAGAACCTTTCAATGGAACTCAGGAGAAAGCAATCTGCTTATTTGAAGCGGCTCCAACAGCAAAAAGAAGTATGCTGCTCATGCAACAGTTTACAATTGTATATTTTCCTCTGTTGATTTGTATTCCTTTTAGTAGATTCAGGCCTACAAGTTCCCAGATTACCATGAAAATGGGAAGGGGCGTTAAGAGGGGAACAAGGAAAAAGAAGATAAGGAAAAAGGAGAAGAAGATAAGGAAAAAGGCGAAGAAGATAAAGGAAAAAAGAGAAAAGAAGATAAACCTTAGATTGTCTCCTGTATTAAATTATGTTAGTGACGTTTGTGTTACTCTATTCTCTCTGTTTCAGGGTCAAGATGGAGTTGATTTGGAAATGAATTTGAATGGTGGTAGATTTAAACAAGAGCACGACGACTTTGGTGATGAGGTATGATAACAAAATTCTCTATGTTGACCATAACACTGTTGATCATGGCTTAAAAAATATGCTGGTTTCCCTCTTTTTTCCTTATACCTTTCAGGACGAAGAAGTATTTTGTGTTGGAGTTCATGTATTGCTTTCTGTTTAGTGGAGACCTTGGTTCTCTTAGGTCATTTGATTGGTCGTTGATTTTGTTCAGGGTTTCAGTGACCTCCAAATGTCAAAGCTGAAAAGAAATGAGGCATTTACAGCAGAAAGGGAGAGAGAGATTGCACAGGTAGAGTACCACATGCTACGATACGATGTTTCACAGATATATGCTATCCTGTTTAACCTGTGTTTCTTTGCTAGGTAGTGGAATCAGTGAATGATCTCGCTCAAATCATGAAGGACCTGTCGGTCCTTGTAGTGGATCAGGTTAGATGCTAATCCCTGTGAAGCACCTTACGTTTTTGCCCCATATGATACTATGAGCATTTTCATCCACAGGGCACCATAGTTGACCGGATCGACTATAACATCCAAAATGTTGCTGCAACTGTGGAAGAAGGTTTCAAACAGCTACAGAAGGTTCTTCTCTCTCTGTTTCCCTCCGTTCATATTTATTTATCTGTCCGTCATATGCTTAGGTGGTTTTTCTTATCATATCCTACCTCAGGCGGAGAGAACTCAGAGGAAGGGGGGGATGGTTATGTGCGCCACTGTTCTAATCATAATGTGTTTCATTATGCTGATCCTTCTTGTTCTCAAGGAGATATTCTTGTGATCCTCACCCGTTTCCGCTGCATGAGATTTTCTGAGTGGTCTTTCGCTACAGCCATTACCTTGTAACATTCACATCATATTCACGCAAGCTCACAGTTTTGGGTATTGATTAACTGAAGATCGATGATCAGGGAACTGTACGTACTGCATGAGAGAGATGCAAACGAGATGGCTGGCACAGGGCACAAAGTCATATATTTGTTCGTTACCTTGTACCCAAGGGGTTGGGAATTCTCTCTCCCCCAGTTTTTGGATAATATGTAAAAATTTTCTGCTCGTTTTCTGAGGGACCTAATTCACGCTTGTACGGCCGATTCTTTTATGCAATTTTATATGCAATAAAATGCATTCTTCTGTCGTCGCCTCCCATGCTTTTAGTTTTTATTTTTTACTAGGGTCGATCCTGAAAATAAAAATTACAAGTGATTTCATTTTCAAAGAAAGCTATTTTAGCAAGGTTAAAATATACCAGTATTTCCAAAACAGCTGCCCTTAAACGATTGGGTCATAACTGTAACGGTACGGTTATTCACTTTCCGTTTCTTATCTATTTATAAAAACTGAATGTCCTCCATCCATTCTCAGGTATTCAATGCTCCTAATGTATTGTTTTTGTCTTTTTTGTTTAGTGTCGAGGGTTGGGGTTGATGTGTAGTTCCAAGAGCTCTTTCGTTAACCAATCATAGTGTTATGCTACGACTTTTATTATTAGGAAATATGGTCATATAAACAACATTCTCTTATTGTTCAGCAAGCTTTCGTAGCTCAGTTGGTTAGAGCACCCGTTTAGTAAGCGGGAGGTCTTGAGTTCGACTCTCAACGAAAGCAAATTTTCATGTTGAGTTCGAGGTCAAGTTTTTTTTGTTTTTTTTTTTTTGTTTTTTGCTTTTTCCTTCTCCGGTAGTCCGCTGTCCAGGTCAATTCATGGTTCCTCGCTCCCCCTTCAAAGCAATCCACAGGTAATTCATATTTATGCACTTCCAAATAGAAATGCCCATTCCACACTCTTAATTATCATGCAATTTCAAAACCCATTCGTATCTGATTCTGTGCTGCTGACAACTGATCACAGGTCCAGCTCTAAACGCTCAAAGCAGAGCATGTAGGTGATGAAGAGAAAGAGGAACAAGAATACAAAAAAGCCGAAAAACAGCTTTGATAACATTTGGTTGTGTTAATCGGAATGTATTATGGATGCATAAATTACAATAATATATGAGTTAGGTTATTGATCATAATGACGATATCAGCTTCGGGACGCTTGCTAAACTTCAGGCAGAGAACCCATGGTCGGACAAGTAACCGGGAATTACTCTGAAAAGAATAAATTACATTACATGACTTATTCACAGTCCCCACCAAATCGGGTGCCTCATTTTAGTCGGGTTTCAAATCTGAAGCCTTGAATGATCGTTCGACCAGACCAGAGATTGGAATTTTCAGATCAAATGTCATTTTCTGCAATATTAAAGATAACATGTTCACATCTGACATGGCTCTGTGAGCTTTCCCAAGCAATTGAATCCCGTAATGCTCACGGAGGGATTTTAGGGAAAAGGAGGAGAGTTTCGATCCTGCCAAACAAAATCACATTGAACAAGTCAATATATTGAGTGAATGGGATTAACATATAACTTTTTGTTCATTGGGTAAATTAAAAATACAATTTTATTAGTTTTTCACAACACGAAATTCATCTGAAGCAGTTAAGGCAATCAAACAGCATATCAGCAAAATTAATAGCAGCACTTGGAATAATCCTTTCACTGTATGAACTTACTCCAGAAAAATTATATGCTATATGAAGTTATTAACTTGAACAGTCAAAACGCACTCGACTGATCTTCAAACCCATGAAATATGACAGAATCCAAATGAATGAGAATGCATCGGGTCACAACAAAATAGAAAATAAGAAAGTCATTTTGTTTGTCTGTAAATCTGAAAGTCTGCAGAAGAGAATTGTTCATGAAAGTGATCATGAAATACAAGATGATGGCTTTCTTAAGAATATCAGTTGGGGAAAAAATAGCCTTTCATTGAGAAAAAAAAAATGTGTTTCTTCACAAGATGGGTCAAGGACTCAAGGAGCTCCATGCTTTTCAATCCCAAGAAGCTTGAAGCCGTTTTAGTTAATTCTGAATCATACACCTCACTACCGACTAGTTGCCAAAAGACGGAAAAAGTAAATAGTTTGTAAGACAAGGTCAGCATGTCAAAAATTGATACAGTGGTCCACATTGTTAACTTCAAAAGTAATGGGATGATGGGACTAACAAGGAGGAAAGCCATAAGAGCATAGAATACATCACAACTCATAATGAGGTAAAAGGATTTATAAAACTCAATTTGACATGTCAGTGAAATGCTGAAAAGAGGAATAGAACACACTAGATGCATGCTATGAAATGGGTTAAAACTGCAGAATTAACTAGTATGAGAAAACATGGGAAAATGAACCAACCATCTGGATTCACCAACTGCCGAGCAAGAGGAAGAGTATCCACAAAAAACCAATCAGAAGGAATATCCATAGAACAGCGACTGAACTCCTTCACAAGAAAAGGCACATCAAATCGACGTCCGTTGTGGGCTACCCAAAGAACAATCCCTCCTGGTTTTTGGCGGCTTTGTACATACCGCACTAAGATTGGGGCCAGTTCTTTCCACCTGATATGGTAATAAAAATATATCTAAAAATCAGGGATAAAAATTTTGTTTGCCATCAACTAAAAGTAAATTACAAAAAGATCAGAGATATATCAAAATGGAGAATGCAGAAAGAAAATTCCACAAAATTAGAAGCAATGCATCTTAAATTTTTTGTTCGACGAGAAAATAAAGGTAATACAAATCAAGTTACTCTTTTTCAGAAAGTGGGAGGTACGTTGAAGCCCAGTCGATGGAGGGGCAAGCTAATGCACTTTAAACAATTCGTTTCATTTGAACTTCAATTAGACCAATAACAGATCATTGAGTAGATATATGCCTTGAGAGTAACCATAATTCAGAATAACCATACCTTGGAACACCATGTCGGTTGACCATATTAGTGCTAATTCCATGAATAACAGTATTTGGCACAAATCTTTCAGGATTGACTAGAGTCTGAAACGTACTATTCCTTCCCCCAAACAGATCTTGAAGTGCAAATTCAATAATTCTATCATGACTTCTTCTGAATCCTGTAGTTTCAATGTCAAAGACCAAGACAGTGACGAGTTGGCTAACGTCCTTTCCTTCTGTAATAGCTTGTTGAACATCACATTGCTGAATTGCTTTAAAATTTTGAAGCTCTAATTTATTCGCATTAGCATTTGATCTTCTCTTAACTGTTCCATCCACTAGTTCCAATTTAACACTGCATGGTTTATCACTCTCCAACTTTGGATCTGTTGCTCGTACTTTGGTTGTCAGGGACCGAAATGTCCACCTTCCAGTATCCAAAATTCCCCATCCCCCAGAGGTGCCAAGTCTAAGAAGATTATGACTGTGGGAGCTCACCAGAGTGTTTCTTAAATTATAGAGATTACTAGACCATATGCTGGAAAATGACATTCTTCCAAGCAACAGATATCTTCTCAAGGGAACCTGGACTTTGCATCCATCTTGCAGTTTGGAAGGAGGAAAGCACACTCAGACCAGACCTCGCGGTTATAGCCCTGTGGGATCCCAAACAGAGAAGTAACAGTGAACGCAGAGTGGTCAATGTGAGGATATATCAAACCATTTAGGAAGATAGAGGTCGCAAATGATTATTCTTTAACCAGCTAGAAGATAAGAACTATAAGAAACCAAAAAAAAAATGCCCTTTATATAAAAACGAATCTCAAACCATTCGCAAAACAGAGATCTAACTATCTAACTGAGAAAGACATGCAACAGCTTCATAGGTAGATATTTCCACTCCACACGTCATGTAATCTCATATGTCCCCTTAAAACTTTTACTAGTTTCATTTATTGAAAATTTCTTTCCACAGACCATAAACGAACATTTACCACAAGCGAGCTTAAAAACGAATGCCATAAAACCTCATTTTTCCGTAAACAGTCTCCGGATACAAACTCTATACCTCCCGAGCGGGGCAACAGAATCACGAAAACAGATCAAAATCTTCCCCAAATTCGAAACCGTAACGTCTCCAGGTTCGACTGACTGAGAAAAGAGAAGCGGAAACACAACTGGCAGAATCAAAATTTGAAAGAAGAAGTACCTGGTTAAGGATTGGAGAGGAGAAATGCGTCGGTGGAAGAAAGAACCTTCGGGTATTATCAACTGAAAAACGGTTTCGGTTGGGTGAAGTGGAAGGAAAGAATACGAAAAAGATGATATTGCCGAAAAAAAAAATAATGACAATGTACGAGACTTGCGATTTGCGAGGAGTGTGGGATGAGAAAGCGAGGAGAAACGAAGAATAATGGACCCCGGAAAGGACGGATCATGCGCCCTTCCCCTCCGCACACCCTCCTCCGCTCCTCGCCCCCGCACCTCTTCAGCCTCTTCTCACACACTTCCCAACAAGTACCCAGTCCCTACACGTAATCCCAATATGGGCTCTCCCCTCTTGTGGGCCTCTACTCATTAATACGAGTGGGCCCAAAGTGAAATTTGGCCACGGATGATGCGTCTATGTTACGAAAAGCACGGTCACCTAATCCGTATAGGCCTCCACCCACTGGCATTCAGTGCGCCCAAAATAACTTCTTGAGCCGTAACGTTGCAGTCAGTTTGATAGTGATCGAGTGACATTAATGCAATAATTGATCAGAGATTTCTATATAAAAATACAAATCGGAGTTTGAAGAAGATGAAGAAGTAGTGTGTATAAATGTATACTTTTTATCTTATTTTCATACCATAATAAATGATAAAATGTTGCTAAACATTGAATACATACCACTATATAATAGGTAAATACTATGTTCCCTCTACATGCACCAGCATGAAAACATCAGCAATGTCACATTAGGAATGGAAGTGCAAGCAAAAGGAAGGCATTAGATTCAATTTTGTTACTTTCACTTTAGGGCATGAAAACATCAGCATCTGTCACATTAGGAATGGAAAGTACAGGAATGTAATAGATTCAAAGTTATCGAACTCGAATGTCATATTCCATGATGTTACATTTAGGGATGGCAACGGGTACGGGTTAGCGGGGAACCCGCCCGACCCGACCCGCTTAAAGCGGGTTTGGGTTTAAGTTTTTACCCCGCTGGTTGGGTTCGGGTTTAGGGGTTCGGGGCGGGGACGGGTTTCGCCCCAAAAACCCGACCCGACCCACTTAATTCTTATGTAAAAAAAAAAGTTTTAGAGGGTATTTAAATAATACAAAGTAAAACCCTACTTTCTTACGTTCTCCCCTTATGTTTGACAATATGTTTAAGTATTTATATGTTTATATTATTTATTTTAATTTTTTTTTATATTTTTAAAATTTTTAATATTAAATATAGTGGGTCGGGTCGGGTACCCGTGGGACGGGGCCGGGTTTCGCGGGTTCGGGGTGGGTTTTTTGCCCCGCTGGGCAGGGACGGGTTTAGAAATCAAACCCGCGGGGACGAGTTTCCCCGGTTTTTTGCGGGGCGGGGATGGTTTCCAAAAACCCGCCCCGCCCCGCCCCGTTGCCATCCCTAGTTACATTACACGACGCAATGACGCTGGTCTCGAACCTCACGACGACGAAAAACGAAACTCGACTTATGGGGTGAGGCTTCCACTATGGGCCCGGATCTGCTGTAAGATTAATAGCCGGATCTGCTATGTATATATATTGCTTAGCGATGCTCAATAGCGTTACTATTTTGCTGTGGAAACCGGAATGCATGTCGTTTCTCATTATCCTTCATTAAATACATATATGTTGTGATATCACCGAGGAAGGATTAATTCCATTCATGCTTCTAATGTTTGACGTAATTGCTTACATGTTGCTTCCGTTTAAAGTAATGGATATGATTATAAACCCTAATAATATTTTAAATTAGCCTTTTTCATGTGTCTCTAGACTAGGCTAGCTTATACTTTATATTTATTTGTGTACGACGTTATTAAAATCACTGCTTTAAAAATCAGACCACCACTTGAATTGGTGACTCAGGATCACCAATCTTAATATAAAGATCATACAGTAAAACTTACGACATATAGCAGTACATTTTAGGTTAACTACTAGTTGAATCTGATTTTAGGTCAAATTAAACTGAAACCCAGTAACAACTCCGGTTTGATTTCTAGTCTGATTTTTTATTCGTTGCTCTATATATGATTATTAATGTCGACCTTGAATAAATAATCCAATTAATTATTAAAGAATCACACTTTCAATTTTTTTAAAGGCCCAAATTAAAAATTATTTTCGACATTTACTTCTATCGGCTTACATCCTATCAATGACTTTGTATGCCATGTTAATGTCCTTCCATAGCCCTAAAGTAAGATTTATTTAGCTCTAGGTGTATATGAGCCATTATAATATTACATAAAAAAATATTTATAATTGATGTCTGAGAGATGCGTAACAATTTTATTATGCCATGATGAGACACTTAAAAAAAATATTTAGCAATATTTTAGAGTAGGAGATCAAAATTAACGTTATGAAAAGATTCCAGGCGTTGACGTATTGTATTCTCTTTTATATACCCAAAAATTCTGTATTATTTTTTCATACTCGTATGTACTTTTTTTATTTTTATTTTTACCTTTCCGGATACTGTGATGATCCATGAGTAATTTTTTTTATAAATAGAATAATTCTGCAGAGAACTATAGACGTTATATTATATGAAGCAACCCCCTTTTAAGGCAAAGAAAGATACCTGGATCACATGTTGAGATGCCCAAGAAGGAAAGGTGGAGTATTGCGCACCACGCGCAAGGGAGAATGGGAGACCTCCCATCCCACCGCGGGGGAATGAAAAAGTGACTTTTCACAAATAACGGTCAGGCGGGCCCCGCTATAGTGACGAGTGTAGAGCAGGGCTGCCGCCTGCCCGCCCGCCCGCCCGTCCGCCCGTCCGCCCGTCCGTCCGCCCGCCTGCCTGCCTGCCTGCCTGCCTGCCTTCCTCCCACTCCCCCCCGGTCCATCCACGTCGCATCGTGCTCCCACGTGTGAGCACCTCCGTCTTCATCCCCCATCCGCCACGTCACCTTTGGCGCGTTCCGAGTTGCTGATTTGGACCGAAAAAACTCCTTCCCCCTCCCCGGCCCCACCGGAGTTTAATAAACATCCCCGTCGCCGTCGCATACCCTCTTTGCTTTTAAAAGTCCGAATCGAGGATTAATTAAGGAGAGATTAAGCATCATGTCACGGTTTGTGTTGTTTAGCGGACATGGCGTCTCCGTCTTTAGCTGTTTCCAGGGTGGCTTCGCCTTCGCTTCTCCCCACTTCCTCCTTTTTTAATTTGAACTCTATTTGGGGGTGGCGGGGACTTCCTTTTTCCGTGGTGGAGTAGCAATAACTCTCTTTCCATACGTGAGCTCTCACATATATATATATATGAGTCTGTTTTATGAATGCTTAAATCCAGTCCACTGATCATTACATTTATTGATATATATGAAACGTAACATGGCGCCCCTGCTCTCATGCTCTGGCTATTACCTTTCTCCATTATTAGCTGCAGATTCTTTAATTAATTTATTACTAGTTGGGTTGGAAAAAACTGGAGGAAATGCACTTGGATTACGACGAAGCAGTTCCTGGCACATGATGACCAACTTTTGGTTGCCCCAAAAAGTCGAACGGAGTTGCGTTAGGTCAGTGAGAGCGAGAGACGCGATGACTAGTAGTATGACCCGGACCCGGACCCGGACCCGGACCCGGTGGAAGGAAAAGAAAGAGAATAGAAGAGGAGAAGAAAGCACACAACAACATTAGATTTTAAACTCAATTCTGCTTGTCCAAGTCACTTCTTTCTTTCTTTTCCCCCCCACAACCTGAATTATTTCCAACGCTCCTCGTCGGTGTGCGGTGTGCGGCACGGAAGAGTGGAAACCTCAGCATGATAAAAAGCCGCTTTCCACAAAACCGATGACGATCACACGTGTCGAATCCCCGGAGTCCGTGGGACCACCCGAGTCCGGTTATTTTATTACGCGCGTGAAACAGTAGTGCTTGCTCGCGGTTACACACATATTCCTTCCTTTTTCCCTTAAAAGGCCCACCCTAGGGCCCCACTCAGAGAGAGGACTGACCGAGAAGAGGGGTCTCTGTTACTCTCTAGAAAGAAAGGCCGACGGTTCGCACCGGAGACAACGGAAACCGTTAGGGACCCCCCTTTCTAAGTAACGCTTGCTTCTACGTACGGGACTCTCCATGTCAGCCGACGTGGACGTGTCACGACACGTGTGCTCGTGTAGCCTCGCCTCGAGTAATAACTAAAAAAGAAAAAAAAAAAACCTCCGAGACGAGAGGGGAATAGACACCCCGGATCTTGGAGGCAGGCAGGCAGGCAGGCAGGCAGGCAGGCCTCCCCGTAACGGGACTCGAGGACGACGGTGCCCGTCGTGAGAACCGGCGCGTACCGGTGGGGGAGGAGAAGGATCGGGCGACGTGGCGGTGGCGGGAAACGGGAGCTTGACGGGAGGGAGAAAAAATCTTTGACGGATATCGTTTCTGTTCCGTCCGTTGGGGCACGCGTCACGGGAACCCGCGAGTCGCCTCGTCTCGTTTTACTTTTCCCTTGTTTTTACTGTTCGAGACGACTTTAGAAAGCGAGATTTGGGCAGTGGGCAGTGGGCAGTGGGCATCCTCCAGAATTATTTTTTTTTTAAAAAACGAAGTATTTATTTAATTACGCCCTTTTCCGGTTTCCAATCTGGTTTCAAAGCGATACCTTCCTCCTCGGAGATTTACTTGAAGAAAAAGCTTTGATTTTTTTTACCTTGTTTACCGCGGTGAAGGGTTGAGACGGTTGACGGCGTTAGATGGAAGGCGGCAATTGGTTGGCTGGCGTGGTTTGTTAGCGTGAGCTGGATCCACTCTTATCGGAGAGTAACAAAAGAAGAACCCGAACGAAACTGGAGAGAAGAAAGAGCTCCAAAAAACAGTCTTCACTCCCAAATCTTCTCCAGATCTAACCGAGTCTGCCCTGTTATCTATCTTCTCGCACCAATCTCTCACTTCACTACTAAACAACTCGAATACGGGATAGTAGACACACAGCGGCGACAGAAGAAATGTGATCTTTTCTCCTCTGGTCGACTCTGATACCGCTGCTTTTCCCCTCTTCCACTGACCTCCCGCAGTGTCGGATTTATGGCGGCTCTTTCACGAGAGCTCGTCGCCGCGGATCGTGTTTTCTGAGTCTCGGATGCGGGCGGATGGTGTCGCTCTCTGAATTGCTGTCTTGCGTCCAATTTTGATTGAGATGAATACGGACACTGTCGCCAAGTCGGCTATCTCAACGGCGAGTTCCAACGGCAGCCGGAAGGGGGTCGATGGAATTCCCGATCAGTTCCCGGCGGGCCTCCGAGTTTTGGTCGTTGATGATGATCCTATTTGCCTCAAGATTTTGGAGAAGATGTTGCAGAATTGCTTGTATGAAGGTATGGGGATTGCCGTGGGCGGCAATCGTGCTTGTGGCTGAATCTTGGCATAATTCACGATATCTTCCTTTGTTTTAATTTTATGTTTTTAACACTCTCTCATCATCGCACGTGTTTGATTATGTACGTTTTTAGGCTTCTCTTGTTTTTGGCCTAGTCCTTTATGTTTGGAGTTGAGGGTTGTACGGTACCGATTTATAGTAATAAGCAAGGACTTTGATTGGATAAAGGGCCATTGATTGATTGCTCGCACTTTGATCCGATCCTGTCCTGGTTTTATGCCTCTTGCGTCTTTGATATTATTAAATCTGATATTTGTCTTAAATTTGATTTACTTATAATTTTCGCCCCGAGAAGTACCTCCTCAGATAAACCTTTGAAACTGTTTTTCGTCCACTGTTACTGTCGGTAGGACTTGCTCTTTTGTTATTTCCATGAGGAATCAGATGCTTTCATTGCTTAGTGTTTCCTTTCCATAAGTAAGCTGTTATCGCTTTGATTCGATCCTCTCTCTAATTTTTTTTTGTGTATAAACCGTTTGGGAGATGATCGCTTCCAAGATTTCGGTGGTACTTATAAAATACGTCGGTGAAGTTAATTTTCTCTAAATTCTGAAGTTGCAACTTCGTCGGTGAAGTTAATTTTCTCTAAATTCTGCAGTTACAACTTGTTCTCGTGCTGTTGTGGCCTTGTCAATGCTTCGAGAAAGGAAAGATGGATTTGATCTTGTTCTTAGCGATGTTTACATGCCTGACATGGATGGATTTAAGCTCTTGGAGCACATTGGACTCGAGATGGATTTACCTGTTATCAGTAAGTAAAAGTCATTTCATATAAAGAGAACTCATAGACAATGAATAACTCACCTATAACAATCTCTGTCCCAGTTCTGATATTTATTTTCAAAAAACAGTGATGTCTGCCGATGATGGAAAAGATGTAGTTATGAAAGGTGTGACGCATGGGGCTTGTGACTATCTTATAAAGCCTGTAAGGATGGAGGCCTTAAAGAACATATGGCAGCATCTCGTCAGGAAGAAGAGGAATGAATTGAAGGACCTGGAGCACTCTGGAAGCGTGGAAGACAGTGATAGAAACAAGAGGGCATCGGATGACGGAGATTATGCATCTTCTGTGAATGAAGGCAGCTGGCGAAATTCAAAGAGAAGGAAGGATGTGAAAGATGAAGAAGATGAAGGGGAGGAACGTGAGGATTCATCAACCTTGAAGAAGCCAAGGGTGGTTTGGTCAGTTGATCTCCATCAACAGTTTGTTGCTGCAGTCAATCAACTGGGAATTGATAGTAAGATGGTCTTTGCATTGTTGTATGTTGTCAAAGTCACATGCCATCTTTTTTTCCTTTGGCCATTTTCATGACTTTGTTTTAATTGCAGAGGCCGTCCCTAAGAAAATTTTGGAGCTAATGAATGTTCCTGGGCTTACAAGAGAAAATGTTGCTAGTCACTTGCAGGTAATGCTTTTATCTTTTGAAGTCTGTAAGTTGTAAACAGTTTTAATGCTATAATTTTATTACATTATTGGATCTCTTAGGTTATTATGTAATTGGTTGTTCGGTATCATTGTCTTTTGACAAAATCTGATTGTAAAGGTCACAAATCCTCATTATATTGGAATCAGATTGAAGGGTTTTCTTTAACAAGGACATACCCAATCATGGTGCTTATTTATGAAAACATCTCACTTTATTTGATGCTTAAGTAAAAATGAGGGTGATTTGCAGATGCTTCCATTTTTTCTCTTCCGGTGATCTTATGTACTCACTTATGGATAATATGTGACCACATATAAAAGTTGGTGTATAACTGTAGGAACCTTTTTTCCATATTAGAGAAATGCGGTAAAAGAAGAAGATGGTCACTTGGATTAATTAAATCAGTGTCTTCTGATTTACTTGCTACTGCCTTTATGCTTACGAACCAATTGTCTTTTCCAATAACTATCTTATCTGTATATTAGAGGCTGAATGTTTCAAGATTTTTTTTTGAACTAGTGAACCCCGTACCCCACCTAATGTCCCCAAGGAGACTCGAACTCGAGACCTCCTTTGATATCTACCTACATGAGACCACTTGAGCTATTGCTGAGGGTTCAATGTTTCAAGATTATTCATTTGTCAAAAACAAAAAAAATGTTTCAAGATTATAGTATCATTATTTGGAAAGCAAACTTTATACTTCTCTTATTCCAGTAGCAAACTTGTTTGTAGTTTATATTTAGGTTTAGCTTGTAATCTGCTAGAGCATCTTTATAGTGCCATTCTTGGTATAATCAAAATAACTAGTCATTTATTTTTTAGGTAATTGAAATACATATTGCTACTTACCATTTGTGATCTGAAAACCATCAATTTGATGCTGCAGAAGTACCGTCTATATCTTAAAAGGCTCAGCGGGGTATCGCAACATCAATCTGGGCTAAATGCTCCTTTTGTTAATCCTTCAGATGCTCATTTTAGCTCACTTGGTTCATTTGATGGACTGGATATTCAGACTATTGCCGTCCCAAACCAACTTCAACCAGAGAATCTTATGACCCTGCAAGGGATTGGAAGGCCCAATGCTACTACAGGCATGGGGATTACTCTCGTTGATCAAATGAACCTACTGAACCCCGAGTCACAAATCACAAACTCCTCAAAACTGAGATATGGGGTGTCACAGCAGCAACTAAGCAATAAACAGGTGAACTTACTTCATGGTCTTTCAACTGCAATGGAACCAAAGCAGCTTATGCATTTGCGTCAACCCGTACAAACATTTGGAAATATGGGTCTTCAAGTCAGTGAGGGTGGATCAAATGGTTTTCTTAGTTTACCAACTCAAAGAACGGGTACATCTCATTTGGACCACATGCAGGGGGTTCCAGTGAGTAGTTCGCTAACGATGCAAGGAGCACAGCATAGACAACAAGTCCCAGTCAATCAAAATCAGATTCAGGTTGATATGTTGCGACAACAAAGATCAAGAGGGCATTTGCTGAATGAAATTGCAGGTGGGCATGCATCTAGTCTTCCATCTTCTATTGGGCAGCAAATGCTGTCTAATGGTGCATCCGGTCTGGTTTTCAGCAGGAATGCATCTGTCGTCAATGGGAGAAGTCCATCCACAGGGGAAGGTTGCTTTAACAATAATTCGCCATATATCTCAGTTTCACAACCTTCTATTACTTTTCCAGTCACGCATGGCACAGAATTGCCTGGAAATGGTTTTCCTGTAGCAAGCACAGCAGGATTATTTCAAGAATCTATTCCAACAACTGGAAGTTTAGAAGCGCTTGGGGGTGCAAACCACCTGAAAGGAAGCAGGGGAGCTATTCCAAGCTATGATATATTTAGCGAACTTCAGAACAAGAGCCAAGGTTGGGAATTACCAAGTGTTAATATGACTTATAACACAGCCGGAGCTGTAAACTTGTCACACAATCCTGATTTTGCATTAGGTCAGCAAGGTCTCATTGGCCCACAGAAAAATGGGCTGAATATAAATGAACGTGCAAGCCGTGAAGGTGCTGATCCACTTCAGAACAATCTCTCAGGTGATAATTCCTTCAGAATAAAAGCGGAAGGAATGCCAAATTTGGGTGGTGATAATGTACTTCTCAATGATCACTTTGGTCAAGATGATGTGTTTACAATTTATAAACAGGTTAGTTCCTAATATCTTTGTATAGTAATTTTGTGTTTTTGTTGCAGCTTCTTGAATGATCAGGAATTATATCTCTAGAGAATCATTAAGGTCGTTACTAGTGCCATTTCTGATTGATCATGCACAAAAAATTCTTCTTTTTCTTTCATTGGATTGGAGATGATATAAGGTTTTAGTGAATGATCTCATGTTTTCTTTTTGCGTCGACTTGATCATTACTAAATATTTCTTTGAACATGGTTTTTCTCTTTTGGGTGCAGCAGCCACAGGAGGGAATTGGACCAGTGGAAACGGAGTTCAGCTTTGATGGATTCCACATGGATAACATTCCAGCGTAGACATTTCGTGTCTGTTAATGTGGTGTTACAGTGTACACAAGTTTTTGGCTTACAATTTGGGACTTAATGTGCTCAATATGTGAGGGCATTCAATTTCAGATGTTGGATGGGTACTTTCCGACTGCTCCATCGTTACTTGTCGTTATTAAGCTATGAACTGCAGAGGGAGCATTTTGGGTTCTGGCTTCTCATATACAAGAATGTGCTTGTCTTCAGAGGTTGTCAATATGGGAAGAGGTTCCTGCAGGAGAGTAGTGTAAGGATATCTGCATGTTACCCAAAGGTGTAACGTGTGTAAGTTGACTGGTTGTTGTTGGTGAAGATCTTATTGGGTTGGTTGTGGAGGCTGTGAAAGTTGCTTCTGAGGTTTAGTCTAGTGGTGGACGGAGGTGACACAAGAGCTGCATTTTGCAGAGCTGAAGGCATTGCTAACTTCAATAACTGTCGCCTTTGCACGTTCTTATTAGGTTTAGATAGGCTTGTACAGGTTTGGTTTGTTTGGTAAAGGCAGATGTGTACTGCGAAGGCTAGATTCTAGACGAACCAAGTGCTATTGTTAACTAGGCATTTTTTCAAGCTATGCTCCATTGGTTTATTATGTGAACCGTGTGTTGAATTATTCAAGGGATTGATGTTCCGTGTATCCACGATTGAAAATGTTCTGCTGTATCTCGGGATGTCTATGGCTAGAGCCTGGAAACGGTTTTCCTATTAGATAAATGATACTTGTCGTCAGTAACTAAGAAAATTTGTTGGTCGTATATATATGCCCTCTGTTCAAATTTAGATGGCGGAGTGATATTTAATAAGAGGTGTCATTCTACATAGTGCATGGCCTGTACTGTTGCAACTGTCAAAGAAGGGTCCATCTATTATTGTTACTAGTACCCATTACCACACTTCATCCTCTACCAACACTGCAACATCGAGTTGTTTCGAAGATCAACCACCTTTACACATTTTCACAAACTCAATTGCTTCATTGCAAGTTATTGCTACAACCAAATCATAATGGGGCATTATCTATGTTGAAAGAACCTTTGAGATGTACTTTTAATCGCCCTTCTTTCGAAGATCAAAGGATCATAAATATTGACATCTAGTTTTGAGATCCTAAACACTTGACATCTAGTTTTGAGACCCTAAAGATTGAGACTTACGGCTTCCATTTACCTATGTCCCTTTCGATAACTGACATAGATATTGATTGGCTCATGGAAACATGTTGTCGAGTAATGTCTTCCACCATAGACCAGCGAATGCTTGTTGGACTTGACGCCCCATACAAGTTTTTCATTCGTAGCACGATTCATCGCGATAATCTCGTCACTCGTGACGTCCAGTCATGGTTGGCCACCGCCAGTGCTCCTTTCAAGTTTCAACGAAGGCTTGACCAAGACAAGCTGCATAGCCTACACGAGGACTCACCAGAATATACAGTCTGTTTTGGTTTGTCGAATTCTCAAATCTTCGTTCGCGCAGTAAAAGAATTTTTGTAAAGGCAGAAAATTGTTCGAAAACAAGGTATTTAACTACAAAAAATATGTAAGAGCAACTCTACACTACATATTACAACATGCCCATAAACACAACAGTTGAAAGGATCCCTTCTCAATCTTCACCACTCCGTTTGCCTTCTTAGCCCAAACACCCTGAAAGAGTTGAACATTAATCTGTAAAAGAATCAAAAAATCATATCCATTCCACCAAGTTTACTGCTCCAACAGAACAAAAAGTGCACCAGCTAAGATCAAAAGCAGTGAAAGCCAACTCTGGATCCTGGGCATGTGACCGTCTGAAGTAGGTAAAGTTGAAGGAAGTGAACACTCCTCCCCATTGAAAAATACTTTACTGGGAAATCCATCTCCACTCACTACATTAATTCCAGGGGTTGCCTTCTTTTTAAAGGATATAACCGTCTGCTGTTTGCCAGGTACTGGTGGATCTTTCGATGGATTAGCCCCATCAGACTCGGCAATAAGGAAGTTCAACCCCGGAAGGCCTTGCATAAAGACGGTGTTGTTCACATCTGGAAGAGTGCTCCCATTGAATGAGTACATGGCCTCGTAACCTGGATATGCTTTATCTAACTGGACGGCAGTAAACCAGTCTCCAAAACTAGTATCACCCCAATTGAAAAGTGTTATCCTTGCAGTCCAACCCCGTCTGTAATCAGTTGCTACATGCCAATTGATGCTGACACCACACATATCTCCACAAGGCAACGGTTTAGGGACACGAAAGTGTTTGAGATCAGCCCATGCCAGAGCTTTCTGCGTTCTGTTGTCGAAGGGGACGAGGAGGGCATCAGGTGGAAGTAGCAGAGCAGGCTGTCTAGTGCTGCAAGCGGAAGCCATACTAGATGGGCATCCACAGGCACAAGTCTCGCATGGAATGACAGAATCATTGTAAAATGCAGAGAAAGAAACACAGCACCGAGGTTTTGAACCTTTGGGCTGTGTGATGTTGCAGACAACTTGCCAGGTAGCAATTGCAGATGTTGTAGACTGGAGACCACCTGGATCAGGGAACTGAGTCGGGCTGACACGCACCGGGGGGCTACATTGGTAATCCGGATTCAGAGTCCCGCTGATAGTCCATTTTTGGGGAGCAAAAAGCTCTGTACGATTCACATCAGGTGGCATCTTAAACACTTGGAGTTGGAAAGCCGATACAGACTTGCTTGGATCCATAGATTGTGGTAAAAGAGTCCCGTTTCTGCAGCAATTTGGGATCAGACCAACCTTTGTATCGTTTGCTTTGGTCAATGGAAGGTCCAAAATCGTTGGAGATTTTTGACAATTCATAACTTTGGTAAAGTCGAAGTCCTTGTAGAAACTGCCTTGCTCTCCAAAAATACACTCCGAGAAATCAATTTTTGATGTGTATGCTCCCTTCATGTCAAAGATGAATTCCCCCCTCATCCACTCCCAGTTCAATTTCCAGTTATCCAGACGCCCCAATGGGTTATTGTTAGAAATCGTGACTGAAGCCATATAGTTTGAAGCGAAAGACTGTAGCACATCATAATACATGATCAAATCACCGTCCCGACGGGGTAAAAAGTCGTCTTCTTCAGTGAGGTTCGCCTTAAATTTTGGATCTCTGACACAGCACACATACATAAAATTCGTCCCTAGAGAAAAAAATTTAAATACCCACATCAGAAAATTGCGAAGCAGGGCAAGACAATGAAGACCCTTCACAACCCAGAAATCGGAACTTCGGAAAGAGTTAAAATTGGACTATAGAAATGAGGGGGGGGGAAACAAAAAATCAAAAAGGTACCTTGTTTAGTGGGGGTGGGGCACTTGTAGCCATCGTTAGCGAGAGAGATGTTAGACGGCAAAGGGACAGTAGGCGGGCGCACACCGAACTGCGTGCCGACGAGGTCGATCTGGACTTGAATCTGATTGACGTCGCCGGCGGTCTCAATGGCCGTTTTAAGATCGGAGTTAGGGAACCCAGAAAAGAAAGTCCCGTTCCCTACCGGCGCCGGAAGAGTGGTGCCATCGGTGAGTATCGCGGGCGAGGAGGAGACCAAGATTTCGTCGTGTTGGAACCCGATAAAGAGGTCCCACGATTTGAGAGGCACGTCGCCGGCGTTGAGGATGGTCGCGGTGGACTTAAACGAGTAAGGCTGGCGCTTGGGGTCGGAGAGGAAAGGGCGTATCCGGGCCCCTTGTTTGTACAAATAAGAGAGGAAGATGCCATTGCAGGCGTCTTGCGCTGGAGCAGGGGCTTGGGAGAGGGAAATAGGGATAAACACCGAGAAGAGAAGCAGCAAAATGTGCAAATCCCGAGCCATGACCAAAAGGGGGCACAAACCCTTTTGAGCGGAAGTGAAGAAGAGGGCTCTATATCAGGAGGAAGGAAAAAAGAGGCGAGATTTGTTTCGGGAAATGAAGAGGGAGAAGAAGAAGAAGAAGGACGGAAACGCGTTCAAAACAGCTTAGCAAAAGCTGGAGGGTACACCATCATTTCGTCGGTTTGCTTCCAGTCGGGAATCAGGATACCTATTCTCCATTTTCTTTTCTCTTCGTGCCGGCAACGGAGAAGAAGAAATGGTAAGAATGGAGGCGAACACGTCTTCGGAAGGAGAAGAGGTCAATCCATCTTTGGAAGGGAAGGAAGGAAATCCGAGCAGCGCTTCTTCCTCTCTCTCTCTCGTGGGGATTTACAGAGCAGTACATACACACTTTTAGTTTTTAGATTAAACAGATTCGAGCGCGCAGGAAATTGCGCCGAAAAGGGACCCACCCGACCCGATTCAACATATTAACTTTTTTTCCATCCGCATATGTTATAGTGATAAAATCTTATCTTGAGAAGCAAATCAGTCATATTTATGAATACAACGGAATAGTCGCAGGCAGCATCTAAAGAAAATCCCTAGAAGGTCTCTCGGGTGCTTCTCATGAAAATATTTGTACAGTGTATTAAGTGGAGCGACTTACATTTTGAAATTCGAAAGGCCAGCTCTAGTGTACGTTGGGCCCACGCGGCGCACGCACTTTGGTGTTGCTTTGTGTCAACCATAATTAGTAAATAGCACCAATATCCATTCAATTTACACGATATGCCATTCCGTTTCTGTAACTAAGTAAAAAGTTTCAGAGAGTCGTTGAAAGAAAGGAAACTTCAATTCGTTCGTTCATGGCGTTAAAACAGAAAAATTAATTTAAACCCATGAAGAAATCCCGCTCAATTAATCAAGCAAATCCAATAACGTCATAAGCAACTTGAGCGTAGTTGATCCGATTTCTGGACGTTAAGGGCGAGGTAATATTTCTCTTCTCGAAGGCCTTCTCGCAGTCCTTAAACATGGCTTCTGCGTCAGAAACCGCACGCTGCCTATAATTCCTGGAAGCCTTCTCAGCCGCTCTCAGACTTCGAATCGCGTGCTTGTAAATGGTGTTTCCTCTCTTCACGATGCAAGCCGCGAATGTAGTGGTAAGTGTCTGTGACATTCCTGCGAACCATCTCGATAGAAAGAGAGAACCGAGTGCAATGGGCCTCTCTGTGTATGGCTTCCGTGAGGTCACGGACCCACCCACCGAGGTACAGAATTTCTTCACAAGGGGAAAGAGAGACTGCATAAGTCGAGTCGACTTATGATGGCTCACAAGCCTTCGACGAACTGTAAATGGAGAAGAGGAGCAACCGAGGCGTGTTGGCCCGACGTTTTAAAATCCCATTCGCTGTTAATATTTCCTCTCATTTTCAAGTCTATTAGGATTTTCCGAGTGGTTTATTGTTCTCAAAAATCTCTTTTTTTCTTCTCAATTCGATTTGATGGTTTTTTTCCTCGATTAAAGAATTAGAAATGTAATAATATTAGTTAATTTGATATTAATTTTATTTTACGAATTATGAATTTAGAATACGGTAATACGGTATACATTTTTGTTTGTAATCAAAGTGCAATGGGCTTCTCATAGGCAGACCACATCGAGATTCAAGTCATATACGATATAGGGACCGATTGGGCCAGTTCTTGCGTTGTAGGCCTTGAATAGGGCCTCGGTCGGGACCAAAATTGGTGTCATTGGGCCGAATTGGACCATAATTGATCAATTGGATACAAGTTATTAAGAACTAAATTAATTGCACATTGTATACACCAAAATGTGACTAGCCTAAATACTACGAGCCCAAACGGCCATCAATCCAGCAATCAATCGACCGTCGTGGGTAGGCTCTATCGATTTTTAAAGTCATTTGTCGCAGCCCATTGCTAGACCCATTCGCGTCGATGCGTCGTCGGTACAATCGTCACCCCAGTCAGCAATAAACCGCCATGTCAGCACCAGTCAGCAACCATGCCACGATGCAGCCTCTTCAACAGTTGAACAACTAAGCTTGGTCGCCAACAATAAAAAGGCAGAGAAAAGACGCCCACGATTCTCATTCGAGGGATCCAACAGAGGAACTCCCCAGGATTCCCCCATCTCAACAACAAATAGCAGAAAGGGGATTGTGACCCCCATTCCAAGAAAAGAGCTTCAACAATTAAACAGAACTGGCTAGAAATAGCCAGAAACATTCTATCGAAGGGGTTCAAAAATCATTCGTCGAGAAATACTCTCACGCATAGAGACTCTTTCGAGCCGAAGAAGTTAAACAACTCGCAATTTGTCGAATTCACCAGTTCAAATCAAAGCAGCTCTACACGTTCACCGGCAACGTCAACAAGTCGATACATGCGGAATACAAATACTTCCGTCCGACCGACCAAAGCCATCATCGTTTATGCACACTCGCCCCGAAACTCGAATTTTGACGTTAACTTGCCCGAAACTTCATCAAATTACATGTAGATCGAATCAGATGAAGACTAGGAGATTGTACTCGGATTCCTGATACTCAGACACAAATTGTAACACAAATTTTCTGTTACAAATCGAATTACTCTCTCAGTCACGGCTCTTCGCAGACCGATGAATTTTCGGTGAAACACACATGTTTTTTATTTCTTAAAAAATAAATTTTCTTTATTGACAACAAAGTCATTGAGTATTGAAGGTAATAATAATACCATTGAGTTGATTTTTTCAACTAAAAAATTTCGACCAAATTGGATTAAAAAATTTGCCAGTTAAATGAAAGTCAATACATCAAAACATTCATAAACTCGAGTCCCTATTTATCAGCTGAATATTTTTAATTTCAAAGAATAGATGTTCACATAAACTTGTAAGGAATAAATGTGTAATATGAATGGAGTGTGTGGGGAGGAAGAGTAAATGTCTAATCCTCGGAGCGACGCATGTGAGCAACCTTTATTCGGTAAAACAGATTAAGAGAGAGGGAATTACTGTGGACGGATATTATTGTTACCTTTTTGTATGGCTTTGGGTGGACAACTGATTGCCCCTTTTTTTAATACAAGAATGTGGCTAATTTTAAAAAACAAGGGTGAAGGGTGTTCTTCTTTTATAACTTTTTTTAATAAAATAAGGGCGCTCTAAAGAGGATCAGATCAAGTAGTATTTAGTATAATAAACCAGTAGGTGAAGCTTCTCTGAGAAGAAATCCGTGGCCTTTTCATTTTATAATGGCAGAGAGAGAGAGAGAGAGAGAAAAAAAAGAGGAAAAAGTGATCAGTAAGTAGATCAATGGGGGTTGAGAGATTCACAAGCACCATGAAAGAGTATCAAAGGGGAAAAGCCCCCTCACAAGAAAGTTGTCAGCCGTGCGACCCTTCTTCCTCCGCAACATGATTGATTACATGAGGCGAAAAATGTACATAAGCTTCACGAAATCACACACCTAAACTAAAAAGGTCTCCGATTCCAGTAACCTCGTTGAGAAACAAAGGCTGTTGAAGAATATATGACCCAATTTGGAAGGAAAAGAAGGGCGAGCGAGTCCAGAGGTCGGATCGATAAAAACAACACCCGTTCGAGTAGACCCGTCGGTCGATGTGTGTGATCACCTGACCTGATCTCCAACGAAATCATATAAATACCGACGCCGGCCATTCTCTCATATCACATCTCGCCCTCTCACCAGAAACCCACCCCCTGTCTCCTCCTAATTCTTCTCCGTTGTTCATCGATTCCTTATTTGGGTTTGTTTCTCCCTTAATTTCTCTAATGCCGTTTCGCAATGTCGGTTCCATTTACAACTGAGAAGAGGTAAGGGGGAGGGAGGAAGAGAGCAGTGTCGGTGCGTTGATGGTCCAAAACCCCACAATCTTTCTCGACACCACTCACAGACTCACAATCACAAGGCCGGCCTCGCGTTTGTAGCTGTAAAGTTTTTACATGTGACTATGTGAGCGAGCGAGCCATCCAGAAGAAATATAAAAAAGGAATCCGTTTCAACATCTCACATCTCTCACCTACACCACGACAGAGCCTCGCCGCAGGGAGACGGACACATTGCCCGACTTCCCCTCCGAACCCGTAAAGAAGATTTAAGAAACGCCCACTAGCGTTTAAACGGTCACAACCAGCCGAGAGAGGAAAGGGAGAAGAGTCCCACTCAATCAATATACTAGTAATATACTCCCTCACGTTCACGAGGCGCAAGAAACGTAACAGTTTTGAAAGTCTGAACGATCGATTTCCTCATAAACCCACCCAGACCCAGCCAGCCAAAACTACAATTAACGAAACGCTGCTGCTCTTTCCGATACGATTTGCATAAAGCAGCGAAGCAAAGTAAAACACCGCCACTACTGTCACTACTAATATAAACTATTATTACAACGGAAACAAGATTGAATTTGCGATGGATCAGCAGTAGTTAACAAGTCAAAATCTGCAACCCTCCACCATGTGCCCACCACCGAAGCAACGCTCGAATAATTTCGATTTTATATATAGTCCGGGTGAGAGAAATATAAAAAAAAAAAAAATCAAAGAAGGGGATGGTAAGATGAGACAAAATCGACGGATGTATTTTTAATTAATTTTTAATGTTAATTTAGAGAGGGCGAGAATGAACGAGACACTATTAATTGTGGGGGAGCAGAAGACAGAGCCCGAGTCGGCCACGTGTGGCGGAGAGGCAAAAGAATATGTTCCCCCGGCCTTACATGCTTTTGTCTTTCTGCACGCAACAATCAAAGTGACGCGGGTCCCTCCGGAGATGGACGGGACCCCACCACCCTTTTGCTCGTCGACTCTTATTATATACAAAAGAAAGGAGCCCAGCAATATCTGATGTGAAGGATGCTTTGGCCACGAGGGGTGACCAAACGAAACGGGTCCCACCTCTTCTTATTTTTCATACCCAATTTCTTTTTTTTTTCTTTTTTTCTTTTTTTTTCTTTTTTCTTTTTTTTTCCCACGAAAACAAAAATATCGCCCTTCGTTTTTTGGTAATTTCTCACAAAAACGATGCTTTTGCTATTTTTTTCAGCTTTTTTTTTTTTTTTTTAATATATTTTCCTTTTTTCCTCCTTACCGAATTTAGATGGGTCCGTTCATCAGTGACAGGTGTGGCAGAGCCCAATAGCAAAATCTAAGGCCCCGGAGAATCCAAACCCTCTGCCTCTTTGATTTGCAGGACTCTGTAAACTGAAAAACAAATTTGAATCCTCCTTTTTCCTTTTTTTTTTTTCTGTCTATTTTCTTTTCTTCTTATTTCCAAAAGGCACGAATAATAGAAGAATAGAATACAAATCGCCCGGGAATCAAAAAAAAAAAAAAAAAAAAAAAAAAAAAAAAGCAAAAAAGTGGAATGGAGAAATGAAGATGAAGAAGAAATCCGATGAAATTGGTAACAACAAAAAATATAGAAAAGACGTCGTAATAATCGAGCGAGTCCTGCAAGAAACTAAAAAAAAGGGGAGGAAGAGGAATTTACCGGCGGCCGCGGAGGTGAGAGGCGGTGTGAGGCGGTCAGGGGGAGGAGGGGCGGTAGAGGTCGTAAGGGGCCCAGATGGCGTCGAGGGGGCAGGGTCGGTTGGCGTCGAGGCGGAGCCATGGCTTGCCGCTGCCGCTCCAGTGGAGGAGGCTGACAGGTCCCGGGTGGAGGTCGCGACAGCTGCCCCGGACGTTATCCCCGCCGAGTCCGTGCTGGTTCCACCTGTGTTCGATCGGCGCCACGTGTCCCGCGAACACCAGAAGGAACGGCGGCAGCGACCCCAGCTCGTAAATCCGCTCCCCCTTCTGGATCTCCATCCACCTCTCGATCTTCCTCGTGTACCCCGACCGCCTCCACCTCGCCAAATCCATCACCATCACCCCCGTGTTGAAGTAGCACGGCCGCCGACGACCCGCGAAAGCCCCCGCGAATCGATCCTCCGACCAGAACCGCGCCGTGAAGTACTTGCTGAAGTTCGCGTGGCAGTACTCCGGCGCACCCACCGTCCGGGAACCCAGGCTCGTCCCCCACAGCTTCGCCACGTCGTCCACCACCACCAGATCCGAGTCCAGGTAGATCACCCGGCCCACGCACGGCTCCAATAACTCCGCCAGGTAGTTCCGCGCGTAATTCAGGGGCTGCTCCAGCGCCTGCCGCACCGACGTCGAGATCAGGTCCTTCACCACCGCCGGATCGAAGTAATAGACCTTGAATTTGAGGGTCGGGAAGGTGGAGCCGACCAGGGACTCGAGGCCCGTGTCGGAGACGAGGAAGTGGAAGAAGACGCTCTCCGGGCAGAGGGAGTGCTGGAGGACGGAATGGACGGCCGCGATCGACCCGCGGAGGTACTCCACGTCGAGGGTGATCGCGATGTGGACCAGCGAGGGATCGCACACGGTGGTCGTGGCCGTCGTCGTCGGTTCGCCGGAGCCGCATTCGGCGGCATTGCGGAATGCGGGGGATCTACGGAAGGAGAATCGATCGGGGGAGCCGCCAGAGGCTATCTGGCCAGGGAATCGCAGGTACCCGTCGATGTTGGAGGATCTTATCGCCTCGGCGGGTGGGAAGGACTGAAAAGACGGGGATAAGATGACCATTACCATGGCAACGGAGAAAAAACCGGAGAGTCGGATGACCCACAGCATCGCTCTCCCTCCCAAGTTGCCTTTCTTTCTCTTCTTCTTCTTCGTCGTCGTCGTCTTGATGAAGTCAAAAAGATCGGCGAAGCGGGAAGAGAGGAAGAACAAGAGGAGCGCCGATTTCAGGTCCGCCAGAGTCGGGAAAAGGAGGAAGAAGAAGAAGAAGGAGAAGGGAGAGGCGTGTGTGTCGTTCAAGACTCGGATACCGTAGAGACGAAGAGACCTTCTCTACTAAAAAAGTTAGGGCCAAGGAGAAAAGAGAGGAGAAGAGAATCCATAGAGCTGCCGCTGCGTTCCCCTCTTTCTCTCTCCTCTCACTCGGTATCAGCAGCAGCAGCAGCAGCAGAAGCAGAAGCAGAGGCAGATGCTCAGCAACAATAAATCGAGGAACCCTCGCCGCTTGTATTTTCCCCTCTTCCCTAAAGCATTCCACCACCATAGAAATCCCCGGCATCAAAGTGAATAATAATCCCTATTTTTCATAACGCAACTCCTCCTATTATCTAATCTTTTTCTTCCCCCTTTCTTTTTCCTTTTTCTTCTCTTTCCCCTCCAAAGTCCAAATTACAGCGCGAAAACGCAAAGGGGACGCTGCGCTCCTGTACTCTCTGCAGCACTGCTCTGTTATACTGTCAAAGAAAGAGAGAGAAACAGAAATGGGAGGAAACAAGATCCCTACGAACCCCGCGCACACCGCACACTGACAGAGGCTTAGTAGAAGAGAAGAGAAAAAAAAAAAAAAAAAAAGAAAAATAGGAAAACGAGGAGCGCCAGCTGGTCTCTCTTTACTTAAATGACAAGTGCATCCCCGCGTGAGCGAATATACCATCCTGCCCCCCTCGACTCCGCTCTCCGTACGCCTGAACCGCGACGGGGCCTTTTTTGGTATTCAATTTCGGTCATGTGACCGAAAATTCCTGATTGGAGAATCACGAATCCGGATAAGGGATGTATAGTAATAGAAACTCAAATTTCTTTTATTTTATTTTTTTCTCTTCTTCTACCGGTTTAATTTTGGGAAAAAGACTGGAAATTAGGAGACGTTCCCCGAACGGAAGTCTGATCTTCGACGTCCCGGGAGGATGGATGTCCCTCGACGAAAATGCCCCCCCGTCGGTCAATTTGTCGTCTAGCGCTGTTTACGAGTGTTTGATGCCATTCGGGGGTTGTGGGGGAAAATGACGAAGATGCCCTCTCGATGTGAAGGGGCGGGTGATTTAATGGAGAGAGAGCCCCCAAAGGACGCGCATGTCCATTCCGGCGGAAGTGAAAGCCAGCGAAGATCTCTTCACGTCCAGGAGGAGGCAATAAAGAGAAAACGCCACGCAAAAGCACAAAAGGGCCTGTTCGATGGGCCCCGCTTCCGAATGGACCCACGCACCCTCGCCGTACGTGAGACGGCCCCACTCCCCCTCTTCTCCGGCCACCTCAACCGGGTTCCGGTCCCAGCTGTAGTACCGTCGGCGGTACGGAGGGCGGGCCGGCCGGACGTGCCTCGAACAGAAGCGAGGGGGTCACTGCGGCATACGAATCCGTAGATTCGTACGATTCAACGCCAGGCTGGCGTCAACCCCAGGGCTTTAATACTCACGAGGCCCAAATAATAAAAAGTTACTGCGGCAGGTTTCTCGTTCCCGAGTAAAGAAAAAAAAAAAAAGGCGGACTGACTGGATGGACGGACGGTGCCCCTCGTCATCGTCAGCACCGTTAGATGACGATAATTAACGGAATATCTGTTATCAGTTAAATATCTCCTGGATGAATTTAAGCGGATATTATTAAATAGAGAAAAAGAAAAAATTAAATAAAAGAACACGTAACCGTCAGAGCTCCAGGAACAGAGATAACTGAGAAGAGGTCGTCTCAAAGAAGATAGGGAGAATTTCCGAGTTCTGGGTTCGTTTCAGCAAGGAAGGAGTAAGGGAGCTTTCAATGGGAGCTTCAAGAGAATCAGAGGTAGATGGAGCGTCGACATTAGAGCTGCAAGGGTCCACGCTTGCTGCCTCGAGGTTCAAGTAACATGATCCACGAGATTAGTCACTTAATTCTTAAATCGATTTTTGTTTTGGATTTCTGGTCTTCGGTGGATAAAAATAAGCTTATCTAAACAACCCTGATGGAGAAATAAGCGCCAATGAAATCTCAACACATTGAAGCTTATATTTCAGTTTTATTTTTTTTGTTTTTGCAAGGGATGCTCTTAGTAATATGACTAGCCAACTGCGACTAAACGAAGATAATGTACCATGAGAAGATTTTCCCCAAGTGGCTCTTTTTTTTTCTTCTTAACACATGTAAATGATCACAGAAGCCTACCCAATAAAGATGGGTTAAATTCTGTGTAAGAGACAAAACCCCGAGACAGTGCAATTTAATACGCTGTTTAGATTTCCTTGTAAGAACCCATCTCGCGAGGAGACTTCACATGGCGATGCCTGTGGTGGCATACAAATGATGCACATCCTGCACAGACAGACGCGGCGGAGGGCTCCTGGGTTCTGACGACTGCAAACCTGCATTGAAGGATTTATGGATTTTCAAGTCTTTTTTATGAAACATTTTTATTTTTGTCTGATCATACAGCCCCGTTCCAACAAGACAAACCAAAAGAGAGCCTTCTTCTGGATTAGCAAATACATGCCAAACCATAGAACCGGCCTTGATCCCAATTGAGGAAGTTCTGCTTTGTTCACAACTTACCCTAGAATTTTTTAACCCCTCGTTACAGGAGGGGACTCAAGACCACCTTCATAGGGAGGGAGCACAGGTATGCATTTACAAATTCCTCAGATCGCATGATCAGACAACGCTCTCAGAACTATTAACCAAAGATGCTCTCTCCCATGAGCAACTTCCTCCTATGAGACCTAGGAGATCGATATTCGATGAAATAAATTATCCATCAGAATGAAAAAGGAAAATGGTTATCAGAAGAAAATTGGTCCCCACAGAAAAGGTTTCGCAATGACATCCCAACTCTTTCTTGACCAACAGATACCAAAGATCAAACAAAAATAATTGACAGGCAATGAAACAAAGAGTGTGCACAGAACGTTCTTCTAGTAGTTTTTCTATTCCATAAAAAGAACTAGTTCCTTAGAGTGTAACTCCTCTATTTCAGAATAAGATCAAATTCAAACGAATGAATTTTAACAAACAAAGGAGCAAACCAGTCACAAAGATTGGTTTAAAAATTAAAATCCACACATTTTCCAAGGCATATCTTAGGCTGTTTGCACTGGCCCGCAACAAGTATTTAATTATGGTGCCACAATCCAGACATAAATTGAAAACTAGTGGCACCCAGAAGGGTTAAAGAGTTCCTTTGGGTTGCTGTCCTTGGCTAGGTTCTAACATGTGATAAATTAAACAACAGGGGAGACAACTCATGATCCACACATTATGCAAGTTTTGTGGAGATGAAGAAGAGACCAGAACTCACCTCCTCCTACATTGAAGATTTAGCAAAGAAATCTGCATACCACAGTGGTGTCATGCCTTCTGCATTCCTTTAACAAGGTGCCACACCAATGGCACACTTTCCGTTTTCCACACTTGGAAAAGGCCTTTTAGAAGGCCACTACAACTGCAGCCTCTTGGCAACTGTGGTTCGGAGGAACAGCGAAACATTCAATACAAAAGCTTACTCGATCAGCAGAGTAATTGTAAAGGTTATGCATGATATTCTCCTTTGGACCCAAACATTGCCTCTCCTCAATCATCCAAAAATTCTGGACAGAGATAATCCATTTCTCTAACTGTTCTCGTTGCTGGACGGCCTCACAAGACAAATTGATGGAGCTTCACTTGGCAACCAGGGGCCAGCTGGAGTGGGAGGGGTGATCGGAAACAGTGTGGGCCAGACCCTTCTCTCATATGCAGGTCCTGCTGATCACTGCAGCTCAAATGAAGCAAAATCCAAATACTTATAGGAGGGATTAAGACCTTTTAAGATGCAATTTACAGCACCCTTAATCATTAAAATGACTCAGCTTTCGTGATTAATTGAGGCCAGAAAAAATAGCCTTCCTCCCGGAGACTTAAAATGATTTGATGAAATTGAAATGATGACAACAGATTAGTGCATAGCTTGGATAAGGTGCCAAAGTCAGTAAATTCTATTGCTGATTGGTTGGCCGAAACAGGTTCTCATTGGATTTGCTACTTGTTGATCCTAATGTTCCCTGTAACTCTGCAAGCTTTATAATGTATCTTATGCTGTTCCTTGATTGATTGCTAGTAACTAAAAGCTCAAGGAAGTTGAAACAGAAAAGTTGAAAACCTTAACAGTATAGAAGTAGTTTAATTAAAGCAGAAGCAAGAGCTCTCCATATAAGAGTCAAGCAGTATGTGCCATTTTTTTCAGCAAATGTCATTATTTTGATTATCAAGTCCCTTGATCCCCTCAACAACTAAGACATACATGCACGCAAACACACACAGACAAGCACACGCAATCACACAGACAAGCACACGCAAACATGCAAACACGCAAACACGCACATGTGCACAAGCGCATGTGTGCACACCCACATATGCGAACACACATGCACAAACCTTCCGATCCTTTGTGCTTAAGGAAAAAGTTACACGCATGAGACCATTGGACCAAAGGAATAGGTTGATGCAGAAAAATCATAGTTCCGTTTGTGTTTACTACCACTATGCCACAGAACTGTACCACAACTCTATAGTTCAGAACTACAGCCTGACACTGTCGTGGAACTGTAGCAACTATAAAGTTCTGTTTTTCTTAACCTTTTGACCTTCTTTTCTTGAAACAACATCACCAACAACACGATAAAAAAAAAAAAAAAAAAAAAAACATGATCCTTTTCATTTCCTAGCATATTTTCAAACCTTTAGTTTGGTTTCATTTGTTTCACAAATATAGGCAGAGAAATGAGGTTTCTGCTGCCTCCAAGTTGTTCAAATTCCTTTTGAGGTTCAGGTCCAACAAGTTGGAATGAGACCTTGATTCTGCCTATGAGACATTTTGACTTCTCACCATAGAGAAGATCCTTGGAAAAAGCCAACTGGAGAGGTTTATCCCTGCTCCTAGTAGGCATAAAAAAACACTAAAATTCCTAACTAACAGATATGTTGAATCAACTCACAGCTTAACAGCTTTTTTTTTTTTTTTTTTTTTTTTTTTTTTTTTGAGGAAAATGCTGTATACTTTTATCAGACATGTGCAAACATTAAAATCACAACTAGATATTGTGTGAATCAATTGCATATCTGTTAGCATTAAAATCCAACAGTAGAAGAACTTTGTCTGTCATCTTGATAATCAGAGGAGATGACGGTGTTTTTCTCTTTCTTTCCTAATTCATTCTCTTTCTTTGTGTGTACTGTAGGGTTTGGGAGGGGCAACCACTGAACAAGAGAAAAGGCAGGAAATGCATGGTAAACAATCCAAATGGATGATGGTGACCCAGGTCTTTACTCCCAGAAGACAGAAGTGTCATACGAAAGCAGTAGCATCTCACTTTCACTGGCCCAGTGTGTTGTTCCAAAGGATACAGAAACAATAAAGAGTGTTAAGTCAAAACAAGTATAAGGTATTATGGAAAGTCTTAGATTCATGACTGCTCAGACAAAACAAGTACCTGTTATTATTCATTGGTAATGTTTTCATCAGAAACAAACCAAACTACCAATGATAGGGTGATATTTCAGTTTACTCAATGTGAAAAACCTTTCCTAAAAAAATAAAAACGCGTTAAACAACTAAAGCTGTCCCACAATACAATTCGAATTGTCTCGACAAACCTAAATGAAGTATTCAGATCATTTCAAGAGACAAAGAAACATCTAAAATTAAATTTATTCCGGGTGACACAGGAGATTTAAGCTCATCAAAAAGAGTTACTGGATAGAGTTTGGTGAACTTCCCATAAAAATGGACATATTGTTTCACCCATCGTCGCAAGAAAGCCCTGTAGGTGTTCAAGAACCCACCTACACTTGAAGTGCATCTATCAAGCATCCACAAACATTAAAAAGTCTTACCAATGAATCATATAAACCAAACTAGTGTGATTGTTAAGAATCTACCAATACTTGAACTGCTTCTAGCACGCATGTGTAAACAACAAAGTCCTAATACTATAGAAGAACCTTACAATGTCAATAACCACGAAATATTAACATTCCCCGGTTTTTGGTTTTCTGTCTTCGCATGCTGGCGGGTTGGGTGTTGGGAGGGTCGACAAGTGGAGGACTCACAGAATGAACAGGAAACAATCAAAGCTCAAAAAATCGAAGACTAGCCTCGATTGTTTGTACCTCCCAAAAGACAGGTTAAGCATTCACAGAAACAATCAAAGAACGATGAGAATGCCGCTACTCCCCCACGAGAGATTAGACGCAGGAAAGGAATCGAAGGGTAACAGAATAGATACCAGAACCAGAGTGTTGAAGTTTCCCACTGGGCCACAAAACGATCTCCGCTTCAAAAATTGGATCTCTATTGGGCCTTTCAATTCCACTATTCCGCTTCAACATCTATAATCATTAATATGACACCAGTACCCCTTTGGAATTTGGATAATTATCCACTTTTGCATCCAGAGATTCCAAACTAGATGATAGATGAAAAATAGTTAGTGATGATAAACCTTGGTCATAAATTTTATTATGTCATAATGTTTACAGTGACACTACTAACGATCCAGAGTAACTATGGTGGCGTTGCTCTAACTTACTTTCCGATTGAGCATAACATATTAAACAAGTTATAATTTTATGTTTGGCACTATGGCATTGGTTTAATATGATAATTTTATTTGTACAAATTATAGGGTTTTTTTTTTTTTTTTTTTATAAAAGTTAAATGATTAAATTTATTTAATTATTATTTATATATTTACTTACCCGATTTCGATTACAAGTAACCAAAGTGAGTAACGAAATACGCCTTACCCATTTCGATTATTACCCGTTTACAACCCTATCCATGAGTCATAATTCTTAAAAAAAAAAATTACCTAAGCCTTAGTCATCTCTAACTTGGACGAGTCGCATCCAAGTTAAAATTCCATGAGTTCAACTCTTCGATTGTGTCACGAGTGTGACTGTGCTCATCAACCAAAACTCGAACCCGACCCTAAAAACCCAAATTTTTATACACATTTTTTAAATAGTTAAAAAATATATATATATAATTTTTTAAAATAAAAATTCACGAGTAAAATTCAAAATAAAAACCCACGGGTCGGGTTTGTATTCCCAAACCCGAACCCGACTCACGTGTTGGATTTAGAAATCCAAACCCAAGATTTTTTTGGGTCGGGTCGGGTTACCCGGGATGTCACCCATAGAGGCTAAGTGTCTAGTGGGGTCCCCGTTTTTTTATCTCTTTCCTTTTGGTTGGAATTAATAGACGAATCCATGGAGGAGGAGGAGGAGCATCAGCATGGGCATATGTGTCGTGTAAGAGTGACACATGGCCACTGCTGGCATTCTCCTCCCGAGCATAGAGACGAATGCTACCGTCTACGCTTGTTAGATATTTTATAACCAATTGGCTTTTATATATGTTTATATATGGAATGGAAGGAGACATAAAATGTGGAGCCGCATCATATCTTAGATAAAATAGTTTTTCTTTTTTGCTCCTTTCTCTCTCTCTCTTTGGTGTTCAGATTGATGTTCGTTTTATATTATTTCATTTTGATACGAATAAATATCACAATCTTGGACATGCAACCTCGTTAGAGAATGCAATTTCTTTTACTCTTCACATGCGGGGTGGGATCAAATCAGACAGACCCTTTTGAAATTTTGTTATTAATCTTCTTTCGTTATGGTGCTAATTACTAGTGTTGTCACTAAGCTGATGAATCCAACTCAATTGAATTCAAGTAGGACAAGATCTAAGAAAAAAAAAGATAAATCTATGGAAAAAAAACTGGGATATGAAGAGCGCAGGGTGAGTAGAGGAGTGGAGCTTCTTTTCTTCTTGTCTGCGTTATGCTCTCTGTAGCGACGACGCAAACCATATCTTCCAAGTCACATAACTCGATATACCACCGCCAACAGTCCACTCCCTTATTCTTCCTCCTATATATCTTCACCAACCCCCACGAAAATGAATAACCTATATACAGTAAGTTCAGATCTCCAAAACGCAGCAGAGCAGGAGTTAGGTATTCTTTGGCTTGACTCCATCGGAGCAGGGATCCGGGACCATATTATATCAGATTTCCTTCTCGAGTTTCAAGGAACCTCCTCTATCCAGAAGAAATCTCTCTTAGTTACAGGAAAATATATATAAGAGATGGTCTTCAGGTCTTCGTCTTAGCCACGACAACCACCCCTGGAAACCTGCAAATTATGTTTTAAATAATGGAGATTGGCCGTTCGTGAATCATGGCTACAATATATGCGTAGTTTATGTAACAGCTACAGCATCATCAGTGAACGAACGAAGGTTCTAAAGCTTCGTTTTCCAGGTATTGAATGCCGAATGCTGTGTTGTTGACTTGAAATATCAAAATGTTCCTGCAATTACTCCTGATGAATTAATGAATGCGACCATTTTGAAGATTTACTGGACTGGGTACTCGATCCTCATCAACCACTCTGCTCTTTTAATAGAATCAATGAATAGAGACTACCTGATGCCGGCTTCGTTTGTAAAATCAAACTACAAAAAGGAACCTTCTTCTTGTTTATAGTTTATTCCAAAAATTTTCATAAGAGAAATTTACTGGATCTCTACTTTCTTCTTCCTTGATTCTGTTTCCTCTTTCATGGCTGACAATGATTCAAGGGAGATGAAAAGACGTACGAAAACTCTGAAGACAAAAATATGTTCCGTTCCGTCTGGAGTTAAAAAACTTTTATAGTTCATTGTACTTGAGAATTCAGACCCAAAAATTTACCTTCTCCTAGAAAAAATAAAAAAAAGTCAAGATTGATACAGAGATCTGTAATCACGAATGCCCAAAATCTGATAAACACTAGTAGGGCTTTCCCCAGACCGGCCGATGTCTCTCTCGAGAGCGGCAATTATTTACAGGTCGCCGAACTGCCCCCGTCTGCCAAACTTCGGAATTATGACGCTTGGTAGAGATTGCGAAATTGCGGGGATGAAAATCACTCTTTTTGGGCCCTTTGCAAAAACCAGAAAAAAAGCAGAATGTCTCACCGAAAATGTCGTAAAGACAGAGAAACAGAGAGACTCAACGGAGAAGACGACCCGTACCCAATACCTTATTCCAGACTTCCAGTCTCGACCTCCATTTTTGCTTTTGGGTATGCTGAATTCGGTACTCAGTATTATCAGATGCTATGAGATCATTCGGAGGGGACAATTTTCGCTTTCTTCCATTTATTGTTCTCTCTGCTCCGGAGCAGTTCGTTTACTTTCTTTCTTTCCACGAAGCCTTTTCTCTGTGAGAATGGTTTGTGTTTTTTTCTGTCTTTTTTTTTTCGTTAATGGTGGCATCCCACGTGCTGTATACGCTGGATGGAAATGTAAGCTCAGCTCTCTTCAATTCCGATCTTCTTCCCGTTCTCCTCTCGACGATCCTTCCTTTTCATTTTATCTCATCGTCCCTTTCTGGGTGGGTCGAAAGCGATGAAAGAAGCCAAACATCCATTTGTCAGCTAACGCACTCAGACAAGACAAGCAGGTTGACCCCGAAAAACAGAGCGTGGGACATGGATTCAGTTATTTTCCTTTCACCGCACAACTTCGTCGAGGGGGAGATGGAGACATAGGAGAGGCAAAGGAGAGCAGAGGAGGGGCGGCGGCATGCATGCTCCTCTCCGTTACTCAAATCAAATGGGGTTCGTTTAACTTTCCGATACTGGCCTGTGAAAAATGAAAACGAGGATCAGAATCGTCCCAATGTGCTTGCTCGCTTAATTTGTGTGGTGGAAACTGGAAACACGAACTGTGAAGCTCTTTTAAGAGCAGCCATGGAAGTCGATTTAAGGCACGATGAAAAGCAGCGCACTTTCCAAAAGACACATCTTTTATTCCTTGACACTTATCATCATCACATAACACTCGATTGCTCCACTCCAGAGGCTTGAGAATTGAGAAACAATAATCCCCCATTTTTTTCTCCGCTTCAATTATCATCATCAGGTCTCTTCTCCCAACAACTTGTTTATCCCCCGCCCCACCTCCATCCCACGAATCACTCTTTTACCAGTTGTTTAAATCTGGGCGCAAGGAGCTAAAAATGCTGATATCAGTCTGCTCAGTCTAACATGGAAGCCATTTATTTATTTGAGTCTGAGGCAGACTGAACGCTCACCCAACCCTTTCTCTCTGTCTTTTCTTCTACCCACCCACCTCAGACCTCACTGGCACTGCCCCATCCTTGGATAACAACATGGAAGCCATTTATTTACACGAAAAAAAGAATTTTACAGAATTACTGACTTTCCTCCACTCAGATCGAGAGAGACGAACAAAAACGGGTATCTCCTAATTAAACGAAGAATCAAATCGACGAGAGTGACCCAGCAATGGAAGAATGAAAAAGTCTAATTTTGATTTCAAGATGAAACGTAAAGCAACTTGGGACGTAAGAAAAGCCATGAGTATGAACCGGCTTCTAAGTCTGTGTAGATTGAATGAGTAGTGGTGTCTTCCCCTGTTGGGGGGTTTAATAAGTTATTTGTTTCTGAAACGAAAGCAAACGGAACCCCTGCTACTCATAACTCCTCGATTGATTTGTTTCTGAAATCCGGAAACCAAAGATATTACTATACTTGAACGCCACCACCTAAATATCCGCAGATGATGTTCTCAAGTTCTGAAAAACTTGGCTATATATATATATATTTTTTTTAATTTTCAGCAGCCATGTGAGGGCACGTGAAATTAATCCTTGATTATTGAACCAGACCTCCAAACTTCTTCGATCAATAGCTTTAGCCGGGAACGACGAAGCTAGATCCAGAAGCAGTACTACGGAGATTAATCCATAAACGAGTAAAAAACAATATTTCCTTGCTAGTAATTTTCGGATAGAAAATTGAAAAGCCTTTGATCGATCGGTTCAGGGACTTATATATATATATGGAGAAATGAAATAATATAAATGATCATCAGTTCTTATTATCATGAAAACGATTTATATATAAGCGAAACATTAAAAGAAGAAGAAAAGAAAAAGAGACAACTTTTGAAAAGGAATTCATATTTCATACACAGTTTGTGAGAGGGAATTTATATAATTTGGTTAAGCGGGTTCTTGGGCGATCTGAGGCAGCTTTCCTCCTCCACCACCACCACCACCTACTGTTCCACCCTGTTTCGCCATGAGTTGACCCTGAGCCACGAGAGTCTTATAAATCTCCACGATGACCCTCTCGTCGTACTCCTTCAACGGACCCTTCCCGAACCCGACCCGGGCGGGGACGTCGCCGCCGTAGGCAAATCCCCCGCTGAAGACGCTGGAGTTGGCGAAGGAGAGCATCATTTTAACGTAGGCGTCCCTGAGTCGGACCAGGAGTCGTCTCGGCGAGCAGATCCGGAACAGTCCGAGTCGCGGCGTGATCCTGATCCGCCAGAACCGGCGCCGCCGCCGCCGATTGGAGGTGGCAGGAGAAGGCGCTGCTTGTGCTGCGTTTGCGGTTGCGGCGGCGGCTTCGAGGGTGGTGATCTCAACGCGGGTGTTTCGGCGTCGGCGACGGCGTTCGGCGGAGGAGGTAGGCTCGCCGGAATCGAGGCGGACGTAGCTTTTCCGTCGCCAGTATCCCCTGAGACTTTCCATGAGCGAACAAGGGTTGGAGCAGGAATGCGGCCTTAAAGAGTTAGTGGTAAGTAAATAAATAGCACATAATATATATATATATATATATATATATATATATATATTTATATATTAAGAGGGAAAACCAAAAGGGGCAGGCAGGTATATTGAAGAGGAGATTGTTATTCATAATTCATTCCAGTCTCACTGCCAAAGGCACTAATATTACTAATTTATTTTAATGAGACTTTTTTTTTTTCTCTTCTTTTCTTCGAGGGAAGGCCTGCAGCAGCCCACAGAATAACGTATCAGAGTTATGAATATTGGATGAAGATACGAATTAAAAATAGATAAAGGAGAATTACAAATCATGCATTAATTGTTGGCTAAATATCAAATTATTGATAAATATTGAGAACCGGTTTATTTATAAAAAATAATAAACCAATAGAATGGTTTGTAAAGTAGGAAAGCATATTTATGCATAACAAAATAGTATAATATATACTACTAATTTATATATTATGTCAGCTTTATAAGGCTAAACACCTCTCAATTACGAAAATTTTTACCAACTAGCATGTTAAGTAGAACGAAAAAATATATTACATATAACATAATAGTAAAATAATTTCAAAAAAATTAAAGGTTATAGGCTGATACGGGTAAAATAATTTCAAAAAATTAAGAACAAATCGTTACAATTTTTTTTTTTGGTTTATTTGCTTCAGATTCATACATTTTTTTCATAAAAAAATTAATAAGAAGCTAAAAATCTAAATATACCAATCTATCGTGTTTGTTGAATATAAAAATATTAATAAAATATTAAATAATTAAATTTTGAAGTTTTTAAATTAAACTAGGTAAAAGTATATGCAAAATGTGTGAAACTGAATCAATTTTATACTTAAAAAATTACAGTTTAAAATTCCTTATAATTTAGAAATTTTTATTTATTTTGTAACAAAAATAGATAAAATTATGAGGGAAACATGCGAAATTAACTTAATTTCATACTCCTAAAATTTTGGCTTAAAATTCTTTGTAATTTAAAAGTAATTAATATTTTAAAATAATTACTTGGCGTTAGACCATTAATTAATATATATAGTAGCTATACACCCTTCAATCATGAAAAATTATACTACTAATTAATATATGATATTAAAAAATAAATAATATATAACATAATAATATGTTATAAAATATTAATTAATATATTATGACAACTTGGTAAGACCAAAATGGGTTTAATGTTTCAGTGACACATTTTCATCCCATGATTCATGACTCGATATTTTATCGACATAATCCTATGATTAAATATTAAAATAATAATTAATCTAATAGTTGTAATTCTCCCAAAAAATAATAATAATAATTAACGAATCAATAAATGAGGTTAAAATGGGGAGAGTGATGACGGGTCACGGGGCGGCTCGTACAGGCATTAGTATTGGAATGAGGAAGGGCACGTCGTCGCACGAGCGAGGTTTGAGAAGTCGGTTTTCATGTGATGGCGACGGGAAGCCAAAAGGAATCTGAGATGGCTGCACTCTCGTATCTGAGGAAATTAACTAATTTAATATAAGATTAATAAAAATAATGTAGAATTTTTTTTTTTTATACCCGTATATGCGACCATCGTACGTCTGAAGCTACGCCCGCATTACCAAGGAAAGTAGAATGGAATACGCATTCCAAGCCCATCAACCCAGCCAGATGTGATTCGCAGAGGGAACCCCCAGGCCCCAACGACCGATCTGCATGGGTTGAACGGAGAGAGAACAGTTCAAAGAGCCAACAAAAGTAAACTGACCCACGAAGCTTTTGATCTTGGGCTCTCAATGGGCCTTTGGGGAATAACTTGCTTGACCTTTCAAACTCCATGGTTTGTTGATGTCTTCATGAGAATTAGAAATGAAAACAAGGCAGAAGAGCTGTGGCAGTAAACCAGACTCCAGAAAGTTGAATGATCCCCATTTTTAAAATCAGGAACTAAATCATTCCGGTATTGGGTAACAATTCAGAAGACTTAAGTCTCTAAATGTCATTAAAGCTTAAAAAACACAGAGAGGCTTAATTTACAGAGAGCAAGCCAGGAAAAAAAAAAACCCAGAAAACACAGTAAAGAAAAAAATCACAAACAAGACATCATGCCTTCCTCGCTCTCTTACCCACAGTCTTGGGCTTAGGCGATTTTTTCATAGATTTGGTAACCTTCTTCGGAGTCAGAGACTTCTTCTTCTTCTTCTTCAATTCTTTCGGAGTAGAAACTTGACTCAGCCTCTTCGTTTTCACTTTAACCTTCGCACCACCACCACCACCACCACCACCCGTCACGGCCTTCTGCTTCTTCTCACCGACAGCCTTTTTGGTAGGTGTCTTTGCTTTCTCCTCCTCTTTCTTCGCCGGCTTCTTCTCCTTGGAATCGGAAGCGACCTTCTTCGCCTTCTCGGACGCACCGATCTTGAACGAGTTCTTAACCTTCACGAGCTTCTCCGATTTGGCAAATTTCTTCAGTTGAACCGACAGAATCTTCTTGAAATTGGGCGGAAGAGTCGCGTCGTACTTCTCCTCGATGTACTTGGCTATCGCCGGCTGACTCGATCCGCTCCGCTCTTTCAACGAGGAGATCGCCTCCTTGATCATCTGCAAAAACAGAAAACGAAACCTCAAAAAATGATCAAAAACACTCACAAACCCCCCCGAAAAAAAAATAAAATACAACAAATAAAGACGCTCAAAAAGACAAAAAATACCTGCAAGTATGGAGGATGGAGAGACGGGGTAAGCTTCGCCGACGACTTCTGCTTCGGCTCCCCTTTCTTCTCCGAGACGGCCTTGGCCGTCGAAACAGGGTTTCTCGCCATTTTTGCTCTGCAACGAGGAAGCTCCAATGTATGGCGGACGTGCTCCTGGTCCTCCTAACCCTTTTGTTTTTAATCGGGTAACTGCAATTTATAAGCGGATAACAACACAAAAGTTTCCGAGCGCTGATTCGCCAATTCAACAAGTAGCGGATCGCAGCGGGTTAAAGATGGTCACGACCGCGATCGGCCTGATTAATCCGACGGCTCCCTGCTGCTACGCGATTCCGGTCAATTCACGATAACGTGGCGAAAGTTGTATTTGCTTGCGTCTTTTGAATGAAAAGACGCAATACGCCAATACCCAAGTTTTGAATTTTTAATCGAGCGGGAAATTTCTTTTTTTTTTTTTTTTTTTTTTTTTTTTTTTAAATTTTTTTTATGAAAATTAGTTTTTAATGACTTAAATAATCGTCCAATTGCATTATTTCTTCGGCTTGCATCGTCAATTTCAGGCTCGACTTGCATTTGTAGACATCGGCCCGTTGTCCAATTTCTTGGGCTTGAGCCCATTTAGTGCTCGAAACTATATCATCTTTTAGCCTATGATGATATATACTTACCCTGATCCATCTAAAATTGGAACTCCTTTGTGATTGATTTAAGAACATTGCCTGCTAAGACCTTTAAATATCAATAGTTTCTTCATTATGATTCATTTAACAACTAGAACTACGAGCCTCTTGAAGTTGAAAGAGACGTACTGTTTGTAGGATGCCCATGGATGTTTTTGTCTCAAATTCAAAAATAGGACCTCACCAAATCAACCATTTTGGGCCTAAGAACCTTGACTAGTTACCGACTTAATATGCACAGTATAAGTAGAAAAAAGATAATAATATGAGGGTAAGGGAGAGAATAATTGACAAGAAAAGAGATTTCTTGGAAGGGAGAAACAGAGAAAGTGCCTCTAAATTTCTTTTCATTAAAATATATAATATTACGGTAATGAGGATTTAAGCCTATTTATATTCCTTGAGTTCATCTTACAAGGAAACTAAAGCACATAATATTTCTCTTCTATTGGGCAAAAACTTGTTAATACGCAAAAGTGTACTCCTATTATAATTCCATTTACGAGTTTTAGTCAAACTATGGTTCCAGGTTTTAGGCTTGAACCCAGTATAGTCATACAAATTAATGGGAGTGCTTAGAGCATGTTTTCCGATTAGAAACAAAATTGAGCTTAATGCACATTACTACTTCGATGAGCCAATCATACTTCAATTAACTCAATCCCTGGCGTAATTATTCAGGCCTAATTAAAGCTTCAAAGATAGAAAAAGGAAGAACAAAGAAGAAATAAAGAGAACACAAACTTGAACAGTAAGGTTCACAATTATTCATTAAAGAAGAAGCAACAACCAATGACCAACCATGTGCTTCGATGATTTAATTATCAATGTTTGGGTGGGTTCCCCATGGCGCAACACCAGCACCGAACCGACAGAGAAAACTAGAATGAGCTACAAAAAATTCATCGCACAGAATTTTACCTCAAAGTTTGTATTGACCTCCAAATTCCTAACCCCAATACCGCTACTTTTCATTTTGTGAATAAGCCAACCTTGACAGGGAATAGTGGCACGGGAAGGATATTAAGTAGAACCCTGCGTGACATATTCTGATATAAGCCACATGAGAACATTTTTGCAGCGATGAGTTTAAGGTTTGACATTAGATAAAGAAATCTGAGCTCCTTTCGTCAAAGCATCGTTTTCTTTAAAATTCAGTTGAAAACTTTACTATGTATCCAAAACCCTCTTTCCATGTCATAATCAGTCTTGATACATATCAATCTGATTTCAACTTGTGCACCCTCTTCATCTTCGCTTAGTCACTTTTCTTTCTCTGTATTGCCACCAACGAAATCAGGGTTACTTAACCCGAAGCTGAGAATTGATTCCTTCAACTAGGGCCCTGAGATTCAGAGAGTCAATTTCCCAGATAAGGATTCTGTGATTCATCCATGTTCGGATGATTGGAACCACCGGGCCTCTCCAAGCTATATTCCAACTACGCCACGTGCCCACCGAAGATAATATATATATATATATATACACAGAATCACCTCTGCAGAAAGCAAAAAGAGTAAAAAAGGAAAAGGATTTGGAAACAGAGGTGTAAGAAGACGAAGAAGAAGATAGGGGTAATTAAGTGTATGGCTGTACTTGATCTTCCCCACGTCACTGATGCATCCATCTTTTGCTACAAAATTACAAATCGCTCATTATTCCTTCTCCAAAGATTCTCAACGAGCCCGCACCCTCTCCCCAGCCAGCCCATTGCTTTTGTCCCTTTTGTAGGCGTCAAACCCTGTGGTACCAACCCCCTCCCCCTAACCCCCAGCCTCACCAAACCAAAGCCGCAGACTGAAGCCAAAGCGTCCGCAACGCACACGCAACACGGTATGCTCCGGTTCACCGCACTGACATGTGAAGGAAACCCCCAAACAAACACTTCATGTGCGTTCCTTCCTCCCCCTTTTCCTTCTCTCCCTTCCTCAAACCTTCAATCATTCCTCTTCTCGTGGCTTTCTGCCTTTCTCCGAGAAAGCGCGAGATTCTAATTCTACTTCAGACAAATCTTATTAAATCCTCGAATACGAGAGCTTCAGAAAAGAGCCCTTGGTTTTGGAAGATTTCTAGATCATTCGACACGGAGATGGAAATTGGATTGGAGTGACTGGAGTACTCTCCCCCAACTTTCCAGACTATAAAAAGATAAATTGAAGACAACAGCTATAACGACCGAAAGCTTTTTTCTTTTTTCAACTCCGATTCTCCCAAGGTTTGTAGATCAAGCTGGCTCTTTAATCTCACTTTCGCAAACACTACCACACAGCTATATACTACACTCTGTAAAGGTGGAGAACCAGAAGCACCACCGTATTCTTTAAAGCATCCGAATAAAAACAAAATAGAGATTGAACAACGAGATCGGATTACTCAACTCACTCAGTAGTGTGAAAATGAACATCTGAGCAAAAGAGGAAATACGATCGATTTTCGGAGATCTGGCACGCATGAGTAGTAGAGCAGAGAAACTTGAAATACACCTTCATTAATCTTCCCGGACGACGTACGATTGTCTAAATCTGGCAAAAAGAAAGCAGTATACGCTTCGTAACGACGATTAAGACGGCCGAAAGCGACGACAAATCACCGACATCCGTCAATGTCGGAAAATTGTCCGTTAAAACGTAGAAAAACAAAAAGAGGACCGAATTTCAAGAACATCAAAATTAAATAACAGGCGAAGCTTCCTCCAAAGTCTAGGTGCGTAATGCGTTTACCTTTACTAGTTCTGCTTCTGTGAATCCGCACTCGAGAGAGTCGGGGACCGGAAGTGAAGCGGATGATCGGAGACTGAAACGGAAGCGGATCGGCTCATCGGGAAAAAGGGGAATCGTGGGCGTCACCGACACGCGCAAGCCACACGGATGATGAAAAGTAAAAAGTCAAAAAGTCAAAAACCGGACGATCCATAACCCTTTTCACACGTGCCGTCCTGCCTCGAATCGATCACCCGCGTAAAGGCCAACGTGCGCATTGCTGCTTTCGGACGTCTACGATTTCCACCAATGCCACGTCACATACTGTGACCAACCCCTACGTACCACGTGTTCTTACCGTAGACGTGAGTTGTTCTTTTGTTTTTTCTCTGCTTCTCAGTGTGAAGTGTAAACTGTAAACTGTGAAGTCGAGCAAGAAAATGAACCCACGTCATAAACACTAAAAAATGAGATTCATATTAGAGTCGCGTCTCACGCGAATCACCATCTCAATTCTCAAATTATTGTCGCGTCTTACGTGGTTCTTTTCTCAGAGAAAAACTACTGTAAAGCGAAAAAGTAGAAAACCCACTTGCGTTTCCACTTAACGTGCGGAAGGCCGGGAGCGGCTGTGCGAAACTGGCAATTTATAATATACTGCACTCATCAGCCTCCGCCATTCCCCGTCTGCTTCTGCCTCGCCTGCGTCAATGGGCCTTCTTCCTTCTCTCTTCGTCTTCTTTCTCTCGCTGCTACTTCCGGCGAGGTCGTCGCCGGTGAAAATCAGAGACCAGGTGTTCTGTCAAATGTGCTCTTCCTGCGACAATCCCTGCCACCCGGAGCCGTCCCTACCACCGCCGACGCCGTCGCCGCCGCCTCCGTCTCCTCCTCCGCCGGCAGAAGGAGAATGCCCGCCGCCTCCGATGGTGTACGCCTCTCCGCCGCCTCCGACTGGGTACGCTTCGCCGCCTCCAACTGGGTACGCTTCGCCGCCCCCAATTGGGTACTACTCCCCTCCGCCTCCCTCCGGCGGTGGGGGTTGTTCCTCGGGTAACTGCGGAGGAGGAGGAGGTAATGGCGGCGGCGGCGGCGGCGGTGGTCAGTACCCTTGGCCGCCTCCGCCGAACCCCATTGTGCCGTACTTCCCTTTTTACTTCTACAATCCTCCCCCGGCGGGTCACACATCGGGTTCTCCTTCCTCCCAGTTCAAGCCACTTCTACAATCCTGCTTCTCCTTATTCTTGTTACTCTTCTTCTCCTTTTTCTAATAAAGCGATAGAAGAAATTGGTAGAAATACCCATCTCGGAAAAAAAAAAAAAAAAAAAAAAAAATAGAATTACGTTCTGAAAGGTGAGAGGGCCGGAGGAGTGCCGGCGAATTCTCATTTTTTCCTCTGTCTCTGTGTATCATCTCTCCTCTCTCTCTGTTCTATTGTAGACTGATCATTTGTAATTTTCTGATAACTTGTAGTAATTTTGCCCAAATAAATGATGCAAAATGGCAATCTTAACTTCTCGCATTCATTCATCGAAATTGATCGCAAAAGTCATCTTTCTTTCAATCTTTCTTCCAATTTTTATAGATAAATAAGTCTACGATGCTTGTACTGTTGAGGGGGCCGATGGTATCCGAGGACTGCTTTTCAGAAATTCTAATGTGCTCGCGTCGGCAAAATGGACTCGTACCTCCAGAAAAAGCGCATTTCCCCGAATATATAATGGCCACGAAAGGAGAGGTCCAGAGAAAAGAAAGCACAGGAAGGAGGGAGGGGGAAACGGGAAAGGAAAAAGGTGCAGAGCACCAAGAGATTTGACTTTGATCGGGGACTCACATGGCGAACAGGCTGCTCTGATCGGGTAGTAGTAACCGACTCAGTGTGGTAAGCGGATAAAATACACCCCCGGAATGGGCAAATGCATAGATTCTGAAGCCATAAATTCCATCTCCTACCACCTTGAAACAAGCATTAATTCATATATATTCATTGCAATCCCCGACCCATGAATATTTCTGTGGTAAGAAGCGAAGCCGTACTGAGAAGAAAACTCTGTTCCGAACAGGTCCCCCGTTTTGGAGCGCCGAAGACGAAGAAAGCCGGATTAAAAGTACCCAGCTGTTCATTAGGTGGAATTACTTTCAGTCCCCCTCGGAAGTGATGGGTTCCCAACATATGTCCCCACTTAAAGCCGATGCCCTGATCATGTAAACTCAGCATTCTAATGGCCGTGACTCATTATTCATGGCGTGCATTTGACGTCAAGCAAAACTTACTGTGTTCTGAACATGCATGATGATGAAGAAGGGATGAAGAAGAACGATAATCTGCGCGGAATTGTTGCTCCTCGTGGCAGTGATGGAAGAATGGAGAAGCTTTTCTTTTTTATTTCTGTCATTGTTGTAACTTGTAAACGGTGAAATTAGCTGCATTTGGAGAATTAAGTTCTAATCGACTAAAGGGTATTCTGAATTTTAATAGAACCCACAGGCACAAAACATTAATGCTTTATCATTTATCATTTGTATATAACTTCAATTCCGGTGGTCCTTACGCGGGGGAGGGGAGGACCAATGGACTTTCAGATCGATCGATGAGATCTATACACAACGAAAGGTAGGTTTATTTATTTATCTAACCAGTGTTTGTTAAGGACCAGCTTAATTATGGAGAGGACGTAATCATTATTAAATATCTCACCCTACTACAGGTGCATTAATCTCATTATTTTAGTCAGTCTAGGTTTTTTCTCATTATTAGCATTTATATCCTCAAAATAAAGGGTTTTTTTTTTTAATGGTATTTTTAAGTAAACTTCTCTATACTTTGTATCTTATTCATTAACACGGTTTTCTATTTTTATATATTTATTATTATATAAAAATTGGACTAGACTCAAATGAACGGTGAGAATATATGCCATCTCTGAGAAAAGTTATAAAGAACTCTATGTAGCTGCGTGCCCAGCTGATGAATGTTGTCTACAACAGGCAGCTTCCATGGCCCTGGGGGCAATTTTTTATCAGGCTTTCCTCCTTTTGATCTGCTGGACCTGTTCAGGAGGAGGAAGAACAAGGTGGAAACGAAGCAGAAGAGAAGACACAGCAAGTGTGGGAGATGCAGTTCCATCAAACCTTTGGAGAATGAACCAAGGACAGACTAAATTTCAAAGCGACTAAGTGTAGACCTTTTTTCTGCAAAGCATTGATAATAAAAAAGACCAGTGCTTTTCAACTATCCAAAGCGCTTCTTCGTCTTCCTTGCTTGAATGCATGGAGATCAGATCAACATGCAAATCCCTTTCGTAAATGGTGATCAAATTGGTCGCCCATAAGTGGATTTAAAGTTATGCCATCCACGTGGCCGAGAAAACATCAACATTTCCTTGATTCCCGCTGCAGATATAACTAGAAATACATTCATGTTAATGCAGAGCCTTGCACCTGCAAACTCAAAATACAACTAAAAGATACAAGATTTTGACTATTTTACTAACAAATATCATAAAAAAATCAACAAAAACAGAAAAGAAACACTGCAACATTCGTCTTCCTTGTTAATGGCATTACCCGGATCGTAGTTGTGTAGCAGCATATCCCAAAAAAATCACTCTAATGCCACACCAACCTAGCCTTCCAATATGCCACCCCAAAAATCTCCAGTATCAACAGAAACAACAAGCTAAGGCCAAGAACTGCCCCATATCCCTTCTTTCTTTCCTTCCAAGCAGGGAAAGAAGTCATTCTGGTCTCGATCTCAATGGACACCATTACAGGACTAATGAGGTATGTTCTTCAATGGGTGTCTGTAGGAGAACCATTAGACAAATAGATGATACAGAAATGGAAGAACTCCCTAAGGTTTGTTTCTTCTGAACTCGAACCATATCTCATAGTGGTTAAATAACAAGCTATCATGTGTATGCTTCCCGAGATACTCAAGGCCCAAGTTGGAAAGCCTTCTAGTGCATTCTTCCCCACCCAACCTCGAGCAGAACTTTATATTGTGTGATACCAATATCCGTCCATCAAAAGGCTTCAGTCTCTTTGCCAGCCTCTCCAGTCCCACCCACACAAGCTTATCTGGCATGTGAAGAAAAACAGCACTGGCGTATATCAAATCAAACACGGTGTCACCAAATTTACTGAAATCCATGTCATCTCCTTTCACTATTTTCGGTCTCTTGTGGAGCAAACCCTGCGAGGGAAGCTCATAGCGGAGGGCAGCCATAAGAGAGAGTTGATCACGCTCTAGACAATGGAAATGCCCAGGTTCCAGGTAGCGGATAAAATGCAGCCCAACACGTAGAGTGCCACATCCGATCTCAAGGACTCGAGAATTCCGAGAAAGATGGGTTGATTGACCAAGGAATTCAAAGACATCGCGCCCCCCTGCCCAAGGCTCACCATAGTTGCTGTGGTGCTCTTCCACAAGGAGTTCCCCAGGGCAAGGAAGAGCCGTGCGGTTGCGAGCTTCTGTCTCATCCTCATAATGAGAAATGCCTTTGTACCTGAATGGCACATACTCTTTAGCAAATGCATAAATATTACACATGAACACACACAAGAAAAAGATAACAGCAAGGGTGACTAACTGGCGGAAGTCCTGTAGCTGTTGTTCACGAGTTCGGGGGTTAATGCCCTTGCGCAGCTCATGCCACGCTTCTGGAGTTGTTGGTGGATCCTGCAAGTTATTCGCTTGGAGTTGCAATTTTAACCAAGCAATGTCATCTGGGGAAGTAGAAACTGGATCCGGAGCCTTGGTCCTCTCAGCCGCAACAATTCGTGATTGAGATTGTGGTCCTGAACAAGTGCAGGAGGAAGAGGGATTGTAGAGAAAGAAGAGGAAAAGTGCCGCTGCAGACGCTCCAATGAGAAGTAAGACAGGTGCAGACAGCCCGCCAGCCTTGGGTGAAGCCATCACTGACGGCACTCCAAACTTCCTCTTTCTTTTTCTAATAAAAGAAAGATGAAAATTAGAGAAACTTCGTGAGGCAACTTTAACTTATATAGGCTCACTGCTACATCATGAAGAGAGTAAAACCTATAATAATGCATCCATTTCCATATTCCAAATCCCAAGAATGTCTGCTAACGGTTTCCTAGATAGCATGGTGCCCAAAAAGCACCAATCTAGTCTAATATTTAGTAATAGCACATGCTATGAATAAAAATGTTGAGAAAACCCAAGAGGTCTAAATAACTTCAGAACTCCACAATAGCAATAGTATATGCAATGCGTTAAGAACCCAAGAAGCCATATATCGCTTCAAAACTCTTATAAACCTTCGCTTCTGCTAAATGTGAAAAAGTTTTGTCATCACACTATTAAAATGACCCAACAAATTTTCCTTGCATTTACTCTAGTTGCAGTTTGCTCTAATTTTACATCATTATGAAACTAAAGAATCAATTGCACACACCCAAGAGAAACATGAAAAGCTCAAAATGTTTGAACTTATCTCCTGTGTTCAAACTTTGAAAAATTTCCCCTCTCTATTAACATTCCCAATGGCAGAATTGTGGAGGCAAGAAGAAAGAACAGTTTTTACAAATCAAGAAGAATAGAGATGAAAAAATGTGTAGACAAAAAGATATTAAAAACGAATAACTCATGAAAAACAAATTAGACATTAACGACACTCATGTAGCTTCATTACTATCAGTAAAGCCCCAAATATGACAAGAAAAAGAATTTTTTAATGAACTAGAGAATCTTCAAAGTTAGAAAAAAGAAAATGCTTAAAGTTTGACATGGTAAAGCTTCAAACAATTTTTCTTTTTTCACACAAAAAACAGGAGAAAGGCATTTCCATTAAAAATTATATCAGAAAAAACTGAAAAATCAAAGCTCAGTTACACTATGATATGCGCTACTAGTGACAGTTAAAAGTATCTAATAACTCAAATAGAGATGACTTATCCCCATATAGTGTCCTGTAAAACTGAAAAAATATGCTTTATGCAAATAAAAAATACTAATAATAACAAAATCAACACATAATTGCTCCTTTCTACCTTAGTGCATGAAAAATTAACACAAAAAACAGAAGAAGAGGAATGAAAAAACCTGTGAAATAGAGAGAGTTTTAAAAAGTGAACAGATAAAGTAACAAAGGAATAAAGAATATCTAATGAGTAGATAATCAACATTGCTTAATTCCTAACAATACATGGATATGAAAGTTACATTGAATCATTCTCTTACCTAAATATAAACATAAAGAGAGCAGTCACATGATATGTTCTACATTCCAAAATCCCAAAGTCGAGAAGAATACAACTAGGAGAGCCAGGTAGGTGCATGCTCACATTTTACATCAAGGGGTTTAAGGGTCACAGGTTAAGAGATCTGCTATGATCTAGCTATCAGTCGATAACTTTTACTATTGTAAGACCTACACTAGTTTGCTGTGATAGTCTTTCCTTTGTCAGTTTTTCAAATAATCTGAGAGTGTAAACAGTCCCATCAGAAGTAAAACAAACAAAGAACAACAAATAGCACCAAACTAGAAAAGAGTAAAGTAAGAACAAAAGCAAAAACAACACAGAATATTAACATTTGGAATGTAAGTGAATTCTCACATTGATAGAAATCATTTTCCTCAAAAAGAAAAAAGGAGATGACAAAAGAAACATTTCGTACCTTTGGGATGAGACCAAAGTTCAGCTTCCCAGACAGTCAGCGAAATTCTTTATTTCTCAAATCCTGAATCATAAACATAAAAAAAAAAAAAAAAAGAAGAAAAATGAGATGAAGTTTCTGTCGTCTAGAAAGAAGATAAATTTTAGTTGTCCACAAGAAAAAAATAAATAAAAAAAACATGCGGCACCAGGGGAAAACGTAAAACAACAAAAACAGTAAAGGCAGTGAACCACAGACCTCATTGCTTCAGGCTGGACTCGCCGACGGCAGGGGAAAAAAGTAAATCTTTCAGGACCACAGAACTCATTGCTTCAGGTTAGAGTCGCTGACAGCAGGGAAAATTAAATATTTTCGGAGTCGTCTAGAAACCAAATGAGCAGGTGAAGAGGGAGAGATGAAACCGCCTAAAATTCAAGGAAGCAGAAGACCGCGACCAAGTTCAAAGTTGCTACTGATTGTGATACTACTGGATCAGATCACGTCTCGGGACGAAATGGGTTACCTGACATAGCCAGGACATACAGCGAGGTGGGTCTTGCTGGAACGGATTCAGATTTGGAGTATATCAAGATCTGAATCCAGTTGCAAGACACAACGCGAAATTTTCTTTTTATCAATCGCCAGTTATCGAAAGAGATGATACACAATAATAAAAACATAAAACATTCCTACCTATAAGAGAATCAGACTAGACCAGGGGCACCGACCCGACCCGAGTCGATTCGCAGAACCTACTTGCAGTCGGGAGGGCCGGAGGTCAGATTCGGGTTAACTTGGATGGACTCGACTAGGACCATATTCCCATGTAGGAGCGCACCAGCTTAAAGTTAGAGGTCAACATAATCAAGTTTAGACTTTTCATGCTTAATTTAGGGTTTAAAGGGAATAGACGGAGCACTTATTATGTGTTTATATGAATTGAAATGTATTTCAAATACTTAGCATGCTCTTGGGTTGGTTATTAGCTCGTCTCACGTGTAAAACTATGAAGGTATTATTCCATGCACTAATCTCCAAACAAGACTCAAACCCTACAGGGGACTTCACACCCTTATAATCATGGAATTTTCCAACGCTTATACATAGATTAATGAGCATCTCACAAGCCTATAAGAAAAATGTCTATGGAACATAAGCAGTGGCAGTGACATAGAGACTGGACTTTTTTACTAAAGTGATCCCAAAAGCCTCACTCATGTCTAAATCCTCGGCCTTCAGTCCATCGGGCAGCTTCCAGTCAAAATAATAGAGAAGGCTCGCGAGTGCTCTTTCAATCATAACCAAACTAAAGAGTATCTCGGGGCACCCCTTCTCCCTGATCCAATCGGAATGAGCTTGAAGTTCTGCCCCTTGAAATCCACAAAGGAGCCTAAGAACCTCTATGGAACAAAATCTTTCTTGTTCTCCCAGTACTTGGGGTCCCTCCCAATCGCCCAGAAATCCAAAAGGACTCTGGATTTTCAGCTAATAAGATATCATCTACGTATAGTGTCAGAAATGCAATGTAGGCTCCTATTGTTTGAAAATAAACATAATGATATTCTAGATTTTGAATAAACCTATAAGCTTCAATTGCTTTACTGAACTTTATCTTCCACTACCTCGGATGGATTTCATGCTGCTCATTCAGCACATTCATTCTAAGGAATCTTTAGATTGCAGGCATCTGGAATAGCATTAAGTAACAGAGCTATCTCATAAAAGTGACCACATCTTGCGATTTCCTGGCTACAATTCTCCTATAAAAGTACACTTGACACCTAATTCAAAGATGCGAAGCAATCTCCATAACAGTTTCTTAAAAACTCTGCTTAAAAGACTACTGCTAATTAGTACTTGAGCTGTTTGAGATTGCAGCATACTTACGAAGCTTTTAAACAATAAAAAATACTTTCACCAGAGAACAAGAAGCTAGTGGGTGGTGTTGAGTTGTCATCTTTATGTCAAAGCAAGGCAGGAATACACTGTGAACATGTATATTAAATCACAACACGAGGAATGTTAATCAAACAAGAAACTTACTATCAGAAATTGAAGAAACGTAGGGATCGAACTACTGAATAAGCCACCAAGCTGTATTGTAAATAACTCTGTAGATGCCAATTTCGCCCATATACTTCTTGGATAGAAAGGACAGGGATGAACAGGAGCAAGGAGTAGATCGCATCCACCACGCACGCGATCGAGCTGGAAAGGGTCGAGCGAGAAGGGAAACCTAATCGCGATTGGGAAAGAAAGTCACGAAAAGAAAAAAAAATTATTAATTATGGGCAGGTTCTTAATTAATTCGTGGGCTGGTTCACATGTGCCCTTTTATCGTTAGAACAGATTCCTTTAATTATATGTATATATATAGTGTATATGTATATAAATATAAATATATATAAAATTAAATTAAAAAATTTAGGTTTGAAATTATTGATCAATTAAAATGCGTTATTTGTAAAATATTTGGTGATCATATAGTTGATGAAAATTTTCCAACTATAATTCAGATTAATTAAGTTTTACCTTAAATTTTTATTTTATTTAAATATTTAAATTATAATTAAGTTTTATTAATGGAAAATGTCCCTTAATTTGTTGTGATGTCACTAATCAGGGACTGGTTCATCAGTCGCTAATTGTTGATAATAGGGACTCTCTATTAGTAGCCATACTTCAACATTTAGGAGACTGTTTTATCGTCATTATTATACAATAATTGGTGACTGCTTACCAAATGCATATCAGTCACCAATAACCTTTACTTATGGCAATCTATAGTGACTGACATGGTCAGTCGCCATAGGGGAAACCAGTCGCTATAAAATAATTTTGGCAACTCGTAGCTTTAACCCGTAGCAAATAAGCGAAACCAGTCGTCATTTGTTACTTATTGGTGACTGGTTCATCTATACCAGTCTCCAAAAATAGGTTTTTTACTAGTATTTCCTTGTAAAAATTCACTTGCACTTAATGGGCTTATACGAAGCAGGAGGATCAACAAGTTTCCATATTACATTTTTAAATATAGATGTCATTTGTTTTTCCATTGCCGATTTCCACTTGTCGGAATTCATATTATGGAGGGCTTCCTCCTAAGTATAAGGATCAATAGCATCTTCATTAAGCCTAATTCTCTCAGGACATTCTCTGGTATAAACATAATAATACGATGAAGATAGAAGTTTACTAGGTTTTCTTTCTCTAATCCTTCTTATAATGACTTTAGGATGTACTTCATCTTTTTTTAAATAGTTTTCTAGGTTAAAAAGAGATTCAAAAGAAACATTTCTAGAACCTATTCCAAGTTAGACTTGGGGCCTAAATCTTTATCATAGTCGAATCTATCTTCAATGAATTTGACATGTCTGCTTTCTATAATCACCTTTCCTTTGGGATCATATAATCTATATCCTTTTGAGTTTTAGAATACCTAACAAATAAACAACGTTGAGTCTTAGCCTTCAATTTGTCCTTGGGATCAGGATTTAAGACATGGCTGACACATCCCCATACTCTGAAGTGGTTAAGGCTTGGTGTTTTTTCTAATCATACCTCATAAGGAGTTTTCTCAACTGATTTTGAAGGTACTCTATTTAAGATATAAGTAGTTGTTAATAGTGCATAGACTTTACCATTTCGACTAAGGTTTGATTTTGCCTTTCTGCAACTCTATTCTAGTCAGGTGTTTAAAGCATGTTGAACAAATATATAATCTCCTGAGACTTACAAACTCAAAAAATAACTCAAAGCAATATTCTCCACCTCAATCGATGTGTAACGTCTTGATATTCTTCCCAGTGGCATTTTCTACTTCCAATTTGAAAGTTTGAGAAATATCAATAGATGTCATGAAGTATGAATGACCATTACAAGTATTCACACTCAGGGGCAAAACTAGGGGGGTTGAGGGTAGGCAATTCGCCCCTAAAATTTTGTTTACCCTTTATAAGCGGGTTCCCCCCCCCCCACCAAAAATAAAAATAAAAAAATTGAATGTCAACTCTCTAAACACTTAACACAATGAAATAAGATTATGATTTATTTTTGTTTTTCTTTGCCAATGAAATAATTAAAAAACATGTATGTTATCTAAATAGTTTTTCATAAATCAATTTATCATTTGAAAAACCATATTTATTTTAAAATATATAAATCTATAGTATTGATCAACATCACAAATGATTATATTAGTTAGTGCTATAATTTTATGTTCAATTAGATTTACAAAATAACATTCTAATTAAATATTGGAGAAATTTTAAAAGCATCTAGTTCTGAAGTTGTTAATTTTAAAATTTAAATAAATAAAAATATTATAATTTTTTACCTATATTGAAGTATTTCAAAATCTTAAAGTAATTAACAATGTTATTAAAGCGGAACACGTATTATGCCATTTCAATATGACATGTTTAAACATCATGTATTTATAAATTTAAAATAAGCTTATATAAAATAATGAGATAATAGTTTTAATAAATATTATTATTAATAAATTATTTTAAAATTAATATTTAACTCATAGAAAATATTTTACTAGAAATTATTTGAAAATATAATAATATTATTGTTTACTATAAGTTTGCCCCCTTCCCTTGGCTTCCTAGCTCTGCCACTGTTCACACTCATAGGTTCACATATGTCCGAATGAATAAGATCTAAAGGATGAGAACTCTTTGAGCCTTTAGATGGGAAATGGTCATTTAGTTATTTTTCTATATAAACAACACTCACATGTTGGAAAATCATCTTCTAAAATATTTTTCAATATTCCTTGTATCACAAGTGTTCCTATTCGATATTTGTTTATGTGCCCTAGTCGTAGATCCCACAAGTATAATTCATTCTCTAAAATATTTGAATAAGTTGAAACATTGAAAACTATATTTCCACCAAGATGAAATTGATATAAGTCAAGATTTTCGAAATCCACTCAAAATAACTTTATTATCTTGTAGCATGAGAAACTTGCGACTTAAAAAATAGAATGTAAAGCCAAAATTTTCAAGACAAGATATAGACAGTAAATTTTTTCTCATAGAGAGGGGCATAAAGTAATTATTCGAATAATAAAACTCATTATCAACAAGCTTTAATTAATAGGTTCGTACCCTTACTATTTCCTTTTAGTCATTCCCCATATAAATGAAGCTTTCTCCTTCCTCAATTTTTCTTAGCTCCTTAAAACTATGTAACACATTCAATACATGAACAATTGCACCACAATTAGCTCACCAACTTAAAGACTTGATATAAATGACACAAGTTTCAAGGGATATGGACTCACTTTTTTTTTTTTTTTGTGCCTCTTGCATGTTTTTCAAAGCCGTATAACCCTTTAACTAGCATAGCCCTGTAACCCTTTGGTTGTTGACCTTCTTGTCCTTAAATTTTTTAAATTGGATATTCTTCCCTTTCTTCTTGAAAATTCTTTTCTTGGGTTTGAAAACCATGTTGGCACTTAGTGAAGGTTTATCTAGTATGATAGTAGGGTTGAGTCTCTCAACTGGTGGTCAATCATATTCACCAATATACTCCACTTTGGTTTCCTTATTTATTAGTATACCATGAAATGCCAATTCATTTGCCATGACGAGCATATCATTTATATGCTTTCTAACATTGATATTTTCCTCATATTCAGCCCAAGTAAACTTTTGTCATAAATTGTTGAGGTGGGTAGATAACTTCTTGCCAAATTTTGCCTTAAATTTGTCTAATATTTCATTTGTAGTGGTAACTTGAAAATATGTCATCAACATATTTTCACTAAGAGCCCCTAAAATATATGACCTAGAAATTTTATTTGCATCTTCCCATTTCTTCTATTTTCTAAGGTCCTTATTATGTTTATTCAAATCATTAAGGTAATTCAGTCGGGCAAGTTTATGAGGAGTATCCACTATATTAATTTTGTCAATTGTGTATCTCACAACATCAAGTTTACCCTTTGTGACCAGTTCACATAATTTGTCCCATCAAGCACATTCTTCTTAAGTGCGTAGTAAAATTGTGTCAGCTGCGAGATATGTTACCCATAAAATATTTATATTATAGAAAAAATATATAATTTTATATAATAAATCCATCTAGTACTCCTATTTACCAAATGTGGATTTATGAGAAATATTAAGCATAACTATTCAATAGTAACACAAACAAACAAATAAATTAACCCACACTTACCCTTTGGGGATTCATGTGAATTAATTTATATAATATATTAATTTAATTATACAACTCGCATTACCCTTTGGGGATTTTGAAAATCATATAACTAAATTAGTTTTAACACATAAATACAAAATTAATTCAAATAATATAAAATACATTACCCTTTGGATTTTGTAAATTATATAATTAAATTAATTTTACACAAATAAATTAATTTATAAATATAAACACATGCTTTCAAAATAAACCAGATGAATAATTATAACAATTAAATAATTAAAATATAAACCAAATCAACTAAATATGAACGATACCAATAAATAATTCTATATATCATAGTTAAACACCAAATAGTCACAGCATATAAAAAAGACCCACACCAAATAGTCACAGTAATTTTATTAAAATAATTTCTTTATTTATAACCACGAAATAAAAAGACGAGGTGTTCTCACCAGTGCCACCCGGAGCTGTCCCCACCACCGCCGACGCCTCTCCGACGCCGCCGGCGGAAGGAGATTGCTGATTGCTCGCCGCCTCTGATCGTGTACGCCTCTCCGCCGCCTCCAACTGGGTACCGAGTGGGTACGCTTCGCCGCCCCCAATTGTGTACTACTCCCTTCCGCCTCCCTCCGGCTGTGGGGGTTGTTCGTCGGGTAACTGCGGAGGAGGATGCCCATCTGGTACCAACTGCGGAGGAGGAGGTAATGGCGGCGGCGGCGGCTGCTGCTGTGGTTAGTACCCTTGGCCGCCAAACCCCATTGGGCCGTACTTCCCTTTTTACTTCTACAATCCTCCCTTGGCGGGTCACACATCGGGTTCTCCTTCCTCCCAGTTCAAGCCACTTCTACAATCCTGCTTCTCCTTATTCTTGTTACACTTCTTCTCCTTTTTCTACTAAACCGATAGAAGAAATTGGTAGAGGGATCGCTTCGAATTCTCCTCAAATACCCATCTCGGAAAAAAAAAAAAAAAAATAGAATTACGTTCTGAAAGGTGAGAAGGCCGGCGGAGTGCCGGCGAATTCTCATTTTTTTCTGTCTGTGTATCATCTTTCCTCTCTCTCTGTTCTATTGTAGTCTGATCATTTGTAATTTTCTGATAACTTGTAGTAATTTTGCTCAAATAAATGATGCAAAATGGCAATCTTAACTTCTCGTATTCATTCATCGAAATTGATCGCAAAAGTCATCATTCTTTCAATCTTTCTTTCAACTTTTATAGATAAATAAGTCTACGATGCTTGTACTGTTGAGGGGGCCGATGGTATCCAAGGACTGCTTTTCAGAAATTCTAATGGACTCGTACCTCCAGAAAAAACGCATTTTTCCGAAAATATAATGGGCACGAAAGGAGAGGTCCAGAAAAGAAAGCACCGGAAGGAGGGAGGCGGAACCGGGGAAAGTAAAAAGGAGCAGAGCACCAAGAGATTTGACGCCCTCGGAATGGGCAAATGCATAGATTCTGAAGCCATAAATTCCATCTCCTACCACCGAGAAAGAAGCATTAATTCATATATAGAAGAAAACTCTGTTCCGAGCGGTTCTAACGAAGATCGCTCGGAACAGATCCCCCGTTTTGGAGCGCCGAGGAGGAAGAAAATTATGAATGATATCAAATTCAATATTTGTTTCTTATTCGTTATGCTCATTGAAGAGATGTGACGACAGTGGAGTCAATTTGTTTCATATGAAAGCCACTCTGTCCCTCCGCCCTGTAATAATCCCCGACGAATCTCTGCCTCCAATCCTGTCCTTGCCAAGGTATACCCGTGTAAGGGATTAATGTAAGTTTGGGGGTTGTAAGATGCGAAACCCAACTCAATCCAACCCGGTGTCCACCTTGAGGAGTCAATTTTGGTCAACTATCTAGTTTCATACTATTTTTAGATAATTAGATAACACAGGGTTGTTAACCAGAAAAAGGACAAAAAACAAGGCAAAAGGGAAAGAAAAAGGAAAAGAAAAAGAAAGAAAAAAGAGCCTAAAACCTTTCATTCTTTGGAAGAGGCCGAAAAATTGTGCTCTCCAAATTCGATTTAGACTCAAATGAACGGAGAGAATACTTGCTATGTGCCTCCTCCCAATAGAATTCTGGGCGACACGTACGAGTTCGTCCTTAGCGCCATCCTTCATGGAAGCTTTTTCATATTCCTCAGCCAATCGATTCATCACCTTCTCCGACGCTTTTCCCAGCCCCGTGTCGTATCTCAATTACTCGTATGTTCATCGTCAATTCTAAACAACACATTTTTTTTTTTTTTTTTTTTTAAATTATCATATATTTATAATTAGAATAACATTCTTTAATATGTTGAATTTGATTACAATAGGCTGGGATTGTTTTGGGGCCAACGATATGGGCGTCGGATGGAGTCTTCAACAAGTTCGTCTTCCCCAAAGACATCTCCATGTACCATTCCCTGGTCGGCGACGTGGCCCGGGTGTTGTTCATCTTCCTCGTCGGCCTAGAGCTCAACATTCCCCACATGATCCAAACGAAGCGTCTGCCCGGCGCCATCGCCGCGGGCGCCATCGCTTCCTCTCTCATACTCGGCGGCGCCGCCTCCCACGTCCTCTACGACGCTACCGACGCCACCGGCAGCCGCCTCTTCTTCGCCCTCCTCTTCTCCGCCCTCCTCTCCAGCACCGCCTCCCCCGTCACGATCGAAATGTGCACCCGCCTGAAGCTCGTCACCTCAAACATCGGCCGCCTCGCCGTCTCAGCCGCCCTCGTCAACGACCTCGCCTCCCTCCTCTTCCTTTCCCTCATGACATCCCGAGCCGGATCCAACTACCGACTCGACGACTACTTCACCGAACTCGGTCTCCTCCTCCTCCTCGTCTCCATCCTCATCATCATCTTCCGGATCTCCATACAGATCCTGAACCGCATGTACCCCCAGAGGAAGAAGCTCAGACGGATGGAGACGCTGTGGATCATCACGTTCGTCGTTGGGATTGTCTGGATCGTGAAGAAGAGCCATTACAGCCCCATGGTCGGGAGCTTCTTCGTGGGTCTCTCCTTTCCGAAAGACGGCAAGATTCATAAGCTCTTGGTGCAACAGCTCGTGGTCCTCGTCCACGAACTGGTTTTCCCGATTTACTTCGGATACACGGGGGCCTCGACGGACGTGAAAGTCATCGGAAAAGACTGGACCACGGTGTGTCTCATTATTGCCGTTGCCGGGCTCAGCACGCTGGGGAAGATGGCCGGCACCGTCGCCGTCACCTCTTATTACAGTATGACCCTCACTGAAGGAATCGTTCTGGGTTTACTACTCAACGTCAAAGCTCATCTCAACATCATGTTCATGGGAATCTTCGCAAGGCGTGGAGTACGATCTTTTCCCAGTAACTTTTTTTTTTTTTAAAAAAAATTAATTAATTTTTTAAAATTTTTAATCAGAGAGATTAGTCCCATTAACTTTTCTCACTAGTTGGTAATAGTTTCTTAACTTTTGCTAGTCATTTTGGAGGATAATGTTACTTAGACTCATAATTAATAGCTTGTTCCAGTCATTTTGGGTATGCCTCCGACCCAACTTTATATTTTTAATAATACATACTCTAATTCATTAATAAGAATAATGTTGCCGATCTTATGGAAAAACAAAAAAAATTCAGGTATGGAGCAACGACGATCAGATGGTGTTACTCATCCCGACGCTCCTCTGCACGGTGGTGGCCGGACCTCTGGTGGGTTGGATTTTAAAAGGGGAACGGAGAACGATGAAGCTCGGCAAAGTGGGTCTGGAATACGCCCCCTTGGAAGGCGAGCTCCACATAGTCTCGTGTATTTACGCTCCGCGTCATGTTCCGGCGATGCTGAACCTCATCGAGGCGTCTCGGTGGGGAGAAGGTACGGTCAAGGCCTCCGTGATACACCTCATCCAATTGACGGAGAAGATGGCCACCACCCTGCTGTACCACCAGCGACCGGAGGACGAAGACGACGAGAACGACGAGGACGGCCGCCACATCGGCGACGCCGTGGATTCATTCTCCGGCAAGACGGGTCTGTGCGTCGTCCTCCACCACGCGTGCTTCGCCTTCGAGGGAATGCACAAAGACGTGTGTAAAATTGCGGAGCGGGAATTCCCGTCGATGGTGGTGGTCCCGTTCCATAAGCACGTTCGGGTGGATGGCCGGATCGAGGTGACCAACGAAGGGTACCAGATCGCGAATAACAAGATTCTGGAAAAGGCCTATTGCACGGTCGGTGTCTTGCTCGATCGAGGCTTCGGTGGGTTGGTTTACACGTTGGATGCGAGTAGCGATCCCTTTGGGGTGGGCGTGCTCGTTGTTTTCTTGGGCGGCGCCGATGACAGGGAGGCGGCGGCGTTCGCCGGGAAGCTGGCGTATCATCCGCGGATGAGTGTGGTGTTGATGAGGTTTCTGCCGGCGGCCAAGGAGGAGGCGAAGGTAAACGAGGCATCACCCCTGGCTGGTGAGAACGAGGAAGTGATCCTGTCCATACCCGAGCGAGCTGAGGACAAGGAAAGAGACGGGCAGTTCCTTGCTAGCTTCCATGAAAGGTGAGCACAGACTTTTTTTTTTTTTTTTAAAAAAAAAAAAAAATTTAATATTAAAAATAAATTGTGAATATATTATCCAACTGCTAACTACAAACTTCTATAAACTCTGATACTGTATTTTAAAAACCGAACATCCCACCCGGTCGAACCAGAATCGGAGGCCAGTCCTGTTATTATTAATTAGGACCGGTCTACTATCGGTTGAACCATTGGTCCAACCCAGTTTAGCCAGGTTTAATAAAAACCGGACATATTACCCGTTTGATTGCCGGTTTTTTAAAACATTGCTCTTATAGTATTTCAATGCTTGAGTAGAGACCCGAACCCACAACAATAATAACTCCCATGGGACCACTGAACTAGTGCTCAAGTTCTCAAGGTGAGCACAGACTTACAAAATACACTTACCATGTTTTATGAAAACTCTGATTTTGCACCTTAAGACCCATTACAAGCACTTGCTCTGATACCATGTAAAATTGGATTTGAATAAGCTATAAACTAGATTTTTGTTTTGACAACAAATGGGTGGCATGAATTGGCAGGTATGTGGCGTCTGGACTGGTGACTTACATTGAGAAGAGGGTTCACGGAGGGATAGAGATAGCCATGACATTGAGCTCCATGAAGGGTGAGTACACACTGTTTGTTGTGGGTAGAGGCAAGCACGATGAGTCATCGACGATGACTACGGGATTGAGAGATTTTGAGGATTATTCTCATCTGGGTCCAATTGGGTCTTTGTTAGCCTCACAAGAGTTCATAGGCCAAGGCTCCGTTTTGGTCGTCCAACAATGTGTTGCCTCTGGTCAAAACGATCAGATAAAAGAACAGACATGAACATCTTCTCTTGTATTTGTATAGCTTCAATCATTCAAATTTTGTCTCTCCTTTTTCTTATTGAACAAAATGTATATAGAACAAATTAAAAACATTAATCATATATACATATAATTAAATGGGTATTATTAAGTTTCACACCCACTTATGAATTTCATCCTGGCAACAAGTGCATTTTTTGAAAAGGCAAATGATGTATTATTTATTGATAAATAAGTACATCCATATTAGAAGTCTCTTACAACAAGTAGTTGGGTAAAGACCCCTTAATTAGCTAAAAAGATGAGCATATGAATTGACAGATCTCGGGGATGCCAAATTACAATTTGAATTTGTGTCTCGTTTCATATTTAATTTCCTAAAAAAATGCAATGAAACTCTAGGGTGGCCAAACCTCTTTTTGAGTCCATTTGATAGTGTTGAGCGAGTCTCCTTCAATTACTGGTGAGTAAAAACTTCGAACTTTTATTAGCCTCACCCCTTGTAATAAAGCTCAATAATTTAGCAGAACATTTTGTTTCACCGAATATCCGTAGGTCAGCGAAGAGGTGCAACTGAGAGAGCAATTTGATTTACGACAGAATATTTGTGTTACAATTTGTATTTGAATATCAAGGAATGTGAGTACAATCTCTTATTCTTCCTCTGATTCGATCTCCATGTAAATTGATGAAGTTTCGGCTTCTGGCGAGTTGACGTCGAAATGTGAGTTCTAGAACGAGTGTGCACGAACGATGACGGCTTTGGTCGGTCAGACAGAAGTATTTGTGTTCCGCGTGTATCGACTTGTTGACGTTGCTAGCGAACGTGTAGAGCTGCTCCGGTCGAACTGATGAATCTCGACGAACTGCGGGTTGCTTTACTTTGGCTTGAAAGGATCTCTGTGCGTAAAAACATTTCTCGATGAAGGATTTTCGAACCCCTCCGACATAATTTTTTTGGCTATTTGTAGCCGGGTCTGTCTAGCTGTTGGAGTTCTTTCCTTGGAATGGGGATCACGATCCCTTTTTTGCTGTTGCTGTTGAGATGGGAGGAAGTCTGGGAGTTCGTCTGTTGAATCCCTCGAATGAGTATCTCAGCGTCTTTTTCTCGCTTCCGCTATTGGCGACCAGGCTTGGTCGTTTAACGGTTGAAGAAACTGACTCATGGCTGGTTTGTAACTTGATGCTAACTGGTGTTGATGCGGTGATTTACTGTTGACTGGGGTGTCGACTGTATTGATGACGCGGCAAGAAGATTGAGTCTGGCGATGGGCTGTGACGGATGACATCTAAAATCGAAGGAGCCTACCCACAACAATCGTTTGCTGGATTGATGGTGGACTTGTCGAAATTGGGTTAGTCACCTTTTGGTGCATACATATTTCCCTGTTGATTTCACAAAATGCCACCTATGCCAAATGGTTGGGGGTTTCTAATCAATCAGGTGGTGCTGAGTTTATGAGGAGAGACTTTTGCTTTCTAGTTTTTTATGTCATGACAATTTCAAACCAACTTGCTTGCAACTGACTTAGTTTGTTCTGTTCTATTCAGATTGCCCATGGTATATATGCCAGACATGCTCTAATGAAAACTTTCCCTCTGTTAAGGTGATAAGTTTATAACATTATAAAACTGTGAAACGACCTTTTGTGTTATAACATTATATAGAACTAAGCTTCCATCTATAGCTCTTCTATGTTTTTGTTTTTGAAGTATCAAAAGCTGAGATTTTAGATTATTAATTTTTAAGAAAAAGTAACTTATTAAAAAGATAGTTGTTAGCCTCCTCCAACTAAGCTGGTAAAATTGCTATTTTTTATTAGCAAAAAATAAATTTTGGCGTTTTATAAAACAAACACCCTTGGCCTTGGCAAGACGAGGTCTACCATTTGCCTTTTATTTTTGTCTTATACACTATCACAAAATATTGAGGTAGAACTATATGTTGTTTGAAACTATATTGATTTATAAATTACTAAAACTAATATATGCATAATTTTTTTGTGTTAATAGTTAAGTTAAAATCGTTGGTGGTAACATTGGAGTTTTTACTTTCTATTAAAGATAATGAATCATTGTATATAAATGAATAACAAAAAAAATTCATATTAATATATTTTTTGTTATATTAGTATAATTATAACATGTGTTTCTTAATGTATCTATAACTATTATAAGAAATTCTCGAAAAATTGCCCAGGTCACTCGTACCTCTAATATCTACCTTATATTTTCGTTACGTTTTACCTTTGTTGTTACCCATGTTTTAGAAACCAAACCAATCATCAATCGGGCAATATGTTCGATTTTTGTCAAACCTAGTTAAATTAATAGGGTTGAACCAAATTATTTGTATACGCCAAAATTTGTACAGCCCATCTACGAGAAGCCCACTGGTCCATCAACTCGTTATCCACTCGTTGTAGGCTTACCAACTATCTGTCCACTAATTCTTGGAGCCATCACTCAGCAGCCCATTTCAGGTCCAGTTTATCGCTACATCGTCATAGACCACCTGTGGTTTGGCTCAACCACAAGAGCCAGAAAAGGAAAGTCTCGTCCTCGATCCCCTTCCTGAGGATCGGTGAAGGAGAAAAAGGAGGAAATCGCCAAGTCGCCTCTCCCCCCTAAGGAGCCCCTTCCTGGGGAGCAAGATCTCGATCCTCATTCCAAGGATTGACTCTAGCTCTGGTTAAAAATAGCCAGAGCACCTTCAAGTCAAGGGAGAAGAAAATTTAAGTGGGGGAAAAATTTATCTTCCGCATAAGCTACCTGAAGATCCTTCCGTCGCACTCGACCTGTTGAGGAGCTCTACACGAATTCGTCAACAAGGGACACAAATACTTTCGTTCGGCTGACTAAATCTGTCGCAACTCGTGTGCACTCTCTCGAAGGTTTGTGATTCGCCAAGGCTTGCCAGAAAGCCTTAACTTCTACCCAAAAATAAATAACGTCAAGTATTCACACCCTCTTGGGGAGCAGGATCGAGATCCTTATTTCAAGGATTGATCTCAAACAACTCAGCCGCTGGCTACAAATAGCCAGAGAGTGAACGCCAAAGGGGTTCAGAAATTTTTACTCAAAGTCACTTGATCTCAGAAACTTTCTCGAGCTTGAAGTTCACATATCCTCTAGTTTGTCGAAATTCACAGAGTCTACCAAAGAAGCCCTATACGTTCACCGGTGACGTCAACATGTCGAAAAACACGGAACACAAACACTTTTGTCCGACCGACTATATCCGTCGTGGTTCGTGCACACTTGATCGATGGCTCGAAGTTCGTCGTCAACTCGCAAAAAGTAACAAATTCATCAACGAATCCACAAGGTCGAATAAGAGGAAAGATAGGAGAACGCACTCGCAAAATTTCCCAATTCATATACAAATTATAAATTTCTCTATAACTTCGTTGAATTAATCAATCGGTCGCGCCGCTTTGCGGATCTGAGGATTTTCGTCGCTACACTTTTAAATATTATACTTTATTATATATTTAATATTTCTTAAAAAAAAAAACAAAAATAACACTAGTTATAATGAACTGGCCCAAGTCAGGTGCCTCCGATTCTAGTTCCCTCAACTGGTTCGGTTCGGGTTTTAAAAACACTGGTTCTTACTCCTTAATGTTGTAATTAAAAATTAATAGTTATGTCACTCTTTCCTACACAATGCAAGAAATCCAATTAATCATGGAATTTTTCAGACAAACCTCTCCTTGCAGAATAGTTTTTATGTGATTCTTTATTGATATTGAAGTGGAGGAAGATTGGGCGTACAGTACAGGCTACAAACAAATAATATGGTTACATAGTGAGAGGCCAAAGGAGCAAAGGGCGAGGCCCCAGATAAAAAGAAATATCCAGGACGAGAAAGGAAGAAAAGAGAGGTACAGGTGGTTGGGCTGCTCGCAGCTAACCGAGCCAGCTCCCACTCAGAAGATCTCCTTACACCGACATATGGCGGTCTAAAAGACAAGTTTTACTTTCTCTCTTTATCTCTCTCCCGACGACATCTCCGTCCTCACCCGAGCTCACGCCGTCGCCGACAGCAGCATTTTTCGTATCAATGTGACAATATCCCTCGGAAATGGGCGATGCTAGCTGCTTCCCCTGAGGTGCGAGAAGCAGGAGAAGATCTTCTTCGAATGGAACTTTCGTATCCGGGTACCACGAATTGGAAATCCAAAGAAGATTGTAAAGAAACATCTCAAAGCCCTCAAATCCCATCCTTTCACCTTTCATTGTTTCAACTTTCAAGTCCCAACCAGAATTACCACTGGCACTGTCTACTGCCTAGCTGTGATGAAATGATGGAGACCAGTCCGAGGGAGGGCGCGTACCATCTCACCGAAACTCCCTAGATTCCCGCCCTTCCCCAGAGCCCAAAATCAAACCACCCCGCTCCACATTTAATTTTCAGAAGATGACACGCACTCGTCCCACACAGGAGAGCAGAACCAGAAGCTCCCGCAGAGTAATTAAAGAAATCGCCTAGACCAAGCTTGAAGAAGAAGCAAACCCATCCATGAATATGATACTTGTGAGAGCTTCACAATAATTCGCCTACCAAACACCCCCCATGAACAGCTCTCGGGGTCTTTTTATTCCCCCCCACCAAATCTACAAAAATAATCAGTATACATTGATCACATGTCTCTTCGACACTTTGCCCCCTAATAATGGCTAACAATCTCAAATGGGTATCAATATTTTTTTAGGGATTGTTACTTGTAATCACCAAAAGAAAGAAACATCTCGTTGGTCTCATGACCGTGATATTTATGTCGTCCAATTTTTTTTTTTCTTAGGGTCCCCTCTGCAATTTGGAGATTCATGACGACTCGACCACAAACACCTTACTTGCAGAACACCATCGCCATCTCTCGCGGTCAAGAAAAAAAAAAAAAAATGGATTTGGTGGCGGAGACGGGAGATTGCGTTTTAATTTTGGGTAATCGAAGGGGAAAGTTGCAGAGGTCTGTGCCACGAACCCGAGAGGCCGCGGCCATCACAAACTCTAACAAACAAAGCAAAAGCAAGAAAGCGAAATTCCTTCATTATGCTCAAAAAGGTAACATTATACAGTAGGAGGGTGAGCCTTTCTTTTCGGATCATCATCCCTTACCAGGAAAGAACATGAAAGAAAAGAAATACTAGTAAATATATGGGCAAAAACACATTCGTCTTCTTCTTCTCTAAGAGAGGAAGAGAGGGAGAGAGTCCACACTATTACTGTCTTTTTTTTTTTTCTTTTTATGTTGTCGCCATAATCCCTCTCCCTATCTTCTCTCTGGGCAAAAAGGAACAGAACAGTACCGGAGGTGTAGGTAAAAAAGATTAATCGAGGACAATAGAAGGGGGGAAGAAATAAGTGAAGAGATGGGTTTGGGTTTATTAGGCATGCACTAATCCGCATGAAAGGGCCATTAATAGAACCGCGGCTTCTTCTTCCTCGGCCAACTTTCGATGTTTGCGAAGAAGAGATCTCTGGAGAAGAACATCGCTTCCTAGGGCTAATAATCTCAGCTTATAAGAGACTCCGAGCTTGTTTTTCTTCCTCCCCTTCTTCTCCTTCTCTTTCTCCACCCCGGTGTTCAGACCCAGAAGCGCCCTTCTCCGCTTTCTGTATCTGATCCCACAGGCATTGCAAAGGGACTGCAAAAAATACAAGTACGCGAGGCCTCGAACGTTAACGAAAACCCAGATCGAGAGAAATTATGTAACGAATGAAATGGTAAAAACAAAGTTAATCGAGCTTTTCATCTCGATCACTCACTTTAGGCCCCGCAGGTCCACCTCTCCAGAGAGGGGTTTTGGTGGTGTTGCAATCGGCACAAGTCTTCTGAATTCCACCGCAGTGATTTTCAGCCGCCGTACGAGCATTAGAGCATTCGAGATCAACCGCCGAAGAATCCGATTTCTGCAGAACGGAAAGGGTAGAAAGGTTAAGGAACCGTGAACCCATCTGGGCAATCAAAAAATCAAAAGAGGGAAAACAAATAATCCCATCGCAACCAGCTACCACGATCACCTCACCTTCTCATTGGAATCCATCGACCCTATTCGCCTTTCCGGGAGATCAACAGAACCCAGGAAGAGTTTTTGAAAATTTAAAGCAATACCATGCCCTTATCAGCAGGGGTAAAGTCGAAAAAGCAGAGACCCAGAAAGAGAGCAGATCGCAGACGAACTCGTTGAGTGAAAGTGAACCCGGCGATCAAGAGAGCGCCTCAGCAGATCAAAGCAAGAGAATAGGAAGATGGCACAAGAATTACAGAGAGAGGGATGCCGCCGTACTGGGCTGTTATGAGAAGAAAAGGGAAAATCAGACCCAGAAAGAGAGTGACGGAATCGGCAAAGAAACTCTGATGCGGAGACCGGGGCGAAGTGTCCACAACGAGGGGATGATCTCTTCCGAGTTTGTTCACCAGGTGTTTATAATTCGGGGAGGCGGAGCAGGGGGAACTCACATGCAGGAGGAGGAGAGAGATCTAGAGAGAGAAAAGAGAGGGAAAAAAGAAAATTTGCAAAGACGCAACGACACACTGCGAAGACACATACCGTCTGACCAAAAAGTAGGGAACCGTGGCCGAGACACGAAACCCTAGCCCCACTTGAAATGACAAAAGTACCCTCGCACTCAAGCGACGCTTCCCCTTCCCAACGGCAGTTGTTGGCGCTGCCACAACGACAGGGAGGAATTAGAAATTTGGGAGAATTACAGATTCCTGAGACTCTCGTTATAACTAACCCTCCTGCCGCCAGCCCGCCACTTCCCCTGTTTTTTTCTTCATTTTTCTTTTTAAAATATGTTTTTAGAAAATAGAAGATACCATCGTCTTCCTGCATCTTCTGCTGCAAGTTCATGTACAGTCAATTGAAACAGTATATTAGATTGAGTCCCCGGTTTCATATTAGGACGTAATTTTTTTTTTTTTTGTGGGGATTAATTATTCCATTTTGTCTTGATTTATTAAACGGGTTCTGCTCAGAAACTGTGTCGATTGAAAAATTCTCTGTTTTTTCTGCTGATATTCGTCCATATATATTGGGGTGCAGAGAGAGAGAGTGAGAGAGAAAGTGGTCAAAGGAAGAGTGAACGCAAATTTGTTTAGTAAAAGGCGGGCGTCGGAGGAACTGAAGAAGAAGAAGACAATTAGACATGGAGGAGTTGTATAAGCCCCAATTCCCTGAGTTAAACTCGTAAAGCGATGAATGAACACGATCATTGTACTTTTTAGTGGGACTGTGCATTTAGTGGGCGACAAGCCCTCCGAAACCCAGACCCTCTTGTCTTTAAAAACCCTAAAAAACCAGTAACTAACTAATCCACCTTCCCGCAACGCGTACCCAGTTGTTGTAACCGAGTATCAAGATGGTTCTGCAATTACGTGTGGACAAGGAAAGGGTAGAGGGGTTTCTATGTAGCGAGCGAAAAGGGAGACCCAGATATTCAAAAGACGACTCGTGACATGTTCTTGCTCTTATCTTGCTTTCCCCGTGACTGCTCATTAAGATCAAATCCATCTTTCAGACATTGAGAATGACCCTAAATGAAGAAGAGTACTGTGGAGAGGTATAGTGAGGAGAAAGATGGATGTTTGAGTTATAAAAAATCTGCAGGTCGCATTCGATTATTCCATGTGTGCAAGCCGGTTGAAATTACAGTAGAGTAGAGATTTTGGTGGTCTGGGTTGGTGAAGGGTTGAGAAGTTTTAAAAGAAGATAAGCAGGGGAAGAAGGCAAGGGAGTAATGTGTGGTGGGAAGATGATAGGAGGGGGTAGCGATAACAGAGAGGAGGAGACAGACCAAGTTGGGACACATAATTTAAGATTTAAAATGAAGGGAAAGGGAAAGAGGTGGCAGTGTCCCATAAATACAGCTGAAGAGACAAATCCGGCCAGATATTCTCATGGCAGCCGGATAACGAAAGCTCGAGCGCCCCAAATCTGTCTTCACGTCGAAACAGAGGGAAAAAGATAACCCACAACAGACGAGGAGAGGCAGAGCTAACAAGTAACAACAACAACAACAGAGGAAATTAGATATTTCTTCTCTCTTTTTTTTTTTTTTTTTTCCCTTTGTTCATCATTCATTCTGTTTTCTCGCTGCCATTCTCGTGTAACTTTGTTCAGTTGTTCTGATCTAGTGATCTGAATCTTCTCCGCCGGGTCAAAAACAAAAACTGGAGTGAGAGGAAATGGGAGAGTTGAAAATGGAAAGGGGGAAGACAGAAAAGAAAAAGGTGGCGCGAAGGGAGGAGGGCGTGGGCGTGCAGTCGTTCTGCCTGCCGCACCTGCACACATGATAATAGAATAATGGCGAGTCGACGCTTCAGAGAGAGCAAAACAAGGCAGCCAAGTTTGTGAAAAACAGAGCCCTCTTCCTCATTTTTGACCCACAAAAAATGGTAAACGAGCAAAGACCCAGATGGCTTTCTGCCTTCCTCGGTAACACCAAATCATGTCCAAAACAAAAACACTCTTTTTTTTTTTTTTTTTTTTCCTTGAAGAAGATGCCATATAATTCTCTTTTAGGGCCTCTTCGCTCTGGTCTCCGTGCCCAAACTGTCCAGTATACACCCAGGCTCCAGCTTCTTGTTACAGCTCCTCCTATATATGCTCGATCGATGCGTTCTTTTTTGTTTTTCTTTTTTGTTTTCTCCTCGGGCAGCCGCACACGAGAGACCCGGAAAGCTACCGTATTCCGGCCTCCTCCGGTGTAAACCACATTCAAGTAATATTGGGGTGTTCGCCGGAGAAGGCGACTTCGAAATGGGCTCTCCTAATACAACAGCTAATTTAGTTCAAGTACTGGAACGCTAATAACCCAAAGCCAAATCTCGTATTTTTTTTTAAAAAAAAATTTATATATACGCTCTCACCTGCAAGAAATCTAATCTGCTGGATTAAGACTAGTACATTCGTTCGTTAAAAGGATCGTCACCCCCTCACTGGTTTCAGTCAATCTAATTAATTATTCACGTGGCTCGTTCGCAAGGCGTGAGTCATTGGAGATTTCTAAAATTTCTAATAATTGAAGACAGGAAGAAGATCGAAGAAGAAGAAGAAGAGGAAGGCAGCTAAAGATCTGCAACCCCCGCGTGCAGTTCGTTTTTGTTTTTGTGATTACTTTAATGGGAGAAGCAAAGAAAGAAAACGCTCACCGGCGGCCAGCCAGCCTTCGTCTTCGTTTACACTCTTCAACAAATCGTGCAAGCAGGTGCTCCTCACTCTACACCTTTCTATCTTTTCTTTTTAGCCTTTGTCTGTCTCAAACAGTCGCTCTAAAGGCTTCCTTAATTTGCCTTAATTATGACATCCCCGCTGTATAGTATAATGAGAAAAGTGAGTTTAATTAACTTATTACATATTCATATATATATATATAATGATACCATTAAACAACTTTAGTTACATATATAACTTGAGGAGTCCTCATTAATAAAGATGCTAAGGTTGTATAATCACATAAGCTGACAAGGGGGGAGCGAGGAGGTTTTTGGGTAGCCATTAATGTGTACAAAGATAAAAATGGGTAACGTTCAATTTTTGTAATATTATTGGAGGGGACCAACACAGTAATGTTACTATGTTAGTATGTAAGTACAAATTATAAGGACTAAGGTGGCTAGCTCACGTGAAAAAGTATTTAGATTTAAAAACAAAGTTCGTGAAATATTGGAACATTTACCCAAATCTGTCATATTGAGTGAATTAATGGCCTCGAGCCCCGCAGTGGAGTTTGTGAAATGTGCCGCTGATAAGTTCTCTTGCCCCATGTAATTAGGAGTGTCCAGTTCTCCTCTCATAATAATATCGGAAGGCATATGGAACCAGAAATTTCATTATATGAACTAGAGCTTGAGCATAAATAGAATAAAAACGAGTCGGCTCGTCAAGCTTTTAAGTCGAACTACCTAAAGCTTCAGCTGGGCTTGTTTAACTATAGTAACCTTACTTAAAAGCTTAAGTTTGATTTCAGTTTGAAATAATCAGAGTCAAATTGAGCATTTACCAAGCCGAGCTCCAACTGTTCATCACCCCCGGCAAAATTCATCTACACGTGATAATTAAATGTGTTTATCTCCATGTCATCGAATTACAAAAACTCTTAAGAGACAACAACTCAAAATGTGGATTCTTTTCTTCTTTCTAAGACTAGAAAAAGTAAAAAATTAACACAAATGAATAAATGACAATGCCAATACTAAATATTTTGACGTGTGTTTAAATATTCAATGTTACAAAACACGACCATACTATTAACAAGTGATTGAATTCGACCAAATCCATGGCCTATGCTTAGCCAAAAAAGATGCACATCAATTTGGACGTCCCCCTCCCCTCTATGCGTCCTCTTCTTGTTGAATTCGATGGAAATCTGAAATTCTTCTTTTGAATTTTTAATTGTTTATCTTTTTAAAAATTATTGACATCGTTATGAAGTTTTTAAGCTCAATAAGCAATTAAATCCAGGTGAACTCAGTCTATAAGTGACAGCACATGATGCATTGACTATCAGAGATATTCGTGGATCAAAGAAGAAAGAATAACTCTAGATTGATCGAGATCAATGAGATATTGATATTGACTAATTGACTAGAATGAATTTAAGAAAGTAACCAGCCGGACTAAAGTGATTGACAATCAATCAAGGAGTTACCATATATAGGATACGTACGAGTATAAATAGACATGAAGGCCTCCACATAACACATGACTTTTGAGAGAGTTATTCCTAGTATTCAAAAGAGTTCATGTGTTTTGGAGCATATTTGTTCTTCATCAATTTGCTTTCTAAGAAGCAGTCGAGGAGATGAAGACAGAGTTCCACCCGGAGTTGGAACACCCTTGCTGAAGTCTGTGCTGGAGACAGACTGAGTTTTCCACTCTAAAAGCTCAAACTGAGGGGGAGCCTCTGTGAGATAATAATGTGACCACTTACACTGAGTAGGTCAAGTGTTGAAGGCAATCCACGATTCTGTTGAGAAGGTGAATCAAAATTGTAATATTTTTGTGAAAAGCTTATAATCACTTATCACTAGTGGATTGTTATTATCTCATGCTAAACTGCCTCGCAGATTATGAACAGTTGTTCTGAAGTGCGATAACATTTTGCGTGTCTCTGTTTTACTTTTATGCATGATGTTTAATCGAGAGTTCCAAAAGGAATTTCAAATATCTACGCTTTAAACTAACTTACTTTAACTTACTTCACTAGAGCGTTTTTCAATTGGTATCAAAGCAGACACCAGACATTATACTTGTGAGGTTTTGGAGTTCTGGTGAAACGAGAATGGCGGATGTTCTTAAAGATTGAGGATCTTCCACTCGACCACCACTTCTTGAAGGGTAAAACTATCTATACTGGAAAACTCGAATATTGCCCTATATTAAAAGCATAGATGAGGATGCTTGGTTATCAGTCTTGTAAGAATGGTCATGCCCAATAATAAAAGTGGATGGCAAGAAGGCTGAAAAGCCTCAGAAAGACTGGACTGATGAAAAGAAAAAGCAAAGCAATTTAAATTCTAAAGCTATTAATGCAATTTACTGTGGTGTTAGTCTTGAGCAGTTCAACAAGATGTTTGTTATGTCCTCCACTAAAGAAGCATGGGAGTCTACACAAATTCACTATGAAGGAACTGTTGATGTACGTCTTGCCAGACTGCAACAACTAATGACCAAATTCAAGCTCATCAAAATGAAGGAGGATGAAACGATTTTGGAGTATGATGGAAAGATTATGAAGCTGGCAAATGAAGCTGCTCTCTTGGGAGATCTTTTTCTTGAGAACAGACTGGTAAAGAAAATTTTGAGATCATTAAACAAAATATTTTTTTGTATAAAGCATTATCATTGCATAAGTGAATGACATCAACAAAATGACACTCAATGAACTAGTTGGTTCATTGACTACTTTCGAGTCAGAGATGGAGTCTGATGACACTTCAACACTCAACAATGATCAAAATATTGCTTTCACTGGAGAAACAAAGAGCAAAGGTCTACTTTTCGTTAATGTGTTACATGAACAAGTGGCTAATCTATCTAAAGGCTTTAACAAGATGTACAAAAAGTTCAGCAAGAAGGGAAGTTCATCGAAATTTGGAGGAAAACAAAAGTTTGATGTTGAACAAAGGAAGATCCAATGTCATGGTTGCGATGGATATGGGCATATACAGGCAAAATATCCCACAGTGCAGAAGAAAAAGAAAGCTCTAACATCAACATGGAGTGACTCAAAAAATAGTTCATCAGATTGTGAAGGTACCTATACAGTGTTTTATGTAGGAGTTTCTCCAAGAGTTCAATAATCTCCATCACAAAATGACAAAGACTCCCATCTGGAGGCACTACAAAAGAAATCAGAAATCTTGACTGTTGTGAACAAAGACTTGATCACCAGGCTAGATGAATCAGAGGCCTCACAGAAATTTCTTCAAGTAGACTTGATGAAAATTGATGAAACAATCAAGCAGCAGACAACGTTAATATAAGAGTTGCAGAAGGACGTAAGCTCTATTAAAATGATTTTGAAAAAGCTTGACAAAATAAAAAGGAAAGCTGGACGAAATTCTCAGTGTTGGAAAACCAAGTGGTGATAAGAGGAGGCTTGGATATGATGGCAACACTCCTAAAACACAAACAGTGTTTGTTAAGGAAGGTATTCAAAAGAAGATTTTATATCAGAATCTTAGAAGCAGTGGCTGTTATTATTGCAAAGATCCGGGACATATTCGTTCTCAATGTTATAAGTTATCTCAAGAAAAATGTTTTATTTCTGATCTCAAAAGAAACTTGGTGATGGAAGGAGTTACAACGTCCTGACACTTATCATCCTCTAACCCTATACTACGTATAGTTACAACTTTGTACCATCCTTTGCACAACTCTATACCATTGGAGCATTTTTTTTGTGTGGTCTAACAACCCTTTACTACGTTTAGTTACAACTCTGTACCATCCTTTGCACAACTCTATACCATTGGAGCATTTTTTTTGTGTGGTCTAACAACCCTATACTACGTTTAGTTATCAATGCTATAAATTATGTGATTAGAGTTTGTTGGTCAACTTTACTCGAGAAAAATGTTTTATTTCTGATCTCAAAAGAAACTTGGTGATGGAAGGAGTACAAACAGGAGATAATTGTTATAAGGTAGTGAGTCACAAGCAATGTTATTCTATTTCATCTAACCATATTGATCTTCGGCTTAAGAAGAATGGACATGACCATTACAGACATATGCAAATGTTAGTTAAGCATGAAGTAGTTAAGGGCAACCTGATCTCAAGATAACCAAAGACAGAAAATGTGGAGAGTGTCAACTTGGGAAACAGTATAAGGTTCAACACAAAAAGGTTATACAGATAAACACCACCAGACCGCTAGAATTTCTTCATGTTGATGTAATTGGACCAGTCCAGACACCGAGTTGTAAAGATAAAAAGCCCAGGAATCATGATATACATGATGAACACACTTACTGTACTCAGACACTTGGTTACATTGAAGAAGTGTCATATGTTGTTTCAGTTGGTGTTCCAGACGGTGTTCTAGACAGTGATAAAAAAAAAATATGATCAATGCTTTGAGTTCTTAGAAGGAACTTTGAGCATGTGTGTTGTCTGAACATCCCATACTTCGAAAAAGGAATTAAACACAAGTGGTTGTGCCTTACACTTGTCTTGGAGAAAGTAACAAAGACATCACATAGATGTTTCTACATGATATACTAAGATAATTTTTGTCACATGCAACAGTACTACAACAAGCAATAGTAACAGTACTTAACTTATTTGCTCTTATAACATGGTTTCCTTTAGTGTTTCACCTGATGTTGTAGTTTAAGCATTGCCACCAAAAAGTGATAAGAAAGCTTAAAGCTCTTCCTGTTGTCCAGCCTAATAATTTAGTTGCAGATGTGTCCCTTGATGTTTTGATTGCATTTTGCTTATCTTTGAGGGGTAGAGATATTTTTTTGTTGTTTCTCTTAGATGGTGTTTGAGATGATGTCTCAGAAGGAGTTCAAGAGGCCACCCGACCCTCTAAGTTTTCAGTCAGTAATATTGAAGATCAGCACAAAAAAAGTTTTTATTTTGATTGGTCATCTTGATACTAAAAAAGCAGAATAAGGTAGTCCCCTGTCACTCTATTCTGAAGCTTACTCTAAGAGGCAACAAAAGTATTATCAAAAGTGTCTGAAGAGTGTAGAATCTGAGATCCCAATGCTTTAGAAATTTTTGGCTATTCGCAATCATGAGAAGCGACAACTTCAAGCTCTTCTTGCAAATGAGCCCAAGGTACCTACTTATGAAGATGGTGAACTTGACTCTTGAGATCGTTACCTTGTCTTTACCGAAAAGGGAGGAGAAAATTTGTTACTTTTTGTATAATCTGGGCTATAAGTGTATCTATCTGACAAATATTTGGTTTATGTTTATCATTGCTATGAATGTCCTCTCTGCTATTTTGAAGCAATATCAATCCTGGAGATTCAAATGATGTCTCAGATAGTGTTTCAAATACTTCTACAAAAAGAAGGATATTTTGTCAAAGAAAGTCAAAGGGGGAGATTGTAAGTGTCAGCACATGATGGATTGACTATCTTTGGACAAAATCGTCATGCACAATCAAGACATATATATATGAAAGGTTTCAGATATCCATGGATGAAAGAAGAAAGAATAAATCTATATTGATCAAGATCAATGAGAGATTGATATTGACTGATGACTGAAACTAATTTAAGAAAGTAACTAGCTGGACTGAAATGATTGACAATCAATCAAGGAGTTACTGTATATAGGATACGTACGAGTATAAATAGGCATGAAGGCTTGTACATAACACACGAATTTTGAGAGAGCTATTCCGAGTATTCAAGAAGTTGGTGTGTTCTGGAGCATATTTGTTCTTCATCAATTTGCTTTCTAAAAGGCGGTCGAGGAGATTAAGACGGAGTTCCACCCGGAGTTCGAATACCCTTGCTGAAGTCTATGCTGGAGACAGGTTAAGACAGACTAAGTCTTCCACTCTGGAAGCTTGAACTAAGGGGGAGCCGAAGTGGGATAATAACGTGACCACTTACAGTGAGTAGGTTAGGTGTTAAAGGTAATCCACAATTCTGTTAAGAAGGTGAATCAAACCTGTAATGTTTTTGTGAAAGTCTTGTAATCAGTTATCATTAGTGGATTGTTATTATCTCAGGCTAAATTGCCCCGCAGATTAGGAACAGTTGTTCTGAACTGCGATAACATCTTGGGTGTCTCTAGTTTACTTTTATGTTTGATATTTAACCGAGAGTTCCAAAAGGAGTTTCAAACACCTACGCTTTAAATTTACTTCACTAGAGCGTATTTCATAGTCAAACTATGTTCAACTTGACCACTATCGCCCATAGTGTTGAAGAAAGCACAGGTCCATGCTTTTGCAGCTACACAAGTTTTATGGATACTGTTGTTAGTCATAGAACAGTGACTCTTTATTCAAGACTATAACTATGTGGTGTGACAAACCTGTCAAGCTTGATTATCCCTTCATATCCTTAAATGAGTTACAACTTACTAACAACTTTGGTGTTTTCATACTGTAGATTGATCTTGGTTTCCTTACTTTCATAATTGTACCATACTACATTACACTAGGAAAGTTTTCTAGTGTGTGTGTGTAACTCATGTCTATATGTATTCTTTCCTTAAATAAATAGAATCAATGTAGAATTACCTCTCTTACTTAAAACATTAAAAAAAAGAAACAAATGTTTTAAAAACCCCGGGCCGGATCGGCCGGTCCTACTCACTTGAACTAGAAATGGAGGTCCGTCCAGCTTTTATTTTACTCGGTCCAGTTCACTATAAATCAGCACAATTAAAACACTCCTTTTGTCTTATTATTTATAAAAATTAATGTTTTAAAAATCGAACTGATCATCCAACCAGTGTTGTGTCCAGATTTAATTGAATAAGGTTAGACCTGGTTGGACCGTTGAATATTACACACCATGTAAATTATTTACAGTGAATCAGGCTAAGTCAATAAGAACCGGACTGGCCTCCAGTTCTGGTTCAATTGGGTGGGACTGGTCGGTTCGGTTCGGTTTTTAAAACACTGATAAAAATATTAAATATATACAAATTATAGAATATAAAATTCAATTATTGCATCATTGGTCCACATCCACGCGCTTCTAGGATTGTTAAAACATTCAAGTTATTTACTATAGCAAACATGTGCTTTCTTCTTACACCGAGTCACCGATTCTCAATATGAAGTAGTGTTTTGTCATACATTTTCAATAACACAATAAAGACAAGTGTTTCCACACAATGTTACAAGCCTCTTTTAAAACTATTGTAACAAGGCTGTTGAGCATGAGCTGTTGATCGAATAGTCAGACTATACTAATCTTAGTAGGAATATAATTTTGCATTAGCACTTTTAATTGAGTCACAAATAGCCACTTGTTTGAAAATTCACAATCCACCTTTGCTTCACTAAGTTTATGGTGAAAAATAAAATCTTTACCTATAGAGGGAAGGGGAGAGGGAGGGAGTTGATTTAGACATGCATAATTAAGAATACATATCTGAAAAATAAAGAGTGTTTATAAGTGTATCATGCTGTTATCTAAGTATTCCTTAGTTCTAATTACTCAATAGAAAATAACAAACCACTAAAACCAATACTTTAGGGTAGTTAATTATGGCATTCCCTTAACCACCACATAAAGTGCTGAAAGAAGATTAGACATGCATCACATAGCTTTTACCCACAAAGTTGCAACATAATACAAAACAAAAAACAAATGGATTAGAAAAACTAAATCACTTCTTGAGCTTGTTCCTACCCTTTGAACCCAGCTTGGAGAAGCAATCGGAGAGGCAAGCAAAGAAGGCGGAGAAGGCAAACATGACGACAGACAACCATAGAAGGAAGAAATCCCAGTAATTCTTCTTCGGAAGATGTGTCCTGTCCGAGGTGATCAAAGCCCTGTAAATGGCTTCCGTGGCCGAGTAAGCTGTGACTGGGTCCAAGTCCTCGACTAAGAACCCGTTCTCGGTGATGCAGGCGATATCGTAAGCGCCCGTGGTCTCCGAGATGCCCAGTAATTGGCAGATCTTCACTCGCCCGTCCAGTCTTTCTTCCGCTGAAAGCGTATCCCCGTGCGTCAGAATCAGGATCGGGTTCTCATCTGCAACCACCATTCCTCCTGTTATTTTTGTTTATTTTTCCCCATCTAATGGAACCCTTCGCTTGGTAATGGAAGATTTCAATAACGGAGTCAACGGGACGACGAAGATTTCAAATTCACCCAATTACGATTCTAGCTTTCTGAACAAGAATCCTAATTATGCATCCTTCGACGAAATGCCACAAAGAACAGAATTATAATGTATAGATATGACTCACCGCAGTTTCTGAGGGCAGGCAAGTGGAAGAGCTCCCTCGTTGCCTCCAGCGGCTTCGTGTCTCCGGCGATTAAGTCTCGGTAAATATCTGCGACATTAGCGACCACCAAGGGGCAACTCACCCGCCTCTTCACATACCTTGAAGCTGAAAGCGGCGGCGGAGGTTCCAACCCCGTGTCGCTCGGCCTCGAGCACAACTCGCGATGCCGGACCCCGTCCTGGAGCCAGTCTGTCACTTCCGCAAAGCTCTCCCTTTTGTTCTGATAATCCAAACCCCTCGAATCGTAGAGGCAAAATCCGCTTCTGGTCGATCTCAGCACGTTGTGCTCCTCCAGATACATGGTTCTCGGACCCAGCGAATTCGCTGAAACGGTTTCAGAAAAAGGGAAAAAATCATTGCAAGTTAAGTCTTCTGAAAAAACAGAGGAAAACAGGGTCGTAGCAGAAAAACTTAAAAAACTTACGGGAGGTTTGAGCGAAAGGAATCAAACCGGAGCGACCCAATACACTGTACATGAGGTTAACGAGGGAGCTCTTCCCGGATCCCGAGAAGCCCACCAGGAGAATCGTGATCGCGGCCGGAATATCGACTTCTTCCTTCTTGATTCCGCCGGCGGGGAGCCAGAAATCGCCGGGACGGTAGCTGAGGAGCTTGTGACGGAGCTCATCCAGGGATTCGGGAGCGATGAGCGCGAGCCTCTCCATCTCCCGGAGGACCCTGACCCGTGGAGTGAGATTGCAGACATTGTCGATTTTAAGATGCCCCTCCAAATCGAACTCCTTGGCGGAACGCCACCACAGGAAGGCCGATTTCGTTTCGTCCTCCTTCTCGTCGTCGAGAGAGATGACGCTCCGCATCCTCGCACGTCTCTCCTCCTCCCCTTTCAGTTTCTGCCGGATCTCTGTATTTCCAGTCTCTGACTCTCCCAACAAAGATGGAACCTGGCGTCCGGCGATCACGTGAGTCTGAGACAGAGCTAGAATTCCTGTCCTAGGCTTTATCTCAGGGCGGGGGCAAACTCATTTACGAGGCCAGACGTACAGAAATAGAAACCCGAGTAAGCCTCTCTCTGTTCAACTCTCATTTATTCCCCCAAAACTTCCATAGTCATCCTCCTTGTCCTTCGTCCTCACCCGGTGAGACTGAGATGGCGTCGGATGGACCTTCCGCACTAGTAAAGTTTATAGAACATTCCGCAATCTAGACTGGATAATTGGATTGAAGGTAAATGTTGGAACTCGGTAGACCACGGCCAGGGTTTTTTTATCTCCTGTTTCTGGACATTTGTAAGAACAGTTACCACCCCAAATTAGATAGAGAGAGAGAGAGAGAGAGAGAGAGAGAGAGAGAGAGAGAGAGAGAGAGAGAGAGAGTGAGAGAGAGAGAGTGAGAGAGAGTGAGAGAGAGAGAGAGAGAGAGAGAGAGAGAGAGAGAGAGAGAGAGATTATAAATATAAGAAATCTCCCGGGGCCATGCCCTCGTAGACTCGTCACTCATGGGTCATCTGTTATTAATTTATTATTACTTTGATGGATTCAACTCATTCCGCAATAATCTCATGGATGATGATCGTGACAAGGAAGAGTTGACCTCTAAATGGACACCGCCGACAATGCAAAGTGTAAGATGACACGCTCCACTAGTTTATTGAACACAATAAGAAACCGATAAATATGTAACCCTTTTTATTGAACACTTGAAAACCGGAAACCGGAAGATCTTCACTAACCTCTTGGCACGCTTCACTCTGCTATTACCCGTCAAGCCAAAATGTAACGTTGGCCGCTAGCCTACGTCCATCTTTAAGGGAACTAAGAATTTCATCCCGCAGCGGTACCGTGGGAAATCGAGGAAAAGAGGAGCTGCGAGCAGGAGCCAGCATTGAGCGATTAAACATTCCATTTTTTAAATGCAGTGATACTAATTTGTAAAAGTTTAACTACAAATTGATCCCTCCCTTCCCCTCTCTCACAGTAACAGAAAAGAGTTGTGACTTACACAAAAAGACAAATCACCAATCAAAACCGAATTTCAAATAGAGAAACTCTTCTGCTCTCGCTATACATTAAGAGGCATGATATTAGCTGAGAGGAAAAACCAGACATTGGACTCTGTACCACCCTGCAACAACAAAACCTCGATCTTGGAGTTGCTAACACTATGCTACTTCCTAACAACAAATTAAAGAAGGCAGACAAGTATCCCATCGCCTTTAAGACAAATACAAGCGATATAGGACGAGTATAGTTTGGCTCCTACCACTCCCTCGTAACAGGAAGCCAACACCCCACATCTTGAATCACCATCGTCCATCCTTCCAAAACCCAGCTCCATCTTTCATCCTTTTTTATTCTACAGGCCGACAGCAAGACTTCTCAGCATCACCCCCTTCGACCGTACTTCAAGACTGGACAACACCGACGCGACGCGACTCCCCTGACTGACCAACCAAACCAAGACCAGCCCTTCGACAACTGGGCATTCATGCTTTTAGCACCTCTGGCCATACCTCTGTAATTAAAAAGAACAATTTCAGCTCGAGGGAGGTAAATTAAATAAATCCACCAAAACATAATCATTCACAGAAATAAAACAAGAAGTTCCAAACCTTCAACTGAAGTTGAATCCACCAGAGGGAACTGGTAACTCGCCCCCAAAGCGGAATCCACCAGCTTGCGCTGCTGCTGCAGCATCACCAGGAGGCAATTCATCTTCCTCCTCTAACCAGTATGTTTCAAGAATTTTCACAGCTTTTTCATAAATTTCAGTGTTATCATGGCTCTGAAGATTCTCTATCTTCTCTAATCCCTCAGCCTCGTCAATCAGCTGAGCATAGAGGTTCACTCCTCCAGTGTTACCAACATTCTTCTCAGCCTCTCCAACCTTCAGAATGTTCTCCAACCCTTCCAAACAGACTGTTACAATCCTCGGGTCAGGACAAACCAGAAGATCACAAAGAGGCTTAATGCAACCTTGGCTCACAAGATATCTACAATATCAAAGAAAAGTTAATCATTACCAGGAAAGTATGATATAAAGATATATATGAGAGAGAGAGAGAGGGAGATGGAGAGAGAGAGAGAGAGGTGAACAAGAGTGAGAAAGAGAGTACTTGATCTGATCGTGGGTACCACCAGAAGTGGCATTCGAGATTGCCCATGCAGCCTCCTTTTTTATGTCAAACTCAGCAGTATGAAGTAAATTGACCAATGGACCGATAATATCGGCATTAATCACAGCCTACACATTAATTTGCAAACATATCAGGCCTCATAAACTTGCAGATAAATTAGATTGGTAGCTCGGCAGTTACTGTGTACCAACCAAAACACAATGACTCTTTAACTGATAAGTTGAACATAGACACTAAAAACACCCAAATTAACAAGGGCTTATGATTTAGCTTTAGATGAACATGGCCACTAAATACTAATAGGAGTTCAAGCTAAAACAACATATTCTACAAAAGAAAACGAGTAAAGAATGTTGTTTTTGGCATACCTGTATTTGTTCCTTGTTGCCAGCAGTGATGTTTGAGATGGTCCAGCATGCTTCCTTCTTTATACTCTTCTTGTGATTGTGTGTTAACAGATTCAAAAGGCAGGGAAGTGCTTGATGATTGATAATACACTGCAAATCCAAACCGTTGAAGAAAAAAAATGAGCCAATTAACTCATATGAATGGTTAACAAGTGCCTTTGACATTAGCTAAAATAGGGAAGTTTTTGGGATGAAGGAGCATTTGCAAGTGCAATCAACATCCAGACTGAAACAAACTTAGTCTACAAGCCAAATAATCATTATAAAATAATAAACTGAAACTAGTATATTGCATCAGCTACAGGAATACAAGCAAAGCCGATAGAATTTAAGAAATCGACACTAGGTCAAATAATCATAAAATTACAGCTATGACAAATATATTTGAAACCCTGGAAGCAAGCTGCATTTAAAACTAAATGGGTTTACGAAATTAGACTATCATGAATGAAATCATTCTGCTGTCTGCACAGAACCCAAAACCATTTCCTCTAGTTGAAATCAAATTTAACCAGTTTTTGTTAACATATAAGACAAATTTAGCGTTCTCACCCTCTTCTCAAACAAATGCTTAATCTTCAGGCTGTGGACAAATATAAAAACCTGATAATGAGATAACTAAGAAATATTCCTCATAAAAGGCTTCACTAAGCCATGCAAGCAAAGTGATTACTAAATTTAATAGACAAACAATTGCACATAGCATGGCTTCAAACAATCAACACAGCGTGTACTGGGAACGCTTTTGAGAACACATACAAATATTTTTACCATATTTCTAAGTGCAAAGAGAACAATAGGCATCACATCAGGTCTGAAAGGACTTTTTAGTTGCTGATTATGTATTCACAGTATCACATCCAACCACGACCACTATAGAGCATCCCCTTCCTCTGTGACAACTAATGGTCCAATCCACATAACCAGTTTCCATGCTAAAAGCAAATGGCATGCTATTGCATCCTTAATAAGCACATCAAGAAGTCCTCGATCAATATCTTTCCATATTTATTCCATGACATAAGGTTTGCAACAAGAACCTCCCAGGCTATTAAAGAATATACTATACCCTCATAAAAAATAAAAATAAAAAATACATCATAGAAACATCAAACTACACGTGTATTAAAAACACGGGTAGACACAGACTAGCAATAGATTAACTCATCGTATAAACATAATTTTAACTTTCCAACTAGTGGATCACAAAATGAAGAAAATATAGGTACCATGAGTGAATAAAAATAGTTAAAAGGATTCAGATGAAACTACCTGAGTTTGCATGTCATCCCCAGTGACAATATTGCCAACAGTTCGGAGAGCTGGGATAAGCACTGAAGGAGAAGGGTGCCTGCAAAATCATAGTGATAACCTGTCATCAAGCTACAAACAGTACCCCAAACCGACATTCAACACCCAATAAAACGCAATAACAATAAGGACAACCTATTTACTTACATAAGCAGTTCAACAAGCCTAGGGCAGACACCAGCTTCAATGACAGCCTGAATTTTATCATTTGTACCATCTGAAAGGTAAGAAAGTGCCCAGCACGCATCGGTAAGGACCTCTTCATCATTGGAATGGATAAGCCGCTCAAGTGCCGGCAGAGCAGGTTTGGTCTGTATGGTATACAAAAGTTTAAAACTACTCGTAGTACCCGAATAAATTAAAGACAATTGAGAACGTCGAGACTAACCTGCTCAAATGGTGGTTGAGGTTTGCCTCTGCAGAAGTTGGAGAGGGTCCAGGTGGCATTTCTCAGCATGGAAAGCTTGGCATGTTCATTCAATTGTGCCAGCAATGGAATCAAGGCACCATGGCCAAGGACAAGATCCCTGCATCTTGGGGAATCACCAGCAACATTTCCCAAAGCCCACACCGCCTATAATTGAACAGACAGTTTATTAATACAAGCAAAATTTATGATTGAAAAACAAAATAAAAATTAGATTAGGAAAGATGTACCTGCTCCCTAACATCATCACTCGGAGAACCAAGAAGCTTCACAAATATGGGCACAGCCCCATGATCAATAACAACTTTAGTATTCTCCGAGGTTCCTGACGCAATATTTGTGAGAGCCCAAGCAGCCTCAAACTACAGAAACATAAGTATTGAATTAGCTTTCTAAACTGGTTACTACCAAACCGCGAATAGAAACCGACAATAAGGCTCTCCGGTCAGACCTGAAGCTGAGGAAAATCCTCCCTCAAAAGGAAGTCCACAAAACGTGGAACAACACCAGCTTGGATAACTTCTTCTATAGGTGGACTCCGTTCTGGTGGAAACATTTAATTATAGTTTTCAGGAGAGGAGACATAACATAAATTGATTACAAAAATAAAAGACGATGAAGAAAATAACAGTGACAAGCCTATGCCAACGGAAAGTGTTCTGAAATGGAGACATTTAAATGCATGTCTCACAGCACCAACTAAATTGTATAAATTAGGAAAATACCTATGAATAAATAAACACATTTAACGAAACAGTAAGAAAATACCGATAGAAAGCAGCTTCCTAAATTGTGTAGTGGCCTCAAGCTGCAAATTACTATCGTCCGACCAAACTCCATTCACCATGGCAGGAAGACTTTCCAACTGCATTAAAGAAAATGAATCAATACCGTAAATAGAGAACCACTAGTAATAAGAAATGCAAGGGTTAACTCTTAAATCAGGAGAGCTCTTTCCAGTAATAACTCGACCCATCATGCAGATCGGGAAACAGTGGAATGCCACAATTACGAAACCCTAACTTCAGATCGAATTAATAATACTATCGGATCTAACTACCTTCTTCTCGACAGCAGAGGCATGGATCGAAGTCGGGAATTGCTGAGCCTGCATGCCTTCCCTCCTCTTCTTCTGAAGGCTTTCCTCCCTCCTATTCTTGCGGATCTCAACCATGTTGTCCTCTCTCCGTCTACGCCCTTCTTCCGCATCGACGGCAACCTTGTATCGGTTGCGTCGAACCTCCGTCCTGGCGTTCGGCCTGAGCGACATGGCAACGACGATCGGAGAAGCCTATCGCCCTGTGAGTAGAGAAATTTGGCAAAACGAGTACAGTCAGATCACTGCGAACCAATTTAACAAATAACAGAACAGAAACCCTAAAACCAAAAATGAAACATTAACAAAACAATCAACCCTAAGGAACAAGAGAAACAGAACTCACTGTTGAGAGGAAATAGAGAGAGATAGCGAGAGAGAGATAGCGAGAGAGATAGCGAGAGAGAGAGAGAGAGAGAGAGAGAGAGAGAGAGAGCGAGAGAGAGAGAGAGGCAGAAGAAACGCCTCAGAAAGGAGTGAGAGCGGCAGACGATAGAGGCGAGTGAAGCGAAATTGAAAGGAAAAGAGAGGGGTTGGGGGGGCGGAAACAGAAAGAGGGTTTTTCGTTTTCGTTTTTTCTTTTTTGTGTTTGGGAAGGGTTTGCGAGGAGACATCTTATAGAGGGAGCGATTAATTTAAGCTGGCGACGGGTTACGAAAGTCCGCTCGGTTTCCGTAAGAATCACGAAAATCGCCACTCCCTCAGGAGACGGCAGTAGGAGCGAGAGAGCCGGATGAGACCGCGTGGGTTTTTTCTGTAATTCTGTGAGAGGGGCCGGATTTTACAGAGAAAAAAGAAAAGTGCCTCTCTGTATGATGATCGGGATCGTCCAAGTAAGCTGGAGAAGGAAGGCATCTGGACCCTGGGATGGGACGGTGAGATCTTACTGTCAGAAGTTCTGACCCCAACTCTCACAACGTTCTTTTACTTTCAAACGCGCCGTTTTTTTTTTTTTTTTTTTTTTAACGGTGTTTCTGAGTCGAAGGGTACATTACGAGCCGCCAAATACAGTCATGCAGTACGCTGGCGACGGGTACTCTTTCCCCCCTTAAAACAGAAAGAGCAATTAACAATAATCATCCGCTGAATACAAAGACTAACTAATAATAATATCATGCCCCTTGTCAATCTATTTATTATATACACTCAATTTTATTTAATATTATTTTATATTTAGAAAAGTTCTATGTGTTAATTTTAGTTTTCTAAAGTTAGAAAAGTCATGAAAAGTAAAAATTTATTTTCTTTTTCTATAAATATTATACTCTATATTTTATATTTTCTTAATATTTCTATAAGAAAAAGAATAAAAATAATACTGATTAGAGTTATTCTCATTTAAATGGGTCGACTGGCCGGTTCAGTTCGGTTTTTAAAACATTGCTCACACCTTAGTTCTCTTAGTTTGTCACTCTTCTTTTCTAATCTTTTGTTTTCGAAAACCCTTCAACTCTTACTCATTCTAATCCCTTTATCAAATTTTAGTCTAGGAAGAAAATTATAATTTATTCTCAATTTTTCAAAATACAAGTACAGTAAATGTGTTGAATTCAAAAGAGGTAAGTCATTATATTTTTTTATTAATTTATATTTAATTGTAAAATCTCCATTTTTAAAAAATATATCTAACATGATGCACCAAAACTCTTAGTAACACAGGCAACTAAAAATCAACATACTTATAATATCTTTAAACCATTTATTTCAATAAATGAATCCTTTTAAACTATGTAACTCCCTTATATATATATATATATATATGTATATATATATATCCATTTATAATATGGTATAAACTAGAAAGCAGGCAAAGAATAAAGATAAATTAAATTGTTAGATTTTAAATAAATTTTTAAATTGAAAATAAAACTAATATGGTTAATATATATATTTTTAGAATCTTATAATATTTTATGCTTTCTATTTTTATTTAAAAGTAATATTATTTTCATTTAATAAGATATCGCGATATAAGTTCTAAAACATAAGAAGCTACATACAACGCGTTGAATGAATTTTTGCCTTAGCCGAGTTTGATAGAATTGAAAACAACATTCGGGTCGGGGGTTGAACCAGGCCGAACTCAGCCGAACACTCACACTTGATTGAAAACTAGGTGAACCAAGTCGTAAAAAAACCTAAATAAATTCTTAAAAATTAAAACAAACAATATTTTATAAAATTAAATTAATTTAAATTCTATTTTTTTGTCACTACTCAAATTACTTGTGACGCGCCTATTCGAGTCGATGGAGTTGAATTAGGATTATCAGCCGTGACAATTAATAATCCTTTGCATTCTTTTTTTTTTTTTTTTTTTAAGTTATTTGAGCTAAATAATTTTTTACAAATTGAACCAGATGCAAGCATTAATTAAAAAAAAAAAGACAACAAAAAATTGAAAATAAAAAAATGCCACTCAAATTGGAGAAAATTGTAGCTACTTCATTTCATTCGGAGTACAGTGAACCAAGATACAAAACATAGTAAAATACTCACCAGGGATCTAAAAAAAGAAAATACATGAAAAAATAAAATCCATTAAATTAAATTAGTCTATGTCAACAAACAAGTAAATCTAGAGCCAAACATGAAAAAAACTGAAAAATAGTATATATTCCATAGTCTATACTTGCAATCTCCTAAATTTCAGTAAATCTATGGCAAATTAGAAAAATAAAAATAAAAATCTATACTATTTATCTATCCATTGAATTTTAGATAATCTATATGAAATCAACTATGTACCAGACATCAAAGGCAGTAAATCTATAACAATCCAGTAAATTTAATAGAATATAAGTCTATACCTTATAGATTTAATTACTTACGATAGTAATTCAGTAGATTTAATTTAAAAGATTTAATAGAATACAACTCTATACCCTATAGATTAACAACCTAGGAGAACAATCAACATACGATAAAAATTATTGGTAAATATATAACAAATAAAAAAATTGAAAAAACAAGTCTTACTTTATACTTCCAAGCAATTCTACTAAATTTCAGGTCATATAAGTCCATACAAATTAAACAGCCCACAACAGTAATCTAGTAAATATGTGGTAAATCAGAAAAGAAAATGTAAGATACACAATAGACTCTATACAAGTTGTTAATAGCGATCAATTAAATTTTAGTGAATATAATTTCATAATCTGTAGATTAAAAAACCAGTAACAATAATCTAGTAAATATATAGCAAATAGGAAAAGAAAAGCTAAAAATACTATGTAAACTATAGGGGTGGTAATGGGCGGGGGTCCAACCCAATAACCACATATTTAAATCAATCCATTAAGAAATGGATATCCAATAGGCTGCTTATTGGATATTCATTTCTTAACGGGTTGGATGTGGCTATGATTCATTAGCTTAATGGATATTCATTAGGCCCGTTAAGAGTTTCTAATATGGCTTAACTTATATAATATAATATAATATAATATTATTAAAAAATACTAAAAATCATATAAAAAATTTATAAACATCCGATCATTTTCTGGTTCAGTGACGGTCTGGTCCCATAACATTGTCTCTTACTCCAATGCGAATGAGGTCGTGTACCACAATTCCCCCGTCCAGGCAGTGGGCCCAAGTGTCTGCAGTCGAAAGGGCGAGAAGAGTTGCTGGGCCCTCCCGGCACTGGGCCCAAGTGTCTGCGGTGTAAAAGGCGAGAAGGGTTACTGGGCCCAGGGTCACTATCACGGTCCTACAATGGGCTTGGGATTCTCACGGAAGAGACTGATGTTACAAGACGCGACCAACCAGGAACGAGGAAAGCCACCGTCGCCACCGACTCTTCGCCGGTGAGTCCAAGCTCCGCCGTCAACGTCAGAGGAGGCGCGGTTTTCTCCGTAATTCCCGCGGAGAAAGAGGGGCGTTTTGGCGTCGGAGAAAATATCTGAACGCCTCCCCAGTCCCCGGAAAACCTCTGGAAGCTTCAGTCGGGCTGCGGAGGGGGAAGATATTTTGGTGGGGATTGACGTTAAAGTGAGGCGCTTTAATCCCACTGACCCTCTTATAAGAATTAAAAATTAAGACGCCCCTTTCTCCGTCTTCGTATTCGCCTCCTCGATTTCATCTTCTTCTTCTCTCTCTGAATCCCCTTCTCTGTTCTTCATGTTGTAACCGGGGGCGGCTCCTGTTTTCGTCCCGTTCGCGCCTTCTCCCGGAGATGGATCTCGGCGCCGAATGTTACTACTCCGTTCTGGGGATTCGAAGGGAGGCCTCAGTCGCTGAAATCCGCACCGCTTTTCGGAAACTCGCCCTCGTATGAAAATTCCTTTATTTCTGTCTCTCTCTTATTTATTTATTTATTTTTTTTGTTGGGTTCCTTTTTTTTTCTGTGGGTGCGTGTGTGTTCCTGTTCTGAGCTACAAAAAAATTCCCGTTTTCGGAGTTTAGAAATGGCACCCGGACAAGTGGACGAAGAACCCGACGGTTGCCGCGGAAGCGAAACGGCGTTTCCAGCAAATTCAGGAGGCTTACTCTGGTAAGAAAAGGATCGATTTGATTACGGAGAATTCTTCCTCTGTTTTTTTTCCGTGTCGAAGGATCGCGAGACGGCGACGAGAAAAGAATAACCTTTGATGTGCGATTCACAGTTCTGTCAGACGAAGGGAAGCGGGCAATGTACGACGCGGGTTTCTACGATCCCCTCGAGGAAGAGGACGAAGTGGGTTATCTCTTCCCTTCCGTTTTTCCCCTCCCCTGTTTCAGCGTTTTACACCTCATTTCTTCTCTCTGTCTTATTTGCTTACTTGTTCCTGGATAGGGATTCTCTGATTTTATGCAAGAGATGCTGTCGATGATGGATTCTGTCAGTCCCGAGGTACGCTTTCATTGCTTCGAAAATGGCTCAATTATTCTTCCCTAAATCAATTCAATCATCTTCCATTTTGTTCATCACTCTGTTTCGGAATTCTTCCCCATTCTACGCCTGCGCAAATCAATCTCTATCTCGCCCTTCCCTTTCGAAATTTCGTATTTTGAAAAGATTAAAAAAAAAAAAAAAGGGTCAATCTATCTTGTCAAATTCATCTTTTGATTCATCTTTTGTTGCAATTTGATCGACAAAGATGTGAATTTTCCGATTCCTCGCCGCGTGCCACATCTCGGCTCGCTTTTTATAGTCTTCCTCCCTAAAATATCAGAACGGGAGACTGCTGTTGGTCGCCAGAGTACTATGCGATCCCCACCGTTACTGTCATTGCCCTCCGTATCGACCAACCGATGCTCGCCACGTCATTCACCGGAATCTTTCGCCTTTTCTGTTGTGAATTCTGAGGATTCCGGGTGGCTGTCGTTCATTTTTGCTTTTCTTCTCCAGGAAAAAAAAGGGTTTTTTTTTTTTTTTTTTTTTTCTTTCTTTCTTTCTTCCTCCTCGCTGATTACAGAGGAAGATTTTTTGTTTTTCTTTGTTGCCCTTCAAAATGGGAATTGGCTTCTTCCTCCGTCAGACGACGGCGGTTTCAGAGATCAGAATGGGAACACACAAAAAAAAAGGGAGGGGGGTTGGGGAGGGTTCACTGATAAAGCTGACGATTTGGTGTGCAGAACGAAAGCTTCGAGGACCTTCAGAAGATGTTCGTGGAGATGGTAGGAGACGAGGGCTTCGACTTCAGCGATTCGTCTGGTACGTCAAGGAAGGCGAACGGATCAGGTTCCCGGCCCAAAGCTTCGAAGAGGAACGCCCCCCGGTTCGACGTCCCCGTCGCCGATTGGCGGGTCTCCTGACTCCATTCTTCCATTTCGATTAACCTCTTATCCTCGTGTACAAGCACTCTCAATTGCAAGCATTCATTTCCCTTCCCATTCTTTCTCTGTTCGCTTACTCTATTTCATTGTTTCCGAAGGAGTAGGAAAAGAAGAGGGAGATCGGAGGGGAAAAAAAAAAAAAAAAATAAGTGTACAGGGGAGATCTAATCTAATTTTAATTTGCTCGAAGATGATGACGACGACGACGACGACGACGACGACGACCTATGGGTTGTTGCCTTTCTTTTTTTCCATTTGGTTCCAAGTCTGGGTTTTTCGTTCTTTTCAACAGTGATTTGATTCGTGCTTATTTAATTGTACCCAATTGCATTCTCCGCTGTTTATTCAGGGAGGAGCTTTTGGCTCTTCTTGGAGCTGAAAAGCTGTTTTATGGAAAAGCAAGCTTAGAAATGACTTTCCCCGAGTAGTGTCGCATCCTCTGCTATTTCTCAAATGCAGTAGGAGAAGACGAAGATCAAACCCGTTTCGTAATTCGTAAGATGTAAACTAGACAGGGGTCTCCTCTCAAATCCCAATCCTTTTTTCACAACGTGATGAATCAATCTAGCGACTGCCGCCACTCAGGCCATGAGAGTAAGCGGAAGCGTCTTCTTCGGAGTTTTATCCGTTATCGGGCATGAGAAAGGGACGGTACACCCTTCGGAAAAAGAGGGACACAATCCCATTTGCGTTTTTGTTTAATTTTCCTTTCGGTGAACTAACTACTCGTGCGACGTTTCCGATGTCTCCGGTCTTTGTCCGGCGTCGGAAGCTTTCAACTTTATATGAGTAATTAAACCACGGGTTCTTCTTCAATCTTCGCGCCCGATTTTTCCTGATATTTTAAGAAGAGGTTGGCAGTTCCGAATCCTGACAATTGAGAGTGTTCCGGTCGAAGACGGCATATGTGTTCGGAATCGGATAAGCCAGAGAGAGCCGCCTCCATGGATTTCTAGAGCCTTCGAGCTTAATAAAAACTGCAACTTGCAGAGCAGCTGATCAATATGGTATTGACACCGGAGAGTGGAGAGTTTTTTCCGGGATAAATTAAGAACTCTTCCGTGTTTGCGTTGTCGGTTTTGAAGATTGAAGGAAAAGAATATTTCGCTTACTTCTCCCTGGGTGCATGGGCCTATTTGGGCCCATAATTTGAAGGCGTTGGTGAAAATGGGTAAATTTTCATTCATTTCCCCATCTAAATGGCGGGCCCGGACAGGGTTATGCACCTTAATGTTGTGTACTCTGGGGACCCGGATCCGGTAGCTAAAATGCGCGTGGCCAACGCCAATCACGGGGCTGGCCTCGCACGGGTCTCATCTCTAGGCGCCCCGTGATTGGCGTTGGCCACGTGCATTTTGGCCACTGGATCCGAGTCCGTACTCTGGGGGCCGGGGCAGCCGAGTCCTGGGCGTAACAAATCCGGACACATCAAAGTCTTCAAGACTTGGAGCTGTGAGTCCAAAGGAGGAGTTTGGTTTCCTGAAAGGCTGTGAAAAGTGGGTCCAAGTGTGGCCCATGAAAGTGCCACATTGCGGTACATAGGGCTCCATGGGCTTAGTAGAAAACCGAGTCAGTGTGGTATTTTCAACTTAAAATATAATAGTTTTTTCAATTTTTTTTTTATGGGCCTGTGTGGGTCCATGCACGCTGGGCATTTTTGGGCCGTGAAAACTACAAGCTGTTTCAAGAGATTCTTCCAAGCTAGCTGATACAAAGGTATCATCCTTAAAAGCTAGGCCTCGAATCTAAGAAGTCATGGCCTTGCCCTAGGAAGTAGGAACACATAATTAATAACCCAACTTAAACTAGATAACTGACATAAACTCAATCAAGCATGCCAATTTTAGTAGGAAGGACCACGAAAAAAAGAGATTATTCACCCATTATTCCACCCAAATTTACGAAAGCAACCACCCGTCCGTTCCACGATAGAAGAACAGATCAAACAAGAAGAAGCTAGCTAGCATCGAAACAAATAAAAAAAGCTTGAGGGATGAAGATCAAGACCACTGCAACTCGACCCCGTACATCCACGTCTCCGGCGAGTCCGAACGCCGGAGGTCCACGACCGAAGTGTAGGCGGTGCACCCCCCGAGCCTGACCTTAATCCGGTGCGCCGTGATCGACGCGTCCTTCAGAAAGGAACAGCAGAGCGAGTTGGCGCACCCTCTCCCCTCCGGCACCGCCCTCTCGAACAGCCTGCACGGGCTCGCCCCCGAGCAGTTCAAAGGCGAGAGGAGAATGCTGTCGGAGCAGTTGAACAGCATGACCGTGTTACGGCTCGATATGTTGAAGGGCAGGCCGTCGTCCAGCTTCAGCCCCCCCTGTTTCAGGTCCGACGAGTAACACGCGTCGGACCGAATCTCCGGCGTCTCGATCACCATCCTGCTCCGAGTAACATCAATGTGGAGGATCTTGTAATAGTACTCAACTTGTGATTTGAACTGGAGTTCTAGTGACCCCTTCTCCTCGTTGTCGTTGCAGTGGATTCTGTAATTCGGTTCGCCACATCCGTCCTGGGTGCTCAGCGGGTAAGGCACCTCCATGCCCCCGCATCTTGGGCACACCACTCTCGTGCCCCCACAACTTGAGCTAGCCGCCATGACCACCATCACCAGTGTCACAACCGCCCGGAGCTCTCTCATTATCACGAGCTATAGCTAGCAGTAACTACTGTAATTAACGATCGCAGACTACTGTAATTACTGATAACAAATCGAGGAGAGAAGAAGCTATTTATAGAAAAAGTTTCACATTAAACTAAACTGCCCATAATGTATGGTCCAGAGAGGAGTGTGCCAGTGTGTGGTGTCGGCTGCAGAGGGTAACACCTGGAATGGGGCCGGGGCTTATTACTTAAGCAAATTTGGGTCGGTAATGGCCACTTACCTAGTTTAGAATTTAGAGCACTTGCAGGTTTCCATGAATGGAATCTCGTTGCGGTACACTACGGCGTCCTATCCGATTAAAATATGCCCGGGCGGGGATTCTCTGTTTTCCGGGAGATCGTTCCACGACCCAGGAACGGAGAGAATTCCTCTGTTTTTTTTGCAGTTCTGGGCTCTGCTCTGGACGAGGTGCTTCTTCCGGGTTCGTAGAAAAAATGTATAATAGTTGGGAAGGGACAACTCATGGAGGATGCAGCAGCTACGAACCGAGGGTTTTTAGTTTTACAGGGCAGACACACGCAGTCAGAGGAATATATAAAAACGATGAAATTATTGCCACTATCTGTTTTAAAATGATCGCTTCCTTCCTTCCCTAAAGCTGGCTGTTACAGAGCATTTTGAAGGAGCAACGGCCGGGGAAGCTAGCTGCAATATTTATTCGATCATAACTAGCTAGTACCCAGCATTCGAGTGATCTGTTCTTCCCTCATTCGTAGAACTACACCCGGATCACCACACTCACCACTGCCCTCTGTTCCATTATGATGAAACGAAACCACCACGTATTTCAGAACCATAAATTTATATTGTTTGCAGAGAGAGCTTCATCACCATCGAAAGTTATAGCTAATATCCATGTTGGGGGATTAGTGCAGTGGTGAGTGACATTAGTTTCAATGACACTTGTCCCGAACTCGATAATTAAGGGGATTCGTGGGTATCCGAATCAAGTACGATCGAATCGATGATCGAGTCGATTAAAGCAAGCAATATTATTCATCTGTCTCCAATTAATAATCATATATAATTATATTTGCAGAATACGAGATTAATTAATCTACACATAAGCATCTGGGTTTTGCTGGAGATAGGCTTCCACAGCCTTGTACATCCCCATCAATCCTTGCTTCCCGATTTCAATGTCCTCCTCCGTGAAACTGGAATCGTCCAAGGCATTGTACTGCCCAGTCATCTTGCAGATGCTCCCTCCGTCGCTGGTGGGTTCAAATCGAACTTGGTAATTTGCAGCGTCGTATTTTTTCCCCAAGAAACCCCCCTCCAGCATCGTGTACCTGTAAACGAATTTCTCTTCGTCTTGCTCCTCTACCCTGTCTGTAACATAACTGAAAGGAATCACTGCAACAACAACAACAACAACAACAAACAAAAAAAAAAAAAAGTCCCCAGGCCAATAAGAATTTGATCATCTATGAAAAAAAAAATACAACAACAACAAAAAAAAAAAACTAACCATGGGTGAAATCGGTGCGTTTAACACTGCCGACTCCTCCGTCTCCTTGTAAGATTGTCGTCCCCGTTACAACACCGGGGATAAGCTTGGGGACTAAGACGTGGGCGTCGACGATCCCTGCCTTGAACATCCGGCTTGCAGAGATTGGAGAAAGGAACTCCTGACTAAAACCCTTCACGACCATTTTTCTTGCTATTACTAAGATTTGTAGCTTGTTAATTTGAGAGGAAATGGAAGATGAGTAGTGAGAATGATCAAAGTGAGAGATAAACTTATATTATATAGATGATAGAAATGATGAGTTGAAAGGTCGTTTGATGATATATAAATTTTTTTTAATTAATTAAGATGCCCGCCTGCAGCTTTAGAAGACTTGACTCGTCTCGCATATATATTTGATCTTTAAATCTCTGGTGAGGGGCTGAACAAGTCTAAGTGCAGAAGTATATGTTTTTACTAGCATCTGCATGACCAGAAAAAAGTCTCACCTGGATTCATGAGTGGATATATGATTTGGTCAAGAGACCATTTCTTCTCCTGATAAAGTAGAACAGCGGCAAGTGTTTTTTTTCCTCAGTCTCTATATCACTCTCATAAGGACCGAAATTTAACTTGTTTATGTAAAAGAAGATACGAATTGCAGTCAAGCACCGATGCTCTGTAATATTAATTCTAAACCCCAGCGTAGCGTACCCCCTCCTTGTCACCTAAAAATCAACTTCGACGGCTCTAGTAACTTTCACACCAACAACGAAGCTGAACTGAGATGTTTCCTTTTAGCTATTACACTGTTAACTCACGACTTCCCACTGAAACAAGCGTAGATATTCACTGGGGAGTACTCCAAATTGGTCATCGATTACATGTAACACATGCAATGTCCAACCATATTGGCGAATATAGAGATTGCAGGTGCACATGTGCAAGAAAAGCCCTCAGTCACAATTCAGGATCCTCTTCGACAGTTTTAAAAAAAAAAAAAAAAAAAAAAAAAAAAAAAATTCAGGATCCTCTTCTGTGGTACGTACCAACCAAGGGAAACAAACAAAGTGGCTAACGCACTCGCCAAACACGCAACCACACGCGCACAACAAGAAACATACAACATACACATATATGGACAGAGGCAGTGCCGCGTTTTTTGAAAACGGATTAAATATCAAACAACGTACTGAGATTAGAGGATTGAGAAAGAGGAGAGAGACAGAAAAAGAGAGGAGAGTGAGAGGGAGGAGAGAGACTGAGAGAGAGGAAGAGGAGAGAGAGGAAGAGGAGAGAGAGAAAGAGAAAACGAGGGAGAGATAGAGAGAACGAGGAGAAAGAGAGAGAGAGAGACCTTGAGAGAGCAGATGAGAGAATAGAGAAGAGAGAGAGAAGGGAGAAAAAACTAGAGAGAAATTTTAGTGGGAGAAAAGCAGAGAGAAACTACAGAGTAAAATTGAGAGAAAGAGGAGCCAGAAAAAGTAAAGAGAAAGTGGAAATAGTAGCATTTGGAGAGAAAGAGGAGCGAGAAACTGGAGAGAAAGAGGAGTGAGGAATTGGAGCGAAAGAGGAGAATAACTTGGAGACAAAGAAGAGAGAGAAATTGGAGAGAAAGAGGAGAGAGAAATTGGAGAGAAAGAGGAGAGAGAAATTGGAGAGAAAGATCAGGAGAGACAAATTGGAGAGAAAGATCAGGAGAGACAAATTGGAAAGAAAGAGGAGAGAGAAATTGGAGAGAAAGATCAGGAGAGACAAATTGGAGAGAAAGATCAGGAGAGACAAATTGGAAAGAAAGAGGAGAGACAAATTGGAGAGAAAGATCAGGAGAGACAAATTGGAGAGAAAGATCAGGAGAGACAAATTGGAAAGAAAGATCAGGAGAGACAAATTGGAAAGAAAGAGTAGACGTTCTAGAGAAAGACAATAAACTTGCAGGAGTAGAAAATATAAATCACCTAGCTAATTGAGGGAGCCAATGCCGGCCGGATCTCTCAGCTGTTTACGACGTACGTCGAGATTGAGGAGCTAATATTTAATAAAGGAAACAATGGAGTCATGCACGGGGATGTTCATGTGAATTTGTTGATCTATTAATGTTGGCCTCTTAATTAGTGGACCTTAACTTGTATTGTACCCCCTCAGGTTCAATCATTCAGCCACCCTGGGACTGTAGCATTAAGTTGTTTTTGAAGCTTAATTAATTAACCTCCCTGGGCAACCCCGTGTAACATAAATGCATGCCTTAAAATATGCATGCATGTCATGTAATCGTTCTTTTCTTATACATTAATCTTGTTCCTTTACATGCATAGCACAAAACATAAGTTTCACGGTACTCTACAGTGTTAGTCATTAACCAAACACGCATGTGATCTAAGATAACGCAAGACTAAATGATTTTATTCTCTTTTTAATTACATATATATATATATATATATATATATATATATATATATATATATATATATATAAACCAGCTCATGACATTGATCAACACCTAATTAAGATAGATATATATATAGATGAGAAAACTAATTAATTAATTAAGCATAGACATCGGGGTTCGCCAAGAGGTATCCTTCGACGGCCTTGACCATACCCAAAGCCCCCTGTTTCCCAGTTTGAACATCCTCGTCGGTCACCTCCTGCCCCTCCATGGGGGTGTACTCTGCACTCAACTTGTAGCTGCACCCTTCCTCAATGGTGCCGGAAGGCTCGAACTTGATGTGATAAACGGAGGAGAGCAGCTTCGTCCCAACATTGGCACCCTCGATGACCGAGTACGAGTAGTGCAGCTTCTCCTTGTCCAACTGATCCACGCGCTCGCTCACATGCTTGAATGGGATCACTGCACCACAAGTATATATACAAAACTGATCATGACTCCTTAATTAATTTGCTACAACATTATATAATGTCCCATGCATATATGCATCAGTAGTACTACTATTCATACCATATATATATATATATATATATATATATATAAAATTAAATACCACATTCGAGTGCGCGCTTAGGTACCTTCGGTGAATTTGAACTGCTTGACGCTTCCGACTTCTCCGTTGCCTTGGATCATTTCGCCACTCACGACGACGCGAGCCATGATCTTGGGAATTAGGTTGTGGGCGTCAGTGACAGAGGCATGGAAGAGCCTCCTGGGAGCAACCGGTGATTCCAGCTCTAGGGTGAACCCTTTTGCAGCTGCCATTGATTGATTGTTCAATATTTCCTGCTACTTTGAGAGTACGTGAGTGAAATTGTATACATGGGTACGTAGGTATTTATAGGGACTCTTCTTACTTGGTCCTTAATTTCCCCACTGTTTGGATTTAATTTATTCAAGTCAGAGGGTTCGTGGGACGTCGTGCTTCTCTTTGAAGATGTGCGCAGCAGCGTATTTTATGGATCGTGCTCAGCTTCCTTGATATAGAGTACTTACTATATTTCTTTTTCAATTAGAAGATGATCGATCCCTTGCCCACCTGGCCAGCTAGCGCTTAATATATAAAACATAATGCAATTATCATGTACATTTAATCATACTTAAGAAATAAGATTTTCTTACTGAAACTATCGTACCAAATCGTTGATTATGATAACTTTGGGGATTTATTTTAATCAAGACGATTTGTACATTAAAAAAATATCTTCCAAAATGTTCACATCAGTGTTTTAAAAACCGAACCGAACTGGCCGGTCCGACCCGGTTGAACCAGAATTGGAGGCCAATTTGGTTCTTATTGACTCGGCTCCATTTCACTAAAATCAGGATTATTTTTGTTATTTTTTCTGTAGAATTAATAAGAAAGTATAAAGTATAGAGTATAATATTTAATGGTTAAACCAATATTGGTCCAACCAGGTTCAACCAATACCAAACATATATACTGCCAGTTTGATGGCCGGTTCGGTTTTTAAAACACTGATTCACATGAATAAATGAATAAATTAAACTGTACATCATAGATAGATATATTTATGGGGTTCGGGTCAGTTAGTGGGCTCACGAATAGGGTCATGCACGTTAGTGAGCAGCTGGGATCAAAATAAAACGATTAAGGTCAAAATACCACACGGCTAGGTTTGAGTAAGCGAGTATATGAGATAAATCCTAAACCCTAAACCCTAGTCGCGCGGTCCGAATCCATATTTATGAAAGTGAATGGAGCGGGCAGATCGGATATGAGGATTCAGACGGAATAAATTACTGAAAAATGAATATCATTTACTCTAATTCACAAATCCTGATGTATCATGTATCATGAATATAGTATTCATTCCTCCGTGAAAAGAAATGCATGTATGTGATAAGCAAATTACTAGAGGCAAAATTAATTAATGTTCTTGATTAATCTTGAAACGTACACCATCAGCTTTGGGCTTTTCATGTGGCAGTGTGGCTTGTCTGATTTTTTATGTGTTTCGAGATCTCTTGACTCTGTGTGAGAAGTGTAGTACTGTCAATCATGCAAACTGATCGATAAAAAGTCAGCTTATCTTTCTATATATGGGTCAAGAACAAGAAGTCTAGACTGCTGGGACAAATTTTATGAGAGCAGAAAAAATGATCAGGCCACGTACCAATTATGACTAATTACTTGGAGATCGACATTTGTAATACTTCATGCATTATTTTTCTCTTGCTTTTTATAAGTTTATCGAGAAGGAAGCTGTTTAAGAAACACTTAATACATAGTTAATACTATTGAAATGATTTTCAAATACAGACACCCAATTGGGAACACGTACAGCAGGAGTACTAGAGACTGCATTTTCAAACAATTAATTAACATTCCAGGGACTTTATCATCACACATTACAGTATAGTATAATATATATAGCTTAAAACAAGCAAATTAACAAGCTATATATAGAACAACTCCACATGATGACATATATTTACTAACACTACTAGTACTCGGTCGTCTCTAGTCCCAGCTGTAACATTTATACTATATATGCATCAACCTGGCGAAACAGATCAGGTAGCTCAGACTAGGTAAGCCTCAGGGTGGGCTAACAGATAAGCTTCCACGGCCTTCACCATCCCTGTAACACCTTCCTTCACCTTGGCCACCTCCTCCTCCACGCCCGTGGCGCCATCAATGGCGTCGTAGTCCACCTTCAGCTTGCTGATGCTTCCTCCACCCGGGCTCGCCTCGATCGTCAATTCGAACTGTAAGGAGCTCACCTTCGCCCCCAGAAGCGATCCCCCTTCGATCGCACTGTATTTGAACAAGTACTTCTCGTCGTCCATCACCTCCACACGATCCTTCACGTACCCCCCTGCATGCATATGAAATATATTAATCAACAAGTGCGTACTAAGAATTAATTATATATAATAACAGGCTAATTAATACGACCCATTTTACTAGTACTGGTCTACGTATAACCTTCAGCCAAGGTGAGTTTCTTGATGGTTCCAGCCCCACCATCACCTTCAAGTATTTCGATGCTTGTAATGACTTGGGGAAGGAGTTTGGGAAGCAAAAGATGGGCTTCACGAACGCCGGCCTTCCATATCCTTGCTGTGGCAATTGGAGAAGCGAACTCTCCTGTTACACTTCCTGCAACCATGCTTCCTGCAGTAATATTTGACTTAAAACTAAGAAAATGGGAGTGAACAGAACTGATGATGAATGAGGAAGAAATGGAGTTGGAGTAATTCTTTGAGAAGAAAGAGTTGTGCAATGGGGCGTTTTATAGGCCCTGATTAACCTATCTGTTTGTATAGCATCCTCGTCTTGCCTTACCTAATCTGTCTCTACTTCAGATCAATGAACTGTGGATGGACTTTGTTTATATTAATTGTCGATTGCACTGATTAGGTGGGTAATTTGGTGGATCATGACAAAGGCAAGAGATCGGCAATTAGGATTAATTAATTTATTCACCTGCATCAGTACTACGTACAACGGCTTTGAAAGTAATTTTTGAACTGAAAATTATCAAGACGTACAGAAAGATTACGTGTCAGTTTTTTGTTGTTGTTATGAAGAAATTAATGTCTCATAATTAAGGATTATTATTAAGTCATGCATGATATGTTTCGTTAGGTGATGAAAAATTAATAGATTAGGGAGGGAAAAGGGTTTAACCCCGTTTGCTTAATATATAGTTTTGCCAAGGGCATTCCATCTTTGGGATGTTTATGAGAGAGCATTTGGGCACCACTGTGTTTGCATGCAACTTGAGGAGATATATACATATGTAGCATTTGGTTGCTGCTCTATCAAGTCCAGGGATGGTGCATGGAACTGTACATTTTTGGCTTTTAAGAAATTTAGAGCTTGAAACATATGCAAGCATCATCTTAATCACTCTTTTGACCTGCTGCTTCACTCCACGCACTATCTGCAAAAAACACAAGGACGACACAGAGAGAGTAATGAACAGAACTGAAAGGCGGCTGGCTATTGCAGGATAATGAGAGATTTTATAATGATCAAGAAGAGCCTCAGCCAAAGGGTAGTAAAGCCCAATGGACGTTCAACGCGAACTATGAACCTGATCTAGTGATCCAGCAGGCAGCAACATTTCATTACTGGTCAGTTTGGGCTGCAGAACCGATAAAATCAAAACATGCATGGCTAAGTTTTGATGTTTCTTCATATTGTTACCTACCAACTATTCGGATTTTTCTAAATAACTTAACAAGTACTCCGTGGATTTTATAATCTGTATTGCTGCGATGAAAGTAAAAATTCCGAGTCCTTTAGCATGGATTGCAACCTTGATGGAATGATTGCGTCTTCTTCCCCTTCTCCCTAAACCCTTTTTTTCCTCCAGCTTCTTCTCTCTCTCTTCTCACCATCAAGGTCGTCGCTCTCTGTCCCTCGCTTGACGCGTCGGAATTCAGCTCTCTTTCACTCCAAAGGTACGTTGTATTGGGTAGCCGATTTTCTCTTTCTCTCGGCACCTTTCTCACTCAAAACCCTAAGGCGCAAGCCCTCTCTCCTCCTCGACTACTCGTATGTTTCTCATCGAATTCCAGGAGGAGAGGTTTCTCTTCCTTGTTGTTGGGAAAGAGAGCGTGCTACTTTCGCGTACTTAATTATAGTTCGAATCCTCGACCCGTTGAGTGAATCTCTCACAATCTTTTTGCAGTGGCCTGGAAAATTGTCTCTTTAAATCGCTAGTTTGGTCTAATTCGTGAACATCGACTGGGGTACAATTTTGTTCTTTGTAACAGTGGGTTAACGGCGTTGACTGAGAGCTGGAATTGGAATTTTGGGAGGTTCATGTGTGATGTTTTGATTGTGAATCTGAAAAGCCGCGCAGTGGTGTGAAGTTGAGATCTTGACTTCAGTGGCAACATAGGTGTCCTTAACGATTCCACAGCTTTTCGTTCACTTAGAATAGCTTATTTTCGTTTTTCCTGTGATTCAGAACAGGACAAAGGTCACAAATTTGAATGATTTTTCGGTCCCCTTATCTTCTATTAGTTTTTAGTGTTTATTTTTTAGTGATACATGAAACGCCGGTTTGATATTATATTTCTGATTCTGGTTCACTGCAATGAGGAACCTATCGTGGTTCTGATCCATTTTTCGTCTAGTCTATGGAACCTGTTTTGGAGCTAATTAATTATGTCAGGGAAGTGCCTCAAGATTTTTTTGATTGATAAACCATAGTTATTACAAGCAGACCATGGGAGTGTTTTGCAGGGTTAATTGATTGATTACGTTAGCTTATGAGATTAATTGTAAGTGTTTTATAGTTTGATGAAACTGATGTAATGTTTTCTAGTGTTTTTCTACTTGTGTGGCTATTTTGAGGTCGCTTTTAGCTTTAAATTTGATATGTCCTAGTAGCTTTAAATAAGATATTTAGTCATCCATTTATCCACCCATTTTCCTTCTTTACCCGTTTACCCCTGGGATAAACAATTGAAAACGGGATGTCTCATTTCCCTTGGGTGGTTATATATCGAAACGGGTGATAAATACCATTTACCCGTTCCATTTGCTACCCTTTTACTATGCTAACTTAAAATGCAGAAATATAAAACTAAGGAATTCATTTCTGTTGATCACTTTGATGTCTTTTTAGAAATTTCCACAGGCATGATACCACAACTAGAGGGATGAAACATGGTTGGCTTAACATGTCAAAGAGTTTCTTCTGATAACTGGTGATTGATGGTTGATTGATGCTGCATAATCATATCGTGTTTGTAGTACATTCAATGTTTTAACTTAAATATGGAATTGAGTCATTATTTATTTTTTTCCAATGAAGCTAGAAAAACTTTTTAACTTTATCCAGGAGACACCACACAAAGCCTTGGATATAGAAGCTCTTTAGCTCATAAATCTCCAGTTTAGCTGCACTTTACTTTTTTATAAGAAAAAGTGTAAGGGTAGAATAAGGTACTTATTACAACATCCTTCTGAATAGCAGTTTCCTTTGACCCAGATTTTGTCTTCATATTTGCTCTCACCTGCCAACAATGGATTTTGCTACAATGGATCGGCGTACTCTCACCCTGCTTGGATCTGGTTCCTGTGTTATGCTGTCAATGCATTTTACGCTCCAGCTGGTGTCACAACATCTTTTCTACTGGAAAAACCCAAAGGAGCAAAAGGCTATTCTTATCATCATTCTAATGGCTCCACTATATGCCCTTGACTCCTTTGTTGGTTTGGTAGATATCCAGGGAAGCAAAGCCTTTTTCACATTCTTGGACTCGGTGAAGGAGTGTTATGAAGCATTGGTCAGTTCATTTTGAAATGTTTAACAAGATGTCCTTTTCGTTGATTGCTCTTGACGTTTACTAATGAATATCTCTCTTTCCGTTGACAGGTGATCGCTAAGTTCCTGGCCTTGATGTACAGTTACTTGAACATTTCTATTAGTAAAAGTATTGTCCCAGATGAAATTAAAGGAAGAGAAATTCACCATAGTTTTCCCATGACACTTTTCCAGGTTGTTTTTTATTTTGATGTTCAACTGCCATATTTGCAGCATGAAGCAGTTTGAATGAAACAATTAAGAATAGATAATTATAGCATTAGTATAATTGATATTTTTCTCATACTGTCTCTAGTTTTTTTGTTTCTGTATGTTAATTATTTAGCTAGACATGTTTATAAAGATTGTATAAGAAACCAATCTGTGTGAATGCTGTATCTGAGGTTGGATGAAAATTTTCTTTTAATCAATTTTAGCATTTTACTCCTTTGCCCTTTGGGCTGTGCCATCTCCTTGAAATTGATCACACCCTCTGCTTATCAGAAAGACCTCAGAAGCGGCTCAGTTGGCTTCTCTGTTTTTGTTTCTTTACTATTGACACCCGGTAGTTCCTGAAACAGTGAGGTTTTCATTAGTGATGGCTTCATCTATTACTTATGTGATGTCTTTTTTCTTTTTTAAATAAAAGACTAGATTATTCCAGCATGGTTCTTAATGCTCACTTGATTGCGCGTTCTTGTGGCTCATGAGTGTGTTTGTTAGTTTTATTTTTCATTCCTCACTATAGCAAAAGCACTTTTTCATATGAGAACTAAGTCTATCAAATATTTTTGGTTATTCTATCATCTGCTCGTATCTTATTATCCTTGCATCAACCTCAAACTTTTTTAATACTTGGGGAGTTACCTATTTTGAACGAAGATATTTGTTTAATGACATGTTTCTTTAAGTGCAGCCTCGCACAGTGCACCTGGATCACCGTACACTGAAACAGCTCAAGTATTGGACATGGCAGTTTGTCGTCATCAGACCAATCTGTTCTATTTTCATGATCGTGCTTCAACTTCTAGGGCTGTACACAACTTGGATCAGCTGGACATTCACCATCATATTGAATATCTCGGTCTCCCTGGCACTCTATTCTCTTGTGGTCTTCTATCATGTTTTTGCAAAGGAGTTGGCACCGCACAAACCTCTCTCAAAGTTCTTGTGCATCAAAGGAATTGTTTTCTTCTGTTTCTGGCAGGTAACAGATATAAATCCTTTCATCAATTGACTTTTTATTACTAACAACTATAATTAGGTATCAGTTAGCATCCTGGGGAAGAGCGCTAATGGATGGATATTTGGGATTCATTGCAGGGAATTGTGCTTGAAATCCTTGCAGCAATTGGGATAATCCGATCTCACCACTTTTGGTTAGATGTCGAGCACATCCAGGAAGCTCTCCAAAATGTCCTCGTCTGCATAGAGATGGTTATCTTCTCCGTAATTCAGCAGTATGCATACCATGTTTCCCCTTACAGTGGGGATATTGCGTCGAAGCTGAAAATGGATAAGAAGACCCAGTGATCTTAGAAGAAAGCGAAGAATTACATTAGAGTAATATATATGATAATCACAGTCATGTATCATGATCTTAGAAGTTTTGTATAAGTAGTTCTCCCCTGTAATTGCTATGAATCTTAGCTGCAAGTTATACGCAGTTTTGAACAGCTAAATAAGGGCTGATTATATTCCGAATCCCCTGTAGTTTTTCATATGAAAACAATCTCAAAAATCTTTTTTTATATCAAGTGAAAAATCAAGGGAGAAAGGGGTTTGGGTTGTGAATTGGCAGCAGCAAAGCTATGCTCGTAATCTATTGCAGTTAATACATATGAAATAGGCGATCCTTTATTTTGACAACACTAAATAGCAGCTTGCTAGTAGCGGTAAGAGTTCCGTACCGACAACCCCATCTCTTCCCGCGGAACCTGCTTCAGATTCTTGACTATCGTTTCCCTTGAAAATGCTTACTTCACTCGTTTCTCCCGTCTCCATCTTTCCTGCTTCTCTGATTCCAAATCGTCTAGTTGGAGCTCGTCACAGCTTCGTCCCAGTATCTAACGGATGCCTCTTCTCATCTTCACAACAGTGTCATTTCAATCCAGTTAGGTTGAGAAAACCTCGGTCGAGGAGTCTCGTCGTGACCAGGGCAGGCCCACCGAGCGCCACGACCCTCCTTTTTGCCTTCCTGTTTCCACTCTCGCTTCTTTTAGCGACAATCTTTGCCTCTATTCGGATTTCAGACAAGCTCGACCAGGATTTCCTGGAGGAGGTGGGTAACCTGGGTGCTCTCCGTGGATGAGCAACAGCTGTTTTACAAAATTCCCCAGTGACTACTTAGCTTCGTAGTTGAAGAACTTTTCCTGAATTTTTTCTTTGGATTTTTGTTTTCTTTCGGTGATTTGGTTGTGTGAGATGTGGTTGTTGCTCCCATGGAATTTCTGGTATCTAAAATTTGTTGTGCCTGTGGATGAAAGTGGTCGATCACTGTACTTGATCTGCTTGTTTGCTATGTTCGTCTGATTACTATTTGGTTTCACCACGAAGTGGGTTATCTCTTTTTGGCCCAGAAAAAGCATTCTGCATCATCTTTCGTGATTGTGTGAAGGGAGGTGTTGTGGAGATCTCCTTGTGTTCAGGGCGCTCATGCATTAAGCTGTAACTAAGTTCGAGTTGCAACTGTTTGGCCGCCTTTTACGCCAGAGAGTCTCCATCATGTTTGTAATACTATACAGTTAGCTAGTCTCCTATTTTGCAAAATATTAGTTTTCCAGCATTTAATTATCGGTGATGCTGAGATACTAGGGTGGAAATGGTGGTATGTGTTTTAGTTTACAAGTCTGCAGTTCCACATACTTGTGTGTAGACCAGAGGATGAACGCCACCAATTACTGAAACAAATAGAGCTAAGAGTCTGGTTATTCAAATAGTTGATTCTCCTCTCTAACACCAGCTACATTGCTATCTACTTTCTGAGAAATACTCTTGCTCTGTTTCTGCTGGTCTGTTCTGTTGGAGAAATTGTAAGGAATGCATTAACAAGAAATTTAGAAAGGTGGTACTGACTGGATTTACCATGTTATTGACTACGCTGTTGATTCAGATATAAATCATGTTTCTGTTTAGGTCAGTTCATTGATATCTGCCATGTGTTTCAGTGTAATTCATGCCCTTGTTGTATTTTTTCATCAGAAAACAACATTTGTTGAATTTGCCTTACTGTGTTGATTCGTTCGACCTGGCAGTAATATAGGGAAAACGATTTTTTTTTTCCTTCCATTCTTACTAATCTGATATGTGTGCTTTGCTGTTCAGATTGCAACCAGTGATGCATTCATGAATGCCGAAGAAAATGAAGAAGAGATCCAAGTTCCTCCTGTGCCAGATCCTGCAGAAGCTGTTCCTCGCACTCGAAACCGACCAAGACGGGAAGCATGAATTTTGTAGAGCTGTTCAGTTCTTTCGTATAAAGATGTTGAGACCTGACTTCTTCAGAAGTGAAGAACAATGTTTTGTCTAGAAAATTTCAAGCTTTACCTGTAAACCAAAATACAGAACTTGCATACCAGCACACACAAGAACTGCCAGGTGCTTAAAAAAAAAAAAAAAAAAAAAACATCAAGTCTTTGAACATGTAGTTTGTAATCTGAAGTATGAAATTATAATTGATTTACAGCTAATGAGTAATTTCACCCAAGTCCGCAAACTATTGTGTAACAATGCATTTCATACCATAATATAACTAAATGAGTAAAACGGTTGAATACTATTAATCAGGCTCATGCTCTTCATAAATCAATATATCAATACTATTAACTTGTTCTAATATGATGGGAAAAAATTGCGAATAATTTATTTTTACTATTAGGAAGAAAGCATAGTTCTTTTTTCACATCAAAGTTCCAAAAATCTTATCTACTTTATTAATTTCTAATACAAAGATCAAAATAATAGTATGATAAAATGATAATACGATGAAGAATATTTTTTGAAAAAAAATAACTGCAACGTTCCGCTGTGAAGTGTAAGTGAAGAGTTTTCTAAACTTCAAACAGCCTGTGGTTTCTTTATCATCCAAAGAGATGGAAGCTCAGCTTCCATCCTTGTCAATCTTTTCAAGTTTTTACCATATTAGACCTCTGCTCTTCTGCCCTCTTACACGTGTCGTTACCTTACCCTATCTTTCATCTTCGCGGGAAAAACTGCAATCTTCGCTCTCCCATGGCAACTCTCCGCCATTACCCATCTCTCTTCTTTCCATCCTCTTCTCCTTGTGGCTCCCGAAAAGCAGCTTTTGGAGCTCCCTACTTTAAATTCTTGAATCCAAGTAGAACTAGTCACAATTCGCTGGCCGAGGGATTTGGGTCTCGGAGATGTGTGTTTTTTGCAGTGGAGTTTTTGCCTACAGAAAGGAAGAGAGGGCTCGTACAAGCCGCAGCTGGTGGTGAGGTGGATGGATTGGCAAATTCTAGTCTTGATCAGGTTCGATTGGTTGCTCCCTCTTCTTCATTGCTTGTATTTCTTTTGTAGAGTGGATTCTGGTCTCGACTTCCTCGACAATTGTTGGTTATGTTTTTGGGTGTAAGTATGGGGCATCGAGTCTTGCTTTATGAGTTGAAGGGGATAAGGGCGGTGCTACATTGTTCAATTAAAGTAGTTGAAGTATGGGATTTTCGAGAACTAGTTATCTCATATGCTGGTTTTGTGAATTTAAGTAAAAAATGTACTTCAATTACAGTAGTTGAAGTATGGGATTTTCGAGAACTTGTTACCTCATATGCAGGTTTTGTGAATTTAAATAAAAAATGTACTGCTGTTCGGCAACCTAATGTACCTTGAAACTTAACTGTGGCTAGCCTAAGGAAGCTGAGGTGCTAACTTGGGGATTGTTGAGCTAGTTACTTGTCTGTCATGGTAATAGCATGATTGCGTGAGTTTAATATGAGGAAGTTTCAAGGAATAGAAGGGTATTCAGTGAAACTTTTGTATTTTTTTGAGTGATAAGTGTTGCTTGTTTCTTGAGCATATGGTTGTCAGAATTAAGTTTTCTGACACTCTTTATCTCTTCTTTTCCCCTTAAATAAAGTTATTTTCTATTTATATATTCTCATGTTTTACTGTTTAACTGATAGAAAATCATCTAAGATGATTGGAAGATAAATATAAATGATTGAATCTAGTGCCAAAGAAGAAACATGTACTATTTTCTTGCTGAACTTGGAAATCAAATGAGGATTGTAGCTGGGTTCAGAGTTTTGGATTATTGCCATTTAGGAGCTTGTGTAATTCAAAAAAATGTAAGACGTTTATTCTCTTCTTAAAGTATTTGTGCCTGGCCATCCTGGGATGGGAGCATCTAGTGAGGAATATCTGTCTGTTCTCATTGATTTCTTTGCATGTATGTCAAACACTTTAAAATCCAATTATTGCAATCTTGTTTATGTAAAGTAACAATGCAGCAAGATACTGCTAAAATTTAGTCGTTACTGTCAAGTTTGCCCAAGTTGACAACTTCTGTATCCTTTTTTTCTATTGAGGAAGCCAGACACTTTTTGGGGAACTATCAAAGAAATTCGGAAACTCAAAAGTTCAGAAAGGTAAATTGTCATAGTGAATCTCTCCTTAGTTTACTAAAAAATGCTATTTCTGATTGAAATATTGAATACTCATTTAATACTCTCTTATTTCCTTTATTTGCATACACATATTCACTTGTGCAAAGCTTACAAATCTAGATTTAAGATGACTCATGTATAGTGGTGAATTTTGGACTTTAGAGGTGTGGATACAATAGTTAGCACTTAGATTGAAACATGCCGAAACCGCCAGCACATAGATTTAAGACATCACACTTGAAACCCTCACCATGTGACAACTATAGTACTTTTTGAGTCATTGTGTTTCATACTTAAGTAAGTATCAACATGGGACTAAATATACATTATTGCAAAAAGTGTTTGTAGATTTGCAATATCAGTAACTATCTCTGTCGATGAAATGTGCGCAAGATTACCTAAACTTGTTTATGTTTTCTTTGCTTGCATGTTAGAATATAAACCCAGATTTCAGAAATCTAGATTCTATTGATAAATGTACTAACAGATAGCTTGTGAATTGTCAATTCTGTGACCGTCAGGGTGCAAATATTTATTGCTGGATTATCATGTTCAATTAGCTCGCATGGTATTAAAAGGTTATATGAAAGCATTCAAGAATTGTCACCTTCTCATACTTGAACACCCTAATCCATTTGGTCCTGAATTTTTACTTTTTAGATGATACATAAATCAGAATTCATTCTTGTTTACCTTCTTGTCTTGACATTTTATCCTTCTATATGCTTCACAGTCAATTTATATAGCATGAAAAGAAATAATAATATGATAATCTTTTGTCACATTCCTGTACTTGAATCACCTGTATGTAATTTCTTATGGTGTTCATTAGTCTCACCCATTTCTTTCAATAGGTGCCGAATTGACATGGAAGCTACACTCAAATGATGATATTAACTGTGGCCCTGAGTTACTTGGGAGAATGTCCTCTTTCTTATGTGGATTAGCAGCATTTCTAGGTTCTCCACCAGATGCATCTGCAAGAGAACAAGTGAGAGCTGACATGGTTTACGAGATTGGGGAGCTATTTGAATTGGGAATTCAGCTCTCTTATCTGCTGATATTGTTAGGGTTGCTGGGAGTAGGAACTTTTTTTGTCATTCGACAAGTTCTCGTCCGCAGGGAGCTTGACATGTCTGCAAAAGAATTGCAGGTGACCAAGTAGATTTCTTGTCTGTCGTTCAAATTATAATACTGAAGGATTTTTTTCCTGGAATTTGACACTTAATTTACAAAATAATTGAAATGCTTTTAGAGATGTACCGAGAGAAAAATAGAATAGAGAAAAAGAGCTTTGGAGGGGTGCTCCTGTGGTCTCCTGTGGTCCTGTGCTCTTTATTTATAGTAGTATCTGTAAAATAGCAAACATAATGGGCCCCTCATTTATCATAGCCTTTTAGAGATAGTTCCATAAACCGGAAATGTCATGCAGAAAAACAAAATCTATTTTTGTCCTGAAACTTGAACTAGCAAATCCAAGATGTTCTTTTTTCAGCTCAAATGAACTTATATATATCAATTATATGGACAATGAATACAAGAGTACTTTAACTAATTTTCCTCTTTCATGTGTTCACTTCTCAAAATTTTGCATTATTTTCGTCTTGTTATTTATTCTACATGTGCAATGCATTTTTTGAAGTATGGACTGCATACTTTATGCTGGTTTCTTTGTGGATCCAGGGTTCTGATTCATTTCAGTTTATCTAATTTTTTGCTTTTGCTATTTAGGAGCAAGTCCGCAGTGGTGATGCCAGTGCTACTGAGTACTTTGAGCTAGGCGCTGTAATGCTGAGAAGGAAATTCTACCCGGCTGCAATTAGATACATGCAACAGGCCATTGAGAAATGGGATGGAGATGACCAGGATCTTGCACAGGTTCGTTAGTCTTGGTGTTATGTTGTATTTTTGGAACACTTATCATCAGATATCGGATTGTTCCACATCTTTGTGTAATTCTCTAGTATGCATCTCTGTTTATCTTTTTAGTTCTGGTATACGCCAAAATATTCCTACCCCAAAAAAATATTACTTTTAGCTAGATATCTGTTCTCAGCCACTCATCATTTGAGCTCTGCCTTGCACATTATAAGTCTTCTTGAGTAGTTAATATTGAATCAAGATTCATTTCAACATTGAATGTGGCCTAAGGGCAAAGAGTTTCATAGAAGCACAATTGCATTGGCGCTTTACTCACACCACAAATTTCTGTTTTTCTTTTTTGAGATCTTGCAAGTTCTACTGGATTTATCCTTTCTGCTACTAATGAGTTTTAACTCACTTTACAAGTCTTGAGTTTTCCTCTTTAAAATTTTTTTTTTCAGGTTTATAATGCTCTTGGCGTCAGCTATGTGCGAGAGGGGAAGCTCGAAAAAGGGATTGCTCAGTTTGAAAATGCTGTGAAGCTTCAACCAGGGTATGTTACAGCTTGGAACAATTTAGGAGATGCATATGAGAAGAAAAAGGATCTTAGAGCTGCTCTAAAAGCTTTTGAAGAAGTTCTTCTTTTCGACCCAAACAACAGAGTCGCTCGGCCTCGCCGCGATGCCCTGAAACAAAGGGTTGAACTATTCAAAGGTGTATCACTGAAATCCGACGAAAGGTAATCTGTTCATTGCATCAATTGTATATTCGAAATAATTTGACTCTTTTTTTTTTTTTTTTTTTTAACGGGCACATCTCATTGTATGTTGGTAGAGAACTTACTTGCATCCACATTCTGCCTTATCAAGAACGCTGTGATTTTGTATTATGGTAGAGATATCAACTCCGAATCTTCTTTGTAAGTTGAGAACATCAAATGGTAGTAGTAAGGCCATTTGTGGGCTATGAAGTCAACCAGACTTTAGTTCTGCTTCTCTCTAGTACAGAATCTGATACCAAGGAACCAAAAATAGCCCCCACTAGCGTTTAATTAAAAGTGGTTGAAGAAAGGTGAATAATTGCTCTTAGGGGTGCAAGTATATGCAAGTAGATGCTAGTAGTACTTGGAAAAATTTGCTTCTCAACATGCATTGAGTGTGTTTAGGACAATCTCATAATAATAATAGTTATTTATGTAGATAGTATTGCTGTACTTTTCTTTTAACTGGAGATTACAAAAAATCCCAAAATATAAATTTCAATAAACTCCAATTGTTGCTAACAAAGAACAAGGGCTGTGCGTAGGGGTGGGCATCAGGTTGGGCTCTCTGGGTAACCTGACCCGATCCGACCAGAAAAACCTCGGTTTGGATTTCCAAATCTAACCCGTGGGTTGGTTCGGGTTTGGAAATCCAAACCTGATCTCGGGTCGGGTTGAGTTTGGATTTACCTGAACCCAACTCGTGGGGTTTTTTATTTTAATATTTTTAATATTTTTTCTTTAGCTATTTCAAAATTTAGTATAAAAAAATCAAAAATTTTCAGGTTAGGTTCCGATTTTGTCAAAACCCGATGGGTTTTAGTCGGGTTGGGTTACGTTCAGGTTTATAAAATGAAGGATTGGGTCGGGTTCGGGTTTGGATTTTAAAACCCGTTCGGGTTTTTAAGATGTTCAAGTTTCGGGTTTTTAAGTTAGGTCGGGTTCAGGTTTTCAGAAACCCAACCCAAACTCAACCCGTCGATCCCTAGCTGTGCATGGACACAATCACAAACAATAGAGTACTGCTCTTATAGAAGAACTTTTTTTAAAAAACGTCTTCACAGGCTTGCATCGTGTGCTTCTATTTGCTTTGCATATACACAACTTTGTTCGCAGTAAATCTCGATCACAAAAATTGGACTACACATACTAAATAAAAACAATATAAGGCCAGATAAATATATTAACGTAATTGAAATAAATACTAGTTAATCATCATAAATAATTTCTATTACTTATAATTAAAAATCTTTAAAATTGACTAAAACTTCTATTCACTAAAGAGTAAAGACAGTTATTGCAATTTAAACATAGAAAAATTGTTATATTTAAATAGGGGTGGGCATCGGGTCAGATTTGGCAAGGAACCCGACCCAACTCAAAAATAGACAGTTTGGATTCCCAAATCTAGGGCTGGCAATGAGCCGAGCCGAGCCGAACCTATGATGGCTCGAGCTCGGCTCAACCCATAATACAGGAGCTCGAGCTCGGACTCGAGCCCATGGTTGGGCTCAAGTTCGAGCTCAAGCAACTCGAATCGAGCTCGAGCTCAATTCGAGTGGGCTCGATCCCTAATCGAGCCCGAGCTCGAGCTCGGCTTTTGCCTATGCCCAGGTCAAGTCCAGGTTGAGCTCCAGGCCATAAAAGCCCAACGTGAGCTCTAGCCCATGCCCAATGGGTTTGCCAATTCAAGCTTTTTAATTATTTTAGTTAAATATATCTACAATAATAGATCTAGATTATTGATTATACCCAAATATGCTAAAACAAAAGTTCACAAAACTTCAAAATTTTTTAGTTAATTATTAATTTTAGTTAATAGAATCAATGATAGAAATTTTAAAATATACCATTTCTGAAATAACTTGAGGCTCCAACTTCTTCAAAAAACTAAAATATTATACCTAATTTTAAAAATATATAACTCAAAATACAAACGAGCTGACTCATAGAGCTTTGAGTCAAACTACTTAAAACTCAAGCTTGGCTCATTTAACTAAACTAGCCTTACTCGAGGCTCAAGTTTGATTCGAAATAATTCGATCCGAATTGAGCTTTTACCGAGCTCACGAGCTGGCTCGGTTCAGTGCCACCCCTACCCAAATCCAACCAGTGGGTTGGGTTTGGGTTTAGGAAATCAAACCCAATCCTGGGTTGGGTCAGGTTTGGGTTTGCAAAACAGGGGTTCGGGTCGGTTTTGGGTTTGGGTTTTAAAAATCTGATAGTGTTTTAAACGGGTTCAGGTTTCAGGAATTGCTTCTCGGGTGGGTTCAGGTTTTTTAAAACCCGACCCAAACTCGACCCGTGACCACAATAAATGTATAAAATCGATAATTTTATTAGTTTCATTTTATGATTATTAAATAATAATCCTAGTTACATTATTGCAATGGGAAATCGTTTCATTGTGATTTTTTATATCAGACTAGCTAACGACCCGCTTAAAGAGAACGAACCGAGCTAGGATTGCTTTGAGTGTATGGTTCAGCCTCGTACTGAACCGAAACAGACCAAGCCGCAACCCCTTTACGGAACCCTAGCGCCAATACTATAAGAACTCTGAACTCTCCTTCCTCCTCCCATTTGCTGAAGCTAGGGTTCTTCGAGCAACTCCAAAACCCTAGCCATGGCGACCAAGGAGCTTTTGCAGAAAGAAGCTGATATCCAGATGATGCTTGCTGCCGATGTCCATCTCGGCACCAAGAACTGCGATTTCCAGATGGACCGTTATGTCTACAAAAGAAGATCCGACGGTAAGGACCCTTATCGCCTTTCGAAAAAATCAAATTCGTTACGTATCCTTATTGGTGTTTTTGTGTTTACCTTTCTGTTATCGGTTTAGCTTGTGGAGTAAGATTTTAGGACGTTTTCGGTGGAACTAAGGGAGGTAGTAAATTTTGATAGGATTTTGGGAGAAGATGGTGTTAGTCCGGCTGCAAAGAATGTAGAATTGTCTTTTTTTTTTTTTTTTAGGTTTTATTGGACCAATGCTCGTCTTGCTTAAACCAAATTAGTTTCTTTCGTTGGCGCGGAAATCTTCATGGTTTTCCAAGTCTAAAGTTCATTGAAAAGCTTGTTGAAGTTCTTTTTATTTTTTAATTTTTTTTTCTGGGTGTGATATTCAAAGCGGTTTACGTCTGAATGGGTAGATTGGTTTACACTGCTTGCATGTTTTTTAGCGACATGATTGTACAGCTTTGGTAAATCGTTGGACGCTCGCAAGTGACTTTGTATAAGAGTGTTTTTTATGGCAGTTGTTTTAGTTACAATTTCATACGCTTATACTCGTGTCTGTGTGATAGTTGGGATATTTTTTATTTTGTTTTTTTAAAATTTTGATATAGAAAATGTAGTTGTGTTTTCTGCTAATTTGTACGTGGTTATGGTTTTACGTCAGATAAAAATGATTATGTATGAGGTTTAGCTAAACAAGCTAATGTTTAGAGACTTTTTCATTTATGGTATCATTTAAGCCTTTTTAATTTTGGGTGTGGTCGTTCACAAGCATGATGCGCTTTATGGTTGTTTGCTTAGTATTCCGCTCCTTGTCTTGATTAAGCTGCTAATCTTCCTTTACGATGATTATTCCCTATTGAGCTGTGTGTTTTGACTTTAGAGGCGATTGGGAAATCAGAAAGTGAATTATGCCAAATAAATTTCGTTTAATTTCTTCAAATATTCATAATGGTAAAGGATTAGAATTTAATTAGGTGATTAGAGAAAGCTGCATTTGCGAGCATAGTTAGGTGAGAGACAATCTAGCTTTATTTACCGATGTGCATTTTTTCATGTGCTTTTTCTACTAATTGAAATATTTTACACCATGTTATAGTGCCTGTGAAAGATGCAGCTAGAACATATTCTATACGATATTTTTCTAGGCTAATTATTTATTATTACCATGACTTAGGTATTTTTATTATCAACCTGGGAAAAACATGGGAGAAGCTTCAGTTGGCAGCAAGAGTTATTGTTGCCATTGAAAATCCGCAAGACATTATTGTCCAGTCTGCAAGACCTTATGGTCAGAGAGCAGTTCTTAAGTTTGCACAGTACACTGGGGCTCATCCAATTGCTGGGAGACACACTCCTGGTACCTTCACCAATCAGCTCCAAACTTCGTTCAGTGAGCCTCGTCTGCTTATCCTCACTGACCCAAGAACTGATCATCAGGTTTAAGATCTTTACTATTTATACATGATGGTATGCTTAGATAAAGTGCTTGGCTTGAACTTTTTCTTGCTCATGGTCTACTGTTACATCTTTTGTAGCCCATCAAAGAAGCTGCACTAGGTAACATCCCTACAATTGCTTTCTGTGACACGGATTCACCAATGCGTTATGTTGATATCGGCATTCCTGCCAATAACAAAGGGAAACACAGCATTGGTTGCCTATTTTGGTTGCTAGCAAGAATGGTTTTGCAGATGCGGGGTACTATTCCTCCAGGACATAAATGGGATGTGATGGTAGGAATCACTTGATAGTTCTTGATTACAATGCACAATATCTATGTCTTGAAAACTGTTTTGATGTATAGGGTATTTTTGATAACTCTGATATGTGCTCCCAAATCCAGGTGGATCTGTTCTTTTACCGGGACCCTGAGGAAGCTAAGGAACAGGAAGGAGAGGAGGTGGTTACTACTGCTGCTGAGTTTACTGAGTATTCTAATCCTGTTCTTGCCATTCCCCCCCAAACTTTAGACCAGTGGACTGCGGCCCCTCCTGACCAATGGCCTGCAGAAATAGCTCCACAGACAGCCATTCCTACTGCACCTGCAACTGAACCTGCACCTGCACCTGCACCTGTTGACTGGACTGCTTCTCCAGGTCATTTTTTGTTAATTTTTTAATTTTTATTCTAGTGGCTTGCATGTTGTGGTTCAGAACGAAAAATCTGGAGCTAACCTAGTTTGGCTCTCTGAAATTTGTGATAAAAAGTTCTAACATACTTTATATCCATTTTAGTCCGCGTCTAAGATCAAACTTGAAAGATGGAGGTTCTCTTTCTCTGTGCTTCTCTTTGTTTGCTATGTGATTTGTCTGTGTAGGAGAACAGTTAGCTCTCTGCCAATTAGCTTCATTTTGGTTGGAAGGATCTGTAGTCTATGACCTTGTCAGGTCCCAGAACAATTTATTAACCGTTAAGATTAGATTGAAATTAGATACTTACCCCCGAGACACTTGTGTTTTGCAGTTACCGGTAATGAAGGATGGGTTCCGACTACTGAGCCAACCATCAGTGCGCCAGGGTTGGATGTTGCTCAGACTGGAGCATCTTCAGGCTGGGAGTGTTAGATTATCTAGTTACTGTTTGTAGTTTCTTGCTAGTTTGCAAAATTGCAGCTCGTTTAGTTGTTTAGTTTAAGAAATGTCCCGGTAGTTTCCGCTTGTGATTTTTGCAGGGTATACTAAATTTTGACTGATATCATTGCTATAAGATGCTTTTGTAGTTTTGATGTTTCTGCCGCTTTTTTTTTTTTTTTTTTCCTTTTCCTTTCGAAGAACAAAACCTGTGGATCACTACTGCCTTTCAGTACTAGGTAGATTTTGTCTGCACTTTTGCTTTATTGAGCGTACTGTAACATTATCCCAGAAAGATTATTTTCATAAATTTTCATGAATTTTACGTTGGGTTTAGAAATTTGTATGTTGCGTTTAGAATTTTAATTTTAAATTAGTTTCGAAGTATTTGATGATAACTGATTTAATTTTTTTGCATTTAATGTTTAATTTGAATACTCTTTGCAGCTTTGAATGTATGGTTTAAGATCTATTGCCTTGCGCTGCGTCTTTTCAGTGAGCAGCTTGCCGATTTCAACCCAAATTCTATGATGATATGGTTACAGGCGTAACAGTTTTTAAGATATTTGAAATAACTCTTAGACAGTGTTGATGTTTAACAACGAAAAAAACTTCTGATATGACATTCTCGCGTTGGGTATTTCTTTAAAGAATTTCTAATCATCCAACACCATAGTGAGTTCCTGGGTCCAGTTGAGATAGAGCAGTCCAGGTTTTGTGTACTTGGACTTGAACGGCCTTCTCGGAATGCAATACACGAAAGTTACGCATGTTCTTGTTCCATTGAAGTTTGCACAATGTTATCCTACCTTTTCATCCATGCTGCAACAGTAGAAAGGTTGATGCAGGGAGCCGGATCAGGTCCGATCAAGGGACCGATTCGTTACTTGTAGGTGGGTTCTTCTTTCATCTTAAAAGTTCTCTCCCGTTACAGCGCTTAAATCGATTTTACAGTACACGATTTTCTATTACTGTCAAACTAAATCATTCTCATCTCACACTAAGCCGAATATCCTGACGATCCATTCAAGTCATTAATTTGTTTGTTTAATTGCGTAAGTTTTCATCAGTTGAAAATAAAAAGGTCCTTAATATGATAAACAAGACGATAATTTTTTTTTTTTTGCAGATATCAATTATTTAAAACAAAGCCCTAGCTCGACTTTATTATGATCAAGAAACCTACAATTTGATAAACAAAATGACTTGTACTGATTACCACCCAAGCGCACTCAAAATACTTGATTACTATTATTAATTGACTACACATATGCATCTGGGTTGGCGACGAGATATCCCTCCATAGCTTGAGCAAGGCCGGGGACCCCTCCAACGACCTGAGCAAGCTCTGCCTCCGTCAATGGATTGTCACCAAGTGTTTCATACTCGACATTGAGGGTGTTCTTGGTGCCCCCTTCGCTTGAAGCCTCCATTGTAGTCTGGAAGGTACAGCTTTTGAGTAAAGTCCCAATGGGTCCTCCTTCTATAATGGCATACTTGTAGAGGTGTTTCTCATGATCCATCACAAGAACATGAGTCTTCAATGGAGGACCTGCACTTATTTATCACAGATACGTCCATTATGTACTTCCTATATATATATATATATATATGGACGGAAAATGAAATTGGGCTCGTATGAAACTATTAATACTAATTACCGTGTTTCAGATTGAACTTCTGCACTGTGCCGGCTCCACCGTCTCCTTCCAGGACCTCGATGCTGGGTATTAATTCTGGGAGGAGTTTGGGAATCAAGTTTGCAGAGTCCCCAAAAGCCTTCCAGAGTCTGTTATGGGGGAGAGGGGAGAAATTTACTCGAGAGTATTCACCGGCAACCATTTTTTGCAATCTGGGTTTGTAGGTCGAAAAACTGATCAAAGGATGAAACAACTAATTAGTCTTGTCGAATGAAGAAAACTTAAAGTGCAGCTTTAGTATTTATAGATCGTTAGCGAGTCACGATCTGTTCTTTATCCATTTGAATATATAATGATAATAATCCTCCATTTTTAGTGAGAAACCGAAGACTTTGATCATGGAATCCGTCAAATTTCAGACAGGTCTCCATTAATATTTTATGCAGGCCTGCTAAGGTGGATTTATTATTCTTATTTACGAAGACTTCTGGATCGATTCCAGTGTCAGTCGATTGCTTTTGTTTCAAGTCAAAACGAGAAGACATTTAATTAGGCAGAGTCTTTTCTAGAAACTGAGTAGTTAATTAGCTGAATATAAATACGATAACGACTTCTTATAGTTCAAAAGCTAATTGGCGACCGTATCAAATTATCAAGTGTTAATTTAATCGACGAAGGTGTCACAATTAGAAGACTTCCATTTTTTAATTCGGTCAAAAGATGAGCTGCTTTTTGTCATATCTTCCTCCATATTCCAAATCGGACTTTTAGGGATGGTTCCACTTTAAAAAAAATAAAAATAAAAATAAAAAATTCATTGGACCATTATACAAACAATGTCGTTTTGCTATGAATTAACATGTCAAATAGTACTGCTAGTAATTAATCACTCTATCCTTTAATTAACTCGATCCATTTTTTGAGCGAGCGAGAATGCCTGATTTAGAAAAATAAAGAAGTATATTGAAGCATAAACAAGGATTTTTCAGGAATATTATCGTTTTTCACTATAAAGAATAGTATGATCCGAGAATTACAAGAATAGTAAGTGCACGAAATTGAGAACAGATAAGAAGACACAATTAAAGTGAGTAAATGCATCGCATATTTATAATAATTTCTATACCATATTGATCAAGATGTTGTTTTATTATTTTTTGAATCACGTATGACACAATATATGAATTCGAGAGCAAACCAGATATTGAAAATGTTTAATTAGTAAACACGGGTCGGAACTGGTCATGTTCTCGAACCAACCCAATTCATGTACAACTTGAAATTAACCCGAAACCCCAAAGAACCTGAATTGGTTTCAACCCACCTCGAACCCGACCAAATTTCTTGTTTTACGTAGAAGGACCTTGTTAATATAATATATAAATTGATTGATATAATTAATCCTGACTGGGCAAAAGCTCCATTTAGCAATCAACAATGATATTCAGATGGTGATTTTAATGAATCATTTAGAATGAGTGTTTCTTAAATTTTTTTAAAAGTGCTCATGTCCATATATATAATGTAGAAATATTTTCTATTATACCTTTCTATGAAAATGAGACTATACCCCATTGCTTGTATTAAATTTTCTTTCCTCTTTCCTCTCCTGCAGCTACATTTTACATCTGTATTAGATGGCGTTAGTGCCAGACATTACGGTTTGACTATCTTTGACAAAATCAATTATGAAGATTAAGGCATGAGATATATATGGTATGCAAATAATTAGGATTGATTTAAATAAGAAGAATTGCGATGATACATGAGAGGATTGCAATCGGTTTAAATAAGGAGGTTCTGAAGATATATGAGGGAGAAGATCACGTGAGGAAGGAAAGAATGATCAAATTATGGACTGGTGATTGAACCATGATTAACGGACAGGCCATAGAAGAGGATACTTACTAGTATATAAAGAGCGGCAAGGTTCATATGTAAGACATCTGATTCATGGACATTTTCGAGTATTCTAGAGAGTCAGAGTCTTCAGAGGTTTATTAGTTCTTCATCCATTCGCTTATCACAAAAGCAGTTGAAGAGATGAAGACGGAGCTGCAACCGGAGTTGCAACACCATTGTTGAAGTCTATGCTGGAGACAAACCAAATCTTCTACACTGGAAGATCGTACTGAGGGGGAGCCTTAGTGGGATAATAACGTGACCACTCACACTGGGCGTGTCAGGTGAAGGCTTGAAGGTAATCCACACTACTATTGTAAAGTGAATGAATAATGTAATGCCTTTGTGAAATGCTTGTAATCAGTAATCACTTGTGGATTGTTATTATCCCGGGCAAGAATGCCCCGTAGATTAGGAACAGTTGTTCCGAACTGCGATAACAACTTGTTTGTGTTTGCATTATTCTTTATTTTTTGAGGTATTTAAACACAGAGTTTCAAGCGGAGTTTTAACACCCGATAATTTATACTGTCCAATATCGGCAGAACAATTTCAATTGGTATCAAAGCAGGCACCGGACAAATTACGTGGTGAGATTTGGGAGTTCTGGTGAAAATGGTAGACACAATCAAGGATGGAGGTTCTTCAACTCGTCCACCCCTCCTAGAAGGAACAAATTATCCCTACTGGAAGGCTAGAATGATTGCTTACTTCAAAAGCATAGATGAAGATGCGTGGCTGACAATACTTGAAGGATGGGTACGTCCTATTGTTGTACTTGAAGGAAAGACATTTGATAAGCCACAAAAGAATTAGACTAACGAAGAGAAGAAAAACAACAATCTAAATTCAAAGGCGTTTAATGCCATATTTTATGGTGTCAACTTGGAGGAATTCAGCAGAATGTCAGCTATTACCTCTACAAAAGAAGCTTGGGAATCACTAGAGATACATTATGAAGGAACTACTTCGGTGCGTATTGCTAAACTCCAACAACTTATGACAAAATTTGAATTGATTAAAATGAGAGATGATGAGACCGTCTTAGAGTATGATGGAAATATCAGAAGGTTGGCCAATGAAGCAAGACTACTTGGAGATCCGTTTACAGAAAATAGATTGGTAAGAAAAGTTTTAAGGTCTTTAAATAAAAAATTCTCTGTGAAAGCCATTGTTATTACTGAAGCTAACAATATTGATAAAATGACCTTGAATGAAGTGATTGGTTCGTTGTGTACATTTGAGACAAAGATGGAAGCTGAGGTAAATGTATCTTTGGTGAATGACCAAAACATTGCATTCACTAGTGAAACCAGAAAACAAAGTCAAACATCAAATAAAAATTTGGAAGAAAAAATTGCTAACCTGTCCAAAGGTTTCAACAAGTTGTACAAAAAATTCTCTAAACGAGGAAACTCTTCCAAGTATGGTGAAAAGAAAAATGAAAAGTTTACTGGAGAATAAAGAAGAGTGCAATGCCATGGATGTGATGTCTATGGTCATATCCAGGCTGAATGTCACACAATACAGAAAAAAAAGGTTCATAATGTAACCTGGAGTGATTCAGACACCAATTCATCAAATTCGGATGGAAATTATACAATGTTCTTTGCGGGAGTTCAAAATGATGTTCCAACACTTGAGGTACAGGAGGATAACATCTTTCTTTTGAAAGGTATGAAAGACAAACTGGACAATCTCTCCAATATAAATCAAGAGCTAATTGTTAAACTTAACGAGTCTGAATCCTCTCAAAAGTTTCTTCAGATAGATGTGATGAAAAGAGAAGAATCACTAAAGCTGCAGGAAAAACAGATTGAAGAGTTGCAGAAGGAGTTATTCTCGACAAAACAAATCTTGAAGAAACTGGAGAAAGGGAAAGGTAAGTTGGATGAGATTTTGAGTATTGGAAAAATAAGTGGTGATAAGAGTGGACTTGGTTATACTGGAAGCACCTCCAAACGACAAACAATATTTGTTAAAGAAGCTCTCAAAAGAAAAGGTCTCATCAAAACATCAAATAGAGTGGATGCTATTACTGCCGGGATCTGGGACATATACAATCACAATGTTACTAATTATTCAGAGATTTGAAATATAGCAACATAGGCTTTTCGAAGAACCATTTGAAATATAAGTTTGTCTAGATTCGAAAGCACGTATCTTGTAATCATGTTTGGAAAGCCGTTACTAACTCTGTGTGGTATTTTGACAGTGCCTGTTCGAGGCACAGACTGGTGAATCAAACCTGCTGAGCAACATAAGTCATAGTGAATAAGGACAAATCACATTTGGTGATGGAGCTAAAGGTACAATCACAGGGAAAAGAACTTTAAATGTTGATGGATTGCCTAGATTACAGAATGTGTTACTTGTTTAAGGTCTAAAAGCAAATCTGATTAGTATTAGCCAATTGTGTGATGAAAATTTACTGGTTCACTTTAGCAGTGAAAAGTGTCTAGTATCTGAGCTCAAGAGTAATTTGGTGATGGAAGAAGTTCAAACAGGAGATAACTGTTATAAATTATAGTGCTATACTGCTTCCTTAAATAGTGCAGATATCTGGCATCAGGAACTGGGCCATGTGCATTTCAGGCACATTCAGAAATTGATCAAACATGCAGCAGTAAAGGGACTCCCTGAGATAAAAAATATTCTAGATAAGAAGTGTGGTGACTGTCAGCGTGGCAAATAGCATATGACACAACACAAAAGCACCACTCAATGAAGGTATGAAAACTAGAGGGATTGATATTAATTATCGTGATATGGTTCATTTTGTGTGTTATACTTCATCACAGGAACCGAAGATGGTTGAAAAAGCCCTCAACGATGAATACTGGGTTCAGGCAATGCACAAAGAACTCCATCAATTTGAAAGAAACAGTGTTTGGAGGTTAGTACCACGTCCTGTTCATAGAAACATCATTGGTACTAAATGATTTTTAAAAATAAAACAGATGCAACTGGAATGATTATCAAATACAAAGACAGATTGGTCGCCCAAGGGTATACTCAAGTGGAAGGTGTAGACTTTGAAGAAACCTTTGCTCCAGTAGCTCGATTAGAAGCTATAAGATTGATGATCTCAGTTGCATGTCAATTAAAGATAAAACTCTACCATATGGACATCAAAAGTGCTTTTTTAAATGGATATATTTCAGAAGAAGTATTTGTGGAGCAACCCAAGGGGTTTATAGATCTTCACAACCCAGACCATGTCTACAAACTCTCCAAGGCACTATATGGGTTAAAGCAGGCACCACGTGCCTGGTATGACCGCTTGACCTCCTTTTTAATTGGTCATGGGTATTGTCGAGGTAATGTGGATCAAACTCTATTTATTAAAGGAATTGATGGAGAAATGATAAGCATGTCAATTAAAGATAAAACTCTACCAGATGGACATCAAAAGTGCTTTTCTAAATGGATATATTTCAGAAGAAGTATTTGTGGAGCAACCCAAGGGGTTTATAGATCCTCACAACCTAGACCATGTCTACAAACTCTCTAAGGCACTGTATGGGTTAAAGCAGGCACGTGATATGACCGCTTGACCTCCTTTTTAATTGGTCATGGGTATTGTTGAGGTAATGCGGATTAAACTCTGTTTATTAAACGAATTGATGGAGAAATGATAATGACTCAGATTTATGTAGATGACATGATTTTTGGTGCTACAAAAAGAACATTACTAAATGATTTTGTTCAGACTATGAAACAGGAGTTTGAGATGAGCATGGTTGGAGAACTGTCATTCTTCCTTGGATTTCAAATCAAGCAGCATGATAATGGTATCTTCCTAAGTCAAGAGAAGTATGCTAAAGAGATGGTACAAAAATTTGGAATGGAACACACTAAGCTAAAAGCCACTCCGATGGGAACCAATAAAAAACTACATAGAGATTCAGAAGGAGTTGCATCTGATCAACATCTGTACAAAAGTATGATTGGAAGCTTGTTATATCTTACAACAAGTCGTCCTGATGTATGATTTTGTGTTGGGGTGTGTGCACGATATTAGATAAATTCCAAAGAATCACACCTCCAAGCAGTGAAAAAAATATTATGGTATGTACATGGGACTACTGAACTGGGTATATTTTATTCAAATTCTTCTATTGTAGCACTTGCAGGATATAGTGACGTTGATTGGGCTGGGAATGCCGATGATCGAAAGAGTACCTATGGTGGTTGTTTCTATCTGAAGACAAATCTTGTGGCATGGAACAGTAAAAAGCAGAACTTAATATCTTTATCTACTGCTGAAGCTGAATACATTGCAGCTGAGAGTTGCTGTACTCAATTACTATGGATGAAGCAAATGTTGGCAGATTATGGCTTTGAGCGAGACATTTTGACAGTGTTTTGTGATAACACGAGTGCAATAGACATTTTTAAAAACCCAGTAGAACACTCTTGCACAAAATATATTGATATTCGGTACCATTTTATCAGAGAGTTGGTGACAGAAAAGATAGTCAATCTGGAGTACATATCTACAGCAAATCATTGGCAGATATTTTTACCAAAAACCTTGACAAAAAATGATTTGAGTTTCTCCGAGGAGTTCTCGGGATGCGTCATATGTAAATCTCAATTCCTTTCCATGGGGATTATTGAAAAAAAAAGAACAAAAAAATCTGATCTTGGTAATTTTTATATGTCACGGGTTGTTTGTTTTGCTAGGTGTTCGAGAGGGAGTTACTACATGCGCAAGTTCTCTTTGAAGGGACTTTTATGTGTTACCAAACGATTAGCGTCACATGGTGGTAATATATTTGGCAATATTTTTTTTACCATTGCGCAACGGTAAAAATGAGATGACGCATGTGCTTGCAAGGCAACTTTTTGCCTATTTAAAGGAAGTTTGAACTTCCTTTCAATCACTACTTTTATCTTTGATTGGTATCTTTCAATCCTCCGTATTTTGTCTCAAAATCAAGGTTGTTATATTGTGCCCTAGCAACACGAAACTCCAGTATTCTTCAAATTGATGGATTCCCCATCATCTTCGTCGAGCAAAAAGAAGGGCGCTGCTGCGATTGTTGATAAAGTGGTTTCTTTCTTCTTGCCAACAAAACCTTCTACCTCTGCAGAAACAAAAACAGTTGATGCATCCTCTGCAGATACGCCGAAGGTAGCAGCGTCGGTTCATGCCTTTTCCTGCTTGCCTTTGAGGTCTATTCGTGATGATCCGTCGTTAGAAAATGTTCAGTACCCTTCCACCACAGAGACACCACAAGTTGTAGCAAGTGTTTCTCCCTCCGTTGAGGATTCCTCAAATAAATCCTCTTCATCAATGCGAGACTCTCCGACGCAATTCAACACATTGTTCAGAAATCGTCCTGTCGACAACGATTTCATCGATTATCTGAGGATTTGCTGAATGCTACTGAGTATGAAAAGAATGATTTCTCTGGTGATGACACTCCACTTTCTGGTTCTAATGACGTATGGAGTTTAAACTCCTCTGAACTCGATAACATTCCAATCTCTCAACTCCATCTCAAACGCCAACATCAGGAGTCATCCAAATCTAAATCCCCACGCAAAAAGAGACATCTTGTTGAGCCCAACGCTCCAATAGGGTCTCTCTCAATTGGAATTGCTTCTTCGTTAAGACCTTGAATTTCTAAGGAAGGTATTTCAACTCCTCGAAGAACTCCTATTTTGTGCTCTAAAGTTCGACAGTCGGTCTCTGTTTCGGCCTCTGTTCTACCAGACGCACTTGATGATGTGCCTAATGTTGAAGATGATAGAGAAAGGAGAGACGGGGACGGAACAGGAGCAGTCGAGATGCCTATTCTTCTCCCTGATGTGCAACCTGTTCTTGTAGACAGAGAAGCCAGAGCTTCATGGAATGCTTTATGCACTCAAAATGTTGTTCTTGAACTTGCCATATGTGAAGACGAGTTCAAGAAAGCTGACCTCATTGCATTGTTAGATCATATGCATCTTCGACAGTCTGTGCTATTCACTGCCAAATTCCATCCTGTCATCATCTATGAATTTTATTTGAATTTGAAGAAATCTATCTTCAATCCCGCCTCTCCTGGATATCACAAGGTATGGCTTCGGGGTCACTATTATGACTTTTCACCTGAAATTTTGGTTATATTTGTTGGTGTTCCAACAGTGGAGGAAGTGAATGTTGATGTTAGTCTTGATGAAATTATTTCCGAGCTCACTGGAGGATATAAGAAAAAGTGGGTCTCACATCGTAAATTTCCTACCTCGGCGCTGACCACAAAGTATTATGGACTTCACAAGGTTGCTATCTCTCACTGGATGCCCACTGGTTATTACTCCATTGTTAACAAATCTCTTGCACGATTTCTTTATAAAGTGGGTAAGGCGATTCCTGTTAATCTTGGGAAATTAATTTTTGATCAAGTGGTGAAAAATACTGAACATCCAAAACACTATGCAAGCATGATGTTTCCAAGTACTATCTATACTATTCTGTTGTCTCAAAAGGAGTTAGAACTGCCACCTGGTCCCATGTGTTTTCGATCTGTCACCTGGAAGATCAGTACTCTCAAGGCCTCTATACAAACCGGCCAGGGTAGTGATGATGAAGCTACCACTCATGATATTCCTCAGCCTAGCTTTTCTGAAGCATACTCCAAGCGACAACAACAGTACTATAAAAAACGGCTGAAGGTTCTTGATTCAGAAACACCCATGCTTCAAAAATTGCTGGCTATTCATCAACATGAACGCCGACAACTACTCCTTGCCCTTGTTGCTGATGACCTAGAGCCTTCCACTGAGTCTGAAGCTGATGCTCTAGAGGATGACGATGTCTAAAATTTGGGTGGGGTATCCTTTGACATTCCTTGTCAAAATGGGGGAGAAAGTATTTTGATCTTTTGATTACTGTTTTGCTCCTGGTGTGACTATATGAATTTCTTCAGTAAAGAAAGGTTTTCAAGATCAAGTATTGATGTCACAAAAAGAATCCTCGAACAAATATGCAAAAGTCAAAGCTTCAAGAGTATTTTGTCAAAGAAAATCAAAGGGGGAGATTGTTAGTGCCAGACATTACGGTTTGACTATTTTTGACAAAATCAATTATGAAGATTAAGGCATGAGATATATATGGTATGCAAATAATCAGGATTGATTTAAATAAGAAGGATTGCGATGATACATGAGAGGATTGCAATCGGTTTAAATAAGGAGGTTCTGAAGATATATGAGGGAGAAGATCACGTGAGGAAGAAATGAGTGATCAAATCAGGGATTGGTGATTGAACCATGATTAGCGGGCAGGCCATAGAAGAGGATACGTACTAGTATATAAAGTGCGGTAAGGCTCACAAGTAAGACATCTGATTCATGGACGTTTTCGAGTATTCTAGAGAGTCAGAGTCTTCAGAGGTTTATTAGTTCTTCATCCATTCGCTTATCACAGAAGCAGTTGAAGAGATGAAGTCGGAGCTGCAACCGGAGTTGCAACACCATTGCTGAAGTCTATGCTGGAGACAGACCAAATCTTCTACACTGGAAGATCGTACTAAGGGGGAGGCTCAGTGGGATAATAACGTGACCACTCACACTGGGCGTGTTAGGTGAAGGCTTGAAGGTAATCCACACTACTATTGTAAAGTGAATGAATACTGTAATGCCTTTGTGAAAAGCTTGTAATCAGTAATCACTTATGGATTGTTATTATCCCGGGCAATAATGCCCCGCAGATTAGGAACAGTTGTTCCGAACTGCGATAACAACTTGTTCATGTTTGCGTTATTCTTTATTTTTCTAGGTGTTTAAACACGGAGTTCCAAGCAGAGCTTTAACACTCGATAATTTATGCTGACCAATATCGCCAGAACAATTTTAGATGGTTTTATTCTTCTGCAAAGCAAAACTAATTTCTTTTCCTATCAAGTGTACTAATTAATATCCGTTTCATACCAAACAATTACTTTTAATATCCCCACATAATTGAGTGCCCACACGGATCTAGAGAAATCTGCATTTTTGTGATCAAGAACCTGTTCCCTCCCTTCGTCCCTGTCAGCCTCCTTTGGCCTGACGATGTCATCAAGACTTCACCATTTCCATGAATAGAAAATATAGAACAGTACTGGGACAGTGGTACAACATCTAAGAACTATTCTTTTATTCTTAACTTTATTATATATGATCAGGATAACCTATTTAATTAACAACTTGATAAACAAATTGACATGAACTGATCATGATCACTCAAAAGCATTCAAACACAACAGCAGGAACAGAAGAATTAATCCAGAGGGGGAGCACAATCTCTTCCCCTTGAGATCTCTAACTATTTCACCACTACACAGAATTACACATACGCATCAGGGTTAGCCACGAGATAGCCCTCCATAGCCTGAGCAAGGCCGGGGACCCCTCCAACGACCTGGGCAAGCTCTGCCTCCGTCAATGGATTATCACCAAGCGTTACATACTCGACATTGAGAGGGTATTCTTAGTGCCCCCTTCATTTGAAGCCTCCATTTTAGTCTGGAAGGTGCAGCTTTTTAGTAAACTCCCAATGGGTCCTCCTTCTATAATGGCATACTTGTAGAGGTATTTGTCATGATCCATCACAAGAACATGAGTCTTCAATGGTGGACCTGCATGCACATATTTGTCACAGATGATATCCATTGTAGACAGAGAATTAAGGAAACTGGGTTCGTATGAAACTATTAATACTAACTAATTACCGTGTTTGAAATTGAACTTCTGCACGGTGCCGGCTCCACCATCTCCTTCCAGGACCTCGATGCTGGGTATTAGTTCCGGGAGGAGTTTGGGAATCAAGTTTGCAGAGTCCCCAAAAGCCTTCCAGAGTCTGTTATGGGGGAGAAGGGAGAAATTTACTCGAGAGTATTCACCGGCAACCATTTTTTGCAACCTGGGTTTGTTGAGATCTAGCTAGGTCGAAAAACTGATCAAAACAAGAATGTATAAGAATATCCAATTAATATTGGGTCTTCTCGATCTAATGAATTGAAAATGATGAACTCCAAAATCAGTATTTATAGAGCACTAGCGTGTGATCACCATCTGTTCCTCATCCATTTGAATAATATTTGTGCCATGTTCGTGAAGACAATTTACTATCTCCAGAACGCATAGTTGCGAAACCGAATACTTTCTGATCATCGAATCGGTCAATCAAGACCGGTTTCCAATCGCAAATGGAGCTCATTAAAGTAAGAGATTCATCTGAAACTAGAAGACAGATCTTCATCCTCACCGCATTTTAATTAATCTCTGCTGATAAGGCGGAAGATGGAAATTAGATCTAAGTATTCGTATACATTCATGAAGACTTCTGGGTCGATGGAGTTGCAGTCCATTGCTTTTGAGATAAGTAAAACAAGAACCTGAGAAAAAATAATATATCAACCGGAAGACTTCTCTAGAAACTAAGTAGTTAATTAGTAGAAAATAAATCTGATAACGACTTCGAAATTTTTAAAAATTTAAAATAAAACAAGAGTTACATGTTTATATTATCTTTGATCCGTCTAATTGCTTAGTACTATTAATTTAGTAGACGAAGATGTCACAAGAAGACTTTCTTTTTCTTATTCAGTTAAAAGATGGAGTACTAGCCAAATTTAAGATGGAGTCAGGATCAATTTTACTCGTTATTTATGTGGGACTAATATCTAACACATTTGATAAAATTTATTATTTTTAAATTGTGAGATTTTAAATATCCATGAACAGAGATTTTACCTTCCCAAAGTTAGTTTTCATGATTGTGCCGACTCCACTCTCTCCTTTGAGGACATGTACGTGCATCTAAATTTTGAACACTTGATATATTGTATCTTCTAATGTTCAAGATCAAGAGCGAAAGGTTTTCATCATCAAAACTAATTTATAGCTTTCCGTATTAGTTTGATGGTAAATATACTTTACGGGCTAATTACACTAGTGCAAAACCTTCTAGTTAAAAACTATTTTCTATCAAGCATGCATCATATATCATATCTAGTAACTCAACACTCAAATCTACTTTCCTATACGTACAAATTAAGCACCCCCTTAAATATTCAAAGATTACAAGTCAATATGGGTAGCTATCATTTCATCATACAACTTAGAGGTTTGTTTTGGGATGAAAATGAGAAAAGTAATCCTTTAGGTCAATGAGTATAAGAGAGAGCAAAGGTTTTTAATTTGGGTATAAAATCTAGAGAAGGTCATCATTGATTAATTAGCTAATCGAAATATTTTAATTTTCACCACATCTTATTAATTAATTTATGTTGTTATTCTACTAATAAATTAAAATATCCCATATATTCATCTAGCCAACATATTCATTTTCTAAACTCCATCATTAATTAATTCGATCGATGATCGATCGGTACTTGAGACTCACTAATTAATTACCACCATTAATTTTCCATGTACGCATAGAGTAAAAGTCAGTATTAATTAATTAACATCACACCATATCAATTCCTCAACATGATAAACAAGACAAAATATATCGTGAAGATTTATTCCCACATCTTACTAACTACTCACCTTATAAACCAAACATCGTCAAGATTTTTCCCCATTCCTTATTCTCACATGCACACGACGGACAAACAAGACAACACACAAAAACATAACACACAACAGCCCTTAGTTTTATTATTATCTCACTCACTCTCTTCACTTGTTTCTTCGCTATTATTTATGTATATATGTGTGTGGTTATGCGTAGGCAGTGGGGTTGGCATGGAGGTGAGCCTCGATGGCCATGGTTTGCCCAAGAACTCCATCAACCATGCTCTCAGCATGTTCCTTGCTCAGTGGAGTGTCACCAACAGTGTCATAATCCATCTTCACAGTCGTCTTCGTACCCCCTTGTCTTGTTTCCTCCATTTTAACCTCAAAGACACAAGACTTGAGAAGTGTTCCAATGTCCTTTCCCTCAAGAACCCTGAACTTCATGACGTGATTCTCGTCGTCAATCGCCTCGATCCGGTTCTTCACATGACTAAGATGCTTTAAATCTGCACCAATATACATATATGTGCACCAAAACAAGAAATTAGCAACAATATGATGTACAATACAATATTAATTAATTCAGAAAAATATAAGTTAGTTTTTGGATGAACGTTCATGAACAGTCATTAGTACGTTCTTATTACCTTGACCGAAGTTGAATTGTAAGACTGTGCCCACTCCACCATTGCCTTCGAGGACGTCTATGTGTGATACCTGATGGGGAATGAGTTTGGGTACCAACTTGTGGGTGTCGTTGGAGGCATTCCAAAGCCTAGCAAGTGCGTGTGCAGAGACACACGCTTTAGAGTAGCTACCAGCAACCATGTTTCCAAGATATGTCTATAAACTGGCCGGAGTATGATATGATCTAAAGAGAGAGTGTATGTATATGGGTTTTGTTGAGAGAAGAGGAAGTGAGAGGTGGTATTTATAGACCGGGTGGGAATCTTCTTCTCTTTCCTTACATCCATTTTCAATATCTTTCTTTTTTAACAAAGAGGTCATTAAGTGTAAACGCGGCAACCTTTGATCATCGATGTCGCCATTTCTGCCAACCTTGAGGTCTCAAGGGATATAAATTAATATATCTTGTGACGTCCAAGTGGTCGGTGCAGGCCCACCTCGCTGCTCAATGTCAAGGAATAAAAATGAAAGATGAGACCGAATTTAGATGCATTTTTTAAATTTGGTGATGAACAGTATATGAATCCACCAATTCTGACTTGATCAAATTAAGGTTGGATTAGAAGCATCTAATTTAAATTTAAAATTCTTTGTAGCCAGCTATCGATCGACGTGATTAATTATTTCGCCAACTCGATCCATCTGACAGAAATTCCTAATAAAAGAAGTGGACTAGTAATTTATGCATTTACTAATAGTAATTAGTAACTGATCAGTCATGTATTAATGTGGTGGATTTGTTGGTTAGATTACATATCTTTCTGTTTTTCTATTTTTTTTATTTTATTAAATAATATAAAAGGTCGCTACCTTATCTAGTGAAAAATATTTTTCTATGTATCAAGCTTCATACATCGTACTTAACTGGTTCAACAATCAGATGATCTTAGATACCTTCACCCTCTACGACTCATCAATCTCATTGTATACTATTGATCATATCGTCGTACATGTTAGGAAAATGACCTCTGGATGCTTAATGCCCAAGATACCTTCACCCTACCTCTACGACTCATCAATCTCATTGTTGATCCAAACCTTACTGAAAAAGATCATGTGAAAATCCGAGTTTGTCTTGGTCGACTCATGCTGACTTGGGTTAGAAAAATGAGTGACTCGGCTAAAAAAATAAAAAAAGTTCTGAAAAAATAACAATGTTTTTAAAAAAATCTTCAATTTGATATATATTAAACTATATACAAATATTTTGATAAAAAATAAAATTATATAAGGAATGGATCTGACGAGAGCTTTGCCTAAGAATGAGTGGGATTTTAATTTTTTCAATGATTCTTACGAATAAAAAATGTTATATTAAAAACATAACCAATAATTTTCTTTCTAAATAAAAACTATTAATTCAATTTGTAAATTACGTTTTTGATCAAATATATATATATATATATATAGCTACTAAATCATGATTTTTATCTTTTGCACTAATAAATATGACATTTATAAATCAAATTGAAAATAATTTATTAAAATATTTTTTGGATTTTTGCAGATGTTTTTGAAAAATTTTCTAGCCAAGTATCACATTTTTTTCTCTCCGAACCTAAGTCTTCAGCAGAGTCACATGTACGACACTACTTCAGTCCCTCCGCCGCCTCCAACCTTCGGAATTATACTAGCTGGAAACAAAAAAAAGATAATTTTGACAGGTAAATTAAACCCACTATCAAATCCTATTTGTAATTCCATTAACTTAAATTTGTAACCTTATTAATATATCCCAATTTGCAAATCCCACCTCACCCAAGCTTAGAAATCTACCATCAACATATGCCACTCAATATCATATTATCCTAGTCGCTACTTAAATTCATAACTCATCAAATCTCATTCCTAATCGCAATTCTACGTACCTTCTAACACCACTCTACCCAAACTTCATTTTCCAAACCTTGACAATTAACATATAATTATTATTAATATACGCACTTCCTTCTCATTCACATTGCATTGTGGCTAGCTATTGCAATCTCAATTCAAATGCTTTGTTAGTATACGTACGTGTGGTTGGCTAATTATGACAAAACACACTTCACAGATGAGTCCTGATTGAAGTAAAAGAGAGTAAGTTTCCTAATGGGTATGGAAGTGTGCACACACACGGAATGTGTATAATAAGAAACCGAAACATAAGAGAAATCTAACGTGAATAGGATTTCTCAACCAATGAGCAAGTCTAATCAGAATAGGACTCGGTGATAAGGAGGCAAATACCCTAAGCTATAAAAAAAAACCCACTGAAGAATTAGGGTTACGCAGAAAGTGAAGAAAGTTAAGAGAGGGTGAATTAAGGGAGAGCTTGCAGAGAGGATGAACGTGCAACTTGCTCAGTGGGTGAAAAGCAATACAGTAGGTCAAGCAGTAGAGGCGGTTCCTCAGCTAAGGTAAACAATCCCCATGGTGATGATTGAGAGGTCTTGGTAGCTTACTACCAAAGAAGATGTTGACCATCATAGAAGTGTTCTCATCTAGGGAAGACTGCGTGCAGAGTATCCCTTGCTTAAGGGAACACACTAAGGGGGAGAGCCTCAGTGCGTAACTCAGTGTGTAGGGTGTCAAGGAGACTTCAATTGGTTGTCGCAACAGGAAGTATTCTGATTGAGAGGCGGTTCAAATCCTATGGGAGGAGAACTCATTACTGTAGGTATTATTCAATTACTACTACTGTAATACTCTCTCTAGCAAACTTTGATACCCTAGGCCGAATGCCCCGCAGATTAGGAACTATTGGTTCCGAACTGCGATAACAATTGCTGGTGTTGATTAGTGTACTTGTAAATATAACTCTAAGTGTAATTACACCAGTCTTCTGGTGTAAGTACACTCCTACATACACGTGTGAAGCATATAACGTTTATAAGTGGTATCAGAGCGGGATCCAAATCATTTTGGAGTAAAAATATCTAGAAAGCTTCACTGACAAAAAGATGGGGACATATCTGAAGGAGGGAGCATCAAACACTAGACCACCATTACTTGATGGTTCGAATTACTCATATTGGAAAGCCAAGATGCAAATTTATATCAAAGCACAGGATGAAGGGGCCTGGAAGACCATTGAGAAGGGTTGGTTCCCACCAACAAAAGAAATTGGAGAAGGTGCTGATAAAAAGACAGTGGTGAAACTTGATTCAGAGTGGAAGGAAGAAGAAGATAAACGGTCTAACTGCAACTCCAAAGCTCTAAATGCCATCTTTGAAGGAGTGAATGAAGAACAGTTCAGAAGAATCTCTGCATGTACCACTGCTCAAGAAGCATGGAAGATATTGGAGGTTCACTATGAAGGAACTGAGAGTGTTCGAGTTTTGAAATTGCACTATGAAGGAACCCAAAGAGGTAAAGACTTGCCTTTTAGAAGCCTGCTGAAAAATGCCCAAAAAAGGTCTTAGGGTTGTAGGGGAAGAGGAACGAGAAGAGGAACGGGGGGAAACGCAGCGGGAAGAGGAAAGGGGGTAAACGCGGCGTGAAGAGGAACAGGAAGAGGAACGGGGGGAAACATAGCGGGAAGAGGAAAGGGGGGGAAACAAGGGGGAAAGAGGCAAGGGGGAAACGCTGGGGGGGAAGAGGCAAGGGGGAAACGCGTGGGGAAGAGGAAAGGGGGGAAACGGGCGTGCGCGCACGGGTGATGGTTTTAGCCGCGAAATCAATATTTCGTGGCTAAAACCAGTGTTTAAAACGGAACCTAACCGGCCGGTTCGACCTGGTTAAACCAGAATCAGATGCCAATCTGGTTCTTATTGACTCAACCCGGTTCACAAAAATTAGGATTATTTTTATTATTTTTTCTACAGAATTATTAAGAAAGCATAAAGTATAGAGTATAATATTTAATGGTTGAACCATTGGTCCAACCTGGTCCAACCAGGTTCAACCAAAACCAAACATACTGTCTGTTTGATGGCCAGTTCGATTTTTAAAACACTGGCTAAAACGACAAAATATTAAAAAACCCAAAAAAATAATTTTAGTTATTAGCCACGAAAATTTACTTTTCGTGGCTATTATGACTTATAAAATCATAATTTTTAATAATTTGAACTTTACCCACGAAACAACAATTTTGTGGTTAATAACCCTCGTTTTAGTAAGAAAATCACTTTCGTGGTTAAAAAGATTGTTACTTAGGGGTGGGCATCGGGTGGGGTTACCCGAGTTTTTTGGGTAACCCGACCCGACCTGACCCGAAAACCCAGGTTTGAATTTCCAAATCCAACCTGACTCGAAAAACCTGGGTTTGAATTCCCAAATCTATCCTGTCGGTCGGGTTCGGGTTTTAAAACTTGTGCGGGATATTCACAGGTTCGGATTTTGGGTTATATAAGTTGGGTCAGGTTCGGGTTTTAAGAAACCCGACCCAAACTTGACCCGTGCCCACTCGTAGTCCAACCCAGTCTAATCGGGTTCAACCTGAACTGGGCATACTACTGCTTCGATGCAAGTTCCATTTTTAAAACATCGGGTAGAATGAATATTATTAATTATTCAAACTTTAAAATCTTTAAAAATTAAGATCTTCTTGTCATGAAATACCTAAATCATGACACAATGAGCATCATATTGTAACGATTCGTTTCGGTTCATGACATAAAATTTGGAGGGATTTTAGCAGAAAATTTTATTGTCACAAAATTTCTATTTTCGTGACGACAGTTTCAGACATTAATAAAAATTTTTCACTAGCATTTTCATATAATCACGAAATTAGCAATTTGCAACAACATAGATTCTACTATTATTACGACAACATTTTCGTGATAATAAGTTTAACACTAGAAAAGAATTTTTTTAATACTATTTTCTCGTCACAAAAATGTAAATCGTGATAAAAAGGATTTTCCATTGTTTCGGTTGAAATTTTTTATCACAGATTTCCTTTTTGTGACAACATAAACCAGACGTTATAATTTTAACTTCAATGGCCGCTTCAGATTTCGGAAGAACTCAGCGCCAGAGGCGCGACCACGCCGTTTTAAGGCACATTTTCGGCGCGAGCGCCGAGCTTGTGTTATCCTTTAGTCATGAAATCAGTATTTCGTGACAACAGCTTCAGTCTCTTATTACGAATAATAAATTTCGTGACAACAAATTTCAAAGGTAATTTTATTGTCACAAATTTCCTTTTCGTGACAAAAAATCTCGCACACTAAATATTCAATTTTTATTAGAGTACCCACTTGTTACGAAAATTATTCGTGACATTAGGTTTCACTCAAAAAATAAATTTTTTAATACCATTTTTATTGTCACGAAATACTGATTTTGTGTCATCATCTTCAGTCTTTTGTTACGATTAACTAGTTTCGCGACAACAAATTTTGAAGGTAATTTTATTGTCACGAATTTCCTTTTCGTGACAAAATATCTCACACATTAATTATTCAATTTTTATTAGAGTACCTACTTGTTACAAAAATTATTCGTGACATTAGGTTTCACACAAAAATAAAATTTTTAAATAATTTTATATTGTCACGAAATACTGATTTCGTGACATCATCTTCGGTCTTTTGTTACGAGTAAATAGTTTCATGACAACAAATTTCAAACGTAATTTTATTGTCACAAATTTTGTTTTCGTGTCAAAACATCTCGTACATTAAATATTTAATGTTTAATAGAGTACCTACTTGTTACGAAAGTTATTTGTGACATTCGGTTTAACTAAAAAAATAAATTATTTAAATAATTTTTTATTGTCACAAAATATGGATTTCGTGACAACATCTTCAGTCTCCTATTACGAATAATACATTTTGTGACAACAAATTTCAAAGGTAATATTAATGTCACGAAATTTCTTTTTTTGTAACAAAAAGTTTCACTCATTAAATAATCTTTTTTTATTGGCGTCCCCACTTGTCACGAAAACTCTTCTTCGTGACATCTTGCTTTTTATTTTGTTACAATTTTATTTAGTTCGTGACAGCAAAATTCACGGGAAATCGTGCTTTTTCATGGGTAATTTTTTTGTCTCAAAATTTCTCAGTTCGTAACAAAAGGTATCGCTCATAAAATAATTAATTTTTATTGGCGTCCCCACTTGTCACGAAAACTCTACTTCGTGACAACTCGTTCTTTATTTTGTTACGATTTTATTTAGTTCGTGACAATAAAATTCACGAAAAACCGAGCTTCTTCGCTCGTAATTTTATTGTCACAAAATTTTTTTGTTTGTAACAAAAAGTATTGCTCATAAAATAATCAATTTTTTTGGCGTCCCTACTTGTCACGAAACTTTGCTTCGTGACAACTTGTTCTTTATTTTGTTACGATTTTCTCTAGTTCGTGACAACAAAATTCGTGGGAAGCCGAGTTTTTTCGCGGGTAATTTTATTGTCATGAAACTTCTTTTTTCGTAACAAAACATTTTCCTCAAATAGAACTCTTTTCTGTTCGTCTATCTCTTGTCACGAAATTTATTATTCGTGACAAAAAAATGATATATTGTTACGAAATGTATTTCGTGACAAAATACTTTGTGACAAAAAAGTTTTTTTCTTGTAGTGTTCGAGCTCATGCGGATGAGGGAAGATGAGTCGATATTGGAGTACGAAGGCAAAATCAGGGATATAGCTAATCAATTTGCTGCTCTGGGAGACAAAATTCCTCAAAATCGATTGGTCAGAAAGGTACTACGTTCTCTCTCCTCTAAGTTTAAAATGAAACGAGTAGCTATAGAAGAGTACAAAGTCATTGACAATATGTCATTAGATGAACTAATTGGGTCATTAAAAACGTTCGAGATGAACGAAGAAGCAGAAGACGCAACAAGAGTAAATAAGGGAGATGGAGTAGCTTTACTGTCAGTAACAAAAGAAGAGATGATTCAGTCGGCTGGAAACCATGATATTTCAACTACTACTCTTGTAGAGTTAGATGAAAAAGTTTCTCTATTAGCCAAAGGTCTTAACAAGTTCATCAGAAAGAATAAAAAGAAAAGTTACTTTCAAGGAGAAAACAAACAAAACGGTGGAAGCCCATCTACTCAAGTATCGACTAAAGAGAAAGTAGTTGTGTGTTATGAATGTGGTGGACGAGGACATATTCAATCAGAGTGTCCTACTTATTTAAGGAAGAAAAAATCTTTTACTGCTGCCTAGAGCGATGATGATAGCAGTGAATCTGGAGAGGATGAATGCAACTTTGTTGCCTTTACAACACATCTCAGACATAAGTATAGTTTACCAGCACAGCCTAAAGGTTACACTATCTCAGCAAAAGAGGATACATATGATGAAGATGAAGATGTCACTGTAGAAAGCGTCATTAAACAATGGGATGGTGTACTTGAGAGTACAGAGATTCTGAAAGAGCAGGTTGGTATGCTTGAGAAAGAAAATATTAAGCTAAAGAAACAAATTGGTGAAAAGAGGGAAGAAGATCAGAAACCAGAAGGTGAACTAAGAACCTTGAAAGAACTCGTCTATTCCCTTGAACAAGAAAACCATAGCCTGAAACAAGAAATTGTTGAGAAGGAAAAGAAAATTCTGAAACTTGAGGAAGATTTGAGACACTCTGATGAGATTTGACAAAGGAAAACAAAAATTAGATGACATCTTGACCCAAGGAAAGAGGAGTGGTGATAAATAGGGGTTGGGATAGACAAGGAACAACTCGCTTGTGCGTCTGACATACAACTAGACTCGGTCTAGAAGAAGTAGACAATCACAAACACCTGTGTGTCACTACTGTGGAGCCTATGGTCACATCAAACCATACTGCTATAAGTTGCTAAGGGACTGGAGATGAAGTGGATCCAGAATGGTCTCAAAATCTGCACCAAACTATATCTGGGTAAAAAAAGGAGATTAGTCTATATGCGGCACATACAGCTCGTAAGGCAACCTCTGATGTAAAATATGGTACTTTGACAATGGATGCTATCGACATATGACTGAAAATGCTAAATATCTTACTAATATCCATAGAGAAGATGGTGGTTAAGTGACATTCGGAGACGGTGCTAAAGGAGTGGTGGTTGGAAAAGGAGTGTCAAAAGTTGAAGGATTGCCTAAATTGAAGAATGTTTTGCTAGTAAATGGTCTAAAAGCAAATCTACTCAGCATCAGTCAATTGTGTGACCAAAATCTGCATGTCAGGTTCACTAAAGAAGGATGTCTAGTAGAAGATGACATAAAATAATCCGTGTTAGAAGGACCCAGAACTGGAGATAATTTCTACAGGCTGAACATTTCACAACAGTGTAAGTACACTAGTGAGACAACTGCTTAATTATGGCATAAACATCTTGGACATCTACATTCTAGAGGAATGCAAAGGTTGCTCAAGTATGGAGCTGTACGTGGATTGCCAGCTATAAGCAGTAAAGCAAAAGCTGTTTTCAAAGGATGTATGGCAGGAAAACAACATCGAACATCTCATTCTACCTTGAAGATTATCACGACACATCGACTCCTGGAATTGCTACACATTGATTTAATGGGACCAGTTCAAACTGAGAGCAATGCGGGAAAAAGGTATGTGTTAGTGTGTGTTGATGACTTTTCAAGATTTACCTGGGTTGAATTCCTTAGAGAAAAATCAGACACTTATAAGGAGTTTGTAAGTCTATGTAAAAGACTTATGACTGTAAAAGTTGTTCGAATAAGGAGTGATCATGGTAAAGAATTTGAAAACTATCAGTTTGCACAATTCTGTGAAAAAAAGGGAATATCCATGAATTCTCTGCTCTCAAAACCCCTCAACAAAATGAGGTTGTTGAAAGGAAGAACAGAACACTCCAAGAGATGGCAAGAGCTACGATTAATTCAAAAAATCTTCCCCACAAGTTGTGGGCAGAAGCTGTAAACACGACCTTCTATATAAGTAACAGAGTGCATCTTCGGTGTACGACTCATGAAACTCCATATGAGCTATGGAAGGGAAGGAAGCCTAAGGTTCATTACTTTCGAGAGTTTGGAAGCATATGTTATGTTATGAGAGACCATGAACAACTGAAAAAATTTGATTCCAAGAGTATGGAAGGGATTTTCATAGGGTACTCAAGGAACAATCATGCATATAGAGTATTTTTTAGAAATACAAACACTGTCATAGAGATAGTAAATGTGGAAATAGCTGATCAGAATGAGAATCCTCGGGTAGTGGATGATGAGCAAGTAAACATGCCACAAATCTCAAAAGAAAACACAAGTACTAACATGATTATATCACCTTTAAAGATAACTGAAAGTCCTATATTTGGAGAAGAGTCAATAGAAACTTCTGCAGAAACAAAAGATGAAAACACGGAAACTCCAGATATAGCTCCAGTAAGAGACAAAACACCATCCATCAGAGTTAAGAAAAATCACCCTGCTGATGCAATTATTGGAAATGTTAATGATGGAATGAAAACTAAGGGAAAAAAACAGAATTATTCAGAAATGGTGAGGTTTGTGTGTTACACTTCGGTAGTTGAACTAAAAAAGGTAGAAGAAGCCCTGAAAGATGAATTCTGGATTAGGGCCATGCAAGAAGAACTTGAACAGTTTGATAGAAATGAAGTATGGACACTCGTACCTCGGCCTGCCAACGTGAATGTTATTGGTACCAAGTGGGTGTTTTAGAACAAAATAGATGAGGAAGGAAATGTTATGAGAAATAAAGCACGATTGATGGCTCAAGGCTACACTCAAGTTGAAGGAGTGGGTTTTGATGAAACATTTTCATCAGTAGCTAGACTTGAGTCTATCAGATTGTTACTTGCTGTAGCTGGTACATTGAAGATCAAGCTGCAGCAGATGGATGTGGAGAGTGCATTCCTTAATGAGTACTTAGCTGAAGAAGTCTATGTTGAGCAGCCTAAAGGGTTCATTGATCCACATAGACCAGATTATGTATATCACTTGACCAAAGCTCTATATGGCCTGAAGCAAGCACCCAGGGCATGGTATGAGAGGTTAACAAAGTTTTTCTATTCTAAGCTATTTACAAGAGGAGGAGTGGATAAAACCCTATTTATCAAGCAAAAGGATAATGAACTGACAATAGCTCAAATCTATGTAGATAATATTATATTTGGTTCGACTATTGAATCAGTTCAGAAACAGTTTGTCACACATATACAAGAGGAGTTTGAAATGAGTATGGTGGGAGAGCTTTCTTATTTTTTGGGATTTCAAATCAAACAAAGAAGTGACGACATTTTTATTTCACAAGAAAAGTATGCCAAAAACTTGGTGAAGAAGTTTGGACTAGAGGATGCTAAAGCTGTGAGAACGCCTATGAGTACTATAGATCACATATGCAAGGATAATGGTGGAACACCTATCGATCCCACACTATACAGAAGCATGATTGGTAGCCTATTGTATCTCACAACAAGTCGATCAGATATAAACTATAGCGTAGGCATGTGTGCTCGATTTCAATCAATCCCTAAAGAGTCTCATGTAAAATCAGTCAAAAGGATTATTCGATATGTGAAGAGTATAATCAATTTAGGAATTTGGTACTCAACAAACACAAGCAATGTGTTGGCTGGGTATAGTGATGCTGACGACTGGGCAGGAGATGCAGATGACAGAAAGAGCACTTCGGGAGGATGCTTCTATCTAGGTACTAATCTGGTATCTTGGTATAGCAAGAAATAGAACTCAAAATCACTATCAACTACAGAAGCTGAGTACATAGTAGCTAGCAGCTGCTGTGCACAACTTATCTGGATGAAGCAGATGTTATTAGACTATGGTATAACTAGTGGTGTGCTTACAATGTACTGTGATAATACAAGTGCAATCAACATATAAAAAAATCCAGTTCAGCACTCAAGGTCAAAGCACATAGACATCAGACAACACTTCATTCGTGAGCTTGTTGTAGAAGGAAAGGTGATACTAGAACACTTATCTACTGAGAATCAGCTAGCAGACATATTTACAAAAAGTCTGGATGCAAAAAGATTTGAGTTTCTTCGAGGAGCTCTAGGACTGTGCTATATATAAAAGTATACGGAGAAGTGTACTTAAAAGTGTAAGTATATATAAAGGGTAAAAAGGTAAAGGTGAAAGGTAAAGGTAAAAAGATCAAAGCGTAGTCTTTTCCCCTTCTCCCTCAGTTTCAAAATTTACAGCTGGTGAGCGAAGAAGGAAATCACATTCTCGACACTGATATGGTGGCTTCTTCCATCGATACGGAAGAAATTTTCACTGAAGAGAGTCAAGGTACGAAAACCCTAACTCAATCTTTATCTTTCATACCTATTCATAGTGACGAATCCCCATCATCTAAGAGTTCTTCGTCACTATGAATAGGTATGAAAGATAAAGATTGAGTTAGGGTTTTCGTACCTTGACTCTCTTCAGTGAAGATTTCTTCCGTATCGATGGAAGAAGCCACCATATCAGTCTCGAGAATGTGACTATATGGAAGAGGCAGAGAGGGATGCAGCCAGGCAACTCCTCGATTAGGCTGGATAATGAAGATACAAAAGAAGAAGTGTTCAAGGTAGTTGAATGTGCTAACAGGGAGACGACACAAATAACTCGAGCTATGGATCGCAGAGAGTCAAAAGCTGTAAAGGACAAAGGTGTTACACACAGTGAGAATAGGTTATCGAAGATGAGCAAACATGGTAAAACTGTCACAAAGACAAAATCCACGGGGACTATGAGCAAGAGATCACAAAAGCTCAAAGAAAAAAACAAGAACCTGGAACAGATCCATAGTGCAGAGGCCATAAGTCATAAGTTTGTGTACGCTGCAACAGAAGTGAGATTTGCCACAGTGGTTAATAAGGAATTTCGACCAGAAACAGAAAATTATGGTGTCAGAATTTCAAATTATAATGCCTCTGTTGGAGAAATTGGATTTATTGAGGACAGTTACCCATTTCGCACTATATTCAACTGCAGTTGTTCATGAATTTTATGCAAATTTGAGTAGGCTGAAAGAATGCACTATGTGCAATGTGTATGTACATGGACATTGGTATGAGTTTAGTGTTCAACACATTGTAGACTATTTACAAATTCCTGTATGTGAAGTTGAATCTAGAGATGCAGAAGATGGAATCATGTTGAAAGAACTCACTGGTAATCTGATACATGAATGACCCAAGGCACATGTTATCCATGCTTCAAAACTGACACCAAAGTACTCAGCTTTACATAAGATTGCTATATGGAACTAGGTTCCAACTCGACACAGGGGAACTATACATCGAAGTATGTTAGATTTTCTGTATAGACTAGGGACTGAGAAGAAAATTGATATAAGTAGAAGGATGTTTGAACAAATCCTTAAGGTTCCTAAGCAGACAGAGAAGCAAGGATGCCTCATTTTTCCATCATTGATTTATGGCATCTTAAACAGTCAGAAATCACACTACAAGAAATTTTTTTTAGAAATAATATTTTTATCCATGAAATTATTTTTGTTACTAAAGAAGGGTTATTAACCACAAAATTTTTGTTAAAGTTCAAATTATTAAAAGTGATAATTTTATAAGTCATAATACCCACGAAATGTAAATTTTCGTGGCCAATAACTTAAATTGTATTTTTTATTTTTTTTATTTTTTTTCGTTTTTGCCACGATCTAGGTCTTTAGTCTCAAAATCTCCAAAGGCATCACCCGCGTCCGCCCGTTTCCCTCCTTTCTTCTTCGACGCGCGTTTCCCCCTTTCAACTTCTGCTCTCTTCTTGTCTTGGATTGGCAGTACGCGACGACTCCATCGGCAAGCAGAGCATCCGCGAGCATCTGCAAGCATTCCAACGGCGAGCAGAGGACTGGCGAGCGGCGAGCAGACTACAAACTGAAGGGAATTTGTTGGGCAGGCGGATTCACGCACGCGATTTACAGCTTCCAAACTGCTTTAAAATCTCCCGCCGCTTCTCTTTGGCTATCTCCCTGCCGTCGAAGGTAGATTCTTCAACTTCTCTTTTCTCTTGCTAGTTTAGCTAGTATCTCCTTCATATATGCTATCACCTTCTCACGGTGACCATTCCACTGATTGTGGAAAATTACGAAGCATATTAAAAGAATCATTGAAGTGATGAAAGAGGCTCTTTAATGGTAGAGACGCGTGGATCACTTGTAGTCCTATAAAATACAGATCGAAAAGTTTCTCAAGTATTTGCTTCTTCCTACACAAAGTTTGGTTATTTTTAACTTACTTGTGAATATTTAAGCGTGACATCATTGTCGCCTGCTCGTTTATATTTGCTAATAACGTAAAAGAACTAAAAGGTCTTCGGTATTTTAGATTGTAATCTTCGTTTTCCTGTTCAACTACCCAGGGGGTCCTCTGTTCTTGGAGCGAAAGCTATTTGATATTTTTACATCTGTCCCAAGGTATCATTTCTAATTGGCGCTGGATAAATTTTTGAGATGTAAGGTCGAACCTGTTATTTAAGGTCAAACCTATTATTTGAAGAACAAGAGATAATACCTGTTATTTAAGGTTGAACCTGTTTTGTTTAACCTATTGGGTGTTGGCTCTTTTATTTTATGTTTTTTCCCCTTTAATGATTGGGATGAGCCTGTTGAACTCAGTTATCAGTTAGAATCCTTGTTCTCGTTGTTGTTGTTGGGGAATACACGTCAATAGGTGTTCAACCAGATAATTGCAAGAATCCACAGAGTTACTGCTTTCAAATCAGTGAATTTTATTGCTTTGTTGGAAGCAACTTTGTCCCATAGAGAGATGCTAAAAACAAAGTTGGGTGGTTAAATCTGCAGAGGCTGAATATGGATTCATGGTGAAACTTTTGTTGACTGAATTGAAAATTAAGTTTAGTAGTGCTCTCCTTTTGTTTTTTTTTTACCTTGTGTTAGCATGTTTGACATGTGGATTCTGTCAGATTTTTTGCAGTCTAAAACCATTGACAGTGTACTAGCAAGAGGAGAGAGATTTGACAGCTTAGTGGAGAAGAGTTCAGATTTGAGTGCTACCTCTCAGGTATGTACAAGAAATATTGTCTAAACCTTGATGCATGTACTTGGTGGTGGCCTGCCTCTATATGATATTCTGTGATGCAAATTATTCACACTCATGCCAATGTCTAAACCTTGATGCATGTACTTGGTCGTGGAGTGCCTCTATATGATTTTGGATGATGCAAATTATTCACACACAGGCGAAGGTGTTGTTCTCAGTTTAGTTTCTTTATTTATTACATCAAATGCAGGACTGCCTCTTTGACTTGTTCAGATGACTTGGGTGGTTCATTAGTACATGTTTCTCTCTCTCTCAAATATTTCTCTTACTAACAAAGTTTTGATGTTGGTAACTGAAAGCCATCTATTTGACCTCTGCTGATTATGAAATTACTTCGATAAAATCTAGTTTTATGATTTTTAGTTCCCTAGAAGTGCTGCTTGTGTGGATGTTAGACTTTAATACATATGTCCTGAGAACCTTACTTTTCAAACAAGTTAGTTGTTGGTAAGATGAGAGGTGTAGGGACATTTTTCTATCTTCAATACGAACAGGATCTTACTCAATTGAGACAAGGAGTCTGGATTCGAGTCCAACCAACTTGGGCTGTGTTAGACACCTAATTACCGTAGTGTGTCAGAGGCATAAGGGGACCAGTGGTACAAGAGGGGATCAGTGGTACAAGGGGAAAACTGTTGGTCCCAACACACAATCAGTTTAAGACATTCTTAAACATTGCTCTTATATGTCAATGAAAACATTGTGTTATTGAGCCAGGAACAATAGCTCAGGTGGTCTCATGTAGGTAGATATCACAGGAGGTCTCAAGTTCGAGTTTATCCTTAGTTGATGATTGATGGCAGTTGTTTTTTATTATTAGAAACTTACCTTCCTAAAAAATTGTGCCTTGAGTGTGTTGGTTGTGATTTCATCTTCTGTAACTTTTCATGTTTAATTTAAAAAAACTCACACTAAAAGAAGCCAGTCTTAAGGATTTCAATTTTTTAAGAGAAGTTAGAAAGTCTATAAAGTGGATATTGAGATTTAGGTAGGACATGACGGAAAGATTATATGAAGTATTGTTAATGGAGATTGGTCCTCTCCAAATGGAGTAGTTTGATTGAAAGAAATTGGTTTAAGATCCTTACATTTACCTCAGTTGCTATCATGGAACTTGTTCAACTTTTGCGTAATGCTATCACTTTCTTTTAGCAAAAACTATTGTTTTCCTTCAACGTTTGTGTCCTTGTGCAAACTATGAGTTTTTAAGTAATTGAAATTGGAAATGAGAGTTCTATTAAAATTTGACTTGTGTTTAAATCTTTGGAATTTGATGTTATATTTAAATGATTACAGGATAGATCTGCCAAAAATAAAGTTAACATAAGCAAGTTGAAAGTTAGACACACAGCAGGGCAAAAATCATTTCAGCATATGTTTGATGAGATGGTAAGTTTCATCTTGTAATTCTACTTTAATTAAACTTTTTCTTATCAATTGTTAATTTGCTTTCCTTGTATCATTTGTAGGGTACTGACAAGAGTCCTATCAATCAATTCAAACAAACACATTTTTCAAGGAAAGGAACTTGGGGTGCAGGGGCAGAAGAAAAGTATGTAAGTAAAATTTCTTTAAATGTATTGTGGTATCATTAACATCAATAGATTATTTTATGTTGGATAGAATCTTATGTTGGAGGCAAAAGAGCAAGCAACACAATAAGAGACTCCTTTGAATTAAAAACAAATTGTAGAAGATGTATTAGGGTCGTCTGGTTACATCAAGGACCAAGGTCAGGCGCAACCAGCTGTACCTAACAGACCTCGTGGTACATCATCTTCTTCTCCGTCTATTCAGAATATGATTGATCTAGTATAGATCTTTGTGATGAATTTGAAAAGAACTTTGTGATGAATTTGAATAGCAGTGATGAACTCAATTGTGATGAATTTGTTTTTGTCAGCAGTGATGAATTTTAAGTAGGTTTATGTAGTTCAAATAACAAATTTAAAATATAAATAACCAGAAAAAGACTTTTAACCACGAAATTAGAACTTTCATGGTTAAAAAGTAAATAGTTTTATCTACGAAATGATACTTTCGTGGCTAAATGGAGACTGTCTTTACCCACAAACCTAATAATTTTGTTGCTAAATAAGGTCTAGTTTTAGCCACGAAATTGATTTCGTGGCTAAAAATGACCACTTTTAACCATGAAACTGCTTAATTCGTTTCTACATGTAACGTAGTTTTTGCCACAAAATTTAATGTTTGTGGAAAAAAGTGACCTGATTTAGCCACGAAACATAAAAGTTCGTGGTTAATTCATTTAGCAACGCTTTATTTGCTACGAACTTTTAACCACAAAATTTCGTGGTTAAAAGATTTAGCCACAAACTGGAGACTTTTAGCCACAAAACATTTCGTGGTTAAAAATCTTATTTCTTGTAGTGTCGTTTGATTCCTCTGAACCCATAGTTTATCATGATTCAAGAAAGAGACTACGCAATAAGCCCGACACTCTACCCAAGGAGAAGAGACCAGTGACCATTGTTGAGAGCTCAGCGCCAGCTAAAATATTTGCAGAGCATCAGCTTCCACAAATATGTGTGCCAAATGTCAGTATTTCTCTTTCTTAACCCCTTACAACAATTCAGACTCAGAGCATTATCATGACTGTTACAGCATCAAGTGTACCTACGATTAATGCTACAGCTGCATCTTTGACACAGTCTCATTTGGTTTCTATGTCATCTTCTTGCAATGGGTCAGAAGTATGTAGACCAAATGTGCATCTTCAGCATACAGGTCCTCCTATAGTTTCTTTACCTGCTGCCACTCAAGCTTCTTCTGCAACTGTATCTATCTCCACTTGGCATAACTCTCAGGGTTACCCGATTCATCCAAGACCTTGGCCTCTAGGTATTTTCTCTGACCAACAAACTTTTGATTACCTTGTACGTCGGATACGATTTGTGAAGGCAGAAATGGAGCAGTTAGTGACACGACACAAAGGTCTGTAGTGAGAACTGTCCTTATTGCAACACCTCACTAAAGTTCAGCCGAATCAAACTTCGCAGTAAACTTCAGTATAATGTATCTGTTGATATGCGGATTTTGGTGTTTTAGCATCTTTTTGACAAAAAGGGGGAGAATGGTGGTACGAAATGAAAAATTGGAAATGTGTAAACACATGCATATGAAAAGTGTTTTGTTACACTGCACTTAAGATGTTGTATTACATTGCAGATGATGTTATGCTATCCTTGATTGTAGATGATGTGATTGAAAAGTGTTTTGTTAATGATGGTATGATGATCCTTGATTGCAGATGATGTGATGAGGTGATGGTATATTCAGAATTCATACTGTTGGTGATAGGTGATGATATATAGAATATTGTTAGTGATTGGTATGGTGATGAAATGATGATGTGCTATATTTTAATTAGATGTCAGACTTGCTACTCTGTGCTATGAGAAGTATGTCAGTTCTGACTGAATCAGCTTATTGTTATGAGTATGAAAGACAAAGGAGAAAGGCATATCATGAGAATATGAAAGTGGTTTTGTCAAAAAGAGCCAAAGGGGGAGAATGTTAGTACACGTACGTGTGGTTGGCTAATTCTAACAAAATACACTTGACAAATGAGTCCTGATTGAAGTAAAAGAGAGTAAGTTTCCTAATGGGTATGGAAGTGTGCACACACACAGAATGTGTATAATAGGAAACCGAAACATAAGAGAAATCTAACGTGAATAGGATTTCTCAACCATTGAGCAAGTCTAATCAGAATAGGACTCGGTGATAAGGAGGCAAATAACCTAAGCTATAAAAAGAAAACCCACTAAAGAATTAGGGTTACACAGAAAGTGAAGAAAGTTAAGAGAGGGTGAATTAAGGGGGAGCTTGCAAAGAGGATGATCATGCAACTTGTTAAGTGGTAAGCAATCTCATGGTGCTGATTGAGAGGTCTTGCTAGCTTACTACCAAAGAAGCTGTTGACCATCATAGAAGTGTTCTCATCTAGTGAAGATTGGGTGCAGAGTATCCCTTGTTTAAGGGAATACACTAAGGGGGAGAGCCTCAGTGCGTAGCTCAGTGTGTAGGGTGTCAAGGAGACTTCTGTTGGTTGTCGCAACAGGAAGTATTCTGATTGAGAGGTTTCTGTTAAAATCCTATAGGAGGAGAACTCATTACTGTAGGTATTATTCAATTACTACTACTGTAATACTCTTTCTAGTAAACTTTGATACCCTGGGCCGAATGCCCCGTAGATTAGGAACTATTGGTTCCGAACTGTAATAACAATTACTGGTGTTGATTAGTGCACTTGTAAGTATAACTCTAAGTGTAATTACACCAGTCTTCGGGTGTAAGTACACTCCTACGTACACATGTGAAGCATATAATGTTTACAAGCTTTGTCGCTTAGCTCAAAACTCGATTCGATTCAAAAGCTTCGTCGCTCAGCTCAGAAATCCACGATTCAATTCAAAAGCTTCGTCACTCAGCTCAGAAATCCACGATTCGATTCAAAAGCTTCGTCGTTCAGCTCAAAAAGTACCTCTATCTATTCCGGTGGTTCACCCTAAGCTCTGCTCGCTACAATCTCAAGCTTCATTAGGCAGCACAAATGTGAGTGCTCCAATCCTTTTCCATCTACTTCTTCTTTCTCTTCCTCTGTTCTATCTTCATTTTTCATCAATTTTTTTTCTTCTTCTTTCCTTCCTCTGTCCTTCGATTTTTTTTTTCTATTATTTTTTTATCTGTTTTAAAACTTCTTTCAGCAGTGATTTTTTATTTTTTATTTTTGATATTTTAGCTTCTATTCTCTGTATGCATCCCTACATATAGTTTTGTTTTCAATACATTTCAGTTTGCTATTCTATATTGTATGTTAGCATTGGTGATATATTAGCATGGTTTGTTTAGATGTGCCACAGAGAGTTCTGTTTTGATTTGGTTAAATTTTGACAGACGTGCATACGGTTATCAGGGACGATAATTTTCATTTTATTCTGTTTTCCTTTCTTCATTACCTTCTTCCTAACTTCCAAAGCTGCCACAGTGTACCCCGTAACTTGTACATATGCTGGTAAAGGTAGTTGCTTCTGATTACTGTAGTTCTGCTGCCAATGGAAACGTGTGGTCTCAACATATATATGGGTCTGTATTGTTATTGCCAGTTGCATTGCCTTATTTATTGTTCTCCTAGTTGTCATTTGCAACTTATTTTCCACAGTAGGCTAGCCTTCTGAATTCATTGTATATCCTACATTGGCTGTGGCAATTGTTTTTTCTATAGCTTTTGCTCATACAATTATTATCTGCAATCTCACCGATGTCATCACAATTTTGAAGTGAATCCTCTGGCTGCTGTTCAATCGTTGCCGGTTCCAGCAAGAGGAGGCATGTGACTTATCCAAACTTGCTATTTTTCCCGGCCTAGTTTTTCAGGAATTATTGTTATTGGGGACTCATCGTATTATTGACACTTGATACACTCACTGCCGAAAACACATGCTATGCGTAACAAGTGTGTGATTGGCGAAGGCTCACTTTCTGCTCCTGCTTGAGATTGAGTGAGGCTCATCATCCATTATCAGCTGATATTTCTGATACTTGCTGTTTTTGACTTTTTCAACTTTCAGGTGGGAATACTTTTGCTTAGCCTCTGTGCTTCAGTTATATTTCTACCTTCCAAATATGAAGTAGTTGCGTAGTTAGCAGTGGATTGGACCTCTGCCACTATGGGGGTTCAAGTCTCACTTTCTAGCGTGAAGTAGTGGGTTCAAGTATCACCAAAGCAAGACTTCAGCATTTGCTAATTATGATTTTCATCTACTTATAAACTAAAATATCCCATGCATGGAGGTAACATATTTTCTACACTCAACTCCATGAATTGAGACCCACTTAAAAAAGCTTAGTATTATTCAGTAACATAACACCATATCGTTTCAACATGATTTTGACAGACCTTAAAAGCAACATCAGGGTTTTCTTCAGACCTTATAAACAACGTCAGGGTTTTCTTCATTCCCCATTCCTTATTCTCACGCACAAGACACAAGACACAACACGAAACTCAACATACAACAGCCTTACTAATTATATGCATGCATCCTATATGTGTATATGAGTGTTTGAGCATAGGCATCAGAGTTAGCTAACTTGGCTTTGAGGTGAGCATCGATGGCCTTGGTCTGCTCAAGAACTCCATCAACCATGCTCTCAGCATCGTCTTTGCTTAGTGGAGTGGCACCACGGTGTCATAATCCATCTTCACAGTCGTCTTCGTACCCCCAACTAGTACAAAACCCCCTTTTGGTGACTGGTTTCTCAAAGCCAGTCCCTAAAGGTTATCTATATCGATTGCTTTTTTTTTTATGGGCATCGGTTTATCTATGTCAGTCTCAAAAAAAGTTTATTTGCGATTGATTCTAATTATCCGTCACCAATATTCTCATTTAATGAATATTGGTACTGTTTCAATGTCCTTTCCTTCCACAACCCTGAACTTCACTACGTGATTCTCGTCGTCCACCGCCTCGATCCGGTTCTTCACACAGTTAAGATGCTTCAGTTCTGCACCGATTTGTCCACCAAAACAAGAAATTAATTAGCAACAATGTTACGATATAAATCAATATTTTAAAAGCCGAACCGGCCATTAAACCGGCAGGATATTTGGTTTTGGTCGAACCTGGTTAGACCGGGTTGGACCAATGGTTCAACCATTGAATATTATCCTCTATACTTTATAAATATGTTATATTTTTATAGGTAAAAAGACAAAATTAATGTTGATTACAGAGAACTGGGCTGAGTCAATAAGAACCGGATTGGCCTCCAGTTCTGGTTCAACTGGGTTGGTCCGGCCGGTCCGGTTCGGTTTTTAAAACAGTGATATAAATAACTCATATATGTATATGTTAGTCTGTGCATATATGTGCATGAACAAGCATTAGTTCTTATTACCTGGACCGAAGTCGAGTTTTAAAACTGTGCCCACTGCACGATTGCCTTCGAGGTGCTCGATGGGTGATACCCGCTGGGGAATGAGCTTTGGAACAAACACCTTAGAGTAGCTACCAGCAACCATGTTTTCAAGATATGTCGTATAAACTGGTGGGATCTGATGATCAGTGTGATCTAAAGAGAGATCAATTGTGAGAGAAAGAGACTGTGAGACGTACGTATTTATAGACTGGGTGGGAATCTTTTCTCTATCCTTTTGTTGAACATGTCTTTTTAAACGAGAGCAAAAAAATTAAATGTAAGTAGGTGTAGACGCGGGAAACATTGATTAATCGATGTTGCCATTTCTGTCGACTTTGAGGTTTCAAGAAGGATAGGGGTGGCACGGGTCGGGTTTTTAAAAACCCGAACCAGACCCGATTTATATACCCAAAACCCGAACCCATGAAAAACCCACACGGGTTTTTAAACCCGAACCTGACCCAACCTAAGGTTGGGTTTAGATTTCCAAACCCGAACCCGACCCGCAGGTTGGTTTTGGAAATCCAAACCCAGGTTTTTTGGGTCGGGTCTAGTCGGGGCAGGTTACCTGGAAAACCCGACCAGATGCCACCCCTATTTAAGGAGCATTTCTAATATATATAGCTTTTGACGTCCAAGTGTCCGGTGCGGGACGACCACGCTGGTCTATGTCATGGAAGTACTAAAAGATAAGGATGATCGGCCCCGGATCTGCTGCGAACAGCAGCTGTGCGTACCGATACGCACAACCAATAGCTGTTGTTCGCAACACGTGATGGGGCGCTGACGCATGCGGGGGGCTTAAGTGAACAGCCCCCCGTTTCGACCCGGCTATTCCTCCTAACATAGGCCAGGTCAGATTATTAAATCTGACCTGGACCTGCAATCGGGACCGGGAAACTTAATACTCCCGGTCCCGAATCAAATCACGGTCCGAACAAAACCCAAATTAAAAATTACAAAGGCAATAAAAGAATGAGCTCACAAATCAAAAAATAGTTAGTATGGAAAATAGAACCCAAGTTGAGCCAAACAACCTGATTAAAAGACTTTCAAAAGGAGAACATCTTGCATCGGCTTCACCAAGAAGGCTCCCATATCAGCACGGTTACCAGCTAGAGCAGGTGCTCAAAACATTGCTTTAAAAAAGATAACAGCTGCACAAGCTTTTTTTAGGAAAAAAAAAAACTCTAATCTGATTGCTGCCGTCTCCCTGCATCATTGAGAGTTGCTTTTACACGCAGGCTGAAAGCTGTGTTTGTGGCGGGTGAGAGATGCCTTTCCGCAGGTGCTTCCCCTCTGCAAGTTTCTCCCGCGCTCAGGAGGAGAATGGAGGAAGAGGTGTTATTTTGATTCGGGACCGGGGAGGAGAATGGGGGGAAGAGGAGTGATTTTGATTCGGGACCAGGAGTTTAAGTTTCCCGGTCCCGATTGCACGGGTAAGATTTAACGTATAGCAAATACGTTGAAACACCCTTCTTTTTTTAAAGTACAGTATTTGAGAGAGCTAGGAATTTGGGAGAGTAGAGGAAAACATATGAGAAGAAGTGTTTTTGAATGAATAAAGTTCTGGGAATTAATCACCTATTTATAGGTAATTAAAGAGACTCTTTGGAGTCTCATGTCTCTTTGAAAAGTCATGACCCGGCCTAACTTCGGAGGAAAAGCCGGGTGAAAAGGGGGGCTTTCACTTAAGCCCCTCGCACGCGTTATCGCCGTGGAGCATGCTGCGATTGGCTGTGCGTATCGGTACGCACGAACAACAGATCCGGGGCCAGGATGATCCAATCGAATGTAGATGCACTTAGGACTTTTACTTTCTGCTGCAGTACTGAATGGGATCGATCGATCCTTAATTTTCAGATCGAATCCATACTCCTGATTTTCACCGTCATCACATCGATCCCCCAACTGCTAAGACAGTAGTTCAAGCTAATTAGACAAAAAATACCATGCATAAAATTGTTCCTCTTGAGTACTGCAGGTCTTCCGTTCTACGTACAGTCAGCTCCATCATTTGATCCATCAGTTGAGACCCATCACCCATGCATGCCCTTGATTAAAAAGCCAGTATTATAGCTTGTGATGTCCAAGTGTCCGGTGCAGGCCGACCTCGCTGGTCAATGTCGTCATAGAATAAGAATATTAAAAGATAAAGAATATCAGATCGCATTTACGTAGGACATAATAATTTTCTTTCTGCTGCAGTTCTGGGATCGATATCGATCCTTTTTCGAGGCCCATGCAGAGTATATATACGTTCTAGATTTTCATGAACGGAAAATGAATCGACACACCCCTCGTCATTTTCACTGTCATCACCTGCAACTCTGCAAGTGCCAATTCCCTCTACAAGCGCTCAGACTTGAAGTTTTAGTACAGTCCATCACCAAAAATTAAGAAAGTTCAAGCTAATTAGACAAAAATGGCTATACCTTTGGAAAATTGCACCAATTAAAGGGATCGTTCCTCTTCATCAGTACTGCTCTTCCTTTCTTGGTAACGGATATATGGTTTCAATATTTCAGTTATCTGCAACAACTTTGGAAATCATAATTTTCTGAGTTCTTCTGGGGAATTTGGATACTGATCATAAGGAGGGGATCTCTGGCATCTGATATTCCTCAAACACAGCAAGCTTTTTTTTTTTTGGTTCAGATTTTGTTCATTTGTACCGAAAATTTCAACAAAAAAAAGTGAGTGTCAGTGAATCTGAACACCAGCAATATTTCTCCAAATTGCAGAGAATGGTCCTGCAGAAATTGCCTCCATATATATACCATTCTAAAAAACCAAAGAGCCAATATTATTCACACACGACGCAATTTGACAGGCCATCTCCCTCCACTTATATCTTCAAGTTAAGTGTCCAGATCGACCAAATTTCTGGCATCAAATTAAAGATAGATATCTCTGGCTCGTAAGAAAATATATATATTTTTAATTAATCCGGCTTTTCTAAAACCTTTAATTGATTTTCCCTCGTACATTTTGTAGAGTTGGGCCCGAGGTCTACATCAAAATAAGTAGCTGAACACGCATTTTTTAAAGAATCCTCTTACCAAGTAATAAGCTAGGATTTCTTGTACTCGACTAATCTCTAACACATTTGAGGCATAATAATATTTCAAAATTGTGAGTTTGTGAATATGAATGAACAGGCATTTTTGCTTTCCACAATCGCGTTCGAGGACAAGTACTGCTTGGGACTAGTAAATTTGAACTCTCGATTGTATCTTTACGGTGAATATAATAATATGAAGCGAAGAAGACCCAGATCAAGAGCAAAAGGTTTTTATCATCAAAGCCAATTTATAGCTTTCCTTATTACGTTGCTGGCTTATATAATTAAGTTAGTTGCTCATAAGAAAATACCCTTTTTTTTCTAATTAATCCAGCTTTTCTAACCCACAAAAGGATTCAATTAAAAGTAATAGTGTTTAATTACTAGCACTGTTTGACATGTTAATTACATATAGCAAACCGACTTAATTTGTTTGCAAGACAAGCAACATTCTCAAGAAGTCAAAGAGAATAATTGTTTTCTGGTTTGTTTAGGGTCGAAAGTGGGATAAGTGCTATTGGGGTCCTTTGAGTCAATATTGAGTAAAAGAGCGCAAATTAGCTATTTCGGGTATAAAAATCTATAGAAATTAAGCCATAATAATTGAAATATCTTCATATTTTGCCACATCTTATATATTTATGCTGTTCTGCTATTTATAAACTAAAATATCGCATGCATGCATGCGTAGACGTAACATATTTTCTACAATCAACTCCATGATTTGATCGATCAGTTGAGACCCATGAACTTAATTAAAAAGCCAATATTATTTCACTAACATAACACCATGCATATCGATCGATCGGCTCAACATATATACCCATGCATAAATTTTGTAGAGATCGACCTTGCATGGACACGACGTCGAGGTTTTTTCATCCCTCATTCCTTATTCTCACACAGAAGACACGAGACACGAGACACAAGACACAACACGAAACTCCACACACAACAGACCTTACTAGCTAATATGCATGCATATCATAGATGCATATGTGTGTGTGTGTGTGTGTGTGTTTATGCATTGGCAGAAAGCAGGAGATTGGCATGGAGGTGAGCATCGATGGCCTTGGTCTGCCCAAGAATTCCATCAACCATGCTCTCAGCAAGTTCTTTGCGCAGTGGAGTATCACCAACGGTGTCATAGTCCATCTTTACAGTCGTCTTGGTACCCCCTTCACTGGTTTCATCCATTTTAAGCTCATAGACGCAGGACTTGAGTACTGTTCCCATGTCCTTTCCCTCCAGAACCCTGAACTTCAAGACACGATTCGCCTCGTCCACCGCCTCGACCCGGTTCTTCACATGGTTAAGATGCTTCAGATCTGTAACAATATAAATTTGTGCACCAAAACATGCAAAACATTAATTAGCAACAATATAATATATATGACGCTCATGCATTTGATGAACAATTAATATTTCAGAAATTTCTGTTAGTCTGTGCATGTTCATGAACAGCTATATAGGCAATAATTCTTACCTTGACCGAAGTTGAATTTTAGAACAGTGCCCACTCCACCATTGCCTTCGAGGAGCTCGACGTGGGATACCTGCTGGGGAACGAGCTTGGGAACCAACTTGTGGGTGTCGCTTGAGGCCTTCCAAAGGCTAGCAGGAGAGTGAGCAGAGACACACGCCTTAGAGTAGCTACCAGCAACCATGATGTATGAACTGAGGGAACTGTGATCTATAGAGAGAGTGTATGTGGGTTTTGATGAGAAGAAGAGTGGAAGCGAGGCTTGGTATTTATAGCCAGACCAAGAGGGAATGTTATTCTTCTCTAACCTTTAATCATTTTGGACATAAAGAAGATCTTTTTTTTTTTTTTTTTCTTTCTTTTCCTTGTTTGGACATTTTTTTTCCATATGAGAATCAAAAAAAAAACGAAAGGTATAGGTGTAAATGCAGCAACCTTGATCATTGATTTGGTCATTTCAAGCTCTCGACTTTGAGGTTTCAAGGGGCATAGAATATTATAGTTTGTGAAGTCCAAGTGTCCGGGGCAGGCAGACCTCGCTGGTCAATGTCGTCATGGAATAAGAATATTAAAAGATGAAGATGATCAGATCGAATTTAGATGCTTCTGATACAGTGAGATCCATCCTTTTCCGAGGCCCACAGCACTAGAATTGGATGATAATATTGAACGGACACTATTGAAACCAACCTTCGTGATTGTCATTGTCATCCCTTCCCCTAAGTGCTGCTAATCCCTCAAAATAAGCTCAAACTATCTAGATATGATCAAACGTTGCAATGTTAGACTTTGTAGCCAGCCATCTACGTGATTAATTTCCACTTTCTGGCTCTCGATTTCTTTGTACTAGCTAGCTAATCAACTAAAAATTGTTTTGGAAAGAAAAGAATCGGATTACTGATATTTTTACTCGTGTCCAGGGTAAATCCTCTTCCTTCTCTGCGGTCTAATTCCAGTAGTAGTACTCTCTCTCGGCAGTTCAATGTTTCTCAAGAGAACTAATAGGGTCTTTTATATGTATGGGATGAAAAGTTAACTAGCACTTGATTATAGCAATTCCTAGTAAAAAAGGTTGACCTAAATTCAAGTCGTATATGCGCTATATATAGTTATTAAGTCATGCATATATATTGAGAAATTTATGAAAATTGTTTTGTTGGAAGGTTTAATTCTTCGTTGATTTGAATTGAAATTTGGTAATGCTTCTTGCTACAACGTAGTACTTTTCTATAGCCTTAAGACTGTACCCTTTAAATCTGTACAACACAGTACTGCTTCCGAGCTGAACAAAAACAAAGTTAAATCCGCCATTCCTTGATATTATATCTGTTTTTCTCCATTTTAGCTATCAGAGTCGATCCCCAAAAGCCTTCCAGAGTCTGTTATGGGGGAGAGGGGACAAATTTACTCAAGAGTATTCACCAGCAACCATTTTTTGCAATCTGGGTTTGTAGGTCGAAAAACTGATCAAAGGAAGAAACAACTATAGATGGTTTTCTTGTCGAATGAAGAAAACTGACGTGCTTTAGTATTTATAGATCGTTAGCGAGTCACGATCTGTTCTTTATCCATTTGAATATATAATGATAATAATCCTCCATTTTTAGTGAGAAACCGAAGACTTTGATCATGGAATCCGTCAAATTTCAGACAGGTCTCCATTAATATTTTATGCAGGCCTGCTAAGGTGGATTTATTATTCTTATTTACGAAGACTTCTGGATCGATTCCAGTGTCAGTCGATTGCTTTTGTTTCAAGTCAAAACGAGAAGACATTTAATTAGGCAGAGTCTTTTCTAGAAACTGAGTAGTTAATTAGCTGAATATAAATACGATAACGACTTCTTATAGTTCAAAAGCTAAACAAGACCGGGGCTAGCCAATCTCTTCCCCGTGAGATCTCTAACTATTTCACTACTACACAGAATTACACATACGCATCAGGGTTAGCCACGAGATAGCCCTCCATAGCCTGAGCAAGGCCGGGGACCCCTCCAACGACCTGGGCAAGCTCTGCCTCCGTCAATGGATTGTCACCAAGCGTTACATACTCGACATTGAGGGTATTCTTAGTGCCCCCTTCATTTGAAGCCTCCATTTTAGTCTGGAAGGTGCAGCTTTTTAGTAAACTCCCAATGGGTCCTCCTTCTATAATGGCATACTTGTAGAGGTATTTGTCATGATCCATCACAAGAACATGAGTCTTCAATGGTGGACCTGCATGCACATATTTGTCACAGATGATATCCATTGTAGACAGAGAATTAAGGAAACTGGGTTCGTATGAAACTATTAATACTAACTAATTACCGTGTTTGAAATTGAACTTCTGCACGGTGCCGGCTCCACCATCTCCTTCCAGGACCTCGATGCTGGGTATTAGTTCCGGGAGGAGTTTGGGAATCAAGTTTGCAGAGTCCCCAAAAGCTTTCCAGAGTCTGTTATGGGGGAGAAGGGAGAAATTTACTCGAGAGTATTCACCGGCAACCATTTTTTGCAACCTGGGTTTGTTGAGATCTAGCTAGGTCGAAAAACTGATCAAAACAAGAATGTATAAGAATATCCAATTAATATTGGGTCTTCTCGATCTAATGAATTGAAAATGATGAACTCCAAAATCAGTATTTATAGAGCACTAGCGTGTGATCACCATCTGTTCCTCATCCATTTGAATAATATTTGTGCCATGTTCGTGAAGACAATTTACTATCTCCAGAACGCATAGTTGCGAAACCGAATACTTTCTGATCATCGAATCGGTCAATCAAGACCGGTTTCCAATCGCAAATGGAGCTCGTTAAAGTAAGAGATTCATCTGAAACTAGAAGACGGATCTTCATCCTCACCGCATTTTAATTAATCTCTGCTGATAAGGCGGAAGATGGAAATTAGATCTAAGTATTCGTATACATTCATGAAGACTTCTGGGTCGATGGAGTTGCAGTCCATTGCTTTTGAGATAAGTAAAACAAGAACCTGAGAAAAAATAATATATCAACCGGAAGACTTCTCTAGAAACTAAGTAGTTAATTAGTAGAAAATAAATCTGATAACGACTTCGAAATTTTTAAAAATTTTGAACACTTGATATATTGTATCTTCAGGGCGGTTACCTGTGAGATGATATATAACTTAAAAACTATTTTCTATGTGTACGCACCAAAATGTGCGTGGCCCAAATACAATGAGCCCAACAACCCATCGGTCCATCAAACAACGATTATGGGTAGGCTTTATTCGTCCTCGAAGCTCGTTGCTGCGGCCCATCGCAAAGTTCAGCCATGTCATCATGCCATCAATACAGTCGACAGCCCCGTTAGTAGAAATCGTCGAGTCAGCACCCGTCAGCACGCATCGTCAGCAGTCAACTACTAGCTTCAGTCTTTAACCGAAGGAGTGAAAGGAGGGCCACGTTCCTGGTCTCCCTCTTCCCCTCTTCTTCCTCAACTTCACAGCAGAAAGAGGATCGTGATCCCCATTCCCAGGCAACGTTTCCCAATAGCTACACAGACCGGCTACAAATAGCCAGAAGTTCCCTGTCTCACGGGGGTGAAGAAATCAATTCCAAAATTCCGACAAGTGAAAGGCTCTCTCTCAAAACCGAAGGACTCAAATCCCTCTCGGAGAGAAGCTCTCATGTACACAGAGGTTCCCTCAAACCATCGAAGCCAAGTAACCTGCAGTTTGTCGTTCTAATAGTTCATGCAAAGCAGTTCCACACGACTACCGGCAGCGTCATAAGTCGATACCCACGGAGTACAAATACCTTCGTCCGACCGACCAAAGCCACAACAGTTCGTGTACACTGGTCCCCGCAACTTGAGTTCGACATTCGCTCATTCGCGAAGGTTTCGACTTCACCAAATTCACACGGAGATCGAATCAGAGGAAGCATAGGAGATTGTACTCGCAATTTCTGATATTTACACCACACCCTGTAACACATTTATTCTAAAGTAATCGACATATTCTCGGTCGCGCCTCTTTGTGGACCGACGGATTTTTCGTGAAACAGATTTGGCATACCGGTGGGACATCTCCTACCTCTCATGTCCTTCTCTCCAACCCAACAAAAAAAAATCCAACCAAAGCCATGGCCAGCAACGGCAACAACGGCAACAACAACAACAACACCAACAACAGGGGCAAGCAAAATGCCTCCTCGAGCTCTGCCCAGCCACTTCCTAATGTAACTGCAAGCTCGACTGCCGGAGCTCGAGGATCGACAGTCGCATCTCCAGCCAACTTCCGCGCTCCGACATCTCCTCCACCTGCCACACGCCCACTTACAAGGGCTCTGGCCAAAAGTTTGTCCACCGGACAAGCTCCATTTATGCGCGACGCACGTCGCCCAACTTCCGTGTTCGTACCTCAGGCTACCACGGCCTCAGTCAAACCAACCATCGCCAAACTACTACCAGCGATGGCCAAGCCAACATACCTGGCTGTCGCCGCATGTTCTTCTCCTCGCAGCCCGACTGTCAGCCCGACGCAGTCGCCGCCGTCACAGAGAAGCTCTATTGTTCCCACCTTGGTACAGCAATACGAGCAAAGTGGGGGCATCTCCTCTCTCCCTGTGACTAGGACATGCTCAATACCAGCTTCCTACGTACAGAGAACATCGGCGACAGACAACTCGCCGGTTATGTTGGTCTCACACGACCTCCTAGCCGCTCTCAACGCAACAGCTGGTCCACCACCCCTCCGCTCACCTCGCCGACAAACATCAGCAATCTCCTTTGCTGCCACATCGCCCATTCCATCTCGACGACTCTCACCAGCGGCTGCCGCCGCAAGCCAGTGACCTCCCAAAGTCACATCCCGCAATCAACCTGTGACTGGTCCTTCTGACCGGTCTCCCACAGCGACCACCTCTCCTATGAAGTCACCGACGACGACTTCATATCCCCAAGTTGCGTCAAGAACAAATACTCCGACGCAAACTGTCAAGATGGCCGCAATGACAACCTCAGCCAAGACTATTGAAGAACAGCTTGCCGAAATGCAAGTTGCGATAAAAGAGCAAAGCGAACAGCTGGCAAGATAAAGATGCGAACTTCGCGAGCCAGCGATGCTCAACTAGCAGCTTCGCAATGATCAAATCGCTAAACCTGTTTGAAAGGCTTGAAATGGGCACAACCACCAATAACACCGGTGGCATCTCTCAAGAAGTAGATCGAAATTGGCCGACTACCAGCGTCTCGGTCGAAGTTACCGCAAAGAAGATTCCTCTTCGATGACGAGCTGCTGCCGCCCGTCGCTCCCGGTGGCCATCCGCAGAGGCCGACCCGAAGTGGATCCGTTTGCTCTTACCCTTGATTCCATTACAAAGCTCATCAACCGTGCAGTACGAAACAGCGCCGGCGACCACAAATCAGTCGCCTACAAGAGACCGTACACACAGAGGATCCAGAATATCCCAATGCCGATTGGCTATCACCCTCCCAATTTTCAACAATTTAATGGCGACGGCCACGCAAAGCAGCATGTCGCTCATTTCATTGAAACGTGTAATAACGCCGGCACAGACGGCGACTTGTTGGTGAAACAATTCGGCCGGTCACTAAAGGGAAATGCCTTCGATTGGTACATCGAGCTACCCCAAGAGTCGATCAACAGCTGGGAACAACTGGAGAGTGAATTCCTCAGTCGGTTCTACAGTAGCCGGCACACCGTCACTCTAGTCGAGATCGCCAATCTCAAATAGAAGAAGGGCGAAAAAGTGGTCGACAACATCAACCGATGGAGAAATTTGAGCCTAAACTGCAAAGAAAGCTCAAATCTCTCCCTCGAAGCTGAGATCGAGATGTGCTCACGGGGAATGCACTGGGAGCTCCTGCGCTACATCCGTAGCCGAAGGCCGAACGACTTCCAAGAGCTCGCAACAGAAGCTCACAACATGGAGATTCTCATGGAAGAACGAGGAGAAGAAGGATCCTCTCCCGCCGATCCACGCAAAAAAGGAAAGGCACCCGTTACGACCGCACCAAAAGAGACGAAAGAGAAAACAAAATCCTCTTTCGCGACAATATTGTCGAACCGATCAAGGTCGGAAGTAAGGTCAAGCCGACCTACCTCCCATGACAATTGACGGGAGGCTTCAAGAAGCTGACACTGGAAGAACGACAGGCAAAGACATATCCCTTTGCCGACGTCGACGTTCCCATCATGCTCGACCAGCTGCTTGAAAATCAACTACTGAGGCTGCCAGAAATCAAAAGGCCTGGCGACCAATCCAAAAGCAAAGATCCAAATTTTTGGAAATACCATAGACTGATTGGGCACTCGACGGAGAAATGCTTCGTCTTGAAGGACCGCATCATGGAGCTGGCGGCGCAAGGCCGTATTGAAATCGAAGGAGCTAAAAACACAGCCCCCTCATATGCCATCTCCATCCGAGCCGAGCCAAACCAGCTAACCCGGCAAAACAAGAAGCAGGTCACGAAGGAGTACCGATCAAAGCCTGGCTCCTCCAGCCGACCTCATAACAACAAACGACCACCGGCTAAGGTCGCACCAAAACCGACACCCCACGAAGAAGCTGCAGTCGATGCAGAAGGGTGGATCTTGGTTACCCGGAGAAAGAAGCCTATTCGAGAAATCGAACCGGCACCGGCGACCATCAAAACAAAAACAAAGCGGTCAAACAAAAGAGCCGCAAAACGACAAAAGAAAGCTCCCAGGACTAACGTCCAGGGGGCAAACAAAAAGAAAAGAAGACCCGTCACATTGGCAGAGTTCTTCCCGAAGGAGTTCCTCTCGCTGCCTGCAATGGTGGCGACCTGCTCAACAGCTCTTCCCGAACAAACAACAACAAAAGAGAAGGGCAAAAGACCAGTCATCGAATGCGACGACCTAGAAACATCGCTCAATCAAATCTCGCATCTCAACAAGATAGAGGATGATCTTGATCTAGACATCAGATCGAGGCAAGCCTTAATCCAAATCCTCGCCAAACCAGAGGTACTCAAGACTGAACTCGAGACACTGCTGATGAGAAAGCACGATCGGCCGAAAGTCGGGTTAACCCCTCCTTTTCGAAAAGAGGAGGAAGACGCTTACACCAAAGCGCATCTCGCGAAGTCAAAAGAAGCACTGACTGTCACATGCCCACTGTGCATTACATTCAGAGAGGAAGACGCACAATTGGGGACGAAGAATCACAACAGACCGTTGTTCGTCTCCGGCTACATCAGGGACCACAAAACCAACCGTATCCTCATCGACTGCGGATCCGCAGTCAACATTCTGCCCATCCGCACGATGAAGAATATTGGTCTCTCTGCCGGCGACCTCTCTCCAAGTTCTCTCCTCATTCAAGGTTTCAACCAGAAGGGCCAAAGAACACTTGGGATGACGAATCTAAAACTGCATATCGGAGACATGATAGCCGATACGCCTCTTCAAGTCATCGACTCCAGGACGTCTTATAACTTGCTCCTGGGCCGACCATGGCTCCATTCAAACGGGGTTGTGCCATCCACATTGCACCAATGCTTCACGTACTAGGAAAATGGCGAGCAGAAGACGGTGTATGCCGACGAAAGCCCATTCACAGAAGCAGAGGCATCGTTCGCAGACGCTAAGTTCTATCTGACGACCAGGCCAACAGTCAAATTGTCACCTTGGTCGAACCAAGCAGCGAACGCCAAAAGCACTCTGACGCAGGCTACACCGTCCAAACAACCGGCGCAGGATACAACACTCAAACAGTCGTCGCAGCCCACAAAACCGCAGGCTCCGACGCAAACTACATCGCCTAAGCAGACCACGACGCGGGACGTATCTCCAAAACAGCCGGCACACAGGCCTAAACCGGCCACAGTCACACCTATACCAAATCGGCGCAACAAACCCATCCTGCGATACATTCCACAGTCGCAAAAAAAGAAAGGAGAAGCTCCCCTGGTCGCCTGTAACAAATTCCAGCCGACCCCTTTGTCAGAAAAGGTCACGCTTCCTCTACCAAAATTAGAGGAACGGTATCGCGGAAGCGATTGGCTGAGCCAGCAATAAGCACGGCTACACGCTCAAATGAAGGCTTCTACCCGAACGCCTACTGGGTTGATGGCCGAGCAGGGGGCAATCTTACAAAAGACGAGATTCATGCAAAACCTCCCGTGACCTTACCTGTCTTCACTCCAGAGCAGGAGAAATTGAAGAACGAAGGGCACTGCATCAGTCAAGGCCGCCTGGGCCTCGGCTACGAGAGGCCAAAACCAATCAAAATCCATACAACCCAAGCAAAGCCGGTCAAGATAACCAGAAAGTCATCGGCAGATGTGCACCAAGTCTCAGTTGGCCAAATTCCAACGAAGAAACAAAATACTTCAAAGCCGGTGATCATTTACACCAAAGACGCCATCAATCAAAGTCGACCACAAGAAGACGACGGTCCAATCGTCATCTATACTTTGAAGGCAGCCCTCACCCGAGCTCGTGCGTACGACTCGGTAATGGTGACTCACATATCCATCGTCGACGACAACCAAGAAGAAGAAGAGGAATTCGTCAAAGAAGGAGGCCAGTCAACCGTCGACGAACTAAAGAAAGTCGACTTGGGCACAACAGAGGACCCGAGGCCGACATTCCTCAGCGCCTCACTGACGGCCGAAGAAGAAGTCAAATACATGGCTTTGCTTCACGAATATCGCGATATCTTCGCCTGGAATTACACAGAGATGCCCGGCCTCGACCCGCGCATGGCAGTCCACAAATTGGCGGTTCATCCCTCTGTTCGGCCAGTGAAGCAATCGCAACGACGGTTCCGGCCAGAACTGGTGCCAGAAATCGAAAAGGAGGTCGACGAGTTGATCGCGGCAAATTTCATTAGGGAGGTGAAGTACCCATCCTGGATTGCAAACATCGTCCCAGTCAAGAAAAAGACTGGCCAAATTCGGGTCTGCGTCGACTTTCGTGACTTGAATAAGGCGTGCCCGAAGGATGACTTCCCTCTGCCAATTACTGAGCTTATGGTCGACGCGACAACAGGGCATGACCCAAAAGATGAGGAGCTCACCGCATTCTGCACCCCAAAAGGTATTTTCTGCTACAAAGTCATGCCGTTCGGACTCAAAAATGCCGGCGCAACATACAAGCGAGCAATGCAGAATATCTTCGACGACTTCCTGCACAAACGCGTCGAATGCTACGTCGACGACCTGGTAGTAAAGACAAAGCAGAGGCCAGACCATCTTCTCGACCTCCGGGCAGTGTTCGAACGACTGCGATGGTTTCAACTCAAAATGAACCCATTGAAGTGTGCCTTCGGCGTCACTTCGGGTAAATTTTTGGGGTTCCTCGTCCATCACAGAGGAATCAAAATTGACCAGTCGAAAATCGACGCAATCCAGAAGATGCCAGAGCCTAGAAACGTCTATGAGCTTAAAAGCTTCCAAGGTCACCTGGCGTACATTCGACGTTTCATCTCGAATCTTGCGGGGAGATGCCAGCCTTTCAGCCGCCTGCTAAAGAAAGGTACACCGTTCGAGTGGGATGACTCTTGCCGTAACGCCTTTAACAACATAAAGGTGTATCTCACCAAACCACCAGTGCTCGTAGCTCCAATCATCGACAAACCGCTGCTGCTGTACATCTCAGCACAAGAAAAATCGGTGGGCGCTCTTTTGGCTCAATGTGAGGAGGACAACAAAGAACGTTCTCTGTATTATCTCAGCCGAACACTGGTGGGTGCCGAGCTCAACTATACACCCACCGAGAAGACATGCCTGGCGCTTGTCTTCGCTGTCCAAAAGCTCCGTCACTACCTCCTGGCACATTCGACGAAACTCATTTCGAGAGCCGACCCACTGAAGTACATTATGTCACGACCAATTCTCTCCGGTTGATTGGAAAAATGGGCGCTGCTCCTCTCCGAATTCGAGATCAACTTCGTACCTCAAAGAGCAATCAAAGGGCAAGCATTAGCCAATTTCCTGGTAGATCATCCGATACCGGCCGAATGGGAGATATCAGAAGAATTCCCGGACGAGGAAATCTTCCTGGTCGAGATACTTCCCCCCTGGGAGATGTACTTCGACGGTGCGGCACGAAGCGGGGCGGCGCCGGTGTTCTGTTTATTTCACCAAAAAAGGATCTACTCCCATATTCGTTCGTGCTTACTCAGACTTGCTCGAACAACGAAGCAGAGTATCAAGCCATCCTCCACGGGCTCGGCATGGCGGTCAAAATGAAATTACCGCAGCTACAAATCTACGGCGACTCGGCTCTCGTCATCAAGCAACTCTCATGCGAATTTGAGGTAAAGAAACTCGAGCTCGAACCTCTCTGGTGGTATGCCGGTGAACTTCTGGCCCAAATCCCGGAAGTTTCGTTCCACTATGTCCCTCGCTCCGAGAATGGGCCAGCCGACGCATTAGTCGGCATTGCTGCCAGCTTAGCACACTTGGACGAACGGCCAAACCGAGTCCCCATTTGCGAGCAATGGGTCATCCCTCCACCAGTCAAGGAAGAAATTGATGAAGAGCTAACAGAGGAGATAGAAGAATCTCTCCCTAAATCGGCTAGCCAAAATCAAACCGAAGATTGGCGCGAGCCTATCATCAACTTCCTTCGTCACAGCATGCTCCCAGTCGACCTGCGAGAGTGAGTCCAAATTCGCCGAACAGCTCCTAGGTACGTTTTCATCAACGACGTACTATACCGAAGATCGTACAAAGGACTGCTCCTTCGCTGTCTTTCAAAAGAAGAGGGGCTACAAGTATTGAAAGAAATACACGGTGGGATCTGCGGCGCACATCAAGTTGGCCCGAAGCTCCACCAGCAAGTCAAACGACTAGGCTATTACTGGCCAACTATGCTCAGGGACGCCATCGAAATGGCCCGACCCTGCAAACCGTGCCAACTCCACGCCGACTACATACACCAACCACCGGTGCCGCTTCACCCAACGGTCGCTTCCTGGCCATTCGAAGCTTGGGGTATGGATATCATCGGCCCCATCACTCCCAAATCTGACTCCGACCGGCAGTACATCTTGGCTGCCACCGACTACTTCTCCAAATGGGCTGAAGCCGCGACCTACCGAGAGGTCAAAGCCACCACCGTTGCCGATTTCATCCGAACTCAACTCATATACAAATATGGAGTTCCACGGTATATCGTGACAAACAAAGGCACACCCTTCAGAAACAGAGTCATGGACCGCTTATGCGAAAAATTTTGCATACAACAGCGGATGTCGTCGGCTTACAATCCAACAGCCAATGGACTCGCAGAGGCTTTCAATAAAACACTGCAAAATTCTGAAGAAAACGGTCGGCGCCCACAAAAGGAGCTGGGATGAAAAGCTTCCCGAAGCTTTATGGGCATACAGAACGACGGCTCGAACACCTACCCATTCGACTCCATACTCGCTGGTTTATGGCACCGAATCAGTGCTCCCTCTCGAGGTACAACTCCCTTCCTTACGCATAGCTGTAAGAGAAGGGTTGACGACGGAAGAATGCGCTCAACTGTGGCTGGCAGAGCTTGAGTCGCTCGACGAACAGCGACTCGAAGCGCAACAACAACTCGAGTGTTACCAATCTCGCATGACGAGAGCCTTCAACAAAAAGGTACGCCTCAGGTCATTCCAGAAGGGCGGCCTTGTGCTAGCAGTACGACGGCCAATGCTCTTCACGAGCAAGACCGGGGGCAAATTCGCGCCAAAATGGGAAGGCCCCTACGTCGTACAAGAGGCATACACGAACGACGCTTACAAACTCGTCACCGCCAATGGATCAGAGCTACCTATTGCAAACGGTAAGTTTCTCAAACGATTTTATCCTTGAGAAGGGTAGTAGAAGAAAGGAGTTCACTTCCTTTAAGTCAAAAAAAAAAAAAAAAAAAAAAAAAATCTTTACACCCCAAGTCTTAAAAAAAAAAAATATACGCGAGACCACACAAAAAACAAATGAATCAAAATTTTTTTTTGGTTTACAACAAATCCAAGGATCGCCTACACAGAGGCTATAGGTTGAGTTCGAAGTCAATCACTCGCTGCCGTCGCCGACGCACCTCAGCTCGAGCATCCTCCAGTTCACGAGCCTCGGCCTCACTCAGCACAGGCTATGCACGAACATCCTCAAGTTGATGCTCCAACACGGAGGCTTCCACATCGAATGCTTGAAGCTTAGCCTGAGCAATGCCAATGTCTGCATGAAGGGAGTCAAGCTGAGCATACAGCTTAGCCAGATGTTCGCAAATGGCCTCCCTCTCAGCTTCCATGGTCTTATACTCAGCCTGGCGCAGACTTACCAGTTCAACCATTGCATAGCGCCGACAATGCACACGCCGAACTGACGGCGAAACTTCGGCTTCGATAGCCCGGTGCTCGGCCCTGGGGATTTTATTGGCAGCAAAGCAACGCAATTGCTGGAGATGTTCCGCCTCTCGAGCGAAATCCTCCACCCACTGCTCCAAGATAGAAATCTCGACACCCGCCAAACGCAAATGCTCTAAAAGACCGCGGGCATCAATCACAAGCTCCGGGGAGCAGGGGTCCGCTGCAGGCACCAAGGCCGTCCGAACAAACCGAGTCCACAGGTCCATCGCCGACTGCTGGACCCATCCACGCGATGTCGCCGAGAGAGAAATCGTTGAAGACTGCGAAACAGCCAGACGAATAAAGAGTTAAGAAAAGAAAAGGAAGGGAGGGGGAGACAGAAACAGAAAGCAAAGAATGCCTATCGCCTTTGGAACGCGAGGAGAAAGAATTCTCGCTGGCGGACCGGTGAATGGGCTCCGGACGCTCTTCCCCAACGACCGGAGCGGCTGCCTGATCGTTCAGCCTCCTTCCGGTGTACAACCTCTCCTCAAGAGCCGGAAGTAAATGATAGCCCAAGTCCGGAACAGGGGCCTGAAATCCGACCCCGCCATCCCCACCTAAAGGAGGAGACGATGCTTCGCCCTCGTCGCTCGAAATGGTCATAGGGCAGTCAACCCTACCCATCTCCAACCTACCAGTGGTAGCATCGGCGAACATCCCTTCTCGGTCCCTCTCTTCTCGGCAACGCTCCTCCGAGGCGACAAGAGAACGCGAACCATCCGAGCGAACTTCAGGCTTGTTCGCGAGAATAGAGGACCAACGCAAACGCACCAGCAGAAGGCTCCGCCATTGCCTCAGGTCGCACCGGAGAGGACACGACCGACATTGTCTCCGGCTGCATGGCAACTTCTCCGGCAGGCGGTGCCTCTAGCCTCTCCACCGGACACGCCCCCATGATAACTTCTCGGGACTCCAGAGTGGAAATCGTCGGAGAAGGCAAGTCACGAGAAGAAGAAGAAGTTCGATGATACTTACTCCTCGACCTCTTCTTGAACAAAGGCGGGTCTAAGGCGACCCTCGGAACCTCTGTCTTCTTCCTCTTCGGCACAGCCTTCCTCGGCGAAACTGCCGGCGGCGGAACTGCGGGGTGCGCTATTATCGGGTCGATGACCCCCTTTCCTTTATTCAGAGGTGCGTCCGCAGCCGATGGAGACGACGAGTTCGGCTGAACAACTGGTTCGGCAGGCGGGGCAGGAGCGACTTCTCTGATAACGACCCCTCCCTCTGGGTCGACGGTCGTCGGAGCCTGAGTAACCTTCTGAGAAGGCTTCGAGGTCGGTGACTTCTTCTTCGCGGAGCCCCTCTTCGGCGCGGCCTTCTTCTGCGGCGCCCGTTCTCCGGTAAAATTTTCCCATTCTTTCTGAGAAACAACAGGGGAAGGAGAGAGTAAATGCGAATGCAATCAAAAGCCCAAGGAAACAAAAGGCGCATAAATACAAGTAAGTGCTTTTACCTCAAAAAGGGGAACCACGACCTCGAGCCATGATTCCCGATATAAAGCCGTCACTCCTGGATCGGCATCTGGACTGACGAAGGACGGCACATCCACCGTCCCGAGGGGGAAGACATTCTCGCTCTGCCAAATCTCCACCAACGACTCAACCGTTGGCCCCCTCCTCTGATCACCGATCAGAACACCCGGCAAATCCTAGCAAAAGCCGAACTGACGAGCGAACCGATGCGGACTATATGGCTCCATGATCAGTTGGTCGCGTTGCCGCAACACGAGACAGCTCGCTCGCAAACAGCGGAAATAGTCCGCCTCAATCCGCGAAGCGAGATGGCCCGGCCTGTCGACAATAGGGCCTGGGGGGAGTGCTTGCGGCCCGTACCAACACCGCACTCCACTTCGCCAGAATAGGGCACGAGCTTCCCTCTGTGTGTAGGCACGACCATTGTTGGGGTTGCGATAAATCATCATTAACGGCCGGTCACCTCCCGACGAGTCGGCCGTGTGGACGCCAAAGTAGTGTGCGAGCCAAGTGTAAACGAAAGGCCAGGGGACCTTCCCCCAACAAGAATTGTTCAAGCCTTGATACAGACCTGCTAGAGCCGCGGCGGCCAAGTTACACTTATAGCCGCTCGCCAAGAAGCACGCCATCTTCAAAATTGTGTACCTCAACGTACCCCCTGGCGCGGGGAGAATACAGAGGCAGAGCCAAAGGGACAAGAAGGCGGCCAAATATACCTCGTCGGCGAGCGCGTCGGGAACACCGAGCTCCTCCAACGGCTGATCCAACCGTTCTGACCTGTTGCGGCTCCTCGAGCCCGAAGTCTTCATACGATCGGGCCAAGCATCTTCTGAGGCCCGAGAGTCCCTTCCCGGGCGGAACCAAAAAGATGTCCAATCGGACATCGGAACTCCGGTAGCTCTTTCCATCTCTACAGGCACAGATAAACGGAAATAGGCCAAGATCAAATACTTGAGGCTTTCGGGCAGAGGAAGATGATGACCAGCAGAGAAGTCATCAACGGAAGGGAAGGACTCGTCAAAAATACCCCCGGAGACGGGAAGCCCACCGAGGCGATGGAGATCCCAAAGAGAAATCGACAATTCTCCCTCCCGGGTGAAGATAGAATTGGTGGCAGAACACCAGACTTCCGTGAAGGCCGTGACGACGTTGCAGCAGTAGCTATAACGGAACATGGAGGTGTTAGTAATTATAACCGTTTATTAAACTTCACCATAAGGGCAAAACTATATATTACCCTTCGCCATATGATATATATAGTGACAGGTTATTGTGTCGAAGGAGGTTTTGGTAAAATTAACCCCCGCTGGCGCAAAATTTCTTATTTTCGTTCTTGACGGGCGCGCTGATCCAAAATCTCCTATTTGATGTAAACCTGAAATCCATCCTTCATGGCTGGAGCATAGTGGAGCTATTGCAGTCCCAACGAGCCTCTATTTTTCTGCTCCATCAAACTATTGCACTCCCAATTCAAAAGCTATAGCAAATCACAATTCAATAAGCTTCGTCGATTCAAAAGCTATTGCAGTCCTGATTCAAAAAGCTATTGCAGTCTCGATTCAAAAGCTATTGCATTGCGACTAGCTATTGCAGTCTCAATTCAAAAGCTTTGTCGCTTAGCTCAAAACTCCACGATTCGATTCAAAAGCTTCGTCGCTCAGCTCAGAAATCAACGATTCAATACAAAAGCAGCTCAGAAATCCACGATTCGATTCAAAAAACTTCATCGTTTAGCTCAAAAGTAGCTCTATCTCTTCCGATGGTTCACCCTAAGCTCTGCTCACAACGATTCTCAAGCTTCGTTAAGCAGCACAAATGTGAGTGCTTCAATCCTTTTCCGTCTACATCTTCTCTCTTCTTCTATTCTATCTTCATTTTTCATCAAATTTTTTTTCTTCTTCTTTCCTTCCTCTGCTCTTTGAATATTTGTTTCTATTATTTTTTTTAATCTGATTTAAAACATCTTTCAGCAGAGTTTTTTTATTTTTTTATTTTTGATGTATTAGCTTCTATTCTCTGTATGCATCCCTACATATAGTTTTGTTTTCAATACATTTCAGTTTGCTGTTCTATATTATATATTATCATGGTTTGTGTAGATGTGCCACAAAGAAAATACTGTTTCGATTTTGGTTAAATTCTGACAGACGTGCGGTTCTCAGTGATGATAATTTTCATTTTATTTTGTTTTCCTTTCTTCATTACCTTCTTCCTAACTTCCAAAGCTGCCATAGTGTACCCCATATACATATGCTGGTAAAGGGTAGATATGGAAACGTGTGGTCTCAACATATATATGGATCTGTATTGTTATTGCCAGTTGCATTGCCTTATTTATTGTTCTCCTACTTGTCATTTGAAACTTATTTTCCATAGTAGGCTATCCTTCTGAATTCATTGTATATCCTACATTGGCTGTGGCAATTGTTTTTCTATAGCTTTTGCTCATACAATTATTATTATCTGCAATCGATGTCATCACAATTTTGAAGTGAATCCTCTGGCTGCTGTTCAATCCTTGCCGGTTCCAGCAAGAGGAGGTATGTGACTTATCCAAACTTGCTATTTTACCCGGCCTAATTTTTCAGGAATTATTGTTATTGGGGACTCATGGTATTATATATTTACACTTGATACACTCACTGCCGAAAACACATGCTATGCTTACTTTCTGCTCCTGCTTGAGATTGAGTGAGGCTCATAATCCATTATCAGCTGATATTTCTGATACTTGCTGTTTTTTACTTTTTCAACTTTCAGGTGGGAATACTTTTGCTTTGCCTCTGTACTTCAGTTATATTTCTGCCTTCCAAATATGAAGTAATTGCATAGTTAGCAGTGGATTGGACCTCTGCCACTATGGGGGTTCAAGGCTCACTTTCTAGCGTGAAGTAGAGGGTTCAAGTATCACCAAAGCAAGACTTCAGCATTTGCTAATTATGTTTTTCATCTACTTATAAACTAAAATATCCCATGCATGGAGGTAACATATTTTCTACACTCAACTCCATGAATTGAGACCCACTTAAAAAAGCCCAGTATTATTCAGTAACATAACACCATATCGGTTCAACATGATTTTTACAGACCTTAAAAGCAACGTCAGGGTTTTCTTCAGACCTTATAAACAACGTCAGGGTTTTCTTCATTTCCCATTCCTTATTCTCACACACAAGACACAAGACACTACACGAAACTCAACATACAACAGCCTTACTAATTATATGCATGCATCATACGTGTATATGAGTGTTTATGCATAGGCAGTAGGGTTGGCATGGAGGTGAGCATCGATGGCCTTGGTCTGCCCAAGAATTCCATCAACCATGCTCTCAGCATGGTCTTTGCTCAGTGGAGTGTCACCAACGGTGTCATAATCCATCTTCACAGTCGTCTTCGTACCCCCTTCACTGGTTTCATCCATTTTAAGCTCATAGACGCAGGACTTGAGTACTGTTCCAATGTCCTTTCCCTCCAGAACCCTGAACTTCACTACGCGATTATCATCGTCTACCGCCTCGATCCGGTTCTTCACATGTGTAAGATGCTTCAGATCTGCACCAATTTGTCCACCAAAACAAGAAATTAATTAGCAACAATGTTAGGATATAAATAACTCATATATGTATATGTTAGTCGGTGCATATATGTACATGGACATGCATTAATTCTTATTACCTTGACCGAAGTTGAGTTTTAAAACTGTGCCCACTCCACCATTGCCTTCGAGGAGGTCTACGTGTGATACCTGCTGGGGAATGAGTTTGGGAACCAACTTGTGGGTGTCGCTTGAGGCCTTCCAAAGGCTAGCAGGAGAGTGAGCAGAGACACACGCCTTAGAGTAGCTACCAGCAACCATGATGTATGAACTGAGGGAACTGTGATCTATAGAGAGAGTGTATGTGGGTTTTGATGAGAAGAAGAGTGGAAGCGAGGCTTGGTATTTATAGCCAGACCAAGAGGGAATGTTATTCTTCTCTAACCTTTAATCATTTTGGACATAAAAAGATCTTCTTTTTTTTTTTTTTTTTTTCCTTTTCTTTTCCTTGTTTGGACATGTTTTTTCCATATGAGAAAAAAAAAAATAACGAAAGGTAGGTGTAAATGCAGAAACCTTGATCATTGATTTGGTCATTTCAGGCTCTCGACTTTGAGGTTTCAAGGGGCATAGAATATTATAGTTTGTGAAGTCCAAGTGTCCGGGGCAGGCAGACCTCGCTGGTCAATGTCGTCATGGAATAAGAATATTAAAAGATGAAGATGATCAGATCGAATTTAGATGCTTCAGATACAGTGAGATCCATCCTTTTCCGAGGTCCACAGCACTAGAATTGGATGATAATATTGAACGGACACTATTGAAACCAACCTTCGTGATTGTCATTGTCATCCCTTCCCCTAAGTGCTGCTAATCCCTCAAAATAAGCTCAAACTATCTAGATATGATCAAACGTTGCAATGTTAGACTTTGTAGCCAGCCATCTACGTGATTAATTTCCACTTTCTGGCTCTCGATTTCTTTGTACTAGCTAGCAAATCAACTAAAAATTGTTTTGGAAAGAAAAGAATCGGATTACTGATATTTTTACTCGTGTCCAGGGTAAATCCTCTTCCTTCTCTGCGGTCTAATTCCAGTAGTAGTACTCTCTCTCGGCAGTTCAATGTTTCTCAAGAGAACTAATAGGGTCTTTTATATGTATGGGATGAAAAGTTAACTAGCACTTGATTATAGCAATTCCTAGTAAAAAAGGTTGACCTAAATTCAAGTCGTATATGCTCTATAGTAATTAAGTCATGTATATATATTGAGAAATTGAAGAGAATTATTTTTGTTGGAAGGTTTAATTCTTCGTTGATTTGAATTGAAATTTGGTAATGCTTCTTGCTACAACGTAGTACTTTTCTATAGCCTTAAGACTGTACCCTTTAAATCTGTACAACACAGTACTGCTTCCGAGCTGAACAAAAACAAAGTTAAATCCGCCATTCCTTGATATTATATCTGTTTTTCTCCATTTTAGCTATCAGAGTCGATCCCCAAAAGCCTTCCAGAGTCTGTTATGGGGGAGAGGGGACAAATTTACTCAAGAGTATTCACCAGCAACCATTTTTTGCAATCTGGGTTTGTAGGTCGAAAAACTGATCAAAGGAAGAAACAACTATAGATGGTTTTCTTGTCGAATGAAGAAAACTGACGTGCTTTAGTATTTATAGATCGTTAGCGAGTCACGATCTGTTCTTTATCCATTTGAATATATAATGATAATAATCCTCCATTTTTAGTGAGAAACCGAAGACTTTGATCATGGAATCCGTCAAATTTCAGACAGGTCTCCATTAATATTTTATGCAGGCCTGCTAAGGTGGATTTATTATTCTTATTTACGAAGACTTCTGGATCGATTCCAGTGTCAGTCGATTGCTTTTGTTTCAAGTCAAAACGAGAAGACATTTAATTAGGCAGAGTCTTTTCTAGAAACTGAGTAGTTAATTAGCTGAATATAAATACGATAACGACTTCTTATAGTTCAAAAGCTAAACAAGACCGGGGCTAGCCAATCTCTTCCCCGTGAGATCTCTAACTATTTCACTACTACACAGAATTACACATACGCATCAGGGTTAGCCACGAGATAGCCCTCCATAGCCTGAGCAAGGCCGGGGACCCCTCCAACGACCTGGGCAAGCTCTGCCTCCGTCAATGGATTGTCACCAAGCGTTTAAGCTATTTTAAATGTTATTTCAACCATAAAACAGGGGTAGGTTTGAATATAAAAAATTTAAATCTCCCAAAAAAGAAAGTTCTTTGCGATTTTCGAAATCTGAGCCCGTCTTTTGTTTCAAATCGTTGAACTTTCGGAGGCGACTATTAAATAACGCAGGCTACCATCATACAAACTACAAACACAAAAAAAAAATTCAATATCTTTTTTATTATTTTTTTCTTCACAACACATCGAGCTGGTTCGAGTTCGAGCTCGAATTCGAGAAAATGGATCGAGCTCGAGTTCGAGCTATACTCTATGCTCGTCGTCGAGCTCAAGCCCGAGCTCGACTTTGTGTTGTTTATTCTGAACCGAGCACGAACATCACTAAGTTCGCTCAGCTCAGCTCAAATCCACCCCTAACCTCACCGGACCTGACCTACCTAGCCAAACTTATACATTATTAAAAATACCAAAAATCATATAAAAAATTTATAAAAATTAAAAAAAGTAAAATTAAGTTAAAATTATACCCTTAGGTTAAAATTTAAAAAACTTTCTAAAATATAGAATTTGAAATAAAAAAAATCTCAATTTTCTACCTTCCTTTAGAAAAATATGAGTAATCTGTACTCTCTCATTTTCTCACTCTAATATTTTTCTCTAAGATTTTCTCTCTCTAGGATTTTCTCTCTCTAGGAATTTCTCTCTCTAAGATTTTCTCTCTCTAAGATTTTCTCTCTCCACAATTTTGTCTCTAGGATTTTCTCTATCTAAATTTTCTCTCTCTAGATTTTCTCTATCTAGATTTTTCTCTCTTTAGATTTTCTCTCACTGGATTTTCTCTCTAGATTTTCTCTCGGGATTTTCTCTCTAGATTTTCTCTCTACATTTTCTATTTCTAGATTTTCTCTCTAAACTTTCTCTCTACTCTCTGGATTTTCTCTCACTGAAATCTCTCTCTAAACTTTTTCTCTAGATTTATTTCTCTAAACTTTCTCTCTCTAGGCTTTCTCTATCTGGATTTTCTCTCTAGAATCTCTCTTTATTTTTTCTCTCTCTAGAATTTCTCTCTAAATTTTTTCTAAATTTTCTCAGACTCTAGAATTTCTATCTAAATTTCTCTAGATTTTTTCTCTCAATACTTTCTCTAGATTTTTTCTCTCAATACTTTCTCTAGATTTTTTCTCTCTATACTTTCTCTAGATTTTTTCTCTCTATACTTTCTCTAGATTTTTTCTCTCTATACTTTCTCTAGATTTTTTCTCTCTATACTTTCTCTAGATTTTTTCTCTCTATACTTTCTCTAGATTTTTTCTCTCTATACTTTCTCTAGATTTTTTTCTTTATACTTTCTCTAGATTTTTTCTCTATACTTTCTCTAGATTTTTTTTCTCTATACTTTCTCTAGATTTTTTCTAGATTTTCTCTCTAAGATTTTTCTCTATATTTTCTCTTTCTAGATTTTTTCTCTATAATCTTTTTTTTTTTTTAAATATTTTTATAAATTTTCTCTCTAAATTTTCTCTCTAGATTTTCTCTCTCTATTTTTCTTTCTATAAATTTAATATACATTTAATTTTTAATTTAATTTTTTTATAATTTTTATTAAAAAAATTTGTTTAAAAATGTATTTTTCTTTAATCTATTGGATATCCAATACGGATCCAATAAGCTTATTGGATTCTTATTGGATATCCAATACGGATGCAATAAGCTTATTGGATTCTTATTGGATATCCAATAAGAATCAAATAAGCTTCGGTAATAGAGATCCAACAAGAAAATTATTGATTTGATTTGACATTGAGACCCTTACATGATTATAAGAATTCCTAGTAAAAAAGGTTGACCTAAATTCAAGTTGTATATGCACTATAGTAATTCAGTTATGCATATATATTGAGAAATTTATAAGAATTGTTTTTTTTGGAAGGTTTAATTCTTCGTTGATTTGAATTGAAATTTGGTAATGCTTCTTGCTACAACGTAGCACTTTTCTATAATCTAATATGGTACTGCAATCAGCCTTAAGACTGCACCCTTTAAATCTGTACAACACAGTACTGCTTACAAGTTGAACAAAAACAAAGTTAAAACAAATTAAACTCTGAGGTGCGAAAATGTTTTTCTTTCATTGGACCATTATACAAACAATGTCAAATAGTACTGCTAGTAATTAATCACTATTTCCTTTAATTAATTCGATCCATTTTTTGAGCGAGAATGCCTGATTTAGAAAAATAATGAAGTATATTGAAGCATATATATAATGTAGAAATATTTTTTATTATACCTTTCTAAGAAAATGAGACTATACCCCATTGCTTGTATTAGATCTTCTTTCCTCTTTCCTCTCCGGCTGCTACAATATTTACATCTGTATTAGATTAAGAACCTGTTCCATCCCTTCGTCCCTGCATGTCAGCCTCCATTGGCCTGACGATGTCATCAAGACTTCAACATTTCCATGAATAGAAAATATTGAACAGTACTGGGACAGTGGTACAACATCTAAGAACTATTCTTTTATTCTCATGATCATGATAAACAAATTGACATGAACTGATCATGATCACTCAAAAGCATTCAAACACAACAGCAGGAACAGAAGAATTAATCCAGAGGGGGAGCACAATCTCTTCCCCCTGAGATCTCTAACTATTTCACCACTACACAGAATTACACATACGCATCAGGGTTAGCCACGAGATAGCCCTCCATAGCCTGAGCAAGGCCGGGGACCCCTCCAACGACCTGGGCAAGCTCTGCCTCCGTCAATGGATTGTCACCAAGCGTTACATACTCGACATTGAGGGTATTCTTAGTGCCCCCTTCATTTGAAGCCTCCATTTTAGTCTGGAAGGTGCAGCTTTTAGTAAACTCCCAATGGGTCCTCCTTCTATAATGGCATACTTGTAGAGGTATTTGTCATGATCCATCACAAGAACATGAGTCTTCAATGGTGGACCTGCATGCACATATTTGTCACAGATGATATCCATTGTAGACAGAGAATTAAGGAAACTGGGTTCGTATGAAACTATTAATACTAACTAATTACCGTGTTTGAAATTGAACTTCTGCACGGTGCCGGCTCCACCATCTCCTTCCAGGACCTCGATGCTGGGTATTAGTTCCGGGAGGAGTTTGGGAATCAAGTTTGCAGAGTCCCCAAAAGCCTTCCAGAGTCTGTTATGGGGAGAAGGGAGAAATTTACTCGAGAGTATTCACCGGCAACATTTTTTTGCAACCTGGGTTTGTTGAGATCTAGCTAGGTCGAAAAACTGATCAAAACAAGAATGTATAAGAATATCCAATTAATATTGGGTCTTCTCGATCTAATGAATTGAAAATGATGAACTCCAAAATCAGTATTTATAGAGCACTAGCGTGTGATCACCATCTGTTCCTCATCCATTTGAATAATATTTGTGCCATGTTCGTGAAGACAATTTACTATCTCCAGAACGCATAGTTGCGAAACCGAATACTTTCTGATCATCGAATCGGTCAATCAAGACCGGTTTCCAATCGCAAATGGAGCTCATTAAAGTAAGAGATTCATCTGAAACTAGAAGACAGATCTTCATCCTCACCGCATTTTAATTAATCTCTGCTGATAAGGCGGAAGATGGAAATTAGATCTAAGTATTCGTATACATTCATGAAGACTTCTGGGTCGATGGAGTTGCAGTCCATTGCTTTTGAGATAAGTAAAACAAGAACCTGAGAAAAAATAATATATCAACCGGAAGACTTCTCTAGAAACTAAGTAGTTAATTAGTAGAAAATAAATCTGATAACGACTTCGCCGTTGAAAGTTTTTCCGCCTCCGTCTCGTCTTGCTCGAATTCGGTCCGGCCTTCGGCCCCTTTAATTTTGCTCCTCTAAATCGGCGAGCTGGGAGTCGTACTCGTACCCACTGACTCGCATTTCTTGGTCGTGCGAAAAATTTCGACGGGCCTGAACATCTGACTGCGGTTTTGCAGCAAAAATTTGACAGCGTCGCAGGCGGGGCGGTGTACAGGGGACGGCCTTTTCCGTCGTCCGCCGATGGAAGAGAACGAGGGTCATCGGTGGCATTTTTTGTAAATTGAACAAAATTCTGTTAAATTATATTGCAGCCATAAGATCAGAATGGGACTTGATCGGACGGATCAACGCCCTTGAGCGCACTTAAGCTCATATAAGGCTTGAGCGCACCTGATCAAGTCCTATATATATATATATATATATATATATATATATATATATATATGTTAAAAATGAAAGATGAGACCGAATTTAGATGCATTTTTTCTATTCTAAGGACCACGTATATGAATCCACCAATTCTGACTTGATCAAATTAAGGTTGGATTAGAAGCATCTAATTTAAATTTAAAATTCTTTGTAGCCAGCTATCGATCGACGTGATTAATTATTTCGCCAACTCGATCCATCTGACAGAAATTCCTAATAAAAGAAGTGGACTAGTAATTTATGCATTTACTAATAGTAATTAGTAACTGATCAGTCATGTATTAATGTGGTGGATTTGTTGGTTAGATTACATATCTTTCTGTTTTTCTATTTTTTTTATTTTATTAAATAATATAAAAGGTCGCTACCTTATCTAGTGAAAAATATTTTTCTATGTATCAAGCTTCATACATCGTACTTAACTGGTTCAACAATCAGATGATCTTAGATACCTTCACCCTCTACGACTCATCAATCTCATTGTATACTATTGATCATATCGTCGTACATGTTAGGAAAATCCGAGTTTGTCTTGGTCCACTCATGCTGACTTGGGTTAGAAAAATGAGTGACTCGGCTAAAAAAAAAATACAATTTTTTTTTTAAAAATCTTCAATTTGATATATATTAAACTATATACAAATACTTTGATAAAAAAATAAAATTATATAAGGAATGGATCTGACGAGTGCATAAAATTATAATTTTATTTTGCCTAAGAATGAGTGGGATTTTAATTTTTTGAATGATTCTTACGAATAAAAAATGTTATATAAAAAACCGAACCAATAATTTTTTTTCTAAATAAAACTATTAATTCAATTTATGAGTGGGGGAGGGGGGGGGGGGGGGGGGGGAGCGGGGAGGGGGGAGCGGGGGAGCGGGGGAGCGGGGAGGGGGGGGGCGGGGAGGGGGAGGGGGGGAGGGGAGGGAGGGAGCAGGGGGGGAGTGGAGGAGAGCAGGGAGGAGGAGAGCAGGAGGAGGAGAGACAGGGGAGGGAGGAGAGCAGGGAGGGGGGAGAGAGAGGGAGGGGGAAGGGGAGGGGGGAGGGAGGGAGGAAGGGCACTGGGAAGGAACTTAAGGAAGATTGAGTGCACTTTAGATTTGGAATGCAAGAAATAAATCTAAGTGAATTGGGAGTGATGATCAACAATCAAGATGTAATATTTGTACCTTTTGATAGACTGAATGGGATAGAGGCCCCAAACGTTTGTAGAAATCTGTTTAGGGGATAAGGTGCCCGAGTGCTAGAAGAAGAAAATGGTAGAGAAATAGACTTGCTAATATAGCACACGTGACTTATAGTTTTATTATGCGAATAAGAAATGACAATATTTAAGAGATGGAAACATTTTTCATGACAGTGCCACCCGAATTGTCTAATCGATGATGCCAGCGGGTGCTGTGGGGACCGGGTCACCCCTTCCCCCGGCGCGGTGCACTCTGTGGGGACCGGGTCACCCATCCCCACAAGGATTCCTATGGGGGCGGGTTGCTCGTCCCCATAGCGATTCCAGTGGGGACGGGCTACCCGTCCCCATAGCTAGCATGTGGGGACTGGGTCACCCGCCCCACAAGTGATGCCCTGTGGGGAATGTGTCACCCATCCCCACGGCCCGATGCCTATAGGGGACAGGTGGACCCGTTCCCATTGTTCAGCCAATGGGGACGGGTGAGCCCGCCCCCCACAATACAACTTATGGGGACAGGTAGGCCCGCCCCCCACAAGATACCCTCGTAGGGACGGGTGGGCCTGTCTCCACAAGATAGCCTGTGGGGACCGGGCGGCCATCCCAGAGAAAGACCTATGGGGACGGGGTTACCCGGCCCCCTAGTGACGATATGGGGGGATTGGGCAACCCCGCCCCCACAACCCATCTCTGGGAGACCGGGCAACCCATCCCCATAGTGGGCCTGTGGGGACTGGGCCACCCATCCCCCACACTTGGACTGTGGGGACTAGGCCCCCCGCTTCCCACCAGCTTCCACTTTTTTTTTTAAATTTTCTTCTAATTTATTAAAAAATACACAAAAATAAATAAATCAATATTAACAAAAGAAAGTTTTATATATGAAATGTTTAGTTATTAACAAAAATATATAAAAATACACAAAAAATAGAAATACACTAAAATACACAAAATCTTGTCATTGCTCTAGTATACACCAGGCAAATACAGAGCTCCCATGTACAAAAAAACAAAAAATAATGTCTTTGCTCCAACTGGCTCATGTTTAATTTGTTTAAATCTGCAAAAAGAGAGTTACTTATCAATTATACATTGATGAAAGCATCCAACCAATTAATACAAGTAAAAAATATGTAATGGCCACAATAAACACTTTAGTGTGTGTGTGTGTGCCTGTGTTTATTATACATTGAGACAACAAATTGCTTTTAGTGTTTATATGACATACAACAGTAATCCATTAAATAACTAGCCAAGAAAGAAATAATTTCAAGCCAATGACAGGACTATAAATCCTTCTATCTCTTCATTGGCTCAAATTTGAACTTTAATTTGATACTTATTCAAGGTATAAAAACAAAGAATAAAAATATGTTCAAAGTTCCTGATTCAAGCAAGAATACTCACAACTTATGAATGATTAACAGCAAAGTCAATTGCAACAGCAGCACCAAGGCTTGGTCCAACTAATACCATGGGTCTTCTTATGTAAGATTTCTAGATCTACTATGATAAATTTGAGAAGTGATTAACTATATGCAGACATTTTAACTAAAACACAAACAAAGGAAGAACTACTTCAAACAACTTCATATCATTCATTGCAAATTACATATTTCCATAACTCAAGTTATCTTTGACTAAGCCACTCTTGGACTTTACTGGACCCAAGACTCTATCAGCAGCAGTTATGCAAATACTCAGATATTAAAAGATGAAAACTATATGAATTGATTCTTAACATATTGAAGAGCTACAACAACCTATGCAAAGATTCAAGTAAAGAGCTTCTTTAATTAGTCAACCAAGGTGAAAAACCATCAGGTTCAGTGCAGTTTTGTGAAACTAAAAAGTTGCAAATACCTGATATAGATGCTCACACTTGGAAGCCACATCACATGATGGAAGTTTTTCTAGTTAATAAAGAAAAACAAATAAGATGAACATATAATGATCACAAAATGACAAGGTGACACAAATGAAACAGAACCAAAGCTGAGAACAGAGAACAAAGAGCTAATTAAAACTGACCTTTTTAAGAGCAAATTAAAACTGACCTTTTTAAGAACAAATTAATGACTGTTATTCGTCCTTAATTTACGATCAGATGCAATGTACTTGAGGGAGGCCCACCAAATCTACGATCCAAAAGAGAAACAAAAGAAGATACAACAAGGATAAGAATTATTTGCTAAAACACAATTACCCAGAACCATAAAACTCAAAAGAAGACATGATTCAGGCTGCCAGCAAAGGGGACTCCAAACCAGAACGGAGCAATGAAACAAGGGAAGAACTGGTGAGAGAATTGACTCACTTGTTGACAGAGCCCTACTATTAATTTCAAGGCCTTCCACCCCTCCCTGGTTCATTGCACTGCAGATGGTTTCAAGGCTACAAATTAACGAGGAGCTGAAACAGAATCCAGCTGCTTTTGTCTCTTCAATCATGTATTCTGGAGAATTAAATTTCTGGGTATTTTTTTAGCAGTAGCATGCCAAGTTATTTACTGTCTGATTAGCAGATGATGAGGAGCTCAAAAGCACTTCAATTGATCAGTGATTTACCATGATAGAAATAAACAAGATGGAGAAATTGGGATTAATGGAAGTTAATGTCTGCTGATAAAACAACATGAAGAGACATAAAGTAAGAAGAAGAACAGTCTGGACAGCGAGTATCTAGGAGGATCTCCTCTCTCATACACGTTCACTGTACATAGTATCTGCCCAGTTAGTTTAGCTGAAGATGAAGGAGATGGTACTCAGAACATAGATTGGAATATATGTTAGAGTAAAAATGTATTATAGATGTATAAAACTGATATAATTGATGACAATAAAGCGAGTATCTAGGGAGATCTTATGTCCTTGTGGAGGGGTTCCTTGTCTTTCTGTTCGGTTCATTGTCTTGCACAGTTTCAGAGGCAGCTAGATTTTGAAACTTCAAGCATTAGAAAAGTACTCAAAACTATTAACGGTTATCAGATGTCTTCTAAATTAAGAACAGTTCCTGATGCTCCCTTCTCTGGTTTCTAAACTTCCCTGCTAATTAAATTAACCAGTATCACAAGTAATTAGAATTTTATTTTTAAAAGATCAAGGAATAATTAAAGATTACTAGGTTTGATGCAAAATCAGGAGTTGTGTCAAGAAAAGTTGAATAATTAAGGCCGGAGGCATGTGACTTATCCAAAGTTGCTATTTTACCCGGCCTAGTTTTTCAGGAATTATTGTTATTGGGGACTCATGGTATTATTGACGCTTGATACACTCACTGCTGAAAACCCATGCTATGCTTAACAAGTGTGATGGGCGAAGGCTCACTTTCTGCCCCTGCTTGAGATAGAGTGAGGCTCATCATCCATTATCAGCTGATATTTCTGATACTTGCTGTTTTTGACTTTTTTAACTTTCAGGTGGGAATACTTTTGCTTTGCCTCTGTGCTTTAGTTATATTTCTGCCTTCCAAATATGAAGTAGTTGCATATTTAGCAGTGGATTGAACCTCTGCCACTATGGGGGTTCAAGGTTCACTTTCTAGCGTGAAGGAGAGGGTTCAAGTATCACCAAAGCAAGACTTCAGCATTTGGTAATTATGATTTTCATCTACTTATAAACTAAAATATCCCATGCATGGAGGTAACATATTTTCTACACTCAACTCCATGAATTGAGACCCACTTAAAAAAGCCCAGTATTATTCAGTAACATAACACCATATCGGTTCAGCATGATTTTTACAGACCTTAAAAGCAACGTCAGGGTTTTCTTCAGACCTTATAAACAACGTCAGGGTTTTCTTCATTTCCCATTCCTTATTCTCACACACAAGACACAAGACACTACACGAAACTCAACATACAACAGCCTTACTAATTATATGCATGCATCATACGTGTATATGAGTGTTTATGCATAGGCAGTAGGGTTGGCATGGAGGTGAGCATCGATGGCCTTGGTCTGCCCAAAATTCCATCAACCATGCTCTCAGCATGGTCTTTGCTCAGTGGAGTGTCACCAACGGTGTCATAATCCATCTTCACAGTCGTCTTCGTACCCCCTTCACTGGTTTCATCCATTTTAAGCTCATAGACGCAGGACTTGAGTACTGTTCCAATGTCCTTTCCCTCCAGAACCCTGAACTTCACTACGCGATTATCGTCGTCTACCGCCTCGATCCGGTTCTTCACATGTGTAAGATGCTTCAGATCTGCACCAATTTGTCCACCAAAACAAGAAATTAATTAGCAACAATGTTAGGATATAAATAACTCATATATGTATATGTTAGTCGGTGCATATATGTACATGGACATGCATTAATTCTTATTACCTTGACCGAAGTTGAGTTTTAAAACTGTGCCCACTCCACCATTGCCTTCGAGGAGGTCTACGTGTGATACCTGCTGGGGAATGAGTTTGGGTACCAACTTGTGGGTGTCGCTTGAGGCTTTCCAAAGCCTAGCAGGAGGGTGAGCAGAGACACACACCTTAGAGTAGCTATCGGCAACCATGTTTTCAAGATATGTCGTATAAACTGGGGGGATCTGATGATCAGTGTGATCTAAAGAGATCGATTGTGAGAGAGAGACTGTGAGACGTACGTATTTATAGACTGGGTGGGAATCTTTTCTCTTTCTTTGTGTGAACATGTCTTTCTATATGAGAACAAAAAAATTAAATGTAGGTAGGTGTAGACGCAGGAAACATTGATTAATCGATGTTGCCATTTCTGTCGACTTCAACGTGGAGCATTTCTAATATATTTAGTCCAAGTGTCCGGTGCAGGACGACCGCGCTGGTCTATGTCATGGAAATACTAAAAGATAAGGATGATCAGATCGAAAGTAAATGCACTTCGGACTTTTACTTTCTGCTGCAGTACTGAATGGGATCGATCGATCCTTAATTTTCAGATGGAATCCATACTCCTGATTTTCTCACCGTCGTCACCTCCCCAAGTGCTAAGACAGTAGTTCAAGCTAATTTAGACAAAAATTACCATGCATAAAATTGTTCCTTTTAACTGCAGGTCTTCCGTTCTACGTACAGTCAGCTCCATCATTTGATCCATCAGTTGAGACCCATCACCCATGCATGCACTTGATTAAAAAGCCAGTATTATAGCTTGTGATGTCCAAGTCTCCGGTGCTGGCCGACCTCGCTGGTCAATGTCGTCATAGAATAAGAATATTAAAAGATAAAGAATATCAGATCGCATTTACGTAGGACATAATAATTTTTTTTCTGATGCAGTACTGGGATCGATATCCATCCTTTTTCGAGGCCCATTAGGATTCCAGTAGGATAAAATTATAGAATTGGAACAGATTAATTTCTCCGCAAGCTTGGCATTTGAAGAGAAACGCGAAGCTTGGAGAGAAGTGTACAGAACTGTGATCTCGAGAGGCCGTTGGTAAAGATATAAGAGATTTGACCTTGAGGCGAGAGGAACCGAACTTAAAGAAGGTCGGAGGTGACTACTCATGGCAGACTTGAGCCACATCGCCGAAGCACTGGCAAGGCTGATGATTTGTCCAATTGCTGAATTAGACAGGGTTGCTCTGATCCAACTCGACCGCCCTGGGTTGAGGGCATACCACTTCGCGGTATCCCGACGCGACGTAAGGAGAGTCACAGTTGAATATGTGAGAGGTGGTTTGATAGAGCCGCCGACCTAATCCCATAAGGGACTTGCTATTGAAAATAGGAAGAAACCGTTGTTGCCGTGAAGTAGGGAGTTGTCTCGATAAAAGCTTGATGGAGACAGGAAGGGTGCTGGTATTGATAGTCACCGTGAACTAGTTGAGAGGCTGTCCGAGATCAAACAGAGTAACCCCGACGCAGTATTCCGAGATCGGGCAAGGTAGGAAAAAGAAGGAGCAAGCATGGATGAAGAGCCAATGGTCAGCAGCCGAGAAAGGAGCACTTCCCGCTGAAGAAGCAAGAGCCCCAACCAAAGTGGATGAAGCAAAAGGTGGAGGCAGCAGAGGAAGTCGCGCCAAAGAACGTAAATCTTGAAGGAGTCGCTAAAGAAGAAGATGACATTCTGAAGGCAAACGAGGGTTTCAAGCCCGCCGTGGCCCGTGGAAGCACTGAAAAATTTGAGAGGTCGGTTGACGGTGATCGATGAGAGAACCAGGAAGTAGTACAAAATTCAGGTCTCTCAAGAAGGAACCGCGGAAAGTTTAATCGACTTTTAAGAAGGTAACCAGAAGAAAGTACCCCTACTTGGAGTTTGCAAGGTAGCAAGGAGGGAAGCTGTAAGGGTGGTGGACGACTGAGAGAAACCTTCATTGGCCATTGTAGCAAAGGATCAAGAACCAGAAGAGGAACTGGAAGAGAGAGATACTAGGGTTCCACGCAAATTAGGGTTTTTACATGGAGCCGGGGGTCTGGCGTGATACCATGTAAGAAGGTTAATTCAATCGCCATCTATTCAGTTGTACAATGATACATATATACACTTCGTTGAGTGTTTGTTTCCTAGTTGGACTAGGAAAGTTTACATAATCAAATCAAAGGAGATTGGGATTACAGCTGGATAAAATTACAGAATCGGAACAGATTAAGATTCTGATAAGGAAGGTGTGTCAGCGACGACTGTACCATCTTCTGATACTTGACGTGTAATTCTTGTTGTAACTCGACCTGTATCATTGTGTGATACAGTATATCTAACATTCCTCCGCAAGCTTGGCGTTTGAAGAGAAACGCGAAGCTTGGAGAGAAGTGTACAGAACTGTGATCTCGAGAGGCCGTTGGTGAAGACATCAGAGATTTGACCTTGAGGCGAGAGTAAACGAACTTAAAGAAGGTCGGAGGTGACTACTCATGGCAAACTTGAGCCACATCGCCGAGGCACTGGCAAGGCTGATGATTTGTCCAATTGCTGAATTAGACAGGGTTGCTACGATCCAACTCGACCGTCCCGTCGAGGGCATACCACTTCGCGGTATCCCGACGCGACGTAAGGAGAGTCGACAAATAATATGTGAGAGGTGGTTTGATAGAGCCGCCAACTAATCCCATAAGGGACTGGCTATTGAAAAACAGGAAGAAACCGTTGTTGCCGAAGTAGGGAGTTGTCTCGACCAAGCTTGATGGAGACAGGAAGGGTGCTGGTATTGATAGTCACCGTGAACCTGGTTGAGAGGCTGTCCAAGATCAAACAGAGTAACCCGACGCAGTATTCCGGAGATCGGGCAAGGTAGGAAAAGAAGGAGCAAGCGCCTGATGAAGAGCCAATGGTCGCAACCGAGAAAGGAGCACTTCCCCGCTGAAGAAGCAAGAGCCCCAACCAAAGTGGATGAAGCAAAAGGTGGAGGCAGCAAAGGAAGTCGCGCCAAAGAACAGAAATCTTGAAGGAGTCGCTGAAGAAGAAGATGGCATTCTGAAGGCAAACGAGGGTTTCAAGCCCATCGCGGCCTGTGAAGCACAGAAAATTTGAGAGGTCGGTTGACGGTGATCGATGAGAGAACCAGGAAGTAGTACGAAATTCAGGTCTCCAAAGAAGGAACCGTGAAAGCGACCAACTTTAAGAGGGTAACCAGAAGAAAGTACCCCTACTTGGAGTTTGCAAGGTAGCAAGGAGGGAAGCTGTAAGGGTGGTGGACGACTGAGAGAAACCTTCATTGGCCATTGTAGCAAAGGATCGAGAATCAGAAGAGGAACTGGAAAAGAGAGATGCTAGGGTTCCACGCAAATTAGGGTTTTTACGTGGAGCCGGGGGTCTGGCCTGATACCATGTAAGAAGGTTAATTCAATCGCCATCTATTCAGTTATACAATGATACATATATACACTTCGTTGAGTGTTTGTTTCCTAGTTGGACTAGGAAAGTTTACAGAATCAAATCAAAGGAGATTGGGATTACAGCTGGATAAGATTACGTAATCGTAATGCAGATTAGGATTCCGATAAGGAAGGTGTGTCGGCGTCGACCGTACCATCTTTCTCGATACTTGACGATGTAACTCTTTCTTTGTAACTTCGACTTGTATCATTGTGTGATACAGTATGTCTAACTGAGCCCTATGCAGAGTATACGTTCTAAAATTTCATGAACGGAAAATGACTCGACGCACCCCTCGTGATTTTCACTGTCATCACTTGCAACTCTGCAATTGCCAATTCCCTCTACAAGCGCTCAAACATGAAGTTTAGTACAGTCTGCTATGACCAAATTAAGTGGTCCTCTTTTTTCCACAATCTTTTTGGCACAAGGATGTGGACAGGTAACCATCTTTTGTCACCTCAAGGGAGACGTGGGATATGTTAGTATAATATATATGTATACATAAGGGTAATTTAGTCATTTTGTAAATGTATAACCTATGTATATAAAAACTTGTACAAGTTAATAAAAGTTAATCCGTTTTTTGATAAGTTTACATGGTATTAGAGCCAGAAAATTGCGTGTTTTGATGAGAGGGGGTGTGGCTCAGTCAGACTCGGTCACCAAACAGTCAAAATTGGCCTAACCCAGCTCAACTCGGGCCCAACTCAGACCGAAGTTTGCGGACGTCACCGAAGTCTTCGTCATGACTTCGGTCGTCTTCAACCTTGGGCTAGGGTTTCGTCGCCTGTTTGGGATTGCAATTTTGGAGCTTTTAGGCCACGGATACTCCTTCTGAGATTACGTATAGGATCGTTTTGAGTTGCTCTTTCATACCCCTCAAGAAATTTTGGAGAAATCTTGCGATTTTGTGACGATTTGAAGAGGTTTTTGGGCTGCGTCATCGACTCTACGCAGGTCGCGAGTTTTGCTTTTTGGGCGGATTCCGCACTATCTAGCACATCTTGGCTGACCATAAGTGTCGATTAAGTGTCGTTTTGGTAGGATTTGACAAACCCCTCTCGAAATTTTGGGTAATTTGGTGTTCGTGAGAGCTTTTGAAAACCCATACTTCGGGTTATGCGTCGTTGTAACGGCCGCGTCTTCGTGCATTTGGGATTCATTGTGCTCTTTTGACCTTGCAACTCTTCTTCTTCAGCAATTGTTAGTCGAAAATTGTTTCTTTCTTAGGTGTGTTGCTTGAATCTTGGTTTTGGCTTTGCGATTGCTTGTGTGGGAGTCCAAAATCCTCCTATTGCGTTGCTTTGTGGCTGGCTGCAACTGCCTGTTTGGTAAGATCTTTCAAAACCCATTGTTGTTTTTGGTGGATTTGAGTCCCTACCGGTTCGATTTGTGGGGCATCTGCGACTGCTGTTAAACGGTGGTTCACTTTGTTGCTATTGGTTGGCTTGTGTTGCGCGATTTGAAGTGTATATGCGATTGATTGTGCAGTTTAGTCGTGAGTATTGTAGGTTGGATTTTTGGGATAAACAACCACATTTATTATTGGTTTCCCATAACCAAGTCATGGTTGTATTTTTAGACTTGGACCATCTAATTTTGTGGATCATGATTAAGCCAGGATTAGGATCAGATTGATCGATGAACAAAAAAGACAGAGAAAAAAAAAGAGTAGAGTGAAAAAGAGAGATCTACAGGATCGTCTCTAAAGTCACGAAAGTGAAGTACGCCAAGTAAGCTCTCTGGAGGAGAGCAACAACCAAGGGGGAGCCTTGGTAGGGTCAAGGAGATCAGAGACGTTCTCTTCCACTCACGTGTGTGTTGAGTGGATTATCTATCGTTGTAAGTTTATAGTTTGATATAGTTGAAAATTTTATTGTTGTAATATTGTCTTACAAGCATAAATAAGATTCCTTGATAGGGATTGGCCCGTATCTGAGAGGTGTGTTTTCTCTCATTTTGGCCAAATTCATATGTGCATCCACTTCATATATTTCTCTCTGTTTGTTGTTCCCGATTCCAAGTGTTGGAGTCGCCTCGTGTTGTAACACCTATATATTGTAACACTAGATAAGAAACGGGACCTACAAGTGGTATCAGAGTCATACTTTATTTATCTATAGAGTGATCCACGATATGGTAATGGAGCCTCAGAAGGAAACCGTGCAAGCTGTCAAGCCACCCATTCTAGATGGCACAAATTTTCCATATTGGAAAACTCGGATGAGGGCATTTATCAAAGCCCTAGATGAAAAAGCCTCAAGTCTATCCTAACCGGCTGGACACCACCGACGATTACCAATGCTCTTTGGCGACACATCAATCAAAGCATAAGTTGATTGGACACAAGGAAGATAAAATTTCCAATCAGAATGCAAAGGCACTCAATGTCATCTTTTATGGAGTCGATCAAGAACGATTTTTAACTGATTTCTACTTGTGAGTCGCCCAAAGATGCGCCAATGATGAAGGGATCGCCGGAGTTCGCTTGTCGAAACTCCAGCTGCTCAACCACAAATTTTAAAATCTGCAAATGGAAGAAGACGAGACAATTGCAGAATATGATGCTCGTATTCATGATATAGAGAATGAGAGATTCACACTTGGTAGGAAAATACCTGAAGCTGAACAAGTTCAGAAGGTCCTTCGTTCATTGACTGAAAAATTTGTAGTCAAGGTTGCAGCTATAGAAGAATGCAAAGATTTGGATACATTGAAATATGAAGATCTGTTGGGATCCTTAAGATCCTATGAAATGAATATTGAAGCCAAGAAGAAATGAAAAGAAAAAGGAGAAGCCAACATTGCACATCAGGTGTCAAAGAAGGCGAGTGTTACAACACCTTCAACCTTAGTTACTAAAGAAGAACTTGAAGAGAAAATAGCTCTTCTCACCAGAGGGTCCAACAAGGACTTCAAAAGTTTTGGTAAGAGAAATAATTCTGGTTATACTAACATATCTTATGATTATACTCCTGCAAATGATGATTCAACCCAAAAGAAGAGAGGAATCCAATGCCATGAATGTGACGGATTTGGACATGTTCGATCTGAATGTCTAAGTGGAAGGAAAAATGCTTATGCCATAAGCTTGAGCGATGATGACTCGGAGGTCAGTAGCTCAGACGGAGATGAGCAGATTAGCCATTATGCAGCTCTTACTTCTAAGATCACTCGACCAAGTGTTACAACACCTGATGACTGTGACACTGAGTCAGACGATGACATGAATGAAGAAACTCTGGAAGGTATGCATAAAAAAATGCTTGAAAGCTGGGTTGATGTATGCGGGGATGAATGCAGACTGCGTAACCAAATTTTAGTCTTGAAAACTAAAAAATCCACATTGAGGCCACCGCTCGAAGTTGAATGCACAATTGCGGACTGCTCAAGACACAACAAAATGACTACTTCAAGGGAAAGTCAGTGGGGACATTACTGAAATAGGGTTTGATTCAGGCATGACCAAGTCTCTCGATCGAACCGGAATAGGGTTTCATTCAGGTATGACCAAGTCTTTCAATCCTTCTGGTAAAGAAAAATCTATTACTTTCAAACATTGAAAACCGTTATGTTTTTATTGTGGTATTACTGGTCACATCCGACCCAAGTGCTACAAGCTCCAGAATGAATTGAGGTATTTGAGACAGAGATATAAGTGTAGAAAACCAGTCCAAAGTCAGAGAAATTCAAAGATGAAATGTGTATGGGTGAAGAAGGGGCTGGTGAGTCACTTTGATTCTCATGATTCTGATTGTAATTACAAAGTATCGCACTAAATGAGGTGTTGCAACACCACCTGTGGTGGCCTTCGATAAGGCACCGAAGTTGGAGGTTTTTTAGCTACTATTTGCATAAATGGCACAAAAAAGGAATGTCCACCTACCTATAAAAGTCCGCCGCTAAGTTTGATAAATTATCGCATAATCGAAGATTCTCTACTCTTGAAGATTCAAAGAAAAGTCTCTACTTAGTATTGTACCGAAAGGAAGGCTTCAATGTGTGAATTGTTGGGAGTCCAGATCCTACCAACGTGCCAAGCATTTGCAAAAGGGGGTGTATGCACAGTGTGCATACGCTAATGTCTGTTCATGTTGCAGGAATGAAAATGTCCTTTTCCTCTTTATTGGCATCTTCTTTGCCATCAAGGGGGAGAAGATAGTTGATAATTAAGGAGGTTGGAGCTGATATTTTGATGAATGATCATGATATTATATTTTTGGTTGATCATGAACCTAGTAAATAATTTTATGTGAATAGTGATCTTGTATGGATATCATATTGCATGAAGGTGTTATGGTTTATTATCTGGAGATCATATTTGATTGATTACCAATTATATTTGGAGATTTATTGAAAAACAGACACGCATACTATTTGCAGTTATTTCTGTAAGAACTAAGATATTTGACTTGGATACAATTTGTTTATTTTGACTGGCTGGGTCATGTGTTACAACACCATGACTACTTCAAGGGGAGATTAATTGGTGTGATGCCAAAAAGATGCCCAAGGGGGAGATTGTTAGGACCAAATTAAGTGGTCCTCTTTTTGGCACAAGGACGTGGACAGGTGGCCATCTTTTGTTACCTCAAGGGAGACGTGGGATAAACAACCACGTCTATTATTGGTTTCCCAAAACCAAGTCATGGTTGTATTTTTAGACTTGGACCATCTGATTTTGTGGATCATTATTAAGCCAGGATTAGGATCCTTGGTACCTATAAAAGGCAGGGGAATCAGATTGATCGATGAACAAGCAAAGAGAGAGAAGAAAAAGAGTAGAGTGAAAAGAGAGAGATCTGCAGGATCGTCTCTAAAGTCACGAGTGAAGTACGCTGCGAAGCTCTCTGGAGGAGAGCAACAACCAAGGGGGAGCCTTGGTAGGGTCAAGGAGATCAGAGACGTTCTCTTCCACTCACGTGTGTGTTGAGTGGATTATCTATCGTTGTAAGTTTATAGTTTGCTATTGTTGAAAAGTTTACTGTTGTAATATTGTCTTACAAACATAAATAAGATTCCTTGATCGGGATTGTACGCCCCGTAATACAGAGGTGTGTTTCTCTCTATTTCGTCAAATTCATATGTACATCCACTTCATATATTTCTCTTTGTTTGTTGTTCCCGATTTCAATTGTTGGAGTCGCCTCGTGTTGTAACACCTATATATTGTAACATCAGATAAGAAACGGGACCTACACAGTCCATCACCAAAAATTAAGAAAGTTCAAGCTAATTGGACAAAAATGGCTATACCTTTGGAAAATGGCACCAATTAAAGGGATTGTTCCTCTTCATTAGTACTGGTCTTCCTTTCTTGGTAACGGATATATGGTTTCAATATTTTAGCTATCTGCAGCAACTTTGGAAATCATAATTTTCTGAGTACTAGGGAATTTGGATATTGATCATGAGGAGGGGATCCTCTGGCATCTGATATTTCTCAAACACAGCTAGCTTTTTTTATTTTTTATTTTTTTGTTCAGATTTTGATCATTTGTACCGAAAATTTCAACAAAAAAAAGTGGGTGTCAGTGAATCTGAACATCAGCAATATTTCTCCAAATTGCAGAGAATGGTCCTGCAGAAATTGTCACCATATATATATATACCATTCTAATTAATCCGGCTTTTCTAACCCACAAAATTTCTGGCATCAAATTAAAGATATCTCTGGCATAATATGAAAATAAATAAAATATAATACTTGATATCTCTGGCTCGTAAGAAAACACCTTTTTTTTCTAATTAATCCGGCTTTAATTTCTAACCCACAAAAGGATTCAATTAAAGATAATCCGGCTTTTTAACCCACAAAAGGATTCAATTGAAGATAATACTGTTTAATTACTAGCACTGTTTTGACATGTTAATTACTTCATAGCAAACCGACTTTGTTTGCAAGACAAGCACCATTTTCAAGAAGTCAAAGAGCATAAATATCGATACGAAATTGTTGATACAGGCTGATATGTATCCGTTTCCGTAGTTAAGGAAACAAAAAACGTTGAGCTTTTTTGTTTATTGGAAACGTACCCTATATCCATATTTATCCCAATGCTTACTGAAAACATCCCCTTAACCATATTTATCCCTATATTTCTAAGAAGCATACCTTTGTTTCCATACGTATTCAATACAAGTTCAAATTATAACAAACTATAACTTAATTTAAAAACCTATAAAACTAACTTATTCTGTTTATAATATTATATTAACAATGACAATTCAGTATTTTTAATTAGATAATTTAAAATTTTTTGTCTATGGTAATAGATTTCAAGATTTTATAACAGGGAACACCCTTAACTTGACATAAATAGGCCTACCATTTGACTTTTTATTACTTTTTGAAGACAATTTATCATAATGTACCAAGATTAGTGTATATTAATAAATATTAATATTTTTAATATTATCATTATGTATCAAAGCTAGGTGTTGACTTTTTTGAATAGTTAAGTTGTTATTCTTTCAAATATTTGAGTTAGAAATTAAGAACATACGTTTCCTAGCGTTTCCACGACACATTTCCGTTTGGTTATGACCCAAAACTTTACTTATTTCCGATACTGCAAACCTTGGTTTAGGGAAACTTTGCTTATTTCCGATACTGCATGCAAACCTTTGTTTAGGGTCGAAAGTGAGATAAGTGCTATGGGGGTCCTTTTGAGTCAATTTTGAGTAAAAGAGCGCAAATTAGCTATTTCGGGTATAAAAATCTATAGAAATTAAGCCATAATTAATTAATTAATTGAAATATCTTCATCTTTGCCACATCTTATATATTTATGTTGTTCTGCTATTTATAAACTAAAATATCGCATGCATGCATGCGTAGACGTAACATATTTTCTACAATCAACTCCATGATTTGATCGATCAGTTGAGACTCATGCACAGATGCACTTAATTAAAAAGCCAATATTATTTCAGTAACATAACACCATGCATATCGATCGATCGGCTCAACATATATACCCATGCATAAATTTTGTAGAGATCGACCTTGCATGGACACGACGTCGAGGTTTTTTCATCCCTCATTCCTTATTCTCACACAGAAGACACCAGACACAAGACACAACACGAAACTCCACACACAACAAACCTTACTAGCTAATATGAATGCATATCATAGATGCATATGTGTGAGTGTGTGTGTGTGTGTGTGTGTGTTTATGCATTGGCAGAAAGCAGGCGGTTGGCATGGAGGTGAGCATCGATGGCCTTAGTCTGCCCAAGAACTCCATCAAGCATGCTCTCAGCAAGTTCTTTGGGCAGTGGAGTGTCACCAACGGTGTCATAGTCCATCTTTACAGTTGTCTTGGTACCCCCTTCACTGGTTTCATCCATTTTAAGCTCATAGACGCAGGACTTGAGTACTGTTCCCATGTCCTTTCCCTCCAGAACCCTGAGCTTGATGACACGATTCGCCTCGTCCACCGCCTCGACCCGGTTCTTCACATAGTTAAGATGCTTCAGATCTGTAACGATATAAATTTGTGCACCAGAACATGCAAAACATTAATTAGCAACTATATAATATATATGACGCTCATGCATTTGATGAACAATTAATATTTCAGAAATTTCTGTTAGTCTGTGCATGTTCATGAACAGCTATATAGGCATTAATTCTTACCTTGACCGAAGTTGAATTTTAAAACAGCGCCCACTGATCCACCTTTGCCTTCGAGGAGCTCGACGTGGGATACCTGCTGGGGAAGGAGCTTGGGAACCAAGTTGTGGGTGTCGGCTGAGGCCTTCCAAAGGCTAGCAGGAGAGTGAGCAGAGACACACGCCTTAGAGTAGCTACCAGCAACCATGTTTTCAAGTGATGTATGAACTGAGGGGACTGTGATCTATAGAGAGAGTGTATGTGGGTTTTGATGAGAAGAAGAGTGGAAGCGAGGCTTGGTATTTATAGCCAGACCAAGAGGGAATGTTATTCTTCTCTAACCTTTAATCATTTTGGACAGAAAGAAGATCTTCTTTTTTTTCTTTTTTTTTTTTCTTTTCTTTTCCTTGTTTGGACATGTTTTTCCATATGAGAACCAAAAAATAACGAAAGGTAGGTGTAAATGCAGAAACCTTGATCATTGATTTGGTCATTTCTGGCTCTCGACTTTGAGGTTTCAAGGGGCATAGAATATTATAGTTTGTGAAGTCCAAGTGTCCGGGGCAGGCAGACCTCGCTGGTCAATGTCGTCATGGAATAAGAATATTAAAAGATGAAGAAGATCAGATCGAATTTAGATGCTTCTGATACAGTGAGATCCATCCTTTTCCGAGGCCCACAGCACTAGAATTGGATGATAATATTGAACGGACACTATTGAAACCAACCTTCGTGATTGTCATTGTCATTCCTTCCCCTAACTGCTGCTAATCCCTCAAAATAAGCTCAAACTAGCTAGATATGATCAAACGCTGCAATGTTAGACTTTGTAGCCAGCCATCTACGTCATTAATTTCCACTTTCTGGATCTCGATTTCTTTGTACTAGCTAGCTAATCAACTAAAAATTGTTTTGGAAAGAAAAGAATAGGATTACTCATATTTTTACTCGTGTGCAGGGTAAATCCTTTTCCTTCTCTGCGGTCTAATCCCAGAAGCAGTACTCTCTCTCGGCAGTTCAATGTTTCTCAAGAGAACAAATAGGGTCTTTTATATATATCGGATGAAATGGTAACTAACACTTGATTATAGGGGTGGCAATGGGCGGAGGTCCAACCCAATAACTACATATTCAAATCAATTCATTAAGAAACGGATATCCAATAAGCTGCTTATTTTAAAAATTTTGAACACTTGATATATTGTATCTTCAGGGGCGGTTACCCGTGAGATGATATATAACTTAAAAAACTATTTTTTCTATGTGTACGCAATTCAAAATGTGCGGGGCCCAAATACAATAAGCCCAACAACCCATCGGTCCATCAAACAACGATTATGGGTAGGCTTTATTCATCATCGGCTTCGTCGGCGCCCATCCATAAAAGTTCAGCCATGTCATCATGCCATCAATACGGTCGACAGCCCGGTCGGTAGAAATCGCCGAAGTCAGCACCCGTCAAGACGCATCGCCGCCAAATCAACTACCGGCTTGGTCTTTAACCGAAGGAGTGAAAGGAAGGCCACGTTCTGGTCTCCCTCTTCCCCTCTTCTTCCTCAACTTCACAAAGAGAAAGAGGGATCGTGATCCCCATTCCCGTGCAACGTTTCCCAATAGCTACCTGAATAGGCTACAAATAGCCGAAGTTCCCTGTCTCGGGGGGTGAAGAAATCAATTCCAAAATTCCGACAAGTGAAAGGCTCTCTCTCTCAAAACCGGAAGGACTCAAATCCCTCTCTGAGAGAAGCTCTCATGTACAGGAGGTTCCCTCAAACCATCGGCCAAGTAACCTGCGGTTTGTCGCTCTAATAGTTCATGCAAAGCAGTTCCACACGACTACCAGCAGCGCCATAAGTCGATACCCACGGAGTACAAATACCTTCGTCCGAATCGACCAAAGCCACAACAGTTAGGTGGTACCTTTGGTCCCCGCAACTTGAGTTCGACATTCGCTCATTCGCGAAGGTTTCGACTTCACCAAATTCACACGGAGATCTAATCGAGGAAGCATAGGAGATTGTACTCGCAATTTCTGATATTTACACCACACCCTGTAACACATTTATTCTAAAGTAATCGACATATTCTCTCGGTCGCGCCTCTTTGTGGACCGACGGATTTTCGGTGAAACAGATTTGGCATACCCGGTGGGACATCTCCTACCTCTCATGTCCTTCTCCGTCCAACAAGAAAAAAAATCCAACCAAAGCCATGGCCAGCAACGGCAACAACGGCAACAACAACAACAACACCAACAACAGGGGCAAGCAAAATGCCTCCTCGATCTCTGCCCAGCCACTTCCTAATGTAACTGCAAGCTCGACTGCCGGAGCTCGAGGATCGACAGTCGGATCTCCAGCCAACTTCCGCGCTCCAACATCTCCTCCACCTGCCACACACCCACTTACAAGGGCTCTGGCCAGAAGTTTGTCCACCGGACAAGCTCCATTTATGCGCGATGCACGTCGCCCAACTTCCGTGTTCGTACCTCAGGCTACCACGGCCTCAGTCAAACCAACCATCGCCAAACTACTACCAGCGATGGCCAAGCCAACATACCTGGTTGTCGCCGCATGTTCTTCTCCTCGCGAGCCTGGATTTGTCAGCCCGACGCTAGCCGCCGGGCGTCACGGTAGAAGCTCTATTGTTCCCACCTTGGTACAGCAATATGAGCAAAGTGGGGGCATCTCCTCTCTCCCGCGGACCGGGACATGCTCAATACCAGCTTCCTACGTGACAGAGAACATCGGCGACAGATAACTCGCCCGGTTATGTTGGTCTCACACACGACCTCCTAGCCGCCTCAACGCAACAGCTGGTCCACCACCCCTCCGCTCACCTCGCCGACAAACATCAGCAATCTCCTTCGCTGCCACATCGCCCATTCCATCTCGACGACTCTCACCAGCGGCTCTTGCCGCCAAAAGGGCCACCTCCGAGTCACATCCCGCAATCAACCTGCGATTGGTCCTTCGACCGGTCTCCCACGGCGACCACCTCTCCTATGAAGTCACCGGACGACGACTTCATATCCCTGCGTCAAGAACAAATACTCCGACGCAGAAACCGCCAAGATGGCCGCAATGACAACCTCGCCAAGACTATTGAAGAACAGCTTTGCTGAAATGCAAGTTATGATAAAAGAGCAAAGCAAAACACCTGCGCATAAAAGATGCGTAACTTCGCGAGCCAGCGATGCTCAACTAGCAGCTCGCAATGATCAAATCGCGAAAATGTTTGAAAGGCTTGAAATGGGCACAACCACCAATAACACCGGTGGCATCTCTCAAGAAGTAGATCGAATTGGCCGACTACCAGCGCCTCAGCCGAAGTTACCGTGAAGAAGATTCCTCTTCGATGACGAAGCTGCCGCCCGTCGCCCAAAGTGGGCCATCCGCAGAGGCCGACCCGAAGTGGATCCGCTTTGCTCTTACCCTTGATTCCATTACAGAGCTCATCAACCGCGGTAAAGATTTAAACGCCGGCGACCACAAATCATTAAGCCTACAAGAGACCCATACCACAGAGGATCCAGAATATCCCAATGCCGATTGGCTATCACCCTCCCAATTTTCAACAATTTAATGGCGACGCCACGCAAAAGCAAGCATGTCGCTCATTTCATTGAAACGTAATAACGGGGCAAACACAGACGCGATGGCTTGTTGGTGAAACAATTCGCGGTCACTAAAGGGAAATGCCTTCGATTGGTACATCGAAGCTACCCCAAGAGTCGATCAACAGTTGGGAACAACTGGAGAGTGAATTCCCTCGGTCCGGTTCTACAAGCATTCTACAAGCACCGTCACTTTAGTCGAGATCGCCAATCTCAAATAGAAGAAGGGCGAAAAAAGTGGTCGACAACATCAACCGATGGAGAAATTTGAGCCTAAACTGCAAAGAAAGCTCAAATCTCTCCCTCAAGCTGAGATCGAGATGTGCTCACGGGAATGCACTGGGGAGCTCCCGCGCTACATCCGAAGGCGGAAGGCCAACGACTTCCAAGAGCTCGCAATGTAAGCTCACAACATGGAGATTCTCATGGAAGAACGAGGGAGAAGAAGGATCCCTCCCCACCGATCCACTAAAAAAAAGGAAAGGCACCCGTTACAACCAAGATTCAAAAGAGACTAAAGAGAAAATAAAATCCTCTTTTCAACAATATTGTCGAACCGATCAAGGTCGGAAGTAAGGTCAGTTTCGACCTACCTCCCACGACAATTGATGGGAGGCTTCAAGAAGTCGACATCGAAGAATGACAGGCAAAGACATATCCCTTGCCGACGCCGACGTTCCCACCATGCTCGACCAGCTGCTTGAAAATCAACTACCGAGGCTGCCAGAAATCAAAAGGCCTGGAGACCAATCCAAAAGCAAAGATCCAAATTTTTGGAAATACCATAGACTGATTGGGCACTCGACGGAGAAATGCTTCGCCTTGAAGGACCGCATCATGGAGCTGGCGGCGCAAGGTCGTATTGAAATCAAAGGAGCTAAAACACAGCCCCCTCATATGCCATCTCCATCCGAGCCGAAGCCGAACCAGCTAACCCGCAAAACAAGAAGCAGGTCATGAAGGAGTACCGATCAAAGCCTGGCTCCTCCAAAATTTAACCTCATAACAACAAACGACCACCGGCTAAGGTCGCACCAAAACCGACACCCCACGAAGAAGCTGTAGTCGATGCAGATGGGTGGATCTTGGTTACCCGGAGAAAGAAGCCTATTCGAGAAATCGAACCGCACCGGGCGACCATCAAAACAAAAAACAAAGCGGTCAAACAAAAGAGCCGCAAAACGACAAAGAAAGCTCCTGGGACTAACGCCCAAGGGGCAAACAAAAAGAAAAGAAGACCCGCCACATTGGCAGAGTTCTTCCCGAAGGAGTTCCTCTCGCTGCCTTCAATGGTGGCGACCTGCTCAACAGCTCTTCCAACAAACAACAACAAAAGAGAAGGGCAAAAGACCAGCCATCGAATGCGACGACCTAGAAACATCGCTTCAATCAAATCTCGCGATCTCAACAAGATAGAGGATGATCTTGATCTAGACATCAAATCGAGGCAAGCCTTAATCCAAATCCTCGCCAAACCAGAGGTACTCAAGACTGAACTCGAGACACCGCTGATGAGAAAGCACGACGTCGAAGAAAGTCGGGTTAACCCTCCTTTTTAAAAAAAGAGGAGGAAGACGCTTACACCAAAGCGCATCTCGCTAAGTCAAAAGAAGCACTGACCGCCACATGCCCACCGCATTACATTCAGAGAGAAAGACGCACAATTGGGGGACTAAGAATCACAACAGACCGTTGTTCGCCTCCCGCTACATCAGGGACCACAAAACCAATCAGATCCTCATCGATTTGCGGATCCGCAATCAACATTCTGCCCATCCGCACGATGAAGAATATTGGTCTCTCTCGCCGTGACTCTCTCCAAGTTCTCTTCCTCATTCAAGGTTTCAACCAAGAGGGCCAAAGAACACTTGGGATGACGAATCTAAACTGCATATCGGAGACATGATAGCCGACACGCTTCTTCAAGTCATCGACTCCGGGACGCCTTATAACTTGCTCCCGGGCCGACCATGGCTCCATTCAAACGGGGTTGTGCCATCCACATTGCACCAATGCTTCAACGCATTCTAGGAAAATGGCGAAAGCGTAAGACGGTGTATGCCCACGAAAGCCCATTCACGTAAGCAGAGGCATCGTTCGCAGACGCTTAAGTTCTATCCGACGCACCGTGCCAATGGGTCAAATTGTCACCTTGGTCGAAACCAAGCAAATAACGCCAAAAGCACTCGACGCAGGCTACACCGCCCAAACAATCGGGCGCAGGATACAACACTCAAACAAGCCGTTTAGCCCATTAAAACCGCTGGTTCGACGCGAAACTACATCGCCGCCTAATTTAATTAATGACGCAGGACGTATCTCCAAAACGACCCGGCACATAGTCCTAAACCGCGGGGCCACACCTATACCAAATCGGGCGCGAACATACCCATCCTGCGATACATTCCACGGTCATAAAGGAAGAAAGGAGAGCCCCCGGTCGCCTCAGAACAAATTCCAGCCGACCCCTTTGTCGGAAAAAAGGTCACGCTTCCTCTACCAAAATTAGAGGAACGGCATCGCGGAAGCAATGGCTGAGCCAGCAACAAGATTCCGGCTACACGCCAAAATGAAGGCTTTACCCGAACGCCACCGGTTGATGGCCGAGCGAGGGGCAATCTTACAAAAGACGAGATTCATGCAAAACCTCCCGTGACCTTACCATCTTCACTCCGAGCGGGAGAAATTGAAGAACGAAGGGCACCGTGATCGCCAACGCCTGGGCCTCGACTCACGAGAGGCCAAAACCAATCAAAATCTATACAACCCAAGCAAAGCCAGTCAAGATAACCAGAAAGTCATCGGCAGATGTGCACCAAGTCTCAGTTGGCCAAATTCCAACGAAGAAACAAAATACTTCAAAGCCGGTGATCATTTACACCAAAGACGCCATCAATCAAAGTCGACCACAAGAAGACGACGGTCCAATCGTCATCTATACTTTGAAGGCAGCCCTCACCCGAAGCTCGTAAGGCACGACTTCGATAATGGTGACTCACATATCCATGGGCCGACGACAACCAAGAAGAAGAAGAGGAATTGGCCAAAGAAGGAGGTTAGTCAACCGTCGACTAACTAAAGAAAGTCGACTTGGGCACGAAGAGGACCCGAGGCCGACATTCCTCAAGGCCTCCACCGACGGGCCGAAGAAGAAGAAGTCAAATACATGGCTTTGCTTCACTTAATATCGCGATATCTTCGCCTGGAATTACACCAGATGCCCGCCTCGACCCGCATGGCAGTCCACAAATTGGCGGTTCATCCTCTCGTTTCGCCGGTGAAGCAATCGCGAACGACGGTTCCGCCAGAACTGGTGCCGTAAAGGAAAAAAGGAGGTCGGAGTTGATCGCGGCAAATTTCATTAGGGAGGTGAAGTACCCATCCTGGATTGCAAACATCGTCCCCAGCCAAAAAAGACTGGCCAAATTGGTCTGCGTCGACTTTTCGCGGACTTGAATAAAGGCGTGTCGAAGGATGACTTCCCTCGCCAATACCATCGAGCTTATGGCCGACGCCGACAGCGAGGGCATGACCCAAAAGATGAGGAGCTCACCGCGATTCGCACCCCAAAAGGTATTTTCTCGCTACAAAGTCATGCCGTTCGGACTCAAAAAATGTCTACAAGAACATACAAGCGAGCAATGCAGAATATCTTCGGACGACTTCCTGCACAAACGCTGCCGAATGCCACGCCGACGCACCTGGTAGTAAAGACAAAGTGTAGGCGGAGATCATCTTCTCGACCTCGGGCGTTGTTGAACGGCTGCGATGGTTTCAACTCAAAATGAACCCATTGAAGTGTGCCTTCGGCGCCGCCGGGTAAAATTTTGGGGTTCCTCGTCCATCACAGGAGGAATCAAAATTGACCAGTCGAAAATCGGCGCAATCCAGAAGATGCCGTGAGCCTAGAAACGCCGTCCGAGCTTAAAAGCTTCCAAGGTCACCGGCGTATATTCGACGTTTCATCTCGAATCTCGCGGGGAGATGCCAGCCTTTCAGCCGCTGCTAAAGAAAGGTACACCGTTCAAGTGGGATGACTCTTGCCGTAACGCCTTTAACAACATAAAGGTGTATCTCACCAAACCACCGGTGCTTTCGAGCTCAATCATCGACAAACCGCTGCTGCTGTACATCTCAAAGACAAGAAAAATTCCAGGCTCATTTGGCTCCAATGTGATGAGGACAACAAAGAACGTTCTCGTATTATATCAGCCCGAACACCGGTGGGTGCGAAGCTCAACTATACACCCACCGAGAAGACATGCACGGCTTGTCAGCTGTCCAAAACTTTCCGTCACTACCTCTGGCACATTCGGCTAAACTCATTTTGAGAGTCGAATCAGAAGTACATTATGTCACGACCAATTCTCTCGGTTGATTGAAAATGGCGCCCTCCTCCCAATTCGAGATCAACTTTGCACCTCAAAAGAGCAATCAAAGGGCAAGCATTAGCCAATTTCGGTAGATCATCCGATACCGGGCCGAATGGAGATATCGAAGAATTCCCGGACGAGGAAATCTTCCGGGTCGAGATACTTCCCAGGAGATGGATGACGGCGGCGGCCTGGCGGGGCGGGCCGGTGTTCTCAGTTTATTTCACCAAAAAGGATCTACTCCCATATTCGTTCGTGCTTACTCAGACTTGCTCGAACAACGGCAGAAGTATCAAGCCATCCTCCACGGGCTCTAAGCATGGGTCAAAATGAAATTACCGCAGCTACAAATCTACTCCTCGGCTCGTCATCAAGCAACTCTCGGGGAGAATTTGAGGTAAAGAAACTTCGAGCTCGAACCTCTCCGGAGGTATGCCGGAACTTGGCCCAAATCCCGGAAGTTTCGCTCCACTATGTCCCTCACCCGAGAATGGGCCAGCCGACGATTAGCCGGCATTGCTGCCGCTTTTAGCACACTTGGATCGTCAAACGGGCCAAACCGAGTCCCCATTTGCAGCAATGGGTCATCCTCCACCAGTCAAGGAAGAAATCGATGAAGAGCTAACAGAGGAGATAGAAGAATCTCCCCAAATCGCCAGCCAAAATCAAACCGAAGATTGGCGCAGCCTATCATCAACTTCCTTCGATCCGCAGATGCTCCCGACCCTCAGAGTGAGTCCAAATTACGAAACAGCTCCTAGGTGCGTTTTTCATCAACGACGCACTCATACCGGCGATCGCATAAAAGGACTGCTCCTTCGCGTCTTTTCAAAAGAAGAGGGGCTACAAGTATTGAAAGAAATACACGGTGGGATCTGCGGCACACATCAAGTTGGCTCCACCACCAGAAGTCAAACCACTAGGCTATTACTGGCCAACTATGCTTTCGGGGACGCCATCGAAATGGCTCGAACCTCGCAAAACCGTACAACTTAACCGACTACATACACTAACCACCGGGTGCCGCTTCACCCAACCCACGCTTCCTGGCCATTCAAGCTTGGGTATGGATATCATCGCCCTATCACCCTAACCGACCGACCGGCAAAGCATCTTGGCTGCCAACTACTCTCCAAATGGCTGAAGCCGCTGCCTACCGAGAGGTCAAAGCCACCACCGCTGCCGATTTCATCCAACTCAACTCATATACAAATATGGAGTTCCACGGTATATCGTGGACAAACAAAGGCACACCCTTCGTAAACAGAGTCATGGACCGCTATGCTAAAAATTTTGCATACAACAATGGGATGTCGCCGGGTTTACAATCCAACAGCCAATGGACTCGGGCAGAGGCTTTCAATAAAACACTGCAAAAATTCTGAAGAAAAACGGGGCCCACAAAAGGAGCTGGGATGAAAAGCTTCCTAAGCTTTATGGGCATCTACGGCCCGGCTCGAACACCTACCCATTTGACTCCATACTTTCGCTGGTTTATGGCGAATCAATGGTCCTCTCGAGGTGCCAACTCCCTTCCCACGCGATAGCCGTAAGAGAAGGGTTGACGATGGAAGAATGCGCCAACTGTGGCTGGCAGAGCTTGAGTCGCCGACTAACAAATGGTGCCAACAACAACTCGAGGTTACCAATCTCGCATGACGAGCCTTCAACAAAAGGCACGCCTC